>JAOXNO010000041.1:58165595-58200279 GCA_028565335.1 Limnodromus scolopaceus | reverse complement strand
CTGTCATTATTCCCTTGGGAGAAGAGGCCAACACCCACCTCTCTACAACCTCCTTTCAGGTAGTTGTAGAGGGCAATTTAGGCCTCCCCTCAGCCTCTTCTTCTCCAAACTATACATGCCTGGCTCCCTCAGCTTCTCCTCATATGACTTGTTCTCTAGACCCCTCACCAGCTTGGTGGCTCTCCTCTGGACACACTCAGATACCGCCGTGAAATTTGCTTTGTGGATGTTGTCTGCAAAATTGTCACCAGGTTCATCATTGTGTATACTGGAACCAGTTTCTTTTCAGAGCAGGGACTGTTTTTCCTAAAGTGCTCAGGAAATACAGTTGCTACTTAGCTGCAAAATGATTAACTGCTGGTTTACACAGTATTTCCAAAAGTATTCTAGCATGTTGCTGCATTGATAGTTAGAGCTGCACTAAATCAGAATAGTTTATTTGATAATTAATTAGAGCCAACATTAGTTGACAAGAGAAAATGACACATATTGTATAAGAGCTAGTGGTCCCTGGTAGCTAGCAGATTCCATTTTAAATCTGTTCTTCTCTTCTTTATCTTATATGGTTTTTACTGTATAAATATTATTTTGGAGTTTATTAGTGGATGCTTGTTTCTCACTCTCATTTGCCTCTCAGAGCTCCATGCAGCAGATTTCTGCTCTTAACCATGACAGAGCTACTGGAACTTTTTGGTGATGGTAACCTACTCCTACAGCAAGTGCAGCACATCTGCTAGTAGAGAGACATTATTTCATAAAGCTTCATCTAAACCTTTGGACAAACTGCAATACTGTAAGGAACAATCGTATCTGGGGTTTTTTTCAGATAATGCTGGTATTCCACCGCACACAATGTGGACGGTGAGAACTGGAGTAAATGACTGTTCTGGATTTTAGAACCAAGTACTGCAAAACAGACACGCAGGCTGAGGTTTTGCATAAAGTACTTAAGAATTCTGCCTTAGAGGTAGTACTAATGGATTTCCTACAGTTTTTCTCTCTAACTGCATTTGCAGCAGAATCTGTGTAGAAGAAACTAAGCCTGAAAGAACTGTGTGAAAATGATGTATATTTATTGTACATAACAGTAGCATTCTTTCACCTTTTTGATAAAATAAACATTTTGATGACATAAAATGCTGTTTTTTAAGCTGAATGACGAAAAGAGGGCGATCACACTTTTTAAATCAAGTTTTGAAGCTGAAAATTCGGTTTTCTTAAATAACTGGATATGCGACATCTGGGATTTCAGTATTAACTCCAATGGGGACCTTTCAAATAATGTAATTCATGTGTACTCTTCAGAAATGTTTTTTATTTGGCAGTGAAACAATTGTAGGAACAAGGATTAGTTTCTGTTTTGTAAAGAGATTACACTTACCATTTATTGCATTTCATGTTTATGTTGGAATACACTGACATTATATAGTAAGTCGAAAAGGCTTAACTTTTAAAATGACAGCTGAAGTCTTAACACTGAAAGCTCTTTGATGATTAGAAGAAATGTTTTCTCTTGAGGAAGAGTGATATGGGAAAAGAAAAAGGTGCTAGTGGGATTCAGGTATCTGTCAACGTTTTAATTACACAGCTCACAGTTTTTAGTCACTGTACTTAAGTCTTGCTTTGTGTGTAGCTTTTATTTACTTCCGCTAGATAATTTTGTAGTTGTTACCTACTGACCACTGGGCAATGTCACACTAATGTAGTAAATAATAATGGTAATACTACTTAAAGAGCAGGGTTTTGGGGGTTTATTTGGCTTTTGGTTTGGTGGGGTTTTTTTGGTGGGTTGGTTGATTTTTTTATTATTTTTTTGTTGTTGTTGTTGTTGTTGTGTGTGGGGTTTCTTTGGTTTGGTTTTGGTTTTTTTTAGACACAGTGAAGGGAAATGTTTTCAAGGTAAATTTTTAGGAATTGGCAGGCATGTGATTACAAATGTTTTGCCAAGTCCTATATAAACCTATATAAATGCCTATTCTGTTCCTATGTGATGAATTTTATTGTGTGTACCACTTCGAATGGTGATAGCTCTGTTATGTGATTGGTCCTATGGCTGCATTTGTTGACATGAAATATTGGCTCACATGCCTTGTGAGGACAAGATAAGTGGTTTTGGTTTCAAGGGCTGGCTCTGTTTTTATGGAACTGGTGATAACACTTTTTAACCTGTTCAATACCTTTCTTAAAATGACCCACCATCATACAGGTAGATTCTCTACTTGTCGTGAAGTGCTTCAGCTGTTGTAAGAATCCCAGGAACAACTAACAGAAAACTAATCTGTCCATCTCTCAGGACACTGTTTTTAAGCAGGCATACCTGTTAATCTTGCCTGCTTCATGTCTTACAGTTCTGAAAGGCTGGAAATAACCACATTTATACCCAGTAAATACATTGCTATTGTAAGTAAAAAATATAGTTTTAGTAGGTTACTGAGAATTCAATGTAATTTATTTACATATTGAACTCCACAAAAAATTCTATCTTTTTATAAGCAGGACATAAAGACACGGATGCAGGAATCTATCCAAGAGTGATGAAAACTGATCAAAATTGGCAGAAAAGGAGAATAATGATTTTTTACTTTGTTTAGTAGTTTGGAGAAGTCAGTCAATCTTGTCATTGTGATGACATGGGTGCATATGACTCTTATTTTCACAGACTAGCCATGGTTGCTCATAGCACAATGTATTGTCTAATTCATACTCTCCTCTGAACTGTGTATTTCTTTTTCTGTTGTTCTTCATTGCCTTTTTTTCCTCTGTTATTTCTTCATTCTTAATATCTTTTCTCCAACTCTTTCTGCCCCATTCTTTCTCCCCCAACTCTTCTTTTCACTTTTCATTCCTCTGTTTCTAATTTTACATACTGGAAGTGTTGCTAGAGTAATGTAGAATTCACAGAAAACAAGGCCAGATTTCTATCAGAGAGTCAATTTCTACTTCCTGCAAAATAATTACATTAAAAATTGCTTTAAGGAAATAGAGTATCCCATTCAAGTCACAAGAACCTGGAGATGAATTCAGGAGATCAGGAACATCTCTAATCTAGTTCTCTTTTATGACATGTTGACGTACTTGTGTTGCGAAAAGGCTTCCTCTGCCTAAGAAAAACAGTTGTGTAGAGACCTCTTTGCCACAGCAAAAACACTGTGGTCCTGCTGCTTTGCCTGTGCCAGGGCCTTTGAAAGCTACCTGCTGCTGTGAGGGGGTCAGCATATAGGCAGAAGCACCCTGAAAGCCATGCTTGGTGCCCAACCCTTCCCATCCATGTACCTCTTCAGTTGGCTCATTGATACTCTCAATTCCCTTCCCTCTTCCCGTTCCTGCAAGAGATCAGGCTGGCCCTGGTCCCTTATTCTTATGGAGGCTTGCTTCTGCTGCAGAGAAGCCATTGTATGATTCTGTTTGTGTGTCAGTTGTTCAGTGGTTTATGTGAAAGGGGTTACTGACCTTTCTGCTTCCTTAGAGGCAGTGATTTTTTCACAGCTGACATTACATGGTGTAAATAACATAGCTGAGAGCTGTAAGAATTGAATGAATGAGCAGGAAAACTCAGTGAGCTTTCAGTCCAGCCCAAGGTGATGCTGCTGGTGTGTGGCAACAGTTCTTTTGCCTTTCCTTCTCTTCAGTGCTAAGCAGAGGAGTTCTGCTGTAGGGATGAACAGCCTCGCACCTTCTCCAGAGCACGTAGTCAATACCCGTATGCTGAAATATAGTATACAACCTCCTTGGTCTATAGACAGCATTATACATTACTGCCACCAGTAAGGGTATCTCCATGTGATATTATTTCATAGACCTTGTTGCAGAATATTTAAATAAGAAGCATAATCATTGGTTTGGGCTGACTCTTTTAATATAACTTTCTTATGGAGTGAATTACCAGCTACAGTTTCCTGTCATTACCTGTACTTTCCCTGGGATTTCTGCAAGCTCTTCTCAATAAGCTTGCTTTCTGAAGACTTTTCAGGAAACAAGTATGTTTGTACGCATCTGTATGCATGGAAGAGAACAAGTCGGGTCCATGAGGAACTGAAAGCCAAAAAATTCTCCGCACTCTAATAATGAAACAACAATAAAACAGCAGTTTGTGTAGTGCAAAACACTGCTGCTGCTGTTTGTTACTAAATATTATGGAAGGATGCTGAAGGGGGTACCTAAACCAGAGTTGGTTATTTTTCAATAGTAGATCTCATAGTATTTTTCTTGGCAATCACACTTGCCCTCCTCTTTCAGATCATCTTTTTTTGCCATTAGACAAATCTCTTAGCTGCCTCAACATACTTATTTAGTGGGCTTTTCTAGAAGGAGTTAGCATTTCTTGCTACAGAAGTTGGTAATTCTTTTAAAACCTCCTTCAGTAACTTGCTCTTAAGAAAAAGCGTTGTCTATTTTCCTACTATGAGATCTTTCAATGATTCAGTTCTCTTTGGAAGTATTATTGGGTTTGATCTCATACTTAATTTGCTCTGCATTTCTCATAACCTCGCAGCTTGCTGAGAGCTTGCTGGTTTCAGAAATGTGCCAGTGTTAGTTTTGCATTTAAATCGGTTGCGGTTTACAAGCCAACTGCTAGGAGGTGACTACAAGAGTCTCACTGTTCTATTTTTGTGAAGAATGTTGATTTTTATGGTGGTGTTTATGAGTATGGTGATACCAGGCCTATTTGTGTGCACAGTGGAGGCTACACCAGTGATACAGGACAAGACCTTCATGGAGTTACAGGAACTTCTGAGAAAAGTTTCCAGCTCCTTTCAGGCCTTGGCAAAGTTACTCACATGGGAGAGATTTACCAGTAGCAACTTGTTGGAAAGAAAGCAGATCCAGGTGGCTATTGTGTAAACGTGGGGAGACCTTGTCTGAAAGGTTGTTAAAAGGAGAGAAAATTAGAAGAGGGAAAGTAGGTGTGTTAGTTTGTCCTCAGCTCTGGGGCTGCTTATACATATATGAGAGAGTTGTCTGTGAGAAACTGAATACTGAGATAATGTCACAATTGTGACTGAATGAATTTAATTGAAGTTATTTATTGGTCTTTCTCCCTGCTCCCACAAACACTTACTCAGGATCTTTATGTGGCTGTTAAAGGGTCGTTAGAGTAGAAAAGAGAGCATATGTTTTACTTCCCTGACTATTGAAAAAAAAAGCCTGGCTGGAATTAATTAAAATGCTAGGTTTCAGATGTGCTCGAAACCACTGAGGACATGTAAGTGAACAGTGATGGAAAAATGGCTTCAACTTGTAACTGTCTGTTGACTGTAGTCCTTATTTGTCAGTTAATTTTGATCATAGATGTTTTGAACATTAGATGCTTATTAATGCATCTTTCTCAAATTTGTTGGAAAGAAGACCTCTACTTTCTTGGGGGGAAAAAAATAAATTAAGAACTACTTAATGCATTAGTATGATTCTTTTCCACATGGATGATCTTAGTTTCATTTTGAATAAAATATGGGTTGTTACTTTGACCTATTCAAGAATGTGTGTGTGCACCACATCACACACAAATACCCTCATTGGTCTTAAGGCAGAATATCAGGCCTTACTTTCCAAAGTCTTGAAATTCAAGGATGATACTCCTTCAGATACTCCCCAGTCACAAAGCTGAAATGATTTCAGAATTTCCATTATATCTGTACTATTGACAAATATTTTTCTCCTTACAGTATGGAGAATCTGGATATAAAAAGTCTTCATTCCTAAAAAAAAATTTGGTGATTTTTATTTTTTTTTTAATTGATGTTGAAGGAACAAAAATTTGTAAGTAAATGAAAAAGCTGTAGAAAATAATTTTTATAATTGATTTCTAAATACATTTAAAAATATTAATGGGCTTATTTACCTGGTTTTGGCTTTATATAGTGAACAGATAGAGGGCACCTGAAAGTTTGCCTTGGTGTTTCGTTGTTGTTTGTTGGCTTTTTTCAGAAGTGTACATTCTGAAAACAGAGTTCAGTCAATGGTTTTTAGGAGTAAAGTAGCTTCACTTTTTCTACACGTCCTTCCTCTTCATGGGTTGTGGAGCAGGCTTTGTGGAGTTATCTTGTGGCAGCCGTGAACTGTAAATGCCAGGTTACTGTTCTTGGATTTGAGTCAAAACAGTAGCTTCCTTTCACAGATCTAGTCTCACTCTTTGTCCCTGGTTATCTTGCATGTTTTGTATAGGGCAGGTGGTTGGGAAAAGGAAGAACAGCTTAAAGTGTGCTCAGTATCTATTGAATTTTAAAACAATTACCCTTATCATTTAGATGAGTACAATTAAAGCACGTTACCCTGCTTAGATTTCGACTAGTTTGGGTTGAGCTGTGCAATGTGTAGCTGCAATTGTGCTGAACCGTAGATATAATGTTCTCTGAGAATTCTAGTTTCAGGTCAATAACCTTGTCTCTGTACAGTATATAAGAATGTCAATGCATACTATTTCATTAGTCCTTGGTAAGCTGAAATCAATATGGGTTCTTGCACTTTTAAGCAATATACTGTATAAAAAACCCATGCAAGGTGATCTCTTTGGGGGTTTCTTTTTTGTTGTCACTTGAACTATATGTAACAAGAACCACAGGAAAAAAACCCAGCTTTTCAAAGAACATATTCACAAAAGTGCTCGGTGTCATTCAGCATTACCTTGAAGACCAGGGCAAAATGCATCTTAAAAGTACAGGGGGAAAGAGGGAGGTACACAGAAGCATGATTGTACCCAGTCATTTGAGACAAATGTCAACAGCTTCACGCTACACAAGTCAGGTATTTATGTCATAATGCTTACATTAAAGAAAAACAAGTGTTTTCTTTCAGGATGAGAATGTATACAAGGTATAGAAGGATTAAATCACTGGCTACATCTACTATTAAAAAATAAATATAACAAGCGCAACAAGATAAAGCACTACTTGCAGTATCTTGTTGTTTGTATTCCACAGACAAAAGTACTTCTATCTGTTGATATTAAAATGAATCATATAATTTGATTTATAGAAGCAAAGTGAACTTAAACAAAACACCTGAACACACTTCCAAAACCTTAAGTGTTGAGGAAGTAAAATGCAGTTAATCGTAAGTAGAAAAGACTGCTCTTCTATTTCAACCCTGTACTAGCAAACTTGGACACTGTCACTTGAGCAGAGACAGAAAAGACAGTTTTTATAGCTCTGAAAGGGTGTTCTACTATAGTAACTACTGCCCCATATAATAGTCCTGAGTCTTTGATTGTGGGGTTTTTTGTTTGTTTGTTTGTTTTTTAAATGAGTGTGATTTTTTGAATCCTTTTTTTGTTGTACTCCCAGCTACGTTCATGCTATACCCTTTGCACTGTTATTCTCCGGCAGACAAATGTATGGTTTGCATGTCTGGAGCAACTGTGAATCTTTGGTAACAAAGCTGGTTTTCTTATATCAAGTGAATGAATTAAAAGCATGACATTTGTTTGAGTGTAAAGATAGGCGGTGTGAAGTAGTGCTCTATACACTCACTTGCTTCTAGGTAACTGGTGGCTTCTCACTGTATATAATGTAGGGAGTCATGGGAGAGCTGTCCCTGCAGACTATTCCTGTGTGCTGAGCCATGGTTTGGGTGTCTTTGCAGCAGTAATTCCAATAAATGTGTATGCATTCTGAATATGGATCCAGTGTTCTCAAAGAGGATATGAAAAAAGTCCACTCCCAATTTATTTGCAGTGGAGTAAATATCAGAAGAAATTTAAAAGGGAAGAGAAGAGAATGCTAATATGAGTCTGCAGGTGCAATACTTCACATTGCATCTGTGATTCCCTATCTAAGGTACCTATCTTATTGATGCAACTTTTTTCTAGTTATTAATCTCCTGAGAAAATGTTTTTCCAGAGCTAATGCATCAGATCAACTCTGGAACAGGTATAAAATTTTCTGTCAGTTAGTAAAAAGTCACTTGATATTTCAAAAATTATTCTGAGAGTTTAGGGAATAAAAATTTTCATTTGAATTTGCGTGTTCATTTTTGTGTAATATTAAAAGGCAATCTGTGGAAGCTGATACTGTCCCAGTTGGAAGAGCCCTGTGATTTTTTTTAATTATTTTTTTCCTCATACTAGGGCTTCGGCTTGGTCCCAGAATTGTTTATCTTTATCTCACATAAGGAAATATTTGAATCCCCTCTATTTTTAAGATTGATTTACCATCATCTTTTTCGCTGGAGGTCACAAATAGTCTAGGTAGTTTCTTAGAAAAAAAATTTAGTTCTTCTCAAATAGTAAATTATATCTGTATAGACAATTAGATCATGGTTTCTGGTGTTTGTCAGTGTATGGGAAAATAAGGGATCCCGAAATTGATAACTAAGAAAATTGTATCCCATCTTTGATTTTGGAAAGTGAAGAATGAATAACTTAATTTCTCTTCTGAAACTTGTCAGTTCTGTAGCATAAATGCTTTCCCTAAGTTACTCATACTACTTTCAGAAGAAAGATCAAGTAGGGACTTGGAAGGGAATTCAAATGGGATGTCAGTGACAAAAGGACCTCACATCAGCACAAACGCATACAAACTTTTGGTAATAATATAATCAATGTGATAGTCAAATGCAATGAATTGCAAATGCAATTGATTATAAAATATAAACTTAAGTCAATCATTTCTATTCAGATTTATGAATAACTTATCAGAAAGTCCTTCCATATTTTTTTATATACATTTAGGTTATTTCATATGTAAAAGTGAGATGTTTGAATTACTAATGTGTTCTTTAAGAAAGATAATTTATTTTCTATGATTATTCCAATCTCAATGGTTTGAAAGTGATCAATATTTTTGTGTAGCTCACACCATACTCTTCCTGTATGTACTTTTCTGGGTTTAGAATTTCTCACTGTTTTCTCCGTTTAGCATTCCCAAATAGTAAGTGTTTTTCCCAAACTGACTGCTGTAATGCAGTCTGAAATATTTTTTTTTTTTGTTGGAATTATATAAAATAGCATACATACATTTTCCAAGTGCCTTTCAATGAAATTGCTGAGCACAATGAAAGGACCAAACATCAGCATGATTCTTCCCTGCAGACAGTCTTGAATGCAGAAAGAAAATTATAAATTTTGGACAAGTTGGAAAATTAAAGGCAATGTGTGTGCACGGTGCATCCTTTGGTTTTTTGTTTGGCTTTTCCCCCCTCATTCATCACAGACTCTGGATCTAAGCATTAGTTATGTTTATCCTTTAATCCTACTGTCTGGGTTTGTTTATGTAAGATTTATTATATAGCCAGGGTGGGTAGTTAAATTAAAAACAAAACTGACCCTCAGCCACTGCAAGAATACCTAAGAACAGATTACCTTACATTAGACAAGTTAGATTTATTCTGAATTCATTATGTAAGGGTTGGGCTTCACATTTCCTGAGTCAACATGAGACGGAAATCACTGCCAGGTGTATCTGCCTTTTTGCACTGAGCTCTCTAATGTATGAGCAGCAAAACAAGGAGGAAGAGCAGCTGTGTGCTTATTCTATAGCTATTACCTTAAAATAGAAACTCACTTGATGACCATGTTTCATTTTTCAATTAATTAGAAACACTATTATAATTGAATGTACTTACTACTGACTGTGTACAAATCTCACCCAGTAGGATTTTTGTTGGTCTCTGGTAAACTTTACTTCACAGAAAATAATTAATAGCAGAAGCATAGTGCTTGGGTGAATAAAAATGAAAATGGTAACTCTGTGAGTGCTCCCACCTTTTTTTTGGAGACAAAAGCAATTTTAATAGTTATAAATTATGTTAGGGATTGAATGTATTTACCTTAAAATAATTGATGATATCACAGCTTGTTCTGTTAAGGTGTTGTATTTTGAGGCTGGGTTCCTGGTGCTTTTTGGCTTGTTTGTTTTCCTTTATTTGTTGAATATGCTGCAGCAGACACAAAATAATCAGCTTGCCTCGTTGTCTGGACAGTGACTTAAGGAATAGTTGTGGAAATAGCAGATGATTTCACTGAGTGTGCATTTTGCATTCTGTATTCATAGGGCAAGTATAGAAAAATTGTGGTGGGATTGTCCTGATGTACTGCTAGGAGTACAGATTAAATTCATCCTGCTTTACAAGACCTACATGAGGTTTATTCATCTTTAAAATCCCACTTAAATCCTGATTTAATGTCTTAAGTAGGATTTAAATGATGACTAGCATGGGCCCTTTAGAGGAGAAAATGACCCTATAGGTTACTAGAAATGTAGTATTTTGCAATTCCATCAAGCTGTATGTAACGGGATTTCAGGGCTACTGATGGACTAACCTTTTGTGAAATCTTAAATGCTTATTTTTTGAGTAAATATTATTTCCACTTTCCAAAAGCCAATGGAACTCAGATGGTTAAGTGACCTAGCTTAGGGTCTTAAACAATGGATATTGCCAGCTGCATATGTTCTCTGACTACTCGCTATGGCTCCCTACACAATTATTTAATTTTAAAATGTTTTGGGTTGTTTTAAAATAACGTTTGGGGGGGATTTTTTTTTTTTTTATTGCTGCTTGTGAAACACCCATGCAAGCAAAAGACAAAGTAGATTTAAAAACAGTAGGAGAAATGCTGAAATCAAGGTTGTGTGAAGTAACTTGTGTAAAAAATAAACTTGGGAATCCCCCCGCCCTACCTCACTTGCTTTGATGTCTCTATGATTGGTTGCATATTCATATACTTGGCTGTGAAATATCTGGGTGGAAATGTCAATTTTTAATTATTTCATCTCGAACAGTGATGCAAAGAGGTTAAAAATCCTAGCGATGACTTTATAAATCTGAGAGCAAAAGTTTAGTGGAGTTTTACAGTTGTTCTGGGCTGTGGTATTACTCGTATAGAGGAGACATAAGCTTATCCTTAAAATATGTTTTGGTTAAAGTCATGTTTCTTTGCTCTGAGTGCAGCAGGTTTATGGGGTGATGTGGGTGTGTGGTCCTGTGGTTAGAACAGGAGAATACAAGCAGGACAGGAACTCTGACTCTGCACCAGGTCTGCTATTAACCCTCTATGCAATCCTGGGCAGACCACAAAACCTCTTCTGTTTGTTTTGCACATTCATACTGGGTAAAATGCTGAATTCAGAATAGGCCAAGAACCTTAATTAACAGACATTTGACTTGCTTGAGATTCTTGGAGAACGGATGCTATGAAAGTTTAAAAAAATAAGTGTAATTATTCACCGAGACTACAAAGTTTTGCTAATATCCTAGCACAGTTATGCACTGAAAGATACTGCATTCTCTTGCTGTGTCAAGAGGTGATGGGTTTGACTTTTGAAGGCCAGAGTAGTGTTTAATTCCCAGTTTTAAAAAATGAAATACCAAGTCACACATCTATATACTGTATTATTATTATAAACTATATTTAGGTTTATATAGTCTTTTTTGTCAGCTCACAGTTGGTTTATTACAAAGTAGGTCTAAATCAAATTAAATGCTGTCACAAGTTTTTTAAGGTGTGGTATGAGTGGCGATTTTACTTAATTTCCCCCCTTAGGCAAAATATTTGTTACTTAATTATGTGTAATAATTTTATAACTTTTTGCTCATCATCTTGGGAGCACTAACAAACAAATCAGGACATATGTTTGTCAGAAGCATAGACTGACAGAAGAACAGATCAGTGGGTGGGGAGATGAGGAAATGTTCTTTTAAGGCTTTGTATTCAGAGTGATTTGAATTGCAAGAGTGACTTTCCACACCTGAAGCCATTGCTGAAATGATGAATTGAGCTGGAGGCATAATTTAATTGAGGGTAGTTTTAAAGCAATGCATCAGGCCTACTAAGAAATTAGGATTTGAGGGTCTCCAAAATAAAAATAATTAAAAAAAATCTGTCAGAGTAGGTGGGCTATTTTTTTTATTTTTCTTTTTAACTCCATGAAGTATTTCACTGACGTGGAAAAAAATACACTTAACCAAATGGTCATTAGACATTACTTTGGTCAAAACATAAAATTAGAGGAAGACAAAGTCATTGCATCAGCTGAGAGTGTATTAAATTTATTTGGTCTTTGCTAAATACAAATGTTGTTTGCGCATGGGGAAAAGGTTGCTGATACAGATTAGTAAGATGTGATTGTAAAACATATTCTCAATTACTGCCTCTTCTAGTTAATGAGGAAAGTGTGTTGCTGATTTTATAAAATTGGGCTCTAAATCATTAAAGTTTTGAATTCACAGGAAGCCTAGCTTCTGTATGGGATACAATTTGTAATATCTATGTTTGTACCACATATAGCAATTGAAAACAACTTGGATTTAGAAAGTTTGCACTTCATTATCTCTGTGACAACAGGAACTTACAGTTTCAGCTGGTAGTCAAGCCAGCTTGTAGGAGGCACAGTACATTATTGTGAGTAAACAGTGGTTAAAGTGTACCTTGTTTTGCCTTGAAGATCTTAAAATTGAAAGATGGACTGACAAACCATGGGCAAGATAACAAGGTGCTGCAGACAGCAGGATTATATAAAATGCAGACATGTTTGCAATAATAAAATTGTTTTATTTTTGTTTTGCTTTATCTTTTCAGGGGCAGTCATTCTATTGCTACTCAGGAGTTCCAGATCAGGACAAGACAAGGAAGGTGGGAGCAGGGATGTCAGAAGAAGCAAATGTTGACAGAGGTGAGTGTTTCTTGAGCTCTTGTTGCCTGATACAGATGCCAGGGTCTTTTGCATCGCCCAGTCTAAATTAGTTACATGAAAATCAGTTCCTCAGAAGATCTGACAGCAGCCATGGGATAAGGAGATCTGTGATTATCCAGACAGACTTGTCCAAAACTAGTAATTTTTAAAACAATTTGGCTTTCTCTGGGAAAATGTAGCAGGTGGCAAGGATAACAGAGATCCCGCCAATATTTTAAGGTTTTCATGCTGTCTTGCATGCTTATCAAGCAGCACCTGATTTGTTATACGAGGACTTGCTGAGATGATTTGGAAATGTATATACTAGCTGGCTGGTAAACCATCCAGGAAATTGCTGCCACTGATCCACTATCAAATGAGAAGGTTGCTTTAACAGAGTTTATGCAGGATTTGCACTTTTGGGTCGAGTACAATTCCATGCTTTCCTTGCTGACAGGAATGGTAAAATAGAAAGAGTGTGTATTGCATTGGCAGGTGACACTAAGCTACAACCAATTTGAAATGGGAATAACTTTGAAAACTATGTAGTAAAATAATATTGAGAAAATAAAAGAAAATTAAGAAAAGGTGTCAAATTATGTACTTAGAAAGGAACAGTTTGTCACTCTAGGAAAAAATGCTTTAAAAGTTGCTAGGGCTTCTGCTGCATTGTAATGAAAATAATGGTTAATGTGATTTTTTTTTTTTTTTTTTTTAACAAAAGTGACAAATGGGGATATTTAAATAGATGTATTATTTGTAGCAGATGTAAAGTCATCCTCCATGCCATTCAGTGCTCTTACAAATTAATCTGAAATACTGTTTTCTGTTATTAGCCTTAAGTGGCTAAAAGAGTAGTAAGGGAGCTTTTGGAAAGATTTTGTTAACTCTAGGAGTAGCATGGTACTGAATGATTGCTGGGTTGTGGAGCTTCTTCTGGAGATCTTAAGGCAGTTGCTAGATCTTTATTAGTTGGGTGTGAGTTGGCTATATTTGAAAGGGCAGGGGCAGCCCAGCTGAAATCTTAAAACTCTTTCAGTCCAGTTTTCTGTGATTCTTTTTGTCATTCATGTACACATATGAAAACTCTGCTTTTGAGTTCTCTAATTATCCATTGTGCATGCTTAGCCCCATGAGTTGTGATTTTAGTGGGATGTGAAGTGAGAATTCTGTGTGCATTGCCGGGACCAATGATATTTTGATGTTTCCGTTCAGTAACATTGTCTGAGAATCTTTTGAGGAATGGATTAACTACACAACTTGGACAGCATATAAATTTACTGACTGCATTTTTACAAAAAACAAAACCAAACTTCATTTATAGGTTCTGTTACATCTAAGAACTTGCTAAGGGACTCCTCTGTGGCTCTGGTCCATTAACAATCACAGCTTTGATAGAGCATGGTGTTTGTTCAGGAGAAGTTGGAAGAGAACCAAAATCAAGTCTAAAGTTGGTATTTTCTTTATAAAATTAAATATATTTCAGATAACTAAAACTTATTACATTTTGAGGAGGGGATAGTTTTGTGTCTAATTCCCATGTAAAGGGAAAACAAATTCTCATACCTTTTTGCAATTTGAATTGTAATTTTCCAGGTATTTGAACAAACACAGTCAAATAAGTAGTAGCTTTAAACTGTCATTTCACGCATCCTGGATTATCTAGATCATCCTGGAAAAGGGATATAATTTCAAAGAGCTACTTAAACAGTGGGAAGTTTTGGAGATATTTTCACATAATATCTCTAATGTCAATCAAGAAACCGAAGGAAAGATCTTCGGCCTTCCTTGTATTCTTTCTCTACAAAATGTGAAAAACTGGTTGGATGGTAGCTGGACTGTGTCTCTAAAGCTCTGTCTTGGGCCAGTGAAATGCACCTCCTAAGGAATTGTGTTTAACAATAAACCAAAAATTCTTCTCTAGTTGTGTTTCAGGTTTTTAGGGGGAGTTACATGAATCAGTTTGTCATTGGGTCTCTACTGTATTCTCTTAACCATCTCTATAATCCAGGCTATGAATTATAGATTATTTTACAGCCATTGTTTCAAAGAACTGTTTATCCCCTAATAATTATCAGCAAGCATGCTGATACAAGTTGAGTTCTTAAAAAAAAAAAAAAAAAAAAAAAATACATAGGTATGACCTGAAGAAAGGAGACTTTTGGACTGCTGTCATTCAGGTTACATTAGGTAATATTTTGTTGCATTATGTCAATTGTTAGAAAGCTTAGGATGACACCATTTCCTAGGGCTGAAATTATTAATTAGTAGCTTGGGTTGAGATATAAAATTAAATACTTGTACCAATATGGTCAGCTTTAATTTTGCTAACTGAAACTGTAATGGACTGCTGTGTAAGGCCAGACATTCCTACCTCTGGCAAAGGTGGAAAAACAACTGGTATGCACTCTTCAGCAAGAGGTAAAACAAAACCTAATTGCTTAAATAATGCTGCAGTTATATTTGCAAAATATTTATAAACCACTGGGCTGTTTCCCTTTTAATTTTCATTAAAAGATTTAAAGATTTTTGAGGGTTTTTTTTGTTTCTCTTATGTTTACTTTTGTAATATCTAATACATATTTTAAAAGTCAAATTTCATCTTCTTTGTTATCACCATTGAAACTTTGGTACACTGAGTAAACGAATATACTGTGAACAAAGCTGCTTTTGACCCAAGTTGTTGTTAGCTGTGTTCCCTGGATGTTAAATTTGCAGATAGGCTAAATCTTCCTTTCTGGTTCAGAATTTGAAGATTTTCCTATTGTTGCACAAGAACTTGTACATAAAAGCACCTCCAAGCTGATTTCTCCATCCTTTAGACCTGGTTTTAGCCTGAGTTTGGAAGTGTGTTGGATCAGTGTTCTGGCAGTGCTCACCTGTAATGGTTCTTGGGATCTCTGGCAGGTATAAATGGTGATGGGAGGAGGAATCTATCTGCAGTTTGTTGTCCTGTAATAGAAAGGAACACTTGTGTGGGGCCGGAAATCTAGGCCTGAGAGTATTCTTGCTTGTGATTGAATTTGGTGTGTTGTCCCACAAGATTATAGGACACTGTAGAGTTGTGCGGGCAGAGGGGGACCATGGGATCCCATGGTTATATTTGGTATAATGCAGCAGTAGCCTCCATTTCCAGTGTGGAAAGCCAAAGGAAAGCCAAGCAGATGAAAATCAATGAAGAAACCTTTCATAGTTCATTGAGGTCTATTAAAGGGTGCAAAACACAGGAGCCTTATGTCATTTCCTGTGTGGCTAATTTCTAATGAGGAAAAAAAACAATGCAAGTTGACAGACATGATATTTGAGTTACTCTTTCATTTGGCCAGCAAAAACTTCTACATTAAGGAATGTAACTTTCAAAGCAAGTATTTTACTGATTTATTTTTAATTTTTTTTTTTATCCATACAAAATGTGAGGGTTCTGGTCACGGGTTTTAGAGGTGACCTATCCAAGCAAAACTTTGGACAAGTGAATAAGTACATTTTTATGAATATGTACATGGAGAGTGTCAGTGAGGAGCTGGATAAAAGGAACAGTTTTTAGAATAAGCAAGTCTGAAGCCACAAAAGTGACAGCTATGCGGGTGTAGTAATAGTTTACCCCCCTGAGGATATTACCTTATACTGAGCAAGGATTGTGTGCTGCTAATGACTGCTGTAAGAGGAGCATCCTTTATGAGAGGTGGGCCTTACCAGAGCTCTGAAGCAAAATCTCTGATGTTGGGACCTCTGTTAGCCCACCAGAGTTGCCGAGCAAATGTCTTTCTTTTGCCCTGCTTAGATCCTTGACATTGGTAGTGTAATTTGGATGTTGCATGTCTCATCTCTATGCTTTTGATACTTTGGGCATTAGAACAACGTGTTTTTCCCTGACCAAAGTGGGTACTGGTGGTGGTGGTGAATCTTCCAAAATAGATTTCTATAGCACAAAGCAAGCTCCCTTTCCCTGCCTAGTATTTTAAGTGAAACACAACACTAGATGGGGGTGGACAGGTATTCTTCTTGCCATACTGAGGAAGGACAGATTTTCCCATTTAGTCTTCCTTCCCCCCAATTTTTTTTTTTTACAATTAGTATTTTTTCACTGCTAAAAGCTAACTTGAGATTCCAGGCAGGTGTAATTCAAATATAATATTAAACCATGCTAGAATATCTGTTCCAGAGTGCACCACTGCACAGTTTAAATAACCACTGAGGTAACATGCAAGAAAGTCTACACTGCAGAAATACTGGTGATTTTTCAACAAGTAGTAGTTAATTTGGCTGAATAGCTTTTGCCAAACTGCCCCAGAGAAGTTATCATTAACAATTAAAATAACAAAACTTCCTGCTAGCGAAGACATTTTCAAATATCGAAGTTAGTTAACTATCAATTATGCTTCATTAAGTGATTCTTGATGAATTCATCAGCTAAATTAAGCTTCATTAAGTGATTCTTGCAGTATCCTTCAGAAATGCAATAATTATTTCTCTTTTAAATACAGGGAAACTGAGGTAGACAATTCAGCTGGTTTGCTAATGGCTATGTACAGTATTTACTCTATAGCCAAAATTGAAGGCTAGGCTCCCAGGACTCCTCTTCTGGTATTAAAACCAGTAGCCCTGATTTGACATCTGATTAAAAAAAGAAAAAAGAAAAGAAAGAAAAAGTTTAAAAAAAAAAAAAAAGAAAACACTTTCTATCCTGTTTTACAAAATCTTCACTTTGACTGTACTGGCTACCCAAGCAATGTCTGAAAATTATTGCATTTAAATAAATATGTTATAGAAAGGGTTTTGATACCTGAGAGAAAGTAAAGCAAGAAACTTTTGGTTTTTAGACCAAGTTTTATTAGTGATGGTTTTTCCATTTGTAGGCTCCATGGTGTAAGTATGTTTTACAACTGTTTCTTAAGCTTGAAATGCAACATCTTTTCTGTCAGGAACGTTTCTGCAAGGTATGCGTTTTGGTCTTCCACAATTCATCACAGTAATGCATCCAATTTATTTCAAGATTTTCAAAACCCCAGCAGCTAGATAAAAGCACCCACTGCAGAACTTGCCTCTGCTTTAGTTGAATGACCTGCGGAACTGGTAGTATAAAATAGCTGAGAAATAGCATCCTAAATCTGATTTCCCCTACCACCCCTTTCAGATTCTCAACTGCGTAAAAGCGTGGCAGGACTGAACTTGTGCAAACAGGATGATATCTTTCTGACTGTGGCTGAGAAACACAGGGAAAAGGATGAATAAACTGTTTCTCTAGCTCTTGCATAACTGTATCAGACCCATTGGTATGTGTTTTCCCCCAGTTCCTGGGCAAACTGGGGCAGAAGAGCAAAGCTGTGACTTTCTCGCAGCTCAGCCAACAGTGCTAGTGTTGCCTATTGTACAGGCCTTTCTCTGTCTTCAAGCACAAAGAAAGGTAAACCTTGCTGAGGTTGTATTAAAAAACATAATTTAACCCATAAATGAAAGCTGATTCTCTCCTTATCTAGTGACTAATACTGTTGTTTTCTGGAGCAGGGGAAGGAAGCAGCCCTTCAAAGCCAAGTCATTTCATCTCAAACTTTATTAAAAGTGTACAGGAATCAGATTTTTACTGTCGCCTAGTTATCATGTCTTAGAGGACACCACAACTGCAAGGTGCTAGCTCATGATAAATTGGTGGGTTTCACTGCTGCTGTTTAGTTGGGCTGTGTGACAGGCTGCAGCGAGTGCAGGGAACAGGCACCTCAGAACGTGTAACAAATTATTATACATACAGCTCTAATTTTATGTATGACAAATACTGAATATTGTTTAGAAAATAATAATCTATAGGATTATATTGTGATGCAGGGCAAGTGGATGAATATGTGGGTTGGAGCTTACTTTGTGATTAAGCAGACTGTGCTTGTTCAGCTAATGCATGACTGTGATAGTCACGGCTTTGTTTTGGAGAGCAGAAAAACACTAGTTGATTATTTACCTAGAGCAAACTTTTTTTTTTTTACTCTTAATCTATTGCGTATGTAATAATGTAACACATTGCCTTTCTACAATACATAGGTAGGTTAAACACTGCAACCGTCTATAGGTTGCATCCCTTCCTCTCCTGAGATAACTCAAATTCTCTTTTGGTAGAGTAATAGCTTCCCCTCTAGCATGTCACAAGTTAGTTACAGTTTTCTTTACAAAGATTCCATCTCTGAGTATTTTTGCACATGTATATTCCACTGCCTGCTGCAGTAGGTTGTGTGCGGAATGCCTCGAAACTAGTGATTTATGGAGTGGCCCTTGCAGGGACAGCATATGCAGCCCTCCCTGCCTCCATGTGAAGGGGCAGTGATGCTCCACCCTTCCCTTTCAACTGGAAACACTGGTCATGAGAAGAATCTTCCCCTGTTGCCTGAAGCTGAAGTTGTTCTTGCTCCAATTGTTTACATGTAAATAACTTATACACTTTGTTAATTAATGGAGTTGGTGTAGGGGGGAGGAGGGGGAAACAAAACTCATTTTCTTCTAAGTGGGAAGGAATTTTATTTTTCTTGGAGCCCTAGGGTGTTTTAGTTGATACTCTGCACTGTTGGCATCTCCAGATTTTGAATGTTGCCCTTCTTGCCAGGAAGTCTTGCTTCAACACTGATGAAGGTAAAGTATATCTGGAAAAGTGTATCACTTTGGAAACAGCTGTCTGAAAGAAAATGAAATATTTGCAGGCCTGTAGGCAGATTGCTGGATTGGTGGAAGGTCTTGATTGCTAAGGCCCCCACTGCAAAACATATGCCCCATATTTGAAATATGGGATTTTTATAAGGAGAATCTCACATGTGCTTACTCTGAGAAGGGTGTGGATCTCCTTTCTAATGAGCTACAGTACCTAACAGTGCTTAGACTGCTCCTAGGCAAGCGGTGAGTGTGAGTTGGTAGCTCATAAGACTGAGGGGCAGGAAATCCAAGAAATTCACCTGCAAGCTCTCGAGTGTTGAGTCAACAGCTAAAGCTTCACACAGCACCCTCCACTCTCAGTAGCAGTTAAGTCCTTCTGTATTTGAAGGTAGGATGATTGGTGGCAGAGCCGGACAGGACTGTAGCCAATCCAATGTCTCTGTCCCTGCGGTCACCCCTACAGCCGTGCCTCCTCCTGTCTTTGGATCCCAGCAGGCACACATGTTCTGTTCAGTCAGGCATCTTGAGATTTTTCATCTTTTATTTAATTCTGTGCTCAAACAGAATCAGTGTGGCTGGAAGGGACTTGGATCCTAGGCCTAAGCATCTCCGTGGGTCTTGATGACCTTAAGTCCTAATATCTACCTGCTATTGGTCCTAACAGAGGTACTTCTCACTCTGTCACATCTTTGCCAGTGCTTGTTTTCAATGAAGGGAAGGACAAACTGAAGTACTACAGAAAAAAAACCACATAAATTATTAGTATACTTTTGTGTGAAGATATTCCAGATGTAATGCTTGTATATTAATATGGCCTCTTTGAACCTTGTAAAAAGACATTTAGGTCAGGTCCTCTGACTTCTATAGCTAGGAATGAAAACAGAGTACACTAAAGAGGTGAGGTATTTCCTCACATCTGACATCACACACTATAATTATTACTGCAGGAAGTAAGAAAG
Source organism: Limnodromus scolopaceus (assembly GCA_028565335.1). Taxonomy (NCBI): domain Eukaryota; kingdom Metazoa; phylum Chordata; class Aves; order Charadriiformes; family Scolopacidae; genus Limnodromus; species Limnodromus scolopaceus. The sequence goes on along the minus strand of JAOXNO010000041.1, from coordinate 58,180,085 downwards.
CCAAGATGGATGCCACTTTCCTATTTGAAAGGAGCAAAATGTTTCCAGACACAAGTGGCAAGGTTTTACACTTTCTTAAGGAATCTGGGATAATGTTCATGCTCCTGGAAGCATAATGTGCTCCTAGAAAGGCAATGCAAACTTCAGCAATAGAGCTATCAGGACCAAGCCAGGAATATTGAAATCTATAAGGGATGTCAGAATTCTGAAGAAAAAAAAAAAAAATGCAAACTGCACTTGTTCCACACAGTTGCTTTAGTTGTCAAATATTTTGAAGTAGCCTGAAGAACTGCAGATTATTAATTGTCTGTATTTCTTCGCTCGCTGTGGTTCCACAGCATCTGACACTTGATCTTCAAAGGCTTTTGGATGTCAAGTGCTTTGATGTTAGGTGAAATCATACTGCTTTCATCTTTTATATTTCCACCATATACAGGGATCCATCTTAAAAGATGGTATGGTTTAAATGGCTTGAGTATGCTTCAACTAGAAGCTGTGGAAGACGTTTCATAAGCTTCAAGAAGAGAGTGGTTTGCCTCCAAGCGACAAAATGGTTTTGGTTCACTGACCTTTCCTTGTTATCAGAAACTGGACATCTGAATGCTAAAACAAAGTTTCAGTTTGTTTCCCTACCATCTTTTCCTTGAGTCAAGGATGTATCAAATTGATGATGTTGAGCTATATTGCTGTGAACAAATAAGCTGCTAGAGGACTGTGGAGAAAACTTGGCAGACGCCCTAGTTCCTTTTCATTCTCCATTTCCATTTGTATTCCAGAAGGAATCAAGCAGCTGGTGTTTTCTGTCCAAGTAAAACTAGGTTTTTACACATGCCTCTACAGAGTAATTTTGACTTTCTGAAAAGGGAATAAATTATTGTTGGCATGATTCTGGTTTCTGCTGCTAAAGCCAGGCATGCAGGACCAAACTGAATCAAAACAACTTTTCTTTTAAATAGCTGCTTGAAAGTCCAGGTTATGAAGAGGTATATGTTATTGTTCAAGAGTCTTAGAAATACTTGGAGATGTTGCAAGAGCCAGTACAAATGCCCTTAAGTCTGACAGTCTGAGTTTGCTTTGTTGGAGGCCTTGAAGTGCTGTCAGTCCTTTAAGTCTGACCGGATTGACCTGGAAGGCTGTGAAGATCACCCTTAAAAGGGAAATAAGCAAAAATACATTGTGGCTGAATCTAAGGACGAATTGTTTCAACAGATCTGGTTACAAATGTAGGTTCCATTTTCCTCCATTACTTTTGAAGATTGTAGATCTGAGCAGTTGGAGAATAAGAGCAAAGCCTGTATTTTTCTCCTGATTGGCTGTGGGCATTTTTTATGGCTCACGTATTACAGCTGAGCTGTATTTCTTAATGATTTGAGAATATGGTTGGAGGATGTTGCTTGCACAGAATGGTAATTTACCTAGTAATCATTGCTCGCTTATGGAAAGGAATTCTTTCAATGCCTTAATTCCTAAGGAGTCTCAAGCAATAGAGACAGGGTAATAAATGATGCTTGGTTGAAGTTTACTTTTAGTTGAATGTATATTGAAAGAAGTAAACTGAGGAGGGATTATCAAGTACTGACTGCTGTGGTTTTAAAACATGCTAAAAGCAGAAGTATGTGATGCTTAGAAACTGTGATTCAGAAGAATACGAAGGCTTTGCAGCTGGTTACACAGTGGGATGTTGCTCTGTGCCTTCCATTTAAGCATTAGGTGGCCCCTTACAAAATGATGTCACTAAGCTTCTGCCCCTGTGAGTGCACAGGCTTTATTATCTTATTACATGACTTTTAAGGAAACAAAATGCAAAAGAATGTGTGAAAGCCTCCTCAGTGCATCTCTAATGATCTTTTGTAGCTTCACAACTTTTCAAGGACAGGCAAAGAAAGGCGTCCCTTCCTGCCATTGTGCCTGCACTGAGTTAGGAAGCACTGGCTGGGCTGCCACCCTCCAAGAGAGAGCAGGGAGTCCCAGCAGGCAAGGGCATGCAGAGGTAACACTGAAAAAACTGATTGCAGACCTATCTGCAGAGAGAATGGCAGGCATATGAGTGTGTTGGACACTACCTGTTGTAAACTCGGCTTTGGCATCATTGAATCTATTAATTGCCTTAAAAAAATATACTAGAAAAATTATCTATATGCCTGTGCTTTAGAATTAAAGTTATTTTGCATATTTGGGGGTGGTGGTGTTTGTTTATTTATTATTTCCCCCTCTAAACATAGTGTTCATAGTATTTTTCATAAGTTTCTAATGAAGGCAGAAAAGTTTTGATGTCTGTAAAACATCTCATAAAAGCTAGCACTTTGTACCTTTGGTCTAGTAGATGGGAGCCGGAAAATGAAAATGTTTGTCTTGTATAAACTGAATGAAGTACAAAAGCAAGAAGTGAGAGTATGGAAAATGGAGGAGTCTTTTTAAGTATTTTCATTTTAATAAACCCATGTTAATGATACTAGAAAACATTGAAAATTTTATTATACAGCTAAGGTTCTGATTTGATTCTATTAACAGAATAACATGTTAAATAACATGAGTAAGAAGACTCAGAACATAATTTTCATGACCTTGTTTGCTTCTCTGTCTTGGAAAATAATCACCATTAACTTCAGGAAAGAGTTACCAACTTCAGTTTGATCTCTTTCTCATGTAAAAATAAATGTAAGGGTTGTTTTGTGGACTTGTGGAAAATACGTGTCTGGCCAGATCCTGCATTTCCAGCTCAAGATTTTGGAGACAATTTTGTCTGCATAAGATCTGCAGAATTTTGATAGATTTTTATAGCTGTGCTTTAAAAAGGAAAGACTAATTCTCCTACTTGCATATAAAGCTAATGTGCATTGATTTGTTTCAATATCTTTCCAGAAACTGAGGTCTTTGATATTTAATATGTTATTAATTACACTTCTCCAAGTGCAGATAATCTATTTATATAACTTTTTCATGCAAAAAGATGTATCTTAGTATTAGATAGGTAGTGACTGTTTAAGTGTTTTGAGTTAATTCTAGTAAAGATAATATAACCATTTTTTTGGGGTGTTTTTAAACTAAGAATGGAAGAACAGACCCTGGACTAAGCTCTAAAGAGGAAAAAAACTTGTATTCGTAACAGCATTTAATGTGTACAGTTTACATGAATAATAATTATGGAGTGTGTCTAGGAAAACTCCACCTCTTTATACCTGAGTAAAGAAGTCCTCTTCATCCAAAGCATTCCTATTCTTCACCTCTTTAAATTAAGGAGTCTTTCTGCTGTGAGTTCTATTTGATTAGAGATGTGATATGTGTCTCCTGTCACCACTCCTGATTTTATTTTTATTTTTTAATTGCAGTAGAGAAAACAGAGTATGACCTGAGAAACTTTGTAAATCAGACAATCCTCTGTTTCAGTCAGATGAAATAAATTAATATGTCCTTCAGATTCTAAGAAGTATGAGACAAATTTAAAATAGTTCACTTCTTTTAAACTTTGTCTATTACTGTAATTCCAAATCTGGCCTCTTTACAGTGCGATATTGACCCTAATTTTAAAGCTTGGCTTGGGAGTGTTTTTATTGCCTGACAATACAAGTGCAATGTAGCATGAAGACATTGCTATCAGTACAAATCGGCATAGTTATGGCAACTCAGGGAGGAACTAGCAAACAAATATGCCTGCATTTCTTGTTTTTCCTTTATCGAAAGGTGCTGTGCTTGTTAGCTGTGTGATGTTCATTGTACTAGGAACGTTGGGTAGAGACTATGTATATCTTAAAAGCAATCTCTCCAAGTAGGTTGTTAATTCATCACCACCGTGGTATTCATGTACTGTTAGAATGATAAAAGCTAACCCATCCTCACTCCTACATACTGCCTTCAGAGAGTTTTGTCTTGCAGCTTCTTAGAAGTTATTGTAAGTAGTGCATCTGTGGGGGAGGGTCACCAAAGGAAACCCATTTTTGGTCTCTTCCAGTTCTTCAGCTGGATTTCAGGTAGTTGCTGTCTCCTCAGGAGGTAAATAGTATCTGTTCCTTCTGGAGCATCTGCAGTCAGTGCAGCATGAGATGCTGGGCAAAGGACTATCAAGAATAAGGATAGATACTCCCCTGTCCAGCTCCTTCCAGTAACAAAAAAGGGAGGAAGTGTCTGACACTGGCAGAATCTGCTGTGGTTGTGCTGAGAGGAACAGAGAAGTATCATTAATCATTATTTCAGTGACCTTTGAGCAGGAATGCGTTTGATGTTCAACTGTGAACAGGACCCAAGATGTACTGAGGTCAGTGTTTGAGCAGTTTATTCACATGACATTATGGATGCTACTGTAATATATTCTGAAATACAAACAGTTCTGCTGTGAGGTAACTCTTCTAGGTACATGAGCACACAAAGGAATAAATCAGAAATTAACCCCCTTTCTTCCAGCTGGCTGAGTGGTTGATGTCAGCTTTTTTCTCCATGAAGCAGGGGAGCATGTGATGCTGTACCTGCTGCTGTTCTCCATCCACAAGGAAGCATAGGCAGTGACAGGGGGATTGCCTTCACAAGTTAGCAATGTTGGACCAAGACAGTCCAAAGTAGATACACTGTGGAAAAAAATAGAGATTTACTCTTTCCATTATAAAATTCTGCTCCTCCGAAGTTCATTTCCATAGCTCTTCCTTCAGTGATAGGGCTGTAGGCAGGACACTGTATAGCTGCTCTTTGCAGTGTTACCAAGAAAGCTCTCTAAAATATGTAAGCCTTAAAATACCTGCATGAAATTTTATCAGTTTATCTTCATTATCATGTGTCATTTAAAATGACTGACTTTAACACTGGTATATTGAGCTTCAAACATTGTCTTCCATAGACTACAGAAGGAAAAGATAAATATGATAACACCTACTGGTTTATCTTAATATTAGTTCATTTTTTTTTCTGTCTGAAGTATTTGTGGCAGAGATTTTTTTCCATCCCTTACTTCCCACTGATAAGTTATGAAGTCTACTGCCAGTAATCCTTTGTTACAATTAAAAAAATCTCTGTGCCAATTCATGATTGATCTGCATGCAAAGATGTGCAACAGCTTCGCTTCAGTGCTTGATTCTCCAAATTATACAATATATATAGTACGTGCGTGTGTGTATATATATATATATATATATATACTCGCCACCTAGTTACCTGCAGATGTGAAGAGAATGTATTATTCTGCTACAGAAATGCTGATTAGGGTCTGAAGTATTTTTTTGAAACTGTTTGCTTGTGGATGATCAATTGTGACAAGTTGTGACCTTCCTTAGGTGAAGGCAACAAGTACTTCATACTACTGTTTATTAAATCCTCACTGGTCTATAACAGAAGTGCCATTCATTCTTTTCAGTTTGTCGTGGGTAGCCTGACAGTGGAGGGCTTTCACTCCTGTTTGTGTGGCCATCCCTTGTGTATATCCGCTAAACAATTGCGCACCAACTGCAGTAATGATGTGGCCAATTTATAGTCTAAGCGACCAACAAATATATCAATTTTAGCAAATATTACACTTTAAATGCCATTTGTTGTGCTAATGAACTCCTAACCTGTTAATGAAGTTGCTGCAAACATCAGGCTTATCTCCTAGCTTATCTTATATACACTAAAGAAGGTTCTTTAATGTGTAAAAATTATGCATAAATTATACAGTTAATGTCATTAGTGTCTAAAATTCAAAGTTTCCTGTTTCAAACTGAGCTTTTGATGCATCTCTGTGTTTGTGTGTGCTATTTAATGCTCTGTTGAGCAATATTAAAATACCAGAATCGTCCAATAATACAAATCATTCAGCAGTAGCATCCAAAAAGCCTGTTCATATTTCACTGAAACCAGGCATTTCCTGGATTGTTTTTGTTACTAGTTGTATGTGATGCTTTTGACTTCTAGATGGCACCTATTGCCTTTGTATGTGAGTGATACCTAGGAGGACACCAAATTTAGCAAAAGTGGAAGAAAAAATTCAGAACAATAAGAATGAAAACAGTCTTTCTTACCCCATTTTCAGTTCTTGAGGTGTTTGCGCATGTTTCTTGGTGTTCTTGCTTATTGCCTTTTTCCATGCTTCTACACATTCATAGGGTTTATTTCATACAGAATCAGTAAGATTAAAATATCAAAATCGGCTACCATTTCTGGTTTTATTACTATTTCTCAGGAGTCAGTCAATAAACAAATGAAAGCTTTCATCAATCATCTTTACAGTTGTTGAAATTCAAAGAATATTAATATCTATAGAAAATATTCATTCTTTGAGTATTTAAGCAAAATGCTTGGGACCCGTCTGTGAAAACATCTCACAGCAATTAACATGAGTCATGACTTAATTAAATTATTTCCTACTTCATTTCATACAATCGTGACCCTCGTGACATCTCTGACTGTGACATCTCCATCACTCTTTCCATTTGACCTCAGCCAAGAATTTAGGATATTTTTCATAACAGAATAGCTAAAGCAGACTTCATCTGTGTGATTCTTACCACCACCAGATCCACTAGTATCACGTTCCTGGTATGCCTGGAGGCGCTCAATATTAAGTGGATCTCTTATAATAATTAGGGCAGCAGAAGAACAATATACATATTGTGGTCTTCCAAAGACCTCTTTCATTGGACCGTAACATTGTACATTTCACTATGTCCAAAGGGTTAAAAGTAGCTGTTTTCTACCCCAATAATAATTTTATAAAGAGAAGTTTCTTATACATCCATTTAAGTGTGAAAGTTCTTATTAAAAAAAAAAACAAAACTAAACAACAAAACCACCAACCCCCCGAAACACTGTCACACTGCTTTTTTTGTTTTGTTTTTCAAATTGAATATTCTTGTCAGACTTGGCAAGATTAGCAGGATGAATGCTTCAGAATTTGCATTCATGCTTTGTGTAAAACAGGCTTTTTGTTTCTTTTGCGTATAACTTGGCATTCTCTCTCTTATTCATTCCTTTTGTTTTTCCTAGTTTCTTTCATTAGAGTTACAGTCATTTGTCACCTGTTTATTTCCAGAGTCTGCAGAAATTCTAAGCCAAAACATTATTGATCACTTTTTTGCCTGACGTCAATGTACAAGCATTTATTCCTGTATATCCATTTTTCATACACTCAAGTTTAAAAGAAGTTTTTTGCTTTCTGATGGATGCTGTAGCATTAAAATGCTGCAGTTGAAGGGTAGAGGGTCGAATGTTCTTCAGGTGTTCTGGGCATGCCATGGGGAGGGACTATGCAGTGCTGAATAAACTAATTTTTTTTTGGAGATTTTAGGAGTCTTGTGCTGAAACTTGGGAATGCTCTTGAAAAATGTTTCCCTGGGTTCTGGTCAGCTGCCTTTTAAATTTCTTCTTTTTGGGGGCTGACAAGTAACACACCTTAAAAGTAGCTTCCCCCCCCGCCCTTGGTCTTAGTGTACTGTGTGTCCGGTGTTTTTTCTTAAATTATGAAACCTTCTCTTCCCTCTCTCCGCTTTAGACTGTTGGGGACTTGTTTGATTCTTCCCATCTGATCACATAGTTTGATCACTGTGCTATTGTACCAGATTATCAGCTTATTTGGAGTGTTTTTCTAGAAGAAAGCCTAGATTATTTTAGTGAAGCTCATTTTCTTTTTGTGATGATGTGGGGTTTTCTTTCTTAATATAGAGCCCTTTAATTGGGAGAACATTGATTTCACATACCTTTAAGTGCTGCGGATGTAAACACCTAGAACAAAGGGTTTTTTTAACTGGCCTGGAAATGATTTTGTGGGACGATATTCAATTCCTGGGTGTGAAGGAGTTTGTTCAGTCCAAAAGAGAAACTTCTGTTGTTGCTTTTCTATAACTATAGAAAGACTGAGTAATGAGGAAAAACCTATGGGTCCAGCAAAGAATCTGGGACACTGTCTGCTGGTCTTAAATTGTCTCAGCAGACACTCATCTCTCTTCTTCATTCTGTTCTCCCTATTGACAACTCCCTGTTCATTCAAGAAACTATATTATGATTGGATTCCATTAACTTCTCGCATCCTTTGCTACTTCTTACAAGGTTTATCTTTTCCCTGCAAGCATCTTAAATAGATGAAAAATATGTTTATAAGCAGGAGATGTTGTTTGAAAGTGATCTGATGTGAATGGACTTAAAATACTTCACATCAGTGCGTTTGTGTCAATGACTTCTGAAGCATTACAAATAAGCATTTTTGTGACAACGATGTAAATGCAAATAAATACATCCTTCAGATTCATTGAAGAGCATATATGCAGAATGCTTTGCTCTTGTCCCTCCAGGATATCCTGCACCTTTTCCCCCTGACATTTTGGTTACATGGTGCTTATATGGCAAGGCTTGCAAAAATAAGGAGTTGCACAACAGGCAGCATGGATGTCTCTGTGCACACAGGCTGCTGTGCATCTGTATGTGGATGTGTATTCTTCTCCCCTTCTGAAAGGGAGCTGGGTGTGTAGGAGTGTTTTGAAAGATTTGATTTATATTTTGGAAACCCTCGCATACAGTTTTCTGTGTTTTGGTAAAGTAGGTATGTTAAATCTGGATGTGTAGTATCTAAAATGCTTTGTAGTTAATGCTTAATGATACAATTATATTAAAGCAGTTTGAAAACAAGATAAAATCAAGCACACTTTGAGAAAACATTGATTTCTAGATGAGAGAGTTATTTCATGCTCCTAGTTTTGTCAGCTTTTAAAATGGAGGTGGGGGGGAGGAACTGTCTGTTAATGCTTCAGATCTCTTCTAGAAGTAATTTTTTCTAGCAGGGCTTGAACTACTCTGCTTTTGAATGCTAACTACTGGAAGTTGATCTTCATTATACTGCCCCTTTATTATACAGATTGTTCTAGGAATTGAATGTCAACTTAGTGTCCTGTGCAAGACATTTCTGTGTCTCTGTACCTATTTTATTGTAGTAGTTGAAAGGACAGTTGTCTGTTTAAAATCCTTTCCACTGCTCCTCTATTCAGAATCATCTTGTCCTTCTGCCATGTCAGATGGTAAGATTACAGTTCCCTGCCATTACCAAATGAAAGGTATTCAGACAAGTTGCGGACAGTCACCAAACAGAGGAACAATGAAATATCTGTTCCCTGGGTGGGAGCAAAGGGATTGATCCTCTTTCTTTTGTCAACTGGTGGAACACACTAAGCTCTTGCAATTCTGATTTTCTGTTTTCTCCTTTGTTACTAATCTTTTAAGTATAGCAAGAAAGAAGCTTGCTAGAGAGTTCATCTACTGACCGTATCGTTCTAAGACTGACTAATCTTTTGAGCCTGTTAACATAGTTGCTTCTGAGAATTAAAAAAAAAATAAAGTACTGAAAAGTATTTAAAAAAACCCTTCTAATTTCTGGAATACAAATCCTTCAAAGGAAAGACACTGCAAGAAATTGGGTTATCTTGAGAATTAGATTTATCTTACTCAAAATGCGATTATTTTTGGGGGAGTATCCTTTTGCATTCTTATGGGCCTGAACATGTACTCACTAAAAACAATGAATTTTTTTTATTTTTTTTTTTGCTATTGACTTCAGTGAGAACAGATTAGTACCAATAAATACTAGAGCAGTTATGTAGATTTCATGATGTTACTAAACTAAAAAGTTCAGCAAGTGAAATATATTTCTGGAGTTTTCAAAAGCTTAAAAAATTAAAAATTAATAACATCTCAAAATACATATATTTTATTATGGTTGTTAAGCAGAGCTAAAGGATGAGCACTGAATCCATTACTGGCACTTAATCCTTCACCAGAATTTTTCAAACCAAACCAAACTGGAGAAAATAAATGCAATATATCTAAATGAAAGCTTTTGTGTTTTAAGCAGAACATTTTCTTGTCCTGAGCAGTCTGTGGGGTTCCTCATTGCAGTTGTATTGCTTAAATAGATTATGGCTAATGTAACACTGAATTTGCACTAATTAGCTGTCTTAATTTTACATTCAGTAAAGCTTATTGGCACAGAGAATAATCAGCCTGTGCAATTCAGTTCCCTCAGAGGTGCTCCCACCAACCTCTAAGTAACCCAAGAGATTCTTTTCTTTTTCCCCTACAGGACCTATATGAGACTTAATGCAATTAAATCTGTGTGCTCAGGGCCCTCAGAGGAGCAGAGCTCCAAGGCTTCTTTAGCATGTGGGCAAACCTCTTCTGGCACCTCTGCTCAGAGCCAGAATGTGCTTCAGAGGTAGCATATGAGGCATTTGGGGCTCTTGTGTCTTTCAATCTATCAGTCTTAAAAATACTGTTTCATGCTCTGACAGCTCAGTTCTAATGTATTTTATCTTCAGAAAACCTCAGTGAGTTAGTGAAGTGCTGTTTCCTTTTAATAGAGGGGAACTGAGGCATGAGGAAAGGGCCACTGAGGTGAGTTGCAGAATCCCGAGGGCAGCTCCCCATGGGGAGTGGAGTGTGTGAGGGGGCCTGTAGCTCTTCCAAAGAAGCCACCCCACTGATAAGTCTGTGTGTGCAGCCCTCCAGAAAGCCATTAGGAAGCGCTGCACGAGGGGTGTGTGTAAAACCACACCTCAGGGCGTGTGAGTGGGAGAGGAGGAATAGTCCCAGCTTTGAAGTCTCATCCAGAAAGCAGGTTACCCAGGTTTTGGTACCTCCTTTGCCTAAGGGGATCCAAACCCACTGCTCCCACCTCCTTTTGGAGCTCCTTAATCTTCGTGCTATGGACCGCCCTTGGGTGGCAGTTACCTCAACCCTTCCTGCTGAAGCTGTGCCCACCCAAGGTCCTTGCAAAAGCTCCCTGACCTTTCCCTTCTCCCATGCTTTCAGCGAGTACCAGCAGCTGCCTTATGCACCCGTTTGTTTTTGTAGGCTGACCGCATCCCACTGTAATGCAGGTGGTGGTTAAAGTTGGCCTGAGCAAGCAGGCTGCCAGCCTGAGGTTAAAGGCCTCCATGACGGGATGTGTCATAGCAGCTTGGCACATGCACTTTGGAAAAAAGAAACAAACCTGTTTACTAGCAGCACAATATTGGACAAGGTCCTTCAAGCATCTTTTTTTGCATTAAAAAGGATATGAAACCAATTGAACTGTCTCTGTCCCGATCCATCTCCCTGTCTGTTCCCGTCCCCCCCGCCCAAGTTTTGAAAGATTGAACATTTGTTGGGAAGCTTCTATGCAAGCCTTCTGACTTTTGGCATATTTATACATATATCGATGTGTCTGGTTACTGTGTGTGCCTTATTTTTCTAGTGGAACCCTATAATCTGTGGCTAATTAATGCCAGCATGAGAAGTAAAATGCATGTAGAACTTTGTTCTGATCACAAAGTTAGCATAGGTCTTAATACTGAATGCTTTGGATGGGACACTGAATGAAAATTAATGCCATTACAATTTGCTAAAGCATGACATTTAACTCGGCATTTATACACAATGTTACAGCTCTTTTGGTTGATGTTATACACTTCTTAAGCTTTTCATCTGGAGATCTAAGAATGCTACACAAACAGTTAAGTTATTTGAACTTTCCTATGTCCTGAGAAATTTCAAATTGCAGCTTTTTAAGAAATAAAAGCAATAAAGTGTATTTCCTTTTGCAAGTAGTTCAGACATCTGACCTTAATGGTACCCTAGCAAAGTTCTATTTTTGTTCATATTGAAAGAATTAAATATACAAAAGTAATACATAATTAAGGAAAGGTATTTTGTTCCTTTACAACCATCCTCTTAAAATCAGAAGTTAGCAGTTAATTGTGAAATATTCTGTCTGATTTGTATTGGCAAGAGCCATGTATTTTTCATACAAGTTGCATCTAATTCACTACTGAGCCTGTGAGCATGTATCCCAGTCTTTCCCCAAGGTTGTGGGGATGCAGAGTAACACAATAAATTCCTTAATAAAAGGAGTTGTTATGCCTTCTTGAGCTCTTCTTGCTGTTACTTCTGTATAAAACTCAGTGATGTTTTGCATAGTCCTATGAGCACAGCCTGTTTTCATGACTAGAGCTCCTACATGTATAGTGTGGATGCAAATGTTCAAAATGAATACATGTTTTGATCATAAGATCAAAGTGTGTCTGGTGTAGAGCAACTAAAGTAGCTAGTATGCAAACTTACTGTCACGAACATCTCACCTAATGGCCAAAGACTGGTCTCCTTCGTATGGTCAGGGAGGGGAAAGGCAGGGCTTGTTTTTATAGAAAACTGTGTAGGGAAGGGAGAGGTTTCTCCTTCTTACTTTTTCCTTAAAGCTGAGTTTATCGATACTCTCAAGTGTGAAAAAGGGATGTAAAGATTTCTTGGAATTAATTGCTAAAAATATATTATGCTAGACTACTGTGAAGAAACTGTAACCCATACAGCTGGCTTGCACATCCACCTATTTTTTTCAACTCTCTGCTTTTCATGGGTTGCAAAATAGTGCACACCAAAGATACTAATTCAAGCTGTGTTAGGTGAAGGAAGGAAGCCAGTTTCAGAGTTCAGATATATCCAGCCACTAGCCCCTCTTGTTTAAGCTACATAAATATTTAATTTTAAGATACTGTGTTGAAATCGACCCAAGTTAGAATTATAGATTGGTTTTATGGACCATAAATTCTACCATGGATATATCTTAGAGATTGATTTGGAGTAGTGCCAGTGACAGCACTTGCTATTTTTAGGTCAATCTTTATGATTGCTCTAAGAGCTGCCACCTTTGTATCATGTGTTATAGTAACCCACCATTGTTCATAATATGAAAGAAAGGTTCATAATTTTACAGTACAGGAGGGGAAAAAATATTTTCTGGCTAATACCATAATCTGAACATCTGGAATCGTTAGAAGATTCAATAATACTCCTAAACCTTGCATTTCCTAAGGTGGTGTATTTGAGAAATGCTCACCAAGACATAGTATATCATCCTTGCAGTTTCCTGTGGTTTCTTTCTCTACCCTTGCAGGAATGAAATTGTGAGACTAAGTTGGAGACAGCAGTAGTCCAGGTCTGTAGCTCAATTAAGTGTCTGGTAAATTGCTCAGTTACGTGGTTCTGATCCTGGTTTAACAGCAACAAAGTGGAGCTAAAAAGCATCTGAATGAATAATTAACATACTGCTATAAATGTGTAATCTCCTACGGAACATTTCTATTCAGAAGAAGAAATACTGGGCTCAGTTATTACTGTGGGGCTTGTACTGTTGTACTGTGCTGCTCCAAGGCCTTGAATTACTGAAGAACCATGGTGTTTTGGTGTGAGGAGTTCCCCTTCCTACTGCTCACCTTCCCCCAGGAGCTGGCTGCCTGCCTCCTTCCCCCTGCTCCCAGTACCCCAAGGTCACTGGGACCCAGTGGAGTTTGAGCAAGAGGTGTACTGAGAGGACTAGTGCCTTGTACTAAGGTCTGAAAAAGCAAGGAGCAAAGAGAGAATGCGAACATAAGTAGCAGGGAGAGAATGCAGATGAACGCAGTTGTGTAGAGAAGATGCAGCCACGTGAAGACAGCAGATGTTATCACTGCTGGCATGGATACTGGATGAGCAGATTGAGTTGTTAAGTATAGATTATATCTTGTAGCAATTCTCACGACTCCTAAAACATGTCAAAATTGCCTGCAACACAGTGGATGATTTATATAAATGATTAATATATTTTGTTGGCCTAATAAGGGCCCTTGCCAAGACACTGCAGCTCCTCTATGTCTTGCTATGGCTTCCCTACTGAAACAAGATGAGGAGGAGGGGAGCTGTCATTGTAACACACCCATGATGAAATGGTTGGCCCCTTCGGCTGCTCCATGCTGGGAGGGGAGGTAAAGTCTTTGGGCAAGCTGTGTTGTATGCTAGTTAGCAGCAGTTCTCTTTTGTCAGGAAAGCCAGGACCTTTTTTCAAGCACTGGAACAATTAGCTGATGAGGTGCCTAGTAAGGAAGGAATATTTTGAAACGCTGCTGCAAATCCCACTCCGTACTGTTCCTTTTCCACATCTCTTTCCTTGAATGCTTTCTTGCAGTTGCATATGAAGAGACTAGTAAGCGCCCAGTCAGCTGTTGACTACTTCTTGCTTTGTTGCTCTTCAAACCCATTTCTTCCCTCATGGCTTCTCTTCAGAGCAGTGGGGCTTCTTCTTGATTCCCAGAAAAAAAGTTATTTCTCTGCTCAACTTCTCTCAGTTCTCTCAGCCAGAGGGGATGAAACACAGTCTGGATTTGGGCATGTCTGCAGTATAGTTTCACCTTGAGTTAATTGTTTGCTGTTTAGAAAGGCTAGTCTGGACACTCCCTGAATGTTTGTTTTCAGGCTATAAATGTTTGCAGGTCATGCTGAAGATGAGGATGTATGAGTTTTCTGTATATACAAAATTGACTAGACTTTTGTAAATGAATATGTGGTGATATGGTCTTGCCTTTTGCTGACATAAACTTTTGGCGGTTTTTTCTTCTGTGAAATATTTATTGGGCTAAGAGGGGGTTTTTGATGATTCTAGCAATTGGTTTTGGCCAGAAGTCCACCCAACAGTGATGACTAAGATTCTTCTCTTCCCTTTGTCAAATGACAGGAAAAAAAAAAGGGGGGGGGGGGGGG
>JAOXNO010000041.1:58143078-58165148 GCA_028565335.1 Limnodromus scolopaceus | reverse complement strand
AGGCTGGATGGGGCTTTGAGCAACCTGCTCTAGTGGGAGGTGTCCCTGCCCATGGCAGGGGCGTTGGAACTCGATGACCTTTAAGGCCCCTTCCAACCCGAATCATTATATGATTCTATGATTGTAGCTCTTTCACTTGGTAGGCTTATAGCAGAAAATAATAAATACATAATAAGTATTCACACCCTTGGCCAGTATTTGAAGTATGAGCCTCAGATATGAGTTTGGTCTAGCTTATATTACAGTTACTGATATATTATTTTGATTCAGTGCACTGTACTTGATTACTTTATGTCAGTAGGAAAAGACTGGGCTGGACAGCAGAACAACAACGTCTATTAGCCTGTTGAATCGGTGTTCTTGGGTCCGCTAGCAGTGGATCTGCAAGTAAGTGTCAGAATCTTATAAATTCAGGTGGTAGCCCTGCTTGTGCACTCTGCCTCTATCTGTCAGCAAAGTCGGGCTGTTGTGGGAGTCTGTTAGTGATCTCACTTGTTCAAGGTGCCGAAGCAATTCTGTTATCAGCACCGACATTCTGTAACGTTAATTACAGAAGGTTAAAGCCCTTGCAATCCTGAATGCAAGATTGCAGTGCTGAGGCTTTTTCTTTGATCAAAGGCATTGATAGGTTTCCAAAGCTAGGGAACCAGGGATTGAGCGTTCACATGCAGTGTTGTTTCTTCCAGCTACCTTTGGTTATGTCTTATTCCTAGCATCCTGGTGGAGTAGTAGAGCTAAGCGTATCCCTTTAGTCATGGCAGCTCTTGACTTGGGTTTTGTTCTGTGAACGTAAATTGGATGTGCGAGCACTTCTTAGAAAGAAGTCAGGAGCTGGGACAATTGTGGGTTTGAGTTTTTTTTCTACTCTGCAAATTTGACATCAGCTGAGCATCAGCTAAGTCAGGCAGCTGGGTTTGTGGAAACCTAAGCTTTCTCACTAAATCTTTGTGTTTATCTTGAACAGTTGCTCTGTGGACCTGGTTAGAGCTGGCACTGAGATGCATATGTTCAACATGGAGAATACTACAGTGTTATGAATGTGAGCTTTTAAAAACAGTTCAGTGGGTCAGTGCTGACTTAATTCACTTCCTACCCGTATGTTACTATGACCTAGAAAAGGCGGACTTAGGAAAGATCTTAAATATTTCCATATTTGTCCTCAGCTTGTATTGCAATAAGAACTGGACACAATTCTTCAAAATTGAGAGAAAGTCACAAGTGGTAATTCCAGACAGGTTTCAATGTATGAAACTGCAAAAATAATTAATGCAAAATTTTTCTCCTGGTCTAAAACAATATGCTTCCCTTATTAATTTACAGCTTTAAGTATCAAAGTCATAGTGTTTGAATTATGTAGCACAGCTACAATTTTTAGAAAGAGTCTAAGTGATTTTGGACTGTTTTCACATGTGATTTTCAAAAACGACAACCTTTTGGAGGACAGGTCTCACTGGTAGTCCAAGACACTTAAACATGTGCCTCTTCTGAAAGTAGGACTTGGGTTCCTAAGCTGAGAGGTGGCTTTTGGTGTCTTATCCACGCCCTCTCTCCCCTCAGCCAATCTCGCAAAGGAAGCCCCTGCAGGCATACTCTGGGGTGGAGATGATGTTTGATTTGAAGTCAATGACTGTCAGTCCTGCCAGACTGGTTGGCTTGTGCTAATCCTTTTTCAGAAACAGGGCCAAGCTTAGGCATGATACTCCGAATGGCGTGATGTTTGCTTAGCATCAAGAAAGATGTTTGAATGCAGTCGCTTGGGGACTACTGTTCTATTATTTTTTGAAATGAGTAATTGCTTCAGAGTGGGGGGTATAGAGGGTAATGCTATTTGCTGAAAAGAAAATTAGGCATGGGTGTGCCCAAGTGACAAGTGAGCAACAGACTTCTCAAACAGCATTGGAGAATGTCTCCTTGTAGGCTTATATTTCTTTGTGGATAGACTCCATTCAGACGTGAATGTATGACACTCATGAATGTCACGGAAATTTTTACGTTTGTACCTTGGGCTGGAATTTGACCCTTATTACTCCTAGTGAAATATGCAATGGATTGTTCAGACGCATTTCATACCCTTAAGGATTTAAAAAAAAAAAAAACCAACAAAAAAAAACCCCACACAGATGAAAATGCATTTTTGGCCAATGTTAATGTACTAAAAGCTCTTTATATTAGAATGCTGAATGTAGTTGGATTTTTTAGCTTTTGCACTTGTACATGTTTAGGCTCGATTTGCCAGTGAACATAATAATAGATTATTTAATTAAGAGTCATTTAAACTGAAGACTGATTACATGCTGCTTACAAACATTCCACACTGAAATTAACTTAATTTTTCTCCTTAGTAATTTGAATTTGTACTTGTCCTTCATTGGCATACTTTTAGTCTACTGATGTCTAAATGATATTCACAATTGAAATACGGGATCAGGAAGAAAAAATAAATCAACCTTAGTCATCTTGTGTTTAACTGCTTATGAACATGAGTTCTGAATTTTTGCAAACGTGATGCTATTGGACAAATCTGCTGAGAATTTGAGGTACTTTTAAAGCCTCTCTCTTCAATTTGAAGTGTGTGTTAATATGTAAAGAATTTCTTCTAGAGAAGTCTTGACTACCTGTCAGCTTTAAATCAAAGGATAGACATAAGGCCTTTTTTTCATTACATGATCTCATCTTCTCATGACTGAGCAGGATTTTAGTTACTTTGTTCAATAATTGACTACATCATGATTAATATGTATAGTTAATCATCATGTTCAGTTAATCAACATTTAAATACATTTATTGTACTTACAGTTAGTTTTTAAGAAAGATTTTGCAAGACTAATCTGTTTTAGCTGATGTCTCTGACTGCTGTAACAGGAGACACAATCCAAACCACAAAGGAGCAGGAAAGTGCATACATATGTCATATACTAAATATATATGAAACCACCTGAAATGCTGAAAGCAAGTTCCAATTGCACCATTTTCTCATGACTTCCATTCCACAGCAACCTGATCTAGTTGAATATGTCCCTGCTCACTGCAGGGAAGGTTGGACTAGATGACATTTTAAAGGTCCTTTCTAACCCAAACTGTTCTATGACTATTTGCATTTTTCCATCTAGGAAGTAGATATTCAGGGCCCACTCTTATTAAAGCTCATAATTCAGTATCTAAAACACTTGCAGACTTAGACGTTAAATTTGGTACTTTCCATTCTTGTCTTTGATATTGTTTTGTGCGTTAGAGATGTGAATAAAAATGGAAATTTCTCAGGTTAAATATATGCTGTGTATCATGACTACCTTCCTACATACAGGCTTTTGGTGAGGGACCAAATAGTTTGGAACTTGTCGAGCACTAACCACAGTGGGTTCCTAGACAACAGAACCAGCCATAATGTTAATTTGTATTATATAATGACTAGGGCTTTCATCTAGACAGATCAAAAGATACATGATAAAATATTTGGAGTTGTTCCTTTTGAGCCCTACTGAAAGATGCAATCTTTCTCAGTATTGAATATTTGTCTAATAAAGCCTCTTGCAGCAATGCAGATCTTGATAGCAGTGCCCAGTGCTTCAGTAACTTAAAAATACTGTTTTTTTTGAAGTAAAGCTGAGAACCTCAGGACTGACCTTAGTTCAAATGGCTATAGTGGCAATAGTATGTCTGAAGGAAATAACCTTCTCTTAGGTGCCATAGCCACTGATACTGATCCTGATACTCCTCCTCATCTGACATTGCCAGCTGTAGGTGATGGAAAAGGAGAAACGTTGGCAGCTGTGTCCCAGGCAGAATAGCAATAGCCAGAGAGCTCACGAGAGGAAGCCAGGCAAACTTCACAGTGATACCTGCCCACTGGGTGAACCACCTTTGGCAGAGTCAGTCTTCATAAGGTGTTTTGCTTTTGCTGGATGAGCAAATTAAAATACAACAACCTTGTCTGACCTTTCCCAACCAACTCTGTTCTCCACTGTACATCATGTGAAAATGAATTTGCTTTTTGTTGAGGCATGTGCACTGTGCAAATCTAGTGCACTGATTTGGCTGTTTTGATAAACAATGTGAGTATCCCGATTTCTGATATCCTGTGACAGGTATCTCAAATGTTAGGCCAAAATTTTGTTTGTGTTTCTATGGTGCTACTGAAACTGTGTTAGTGTCACTTGAACTAATGACAAAGTTTGGACTTCCATGATCAACAAATCTCAGAACTCTCCAGACTCATGATTTTGAGTAGCGTATAACACGAATATGTAACAGTAGTAGATAGGGAAAAAGATGAATGATAGAACTGAGGCCCTAAGTGAAACACAAGCATCTTTTTTTTTTTAACAGATCCCCAAAACTATAAATTTTTAAGTATATATTGCTAACAATATTGAAAAAAATTAGTTGGAAAATTTATTCATGGACAGATCTTTATAGTATTCGTGGTTCTCCTTGTTGTGGAAAGAAATACAGATATCCAGGAGATGTAGAATATGGAGAATAAAACACAATTATGGAAATAGCAGCTATTTATGCCACTAACATGTAAATGAATGAAAAATCTTCCTCAAACCATAAATTCTCAGACTACAAAGATTATAGGCTTAAGAAACATGGTTATGAAATATAGTAGTCTAGTACAATGCTATACTAATACTTGTTGACCTCCTCTATTTCTCCAATAGCTTGGATAAGTTTCCACAAGTTACCTGGTATATGGCTCCTGTGGCTGTAAGGGGTGGAGACAAATTTATGCCTCGTCTTTTGTCCTTACCACATCACAGGCTGGAAGCGTGGGTCTAGCAGAGAGGAAAACAGATTGGCAATCGGGAGAGTTGGCTTCTGTTCCCATCTTGGTTACTAACCTGCTGCTCACCCAGTTCAGGTCACTGCAGCTCCTATGCCCGTCAGCTCTATGTCTGGATTGTCTGTCTGTACTGTGATCTCTTCAGAGCAAGGGCTGCCTTGTTCTGTGTCTTTTAAACATACAAAGTTTAACAACTTTCTATCCTGTGTGGTCCAATTGCCATACAAACGCTAATAAGAATGACATTTCTTAGTTCTAGCTGACAGTGTTGTGCAAGTTAATCACTGGGTTAACTGGGTACGTCTTCAGGGTTTCTAACTCATCCACTTTTACACACAGATTCTGACATCCCAGGCAGAACAGGGGAGCTTCTGTCCTTTTGCATAAGTTGGTTGTCTGGTTATGCAACTTTGAAGTTGGAAAGCATCCATTCTTCAGGTTTTTTAAGCAAAAGAAATCCCAGAATACTGGTGTGAAAGGAACTCGGCTGGAATGACTGTGACATAGCAGTTATAAGCCTTGAGTTGAAAGTGTGTGGCAAGCAATTTCTGAACAGGCAAGTGTCTCTCACCCTTGTTACTTGCAAAGATGAAGCCCAGTTGCTAATGACTGGAGGAAAAGAAAAAGGCTTGGAGATTCTGTGGGGAAAATATTGGACGGAGGGAAAGTGAGAGAGAAGTTAATAATGAAATATATGTTCTATAGAGCTAAACTATTCCTTTAGGCATACTAAAGCCATAGGAGTTGATAATTACGGAGGTGGTTGTGAAGGTTAAATGCAGAAAGGACTATAAGTACAGGTCCAATTAATATTGTCAAAACATGGTAATTGTGTTCATTAACTAGATTAAGTGATCTATATGTGAATCACTTCAGTGACACATGGCAAGAGACTTTAAACAACTGAAACTTAAATCTGGCTCAGTTGGCTTGTTTTACACACACTAGTTTGCAAAACATACTTAGAAATGCCATTGGACATGCTTTGCAAGCTGGTTTGTGTAAACTGGAGTATTAGGTCTGGATTTGCTTTTACCTTAAACTTGCCTGTTAAATTAAGCTAAATACCCTGTTTACTTTGTGCCACTGTTTTTGGCAAATCATGGAGGTAAACACTTGGAACAAGATGACAAGATCCAGGATCGTAAAATGAATGCTAAGGCTTAGTGTTCTAGGAATGGAGTGTATTGCAGAGAAACTCTGGTGATATGAACTATGTATCATCTAGGAAAACACTCATTCCTCCATATTTACCAAGACTACGTTAAAAGTGAAGGGAAAAAAAAAAAACAACATCTTGAGAGTGACATTTCATCCTCAAATTCTCAGCACGCTAGCCTATTGCAAATTCTGCAGTCACTGGCCTTTCCAGCTGAGCTAACAAAACCTCAGGAAAATCACAAGATTTTCATTGATCTCTCTTTCCTCCCGTTCACCTGGCTACAGTGCCGATACACTGTGAAAGTCCTGTGGCATGCACTCTTGCACTCCCAGGCTGTTCCTTGTCAGATGGTTGTGCAAAATAGCTCAAAGCACAAGATGCCCAGTAGTTATTGCAGACTCTGAGTTTTCTCCCTTGTTATGATGCAGGAGTTGATTCCTGCTGCTTCTCTATTGTCCAGGCTTCTTGCTGGTTTTTGTCCTTCCTTGTTCATTCCCTTCAGCTATCTCTTCTCCAGTTTGTGTTTCTTGGGCTCAGTGCTGTTCTCTTGGGCACTGCTTCATTCTTGAGACTCCTGTCCCTGTCCATCCCCAATTCATTTTGGCAGTGCAGAGGCAGGAAAGTTTTCCATTCCCACCAGACCAGAAAGCAGCAGGATCCTTGCTCATTACTACCCTGGCTAGTTTATAAATCCCTGTAAGCCAGAATGCTGTTTTCTTACCTAACTGTACACCTGACAAGTAGGGAGCAGGGGATACTGTTTTTCAAAATCCATACCCTGAAGTCAGTAAATATGTAAAAATTAATTCAAGATAATCAGATGATCAGGTTATTCATTTTCACATTGGAATCATCTGCTGAAGAACATCAGTTGCCTGTGTCAGGGCTGAGAGTAAGCAATTCACAGTACACTAGCTTTAACTTGCCTCTTCCTGAGTTAGCCTAGGAAAGACATTTCTCATCAGCTCTCTTCTATGGATGGTGCACTGTATGTACCGTTCTGTGTTACAGATACAGGACACCTGGAGCTGTGTGTGCTATATCTTCCTTTGAAGGATGGCAAAATTGGAGTGCCTGACCCTCTATTTTCTAGTCAGAGTAATTTTTTTTTTTTTTTTTTTTTTTTTTTTTTTTTTTTTTATTGTGAGACCAAGCAGGAAAAGTAGGAGATGCAGAAAATGTGCAGGGACAGGATTATAGACAAATATGATAATCCTGGCTTTAAGCTTCTAATGTACTGGTGATTCATCAGTCATCCGGTCACTCCAAAAAGGAAACCTGTAGTAGAATTATGGAGAGACCTTACTGTGAAAAAGTGAAGAGCACCTGCGAGAGAAAAGGAAACACAAAAAAAGCTAGAAGTTTGCAGTTGAAAGTAAATAATTTGCTTCTGTGCTAGGGATAGGAAGAACAAGCACCAATGTTTTCAAAAGGTGATCCATGTCTCTCTTGATTTCCAAACTCACTTTTAGTCTATTCTTAAGATATGTCTATCAAGTGGAGATTGAGTGGAAGGCAGGGAAAAAAAACCTGCCCAACTATTAGGCTACACTGATAATTAAACACATAAACTAATAGCCTGATTACCTGTAAAAAAAAAATACACTGTAAGAGATTAAAACAAGATTACATTAAATTGGAACAGGGATTAAATATTTTTCCTAAAGGCTTTTAACACATTTTCCAAAGACCTGCTTATGAGCACAATTTGACTGATGAAAAGTATTTCTTTTAGAGGTAATAGACTAAATAATTCCATAATTAAGCCATGTGAAGTGCAGTGCTAGTAAGCTGATGATAGCATGTTTCAGATATGTGAGAGCTCTTTCTTTGGGTCACAGGGTTGCTTTTAGTTGGGTTTTGGTTTTTTTCCTCCCCAGTAAAGTCTATAAAATCCCAAGACTGACCTAGGAGGATTGTGTTCTGAAATCACTCTATACGGGTTTCACTGAGCTATTAAGTGGGAAAGATGATTTGAAACCATTTAGAAAAGGGAAGCACATGCACTTCAACATTAGGGGAACTGAGGCACAGATGAGTGAAATTGTTTAATGTTTTCATCATAGCAGTACCTAGAAGGCCTTGAGTAGATTAAGCCTCCTTCTGCCAGATGGTGTACAATCACACAGTAAATATCTTCATCAAAAGCTTACGCTCCAAGGGAAATGAGATACCACTCATTATTCAAGTTATTCTTCAAACCAGGAATAGAAAACATATCTCCCTTTCCCACTGCTCCACAGTAACATTCCCCCCAGAATATCATCTGTGGAGATGTACTCCCTCCCGATGTGAGCAGTACTTGCCTCAAATTAGAAGGGGAAAATTCAGAAGGTAACTTGGAAATATGTTTATTAAAAAAAAAAAAAGCATGCAAAAAGGGAGTTGAGCAACACTGGCATAAAACAGCTTGTGAGAGTGTGTCCTTAATCCATATGACATGTTATTACATAAAGAACTACAGTAGTACTGCTGAGATTGCCACGTACTACACAAATAATGAGTTTTTGCCAAGATGCAAGATACAGAAAGAAACGTACTTTCTTCAGATTTCTTACTGAGTAGGATCCTGAAACTGAATCCGTGGAGTCCCACCAATTTGAACAAGACTATTCATGAGATTCAGAGTGGATGCTGATGAGTAGGGGAGGTTGGCAGGAAGAAGGAAAAAAGTTATTGGGAAGGAAACTGGTTTTTCATGGAGCATCAGTGGGTTTCTGGAACACTTTCAAAACTGAGGGAAGGGGATTTTAATAAAACTTTCCGATTAAAGCTTAAAATGTAAACAAACTAATATGTAGGTAGTGTGTAAAGCCTTGCAGAAGTTGTATTTTTAGGGGTGTATGCTAATGCCCTGGTAGTGTCTGTACTGTACACGCTAAGAAATCAATGGCCAACTCAGTAGCATTATTCAGCCTGTGAAAGGGTGTGACAATCCGCCCTGCATGGAAGTTTCTGCTCTGATGCATTTACACCAGCAATGTGTTAAATTATGCAAGCAGTATTTTTTAAAATACTATTTGACAATTCTGCTTGAAGATATTTGGCTAATTTGAATACAGAGCCCAATTTTGCTCTGAGTTTATTAAGTTTTCCCTTTCTGTTAAGCTTCCAAGTTCATTTAGCAATGTGAGTTTGTATAAAAGAAGTAACATCCGAGTAGACTCCCTGCACTTTGCTCATTTCTTTAAACTTTGTATGCCAGCTCAGGAGCAATAATATCAAGTGACTTCAAAGGACAACTGCTTCTAACAATCCGCAATGGCTTGTATTTCAACTCAGTAACCAGCATAGCTCACCAGACCTGTTATTTTATTTCAAGGCCTGTGCTGCCCTTTTCATGTATTGAGCTATAGTCCCAGCGCAGTGCAAATGAAAGGGGAAGAGGGGAAGCCCAAAGTAGTGTAGAATTTGGGAGGAGGGGGGGTCTGTGTGTATGTCTCTCCAGACATAGGCACACAGACTATTTTTAAAGTAAACCTGGAAAACATGCTTCACGCAAGCAGTCAATCAGAAAGCTTGATGACATGTTTTCATTCTCTCACACCCGCTTACTTGCTTCCCTCCTTCAGCTATATCTTGTCTGACACCAAGACTGTTGGTTCTTTGGAACAGAATCTGTCACTGTAAATCAACCAGGTTGATTTGGCCAGCATCAGGCTGCTTTAGAATAAATGGCAATAATTAATAGGTCATTCATTTTGCATGTCAGTGGTGTTCATTACAGTAAATGTATTTGCCTCCCTTCCTCCCTCCCCATATAAGGCATCAAATGATATGTCTACAAAGCACTTATTCAAACTGGCAGATCTCTTACATGTGTTAAGGACTAGAAATATATTGAATTTGACACAGTCTTCATTCTGATAATATTGCTTGATAGTGGGTTTCTGAAACCAAGTCAAGGCTAAAAGCTGGACTATCTGACTCATTTTGGGTTTAATATAGGTGAGTGTAACTGGAGCTGAAGCTTCATTGACATCAGCCTTAGTCTTCCAGCAAAAACTTTCTCTTTATTCTGTGAGATGTCTACAGTCTGAACTAAGCTTTTGCCAACATGCAAGTCAGCATTGCCTTCAATTTCTCATTTTTACCACCGTTCCTTGTCATTGCTGTAAGCATTTGTGTGACTATACATTAAGCCACATCAGGGCCTTGTCTAAATTAAAGCACATCAATTTTTTTCCTGATCTGGTTCACTATCTGGTCCCACAGGCTCTTGTACAGGCACAAAAAAAAGGTCACCTTTAGGGTCAGAAAAAATGTGGCCGAGGGCAGCACACAGACAGGACTTGTGTAGTAGTGCTTGATAATGCTTGTTGAGAGGGTGCCTGAAACTAAGGCCTGATTCGACTCCGATTATGTCTCCTGGACAAAACTCCCTTTGATTTCTGCAGGTATTGTGTCTGAGAAAGGCCTGGCGGCCTTGGTCCCTGACAATTCCTTTTGAGAAGCAGATAGGGTGTTGAATAAATAGAGCAGTGTGGTACTGTACATAGATTTGTCTTAAATAGTTCTTAATTCTGTTAGTTTTTTATTTGATTTATGACTATCTAAATCTGCTTGTCTGGTCTTAGGATGAGACAAAGGATAGACTGGACTAGACTCTGGAAAGTAGAAGAGAAAGGTATTTAAAAACCAATAAGAAGAAAAGCAGGTGTTGGTTAGAGCTTTCACCTCTCTCTTGGCAGTGCCAGAAGGCAGACTTCTGTCGTGATGTTGGTTTTTTTCTGCTGCTCTTTTTCTCTTCCATTCTCTCAGAACTGGAAATGAGATAAAAATCCTACCTTTCTACCTGTGATTCTGAATAAGGTTTCCTAACCCTTGGCTATGTGTCTGGCAAAACCCCAGAGCCAAATTCCCTGTCAAAGCCAAGCATCTTGTAGCTTGTCTCTATTATAATCTAAGTGAGAATATGCAAGTCCAGAAGATGGGAAGGGGGAAGTACCCGGTCCAATGCAAACTGATTTCCTCTCCTATACTAATGTTTTAATAATGGTTTGAGAGAGATGGGGATTTGTGAAGATGGTTGAATTCAGTCTGTGTACAGGAACAAAAACTTAGCCTGTTGCAATTGCATTTGTAACTGTTCAAATATCAAATAAATATACCCCATTTCACCTGCAAAATATAGGAACGCATTCAAATATGTGCTCGTAGGAAGTCACTGCAGCTCCTACAAAAACCTTGAGACTGCAGTGCCATCTGCAGTGTTCTCACCCATCCTTATGGGACAGGGGCCAGCAGCTCTGCAGTGTCATGATCTACCACATCAGTATCTAGGGTACCGAGAGGCAAAGAGCAAGCCTTGCATGGTACCCTACAAGTGTGTCCCTCAACAACCTAGAGCAAAAGGGGGGTTGTCCTGGTTTTAAGGATTTTCCTAGGATGAGTAAACAGACTTTGCTTTGCAACTTTGAATTTCCTGGCTTCCTTCACCTCACGCTTCACAAAATACCTAATGCTTATATCAATAGTATAATGATGTACGGCCTGTTGCAGCTTATTTCTATGATGTGTTTGCTTTTTATTTGCTTGGTGTGCCTAATGGGAGAACTTACGTAAAGCAGTTTCAGGTTTATTGCTTACATCAGCCACTGGAGAAGCTATCAACAGATACTTGCATCACTCACCCATTGCATCCACACTGGCTAATATAATGCAGGGCAATAACACGACTCCCCCACCCCCTAACTTATTTTTCAGCTCTACTTCCATATAAATATTTTTAATTGCAGAGTGTAGTGAAATTCCTCACTCTGGACACGTGCCAACACTTCTAAATGCTACTACACTGCCCCTGCAGTGACTAGATCTGAGGAACACACACTCTGTAACTCGTACCTGAGGGAGCACCTGGTGCCGTCAGAAAGTGAGGGGACAGTGCTGTCATGAGACAGACTGGAGACATCTGACTTGGTGTATCTTTCTATTCACTATGCAAGAGGGTAAATGACATCACAAGAAAACACAACATCCCAGACCTGAGGTATATATGTACATATATACATATTTTTTAATCACACTCAATTGGGAACGCTTATTTAGTCTTAATAAGAGTTTTATTAGCTCTAAAAATAGGTTCTTAAATATTTTCCAAGGTTGACTAAAATATGAAGAAAAATTATATAATCAGTGTTTAAAATAAACCAGTTTGTTATAACCGAGACCAATTCAGTAGAATAACATTTATCAAGAATGATAGTGTATAGGGAACTGTATACCCTCAAGAAATCCACAGACAGTATTTCTCCGATTGCTTTCAAACTGACCGGTTGCAGAGTCTAGTTATCTGTTGTCCAACAGAATTCCTACCAGCAAGAACGCTGCAAAAGAGTGGAACCCGGTCTTCAGGTGAGGAAGCTGTGAGGTTTATATTGAAAATAAAGAACTGGTCTATTGGTGTACCCCTCTTTTATACTTTATCATTAAATGGAAACTTTCATAAATAGCCTTACATAAATAATAATTTCAGAAGTTTTAAAAAAGTTCACAACGTCAGTCAGACCTGACTAAACATTCTCTGGTCTCTAACTGCTTAAACTGTTTCTGCAATTATTCTGGAATATAAGAATCCTTAATGTCTCTTATTGTAAGAGCAGATCATATCTTTTTGGTAAGAGTTAAGCCGCAGAGGAAGACTTGGCAGTTAAATGAAATGCATGTTACAGCTGATGCCGGTTGGGTTTTTTTTTTATTGGAATAACTGAAAAGATTAAGCTGTAGTGCAGGTAGGGCTTGAGTCATGCTTTTATCGTTGTGTCTCTTGGCCTGATAGGAACTATGTTATTAAAAACAGTAGCTCAAGCTGATTCTGTACTTTGTTTATCTACAGCCAAGCTCAGCCAAATATCAGCTAGCCTAGTGCAAAAAATGTAGTTGAAGTCTGCGTACACAGGCACTGCTAATTACTTTCAATGACTGTCAAATGAACATTTGATACTAATATATTTTAGTATGCCTTTAAACAAAGCACTCTTATCTATGCATAAGAAAAGCACTACGTAGAGTTAATACATGTTAATCTGTATTTTGATTTAGTCTGGTTTTTGTTGTTGTTGTTTTTTTTTTAAAAAAAAAAAGTTCTTTATCACCCCTTTTTGCTGCCAAAAGGAACTGCAGGACCTTCCAAAAGCTTTCCCCTGGGAGATCCCAGTGTCACTTTCAGTAGTATTGACACCTCTTTTCCTCCCTAGTTTTCAAACGTCCAGCAGCGTTACTCTCAGTGACTTTTTGCATGTAAAGGCGTCGGGTGTGTTTGCAAATGACAGCCACTGTAACCCACCATCAGACCTTGCAATGCTGAGAACTTGTTAAGGAGGTAACTGATTTACCCTACGGCGCCTGCATCCTTTGCGTTTTACCCGCAAAAAGACTATCCGAGGTAGCCTTTGCTACAATGGGCACATCGTGGGGAACCGTAGCATTAAAAGACCTAGCAAGAAAACCTTCGGAGGGAAGCAGGCAGCAGGATTTAAGGAGCGAGCAATCCCAGACGTGAATGAAACAAAAGCACGC
Source organism: Limnodromus scolopaceus (assembly GCA_028565335.1). NCBI lineage: Eukaryota > Metazoa > Chordata > Aves > Charadriiformes > Scolopacidae > Limnodromus > Limnodromus scolopaceus. Next base: position 58,151,682 of record JAOXNO010000041.1, on the reverse strand, counting down.
TGTGGGTTTCTCTTCCTTAGATAAAAGCACCGGTGAGCCAGGCTAAACGCTGCCCGCGGATGACTAGTTAGAACAAGTTTAAACTCAAGAGCTAAAATTAAAATGTTTCCTCTGTGTGACTGCCTCCTGCACCGGGAGTTCTCTCGCCTGCCCGCAGTCCTACACCTCCCTCTGCCCCGGCAGCCTCGCTCCGCCCGCACCGGCGGCGGGCACCGGGCAGAGACCGCGCCGCCCGTACCGTGCCCGGTTTCGCTGCGAGCCGGCCCGATGCCCGCCCCTCTACCCCTGGCGCTGCGGGGCCCGGCGGGGCGGGCAGGGCGCTAGACGAGGGACTCGCAGACGGGCACCGAGTCCGAGTCCTGGCTGTGCATGGAGCTCAGCCCCGTGTCCGAGTCCTCGTCGTTGTCGGCGCGGTCCTTGCGCAGCTCCAGCCACCCGGCCGCGCCGCCCCCCGCCGCCGGCCGTGACCGATGCGAGGGGCTGGATGTCTCCACCCAGGACGGGGGTGACTCCACCCGCGGCTCCTCCTCCCGCCCGGGATATAAGCGAGTCCCTCCCGGCACCGGGAGCAGCCGAGACAGCCCGGTGGGTGGCGAGGGACACCGAGCCGTGACCTGCGCCCTGTCCTTCGCCTCGACGCTCCCCCCACCCCGACCCCCATGGCGACGCCAGCCCAGAAGAGGAGCACCCGCAGCGGGGCTTCGGGGACCCCCTTGTCCCCCACCCGCATCACTCGCCTGCAGGAGAAGGAGGACCTGCAGGAGCTCAATGACCGCTTGGCCGTCTACATCGACAAGGTGCGCTCGCTGGAGCTGGAGAACGCCGGCCTGCGGCTCCGCATCACCGAGTCCGAGGAGGTGGTGAGCCGGGAGGTCTCGGGCATCAAGGCTGCCTACGAGTCGGAGCTGGCGGATGCCCGCAAGACCTTGGATTCGGTGGCCAAGGAGAGAGCCCGGCTGCAGCTGGAGCTCAGCAAAGTCCGGGAGGAGCACAAGGAGCTGAAAGCCCGGTGAGTGCCCCGGGGACGGCGGCGGGACGGTCACTTGTCGTCACGCTTGGCAGGGAGCCGGGAGGGAGGAAGGAGTGACCTGGAGGAGGCAGGGAGAGGGGAAACCCGTGACCCGACTGGGGCAGGAGTGTCCGTGGTGGGGACCGGGAGAGGAGGGAAGCTCTCCCGGCATTCCTGCTCTCCCTCCAAGCGCCATCTTTGGCCGGGATGCCCTTGGAGGGGGGGGATCGGGGAGCAGCGTTGCAGACACTTGGGGCTGGGGCTGAGGGGGATGTGCCCCCCGGGCTCCTGGGGAGGGTCTGTGCGCCCCAGGGATGGCGGCCCCTCTGCCTTCGTCATCCTGGAGCAATTCCCGAGCGCTCCGGCGCAGAGCGGGAAGCGGTGCCAGCCAGCTGGCTCTGTCCTGCCCACAGATCTCGCATGCTCGTCCTATTTTCCTCTGCTGTCTTTGGCACCCGTTAAAGAACCTGCTCGGGTTTTGTTTGACTTAACCCTCCCTGTGCCGAGCTGTTCCCCCTCTGCAGCATCCCCTGGTTTGGGACAAGCGATGCCCGGGCAGCGCCTGCATCCCTGTCCCATGGGCTGGCTCTGGGTGACGTGCTCCGGGTCTTTTTTGAGGCTCAAACCCCCCTCCAGCCCATTCCCATCAGGTTTATCTCTTTCCCTTCCTGCCACCAGAAATGTCCACCTCGTTGCCACCTCCCTGCTGCTGTCGGGTGTCTCCTGGGGAGGGTGGCAGATGCCCAGCGCGGGTCCCCTGAGGACGCAGGTCCCTGCACGGGGCTCCCTGGCCGCTGTCACGGCACTGGGCGGGCAGGGATGGGGCCACTGGGCTTCCCCATGTGGCACTGGGACTGCAGCCCTGTCATGCTCAGCTCCCGGCGTCCCCGCTCCACGGAGGGTCCCTTTCCGTCATCAGCTTTGGCTCGGGGCAGGGTCCGGGCGGGACAACCCCCTCTTCCTCCATTTGAGCTTTTGCCTCTTATTATACCCGGTTTCGAGCCGGTACCAAACGAGGCTAAAATTAACATCCTCAGAAGATGCCATAAATATTCTATCTGCTGGGAAGGGAGTGAACGTGCGGCCTTTTACAGCTGTCTATGAAAGCCGGGGGGGGGTGTTTTATATTTAGCTTTCTATTTCCCGTGCTCTGCCGCGGCTCTGGCCGGAGATAGGGCGGCTCTGCCCGTCCCGCGAGGCAGAGCCCCGGGAGCTGAGCTGTCTGGAGGCTTTTTTGCTGCCTTATGCAAACCCGGAGCTATCTTGGCCGCGATCTTTTCGAGGGCCGGAAAAAATGCCCGGCCTTCGTCTCCCTGGCGGAGAGCTGCGTGCTCAGCCCGGAGCCGCCCGCGCTGCCGAGCGGCCACCGCGAAAAAATACGTGTCGAGGTTTTTTTCCCTGCGCTCGCTGGGTTTATTCCCTGAAGCCGACGGGAGCCCCCTGAAAACGTGCTGCGACCCGAGGGGATTCCCAAAGAGCGGCGCGGGGTCTGAGGGCAGGTTTCGGGTGGTTTTTGTGGAGGGCGGGCGGTGAGCAGGGTTTCTGGAGAGAGGTTTTTGGGGTTTTTTTGTTGTTTTTTTTTTTTCCCAATGTGATGAGTCGCCTCTGAGTCACGGTGTGCGAGGTGGAAAAGCGGCTCCGCCGGGGGAAGCCGCTGCTGTTCATTCCTGCCTCTGGCGTGTCCCCGCTTCCGAGGGCGGCGCTGGCCGGGCTGCTTTCCAGCCCCCAAAATCCTGGCAAAGGGGCTGGGGAGCCCCTCAATGTGGCAGAGCTGCTCGGGGTGGGGGGGCACAAAGTGGCTGCCGAGCCGCAATGTGGCTGCTAGGGCTGGGTTTGGTTGGGGTGCCCTGAATTTTTTGGGAATGGGGCAACCGTGGGCCCAACCCTGCAGGTGGGTTGGAGCCGTTCACGGGGTCGGGAAGGACCCGTGTGCCTCTCCCGGTACCGATGGCTGCCCCGTCCCTGGAGGGGTTCAAGGCCAGGTTGGACGGGGCTTGGAGCAACCTGGGCTGGTGGGAGGTGTCCCTGCCCAGGGCAGGTTGAACGGGATGATCCGTGAGGTCCTTTCCAATTCAAACCATTCCCTGATCCTGCTGGCTCTGCCCGCCCTCCCTGGGTCACCCCTTGTCCCCGGCAGTTCCGCTGACCTGGCTGCAGCGACGCTTTCCTTGGCTAATAAATAACTCGCCAGCCCTCCTGCTCGCCGGGCTCTGCCCGCCAGCCCCGGGGGAAGCGCTGGGTATCTGCTCTGGGGCAGGCGGCTCCGGGGCCGCGTTATCGGCAGCCGCAGCATCGCCCCTGCCCGTCGCCGGGGTTGTCTCCCCTGCGCAGAAGGGAGGGCTGGGGGTGTCGGGACACGGCCTGTCTGGGTGTGGGCACGGGCCCCCGGCGCTGACGCCGGACCTCCCCTGGATGGGAAGGTGCTGGGTGCCCCGTCTGGGGTGGGGGAAGAGGGGCCCAGTGCAAACGGACCAGTCTCACCAGCTTCTGGCGTGCGAGCTGCCACAGGCTGCCTGCTCCGTGCCTCCTGTCACCCCTCTGTCCCAGCTCCGTCCCGTCCACCTGGACCCTTCCCGCTGCCCCTTTGGCTCTCGGTGCCGGTCCAGGAGGGGTTTCCCAAAGCACCCGCCTCACCCCACCATCATCCTCGCCCCTGGTGCTGGCTGTGCCCCCAGACAAGGGACCTCTGCCTGTCCCTGTGCCACCCGTGTCCCCGTCCCCTGGGCTTCCCTGTGGGCTCCCCAGCCCCGTGTGGCCACTGGCCATGCTGGAGCCATGTTTGAGGCGAAGCGGAGGGTGTGGTGAGGGTGGCTGGTGACTCAGGGGTGCTGGCAAGCACCTTGGCATCGTCCCCTCCCAGAGCGTGGGGAGAGCCAGGACCAGCCCAAAATGTCCCCATCCCAGGTGTCCCTGGCCTGCTGTCCCCGAGGAGGGACAGGCGGGTGGTTTTGGAGGGCAGCGGGCTGCTCTGTGCCCCGGTCCTGCCCGTCGCCCCCTCGCCATGAGCTGGCTCCTGGGTGAGAGCAGGAGCCGCAGCCCTTCCCTCGCTCCACCGAGGGTTCGCCCCATCCCAGTTCCTCGAGGCAGAGGGGTGTTTTGTCACTGCAAACCCCAATTTAGGGACGCAGGGGGGTATGGATACGGCCCTGGGGCACCTCCATCCCCAAGTGAGGAGCCCCGGGGGGGATTCCCAATGCCCCGCTCCCATGGGCTGTGCTGTGGCCGGCTCCCTCCTCCGAAACAGGAACCAAGACCTCGTTAGCAGCGTGGCTGATGAGCGATGGCTTCCTGAATTGCAGCCCCTAACCCGATTAAGCCAGCGCCCTGGCAGAGCCTCTTCCTCCCCAGGCCTAGATCTTATCTCTGGCCCTAATGAGGAAAAATCTCCTATTTTCCAAAGGCTGTTGTGGCGGGGGGGGTGTGTGAGGGAGGGGGTAGTTGGTTCAAGGGCAGAGCGAAGGAGGAAACAGCGAGGGTGCCAAGGAAGTCCGGGGTGAACCCCACAGCCCTTCCCCATCCCAGGTGGATTTTGCCCCGTGCTGGGTTCAGTGATGACCTTCTGGGATGGAGCGGGTGATCGGGCACCCGTTTACTCTAAAAAAAAAAAAAAAAAAATTTAAAAAATAAATAAATAGAAAAAGCCTCCCCGCCGCAGGGCTGGGTGCTGCCTCTGTGCCGCCTTTAGCAGCAATGTGCTTGCGCTGGAACATTTTGCGTGGGGGAGAAACCTCAGGCTTCTGGGCTTTTCCCCCCCCTCCCCGCCTCCCAGAAACCCTGCCAGGGAAGGAACGGTTTGGCTCGGAGGAGGCTTTGCCCTTTCGGAGCAAACAAAGAACGGCTTGTGCAGCTGGGGGATGCTCTGGGGGAGCGGGCGACGTGGAGCCGGGGTTCGTCCAGGACCCCCCATGTCCCTCGAGGACCCTCTTAAACACGTCGTCCCTGCATCTCCAGTGCTCTGGACAGATTTATTTTCCCCTGACACCCTCAGCCAGCGGCTCGGGATGGCTGGGAGCCTCTGCCCTCCCTGTGGGGCTGGAGGGCTCTGTGGCAAAAGCCCCATTGCTTCGAGGCTGAGGCTTTCCTTAGCTGTTGCTGGGGGAAGGGGGGGGTATTTCTTGTCTGTGCGAATAGCCAGCCCCCCCTTTTTCCCAGCTCCCCAAGCAGGGAAAGGCTCCGTGTCTGTGTTCCCATCACTGGCTGGAGTCGCTGGCATTTTCCAGACACTCCTGTTGCCCCCTCGCTGTTCCCGGGGATGAGGGGAACTAGAGGAAACCCCATTGCCCTAAATATTATTATTTTTTTTAATTATCGTAGGATCCACCCTGGCCCTTAACCTCGGAGAGGGGGGGTTGGAGGAGCAATTGTAAAGGGAAAAGGGGCTGGTTTTGGTGGGGGAAGGCGCCCGTCCCCCCCCGTGCAGCACCCACCCCGGCACGTCCCAGCCTGCCTGGGTGTTTGCTGCCACAAGTGCCTTTTTTTCCAGCCTCGCGTGCGTCACTGGGGTTGTCTGAATCCCATTAACGCTGAAATTCGGAGCTCAGCAGAAGCGGGAGCCCTTCCCGGCGCGGTGCTCGGCAGGGATGTGTGGGGAGGGCGGCGCAGCCGGGGTGGGGCACCCCCAATTGCTGCCAGCTCCTTATTTTGCTAAATCCGTGCCCTTTGGGAGCTGCCGTTTCCTTCCCTGCTGCTGGCAGCCGGGGTAGGAGGAAGCCACCGGAGCTCTTCCCCTGGCCAAAATTAGGGCTGGCATGGAGGAGTTCCCTGGGAAGCACCAGCCCAGTGGGTTTGGGATGGGTTTCCCCGGAGCAGGGCTGGGAATCGCCTCCCGCTGTCCTGCCACCGGCCACGTTACCCATTTCCCCGTCCTGCTCCCTTTGAGAGGCCGTTTTCCCGAGGTTCCTCCTCTGCAACAGGCTCGGCACGGTCCCAAACGGCCGAGGCTGGTGCCATTTCTGCCCGCAGCTGCCATCGGTCCCCCCGCAGCCCCTCACCGGGGTGTCGGGGCTGGGTGCCCACCTGCCTCCGCTCCCTCCACACACCCCCCCCCCCACCGAGGGCTGAATAGCCCCAGTGTGAAGCTGAACAACTGCTGGGGGCTGGCGTGTCCCCAGCCATCCCGTCCCCCCGGCTGCGGTGGCAGCTGCAGCCCCGCACCCAGACCCCCGTGTCGTGGTGGAAAAACCCCATTTCAGGGCATGAAGGGTGTCGGAACACACGTGTGCGCCCCACGGCGCGATGTGGGGCTGTGGGTACGACGGTGAGCCAAAGGGGGTGGAAGTTGGTTAATGAGGCGCACCGGGGCGAGCTCCGCCGAGACGCCACAAAACCCAACCGGGGTTAAGACACCGAGTCAGCAGCGCCCGTTGTCGATCATAAACCAATTTCCTCTCCAAGGTGGTGGCGAAGGCACCTGTGACCGGGGTTATCCTCCGAGCTGTTGCCAGACGTGATGCTTTATTGCCCTTTTCCCGTGTTTACAGCCAGGGGGTGCGACAGCGACAGGGACAAAGTTCCCGGGGAGCGGGCAGGGGGGGTGCCCCGCTGCCCGTACTTTACCCTGCGTAATTACAGGCTCGCCCCGTTGCAGCCCTTTGGCGGGGTGTCCCTGCAAAGAGGTGGTGGAGCCAGGGCTGGAGGCAAAAAAGCTCTTCTGAAGCTTTTGAATTCTTGCGTCGGGGCTGCGAGAGGCGCCGAAGCACCTGGAGGGGAGGGTTTGTGATCGCCGAGGTCTCTCAACCCTCTTGGGCAGGAGCCACCTCCAGCCACTTGCTCCAGCTCCTGCCTTCAGCAGCCACCTCCTCCGGCCACCCTCGGTGTCCCCAGATCAGCAAAGCTCGACGTCTCCCTGCCCCGGTGCCTCGACAGCACCAATTTGATGGGGTTTTAATTAACAGCAGTTTAGGGACCCGCTTTCTCCCTTAAAACCCCAGCTCTGAGTCATGTGAGCCCCCTCCAAAAAAAGGCCAAGCTCTTGACACAGATGTGTAATGTGGGGGTTTCGAGGCGGGGGGGAGCCCCAAGGGGACTTGGCCCCAGTGCTCACAGGCACCTGGCTGTTTTCCAGCACTGGGGGTGACCTGTTGTCCCCTTGAAACTCCCAGTCCCCACTGGGAAGAGCCACTTGTCCCCCTCTCCTTGCAATGCAATGGCCAAACAGAGCTCTGGTCTCACTGGAGGCTTTGGGGAGGGCTCTGGATCCAGCCCCGTGGTGAAGCAGGACACAAATGGTGGCGATAGAACCTCCCAGGGGCTTTTAATGCCTGTCACCCTCTGTGGGGACAGGGAGGGAGGTTGCAGCAGGGCAGAAGGAGGGTTGCAGCCCAGGAGCGGGGAGATAAGTCACGTTCAGTGGCCCGTCCTGGGGCTGGAGCAGGGTGTGGTGGCCACCAGGGCCACGCTTCGGTGGGTTCCCCCCCGACTGCAGAGTCACGCTCGCCCGCCCGCCCCTTCCTTCCTGGTGTGACGGGTGCTCGGGGATAACCCGCTCCCCGGCAGCATCTGTGGGGTGCGAGGATGCCACCCCCCCGCAGGGCACCCATCATCTCCCCACAGCCCAAGGAGAAATTAGGGGGAGTTTTCCAACACGGAGCCTTCGTGCCATGGGCTGGGTGGCAGGGAGGGGAAGCAGAGCACTGGGGGGGAGCAGGTTTGGTTCCTTGGCATCATGCTTTGGCAGGGTGGGATGCACCCGGAGCCCCCGTTGACAGGGCAGGGAGGCAAACCCTCAGCCCACACATCCCAAATAGCAATTAGTGCTGCTTTATTGCCTCAGTTCTGCTGTTCTGGTGCAAAAAGCCACCGGGCACCAACTCATGGGCACAGGGGCCTGAGCAGGAGGGAGGTGATGGGGAGGTGATGGGGAGGGTGATGCCTCTTGCAGTGGCCCCGTTTGCAGCTGGGGCTAAATGGCGCTTTCTGGGGACGCCACGTCTGCAGCCCTGGCTGGTGGGGGGATGGTTGTTCCCCCCACCCACACCCAGAGGGTCCAGGCTTCTCCCTGGCACGGTGTGAGCAGGGGTGGTGTGCCGGGACCACCCGCGCGTGGCAGAGCGCAGCGGCAACACCGTGCTCATCCTCACCCTCGCTGCTCCTCGCGCCGAGCTGCCCTTTTCCCAATGGCATCGCAGCCAGAGCCATCCCGGCAGCCACCCCGACGGAGGCGGTGGTGACTCATGGCCGCCGGCCGAAGCGGGCAAACAGGGCGGCTCCGGCGCAGCCCGCTCGGCCGCTGCGGGCAAACAGACCTTGTGGCAGAGTAAACACCTCCCCTGCCCTTATCGGCGCTCTGCCGGCAGGGAGAGAAAACCCTTTCTGTTCCCAGGAAGATGGGTGGCAGCTGGATCCAACAATCCCCTGCTTTGTCTCGTAAGCAAATTGTGCGGGACGGAAGCTTTGCGTACCCGCATTTAGGGAACCATAGAGCCATAGGATGGTTTGGGGTGGAAGGGAACTCAAAGACCATCCAGTGCCACCCCCTACCCTGGGCAGGGACACCTCCCACCAGCATAAGTTTACTCCAGCCCTGTCCAACCTGGCCTTGAACCCCTCCAGGGATGGGGCAGCCACAGCTTCTCTGGCCAACCTGGGCCAGGCTC
>JAOXNO010000041.1:58104775-58141540 GCA_028565335.1 Limnodromus scolopaceus | reverse complement strand
GTGCGGCGCGGAGCCCCGTGCGCCTCCCGCCCGCCGCCCGCGCTCTGTCGTGTCCCGCAGCCGCCGCCGCCGGGTTTTCCTCTCCCACCACGTGGGCGCCCCCCGCGGCTCACGCCCCGGCGGCAGCACCGCCCCGGCAGCTCCGCGCCGAAATCCGCCGGCGCGGAAACTTCAAGGCGGGTTGGCCGTCGTCTCTGCGTCTTCCTCTCTGCCCTGCCTCTGCCGCGAAGCAGCGGCGTCGAGGGATCTTCCCAAACTGCCGAGGGACAAGAGCGAATCCTGGAGCTTCAAAGTGAAAGCCAGAACTAGTGAGGAATTTCCAGTTTTAGTAAATCATCCACCTGTAATTAGGAAGTTCATGTTTGTAAAACAATTCGCAGATGAAATATGCAAAGGACGGGAATGTCTAAGTGTTATTAAAATACCAGCTGAGCCAGATTTTAATGGGAGCTTGCAGTGTGCTTTGATGGGAACAGGATCGGTCTCCAAGCACGGATTAAATAAGATGTAAGAAATGGTTGTGGTACTAATTTTCATGGTGTGATTGAATTGCGAGGGTTCATGGACCTATGCTTTTCTACATGGCTAAAAGGTATTATAATGGGTAAGGGGGGTAAATGCTCTAAAACCTGAAGGCTGATCTGTACCTTCTTGGGGATTTTTAGAGCCAGTAAAATTGGTGTGACACGTGGAGAGGATTTTTGTGTGAATAAGGTTTGTGTCCCAGTCAGTGGAACAGAACAGAGTTATGGTATTTTAGCCTAACTACTGTAATTCTGCTGTTTGAAACAGTGAAGATAGGGCACACAAAATAGCGAGTGAACAATTTTGCAGCCTAATATCCTCCTTTCCCGTCAAGTACACAGGCTCAGTGTGGGCAGCTGCTGCTTTAGCTTTTCCTGTATTTACCTGGAAGGAATAGTCCTAAGGAAGACAGCCTGCCTTCTGCTCTAGCTGCGTAAAACAGCTAATTACTGTGGTGGTTTTTGCCATGCAGCCTCCTGTCCCGTGAGGAAGTGGGCTGAGGGACCACCAAATACCAGCATTCCTGAAGCTGAAGATCATGCGCCTGCTGCTAATGTCCCTTTCCTGTATTATTGCAGGTTAAACAATTCCAAACCCGTGTGGCCATTGCACATTGCAATAAGGGTATGCAAGACAGTGGTGTTGGGAACAGGCTGAATTTTGCTTCCTGACCCCAGCCGCCTCACATTAAAGTTGCCTGTCCCTGTCCAGTGGTAAAGTCTGTCACTGCTGAAGTCCTTTTGCTCTCCTCGTGTGTCAGAAGTGCTAGATCGCTATGCTCTCTTTCTATAGAAGGAGGTGTTTGCCGATGGAAGGTTATTCCTGAGCTGTGCAGTCTTTTTGTTCAGTGTGTCGATTATGCCTAAAACCATCATTCAGTCCAGGGCAGAGGAAGGCGGACCCAGCAATGGCAGTCCTGTTAGAGAAAAAAATGGCCTTGACAAAATGGGGTTGTAAGGACTCTGGGACAAACTCGACAGCTCACACTGCCCCAGAATGATAAAATGTTGAACAGGAATGGGATGTGCGATTCAGCTTTGCCTCTGAAATGCCCAAGATAAAATAGCTCCAGGAAAGTAGGAACAGAAAAGCCTTGTTGCTCTCATCAGGCTGTCAGAAACTTGGAAATTCCTTGTTGTCTTCTGCAGAATCAGGTGCAGCAGAAGGGTTAATAACCCAGCGAGAAATTGTCTGACTTCTTTACTGGTGGTTCCTTGCCTTTCCCATCTGGTTTTGATCTCATTTTACATGTGTTTCCTATGGGAATGTCTGTACCTACTTTGTTCTGGCAAAGAACACTACAGGAAGAGCAGGGCGTGATGTGAAGAGACATCTTATGCTCCCCACAGGTCAAGCTGCTCCGACTTGTCTGACTGCCTATATCTATCCAGCATCCAAGCCTAGCTTTGTGCAATGAAATTGGAAGGTGATCATTCCATCTTTCCTTGACCACATCTCTGTGTGTGGAAAACTGGCTCTGCCTCCCCAGTGAAGCCCCCAAGGCAGCATTGCCAGCAAGAGACAAAGATACTGGCCTTTTGGTTGGAGGCGGTAGGATTAAGATTAAGGAGACAAACCCTACTTTGGTACGGTAAGCCTATCAGATGAGTATGTATATAATCTGTGATTTAAAAGCTGGCATTAGAAATTTACATCGTTAGATCTCAAGTTTAGCCCTCAGGAATTTTGTTTCAGGCTGTCTGCAGACTCAGGAAACTGCCACCAAAGCTTCAAAAGTTTGAGAGCTTAGCACATGGGCATCTATCTGAAGCAAAGTTCGGGCCCATCAGAATCCCAAAAGGCAACTGAATGCATGCAACCCTTCGCCTTTCCTCCAAGGATCTTAAAATATGCTGCAAAGGGAGGTAGTGTTATTATCTTATTTTTACAGATAAGAATGCTATGGCATAAAGGAGTCAAGTGCCTTGCCTAAGGTTATATAGCAAGACAGTAGCAATGTCAGAAAGTAAATCAGATTCCTTCACTCTGGTGCCATTAGTCACTGAACTTGGCTGCCTAGTGCTCTGCCTCCTTCATCTCCTTCTTTTAATTATTCCATGAGAAAGGGAGATGAGGAAGTATGCATTAGTTCAACAACTACAGAGGGTGATAAAATGAAAGTGCAAACTCAGCACTATATTCTATATCTCCGTGAGGCAATAGGAGGCAGTGGCATTACAGCCTGCTTCAGACATTTCCTGCCTGGTGAAGGCAAATCTCCTCCTTCAGTTGACTATGCCTGCAGACCTGCAAGCCTCAACAGTGACGTGCAGGGCTCTGTCATTAAAATGACAGTTGTTCCTCTTTTCACTCCCTTCCCACCAGAGCAGTAATACATGAGATCTTCTATAATTTCTGAAACGAGCATATCACACAATGGAAAGCTTAAAATGTAATAAACATGATTTTCTGTAATCCAGAGGCTGTTTCTATACTGCTGTATCAATGCACAGCTGTCAGCAAGTTCTGCTTCTGAAGCACAAGCTTCCTTGACAAAATGTTATCCAGAACATCACTGTGTGGCATCTTTTCTTTATTTTATTAATTGCAAAAATTCAAAGTTGATGATGTTCTTAACAGCTGCCTAACCTCTTAAAGAAGACTTATGAGCTTAACATTTTAGGCTATATTGGACAAGTTTTATTTTTACCCACTGTAGAAGAATTACAAGGCTGAGTGTTGGGAAATCAGCTGTATTCTGGCATTTCACATGAAGTTCTTTCTTTTCCTTCCTTTTTGTTGAGGTATGCAAGTAAATTACCAAGTCTTTTGTGATAAGAACAGCATTTCCCATTATAGGGTTGGATAGTAAGGTGTCTGTTTCTTTTCTTTTTTTCTTTTTTTTTTTCCAGGTGAGCTACCAGAATGAAATTGCAGCCCTGATATTTTTAATAAATAAAATGATGCAAGACTTTATCTTGAATACTTTGATTCTAAAACAAATTAATGGAAATGGATTCCCTGCTTCCATAATTCATATAGCAGGAAACTGGAGGCAGTCTTAGAAAACTGTATTTGAGACACAGAATCAATTTATTTCAAAAGTATTTAAGTGGAAAAAGTGTAGGGATTTGGATTCAGGATATTTTTCTGGTTTTCCACAGTAAAGTTGCTTTTACTTTTTAGATCACTCTCAGGGCAATTTATTTATTTTTCCTGAGGTTACAGTTCAAAAGAATACAGTCTAAGTGAGATGAGTAAAGGCAGGCTGCAACTGGTAATCTATTGAGCCATCACTGTCTAGAGAAGTTTTTCTTTGTTGTGATGCTGAACACCAACACTGCTTTCCCAGCTCCTCTTCCTATGTTCCTGTTAATCTTATTTTTGAGGCTTAGCTGTTGGTCCCTTGTTGCTTTCTAACATTTCACCTCAACAAACACTGATGAAGTCCTACAACATAACTTGAATGCTAATATTACAGACTTGTGGAATGCATGCTTACCTTTACAGATACATGAATAGTGGAACGGGCTATTGACCTTACAGGTCACTCTCTCACGGATGCTTTTTTCTTTTGTACCTAGTTTTTCTTGAAAGTATAAAGCTAAATAACCAAATCATGTTGTGAATAACCAAATCATCCCTAGTTAGCATGCATAGAATGAAGTGCTTGAAAAACTACCTGTTAGCAAGAGTATTCAGACTTTAGTCAAAATAGTTGGTAGACTTAGACTTTAATTTGAAAGAAAGATGTTCAGTTTGTATCTGAACAGCTTTAGACATGACAGAAAGCTTCTTGCTTTCAGCTTTTCTGTTGAAGCCACTGAAGGAACCGGCACTTTTGATAAAGATGAGTTGTGAGGAGAGTAACGAACTCTTGATCTGCTTCTGTAAGTTATAAGCTCTGTGAACTCTTGATCCGCTTCCTTCCATTTCTTGCACCTGATGTGTGCTGTCTTGCTTCTGAATGCCCACTATGCAACCACTACAGCTGACATGCAATCTGGAGTAATTCTTTGCTTCACATTGCTGATGATACTAACATGCTTGTGTGATCCATTTGGGAAGACTGTGGTGTGGTCTGTTTGAATAATAGCTGCCGATGCTGGGTTATGCTGCTTTGACTACTTTATCCAACTTACTCTTTTTTAATGTGCACACACCCAAACTACAAACGGCTATGTCAGGAGGAAACTGTGTTCCAGTGAAATCAGTGGGGGCTGCATGGGTAAATCCCTTTGCTGTGCTTTGAAAATGCAGGTATGTCTATAGACTACCATTAAAGAAAATTATGATGACGTATATTTATATTACAGTACAGCCTGGAAGTCTTGATGTGTGAGATGTAATGTAAATGCATGGGAAGAGACTATCCCTGCCTTGAAGGCTTAACCAATGTCATGCAGCAGGTTAGGGGCACAGAAAAAGATCAGCACTAAGAATACTGATTTCCAACTTCTCATCTTTGAACCGAGCTTTTAACAACTTATTTTTGTTTGTTCGTTATGTGCTTACAACTCTTAGGATGAAAAAGAATTCCTCTCCCTTTACACCTTATGTTTCCGATTTTATTTTCTGACTGAGTGCTGTTTAGCATAAATGAAGAAGAGTAAAAATAATTGAACAGAGCAGAAAACAACTTTTTTTTTTTTTCCTTATAATGTACATAATAGATATACAAAGCTTTGGGGGAAAATATGAGAAAGATCGGACTCAAATGGTGGCTGTAACCTTCCTTCTCCAAAAATGTTAAATGTATTTGAAGATTTTTTTTTTTTTTACTACTGTAATAGCTTAGTCTTAGCTTGGATACTTAGTCTTCATGGATCAAAAAAGGAATCAAGAATCAGGTGTAGTGACGTTCCTTTCCTCAGCAAACATCCTCAGTGCAAATACGACAATTTTAATTATTTAGCACTTGTAGATTCTGTGCTTTTACATTAAACAGTTCTCTTATCCCTTGAGAAAATGCCTGAGGCTCTCACAGTGATTGTTTCTGCAATTTTGACCATTAAGCTCAAAACAGATATACTAGGTCATTTGTTATCTTATTGAGATTTATTAGGAAGGCTTTTAACTGCTTTGGGACCAAATTATTCTTGCTGACTTTTTTTCCCTACTAACTTGTGAATATCCATTAGAATATACCTTCTCTTCTTCCTGAGTAAGCAAGCACTGTGCCTTCAGTAACACAGATGATACAGGGTTTCCCACATAGACACTCAGATGACTTCTTTTACAGGTCAGTTTTATATGTATGGAACGGGCTTGAGCTTTTCGGCCTTAATGGGGGTGACGATTAGGGAAAAGTTCTCCTGTTGTTTTTTCTGTACAGGTCAGGGAGAGGGGCTGCTCTCTGTCTGGTGGGATCAATGACAAAACTCTTGACAGGTTTCAGTGGGAGCTGGCCCTGGAGTGCTGATGGTTGGAAATGTTAGTTAGGCATGAAGCAAACATCTGTTTTCATGCTGGCAATGTGAGTAATAAGGTTCCTCAACATAAGTGCTGTGAAGAAAGAGGCCCCCAATCAAGCTTGGCATTGCATTTTGGCAAGCATGTCCAACTCGCGTGTGCTCACAGGTATACTGTGTGCACTACATTTCTGTAAGGCAATTCTTGCAGGTACAAAGAGAGGGTTTTAATTTAATGATATATTATTTGAGCTGGAGAACAGTTAGTGACGTACATTCCTGTCTGTGACTATGAAGTGTATTCTCATTCTACCACCCTACAAATACATTTACTCAGAAATTTATAAGAATCAGAACTTTTGTGTGCAAACGTAGACTTTGTCTATATATTATGTATGGATCTCTTTTGTGTTTAGATTTAGTGACGTCCTTTTCTCCAGTGAAATACATTGCAGGGAGCTTTCTAAAAGTGTCAGAAACCACCCTGAAGTGAGAGATGATAAAATCAGGATGTAATATTGCAGTAAGATGTTTTGGCAGATTAGAATGAGGATAAAGGAATTCTCAGTGTTGGAATGAATAGAAATTTCAGTATCTCCAGTATTACCATGAATTTTTTTTATTTTAAACTCTGTCCTATAAATGTATTTAACAGGTGATCCATTTTACCTGTTCTGTTTGTAGGATCAATAGTTGATTTTAGCTTTCATAGCTAATATTAGGACTTATATTCAGATAAGGGTTTAAATATGTAGCTATGAATCCATATGTAAGAATGGATATGAATCCATATGTAAGAAGTGCAATTTACTTTCCAAGTATAATGAGATCCTTACTGAATTAAGACTGTGAGATTATTGCATTCTTCAGCCTCATTCTGTCCAGTTGTGATCTTTCTAGCTCTTTGCAGAAAACATTCCCAAAACCTTGCTTCTGAACTTGTGTATTATTACCTCAAGACATTTGTATCTTTGACCCATTTCTAAACATTCTTATTTTGTATTCTTGGTAGATCATCATAATGCTAACCTAACTTGAACAAAGCTTTTGTGAGTAGTTCAAGTGAGTATGTAAAATTCATAGATGACTAAATAAGGATGCTCTACAAATTATTTTAACAGAAGGTAATGCAAAAGGACTTAAAAAGAATACGAAGCTGGATATAGACTGTGTATATTCACGTGGTCCCTGACCCCATTCTGACATTAACAGTGGCAGCTGGATTAGGTCCAGAAACCAGAAGTGTCTTTAGAAAGAAAGAAAGACTATTTCAATGATAGTTGAATTTCAATGATATTTCAATGATGCTGTTCTTTCCCTTGAGCAGGTGTGTCCTAGATGGGTTCCATCAACACAAAATAAAATTAGATGCATCTTAAGCTGGTGGAAAAATTTGAGTGGTAATACGCAATGTGAGAAAAGAACCTAGGTTAAAGTGATGTGGAAAAAGCCCTGGAGCTGTCTGCATCCAGCAGCGAAATAGTGTGTTATTCTTTGAAGCATGGCTTCCCTGAGAGTCCCAGATGGTGTGATCTGAGGAAATGCTCAGTTTCTCTCAGGATGGCTCAGCACAGCCCTGAAAAGTAACATTGTAGGAAACACCTGAATTGTTTAGCACTTGTTACATTGCTATAATGTTTTCTTCTTTATAATTTTCCTCAGTTTAATAAAATAGCATGATCCCTAGCTAATTCATAAGTATTAAATCATAATGAAAGCAATGGAGAGGTGACAGCAAGTGCACTGCAAGGAAAATAATAAAAAATCAGGGTATGTCAAGAAAATCAGTTGGATCTAGCAGTTTCTGGAGTTTTGTTTTAAAGGAAGTGACAGCAACATTGACCAAAACAAGAATTGACAGAGCACTGTAAAATAGAGTGAATGATCCTGGCAGAAATGGGGACTGTATCTAGAGCTTGCATCCTTTTAGTGGCAACCAGGTTTTTAGAAGGCCTAAATCCTTGCAAAACCATGCAGATATTATGTGCAACAAGCAAAAAAACTTGTTATTAATGTACCTGCCCTTCTGTATGATGCTGTGCTTTTTACACAAGAGATTTTTCAGGTTAGCTTACAAATTGACAACTGTATTAAAAGTGAGATTGTATCTGCCTCATTTACTTGTCACTCAGGAAAGAATGATACTCCATCCATCATCAGCTCCTTGTGCTGCAGTGGGCTGCTGCATTGTAGTTCTCTTGTTATTGTAAAGAGCCTCCAGTCTTATCCTTTACTTTATAAACAATTCTCAGGGAGCCTCATGGGGCTTCTGAGGTGGGTGTAGATTCTGTTGGCAGCTGATTACTCTGGATGCCTTGCATGCATTTCTACTGAGTGCTTGTAAAGTCAGTTGTCAAAAGCTGACTATTCAGTGGGAAAAATAACACCAGCAGGCCACATTTACAGTGTTAACTGGCCATTAATGACTGAAGAGTCATAATTTGTTAATGATTTAATATTTCCCAACTGAAAAGGCTGCTCTTGTAATGGAGCATATATATTTTACATCTAGTGAGGGCTTGAGACTTGTGTATCTCTAATTAGTACACATAAGAATAAATAAAGTTAATTTGGGTGGTTTTTATATGCAGAAAACAAATGAGTCTGTTACTTCTACTAGGAATATTAATCATAAAACAGATTTTTAGTAGCTTAAAGTAAATTAACTTCTTAAAGCTATGCTGACTTAAGTCAGCCTAAGATTTGGTCCAGACACCCTTTTGAAGGTGTATTACCTACAGTTTCTTGTTGTTGTAATTCCAGGGAACCTTCGAACGCTATGTACTTTTTTTTAGCAAGGAAACTTAACTTGATTTATCATGGTAAAATGCACTTTTAACTCTGAAACTTTGTCAGCTACTTTTTTTTAAGTAGAAGGCACTGTATAAATGGATACTATTTGAACTGCAAAAAATCTTAACTACAGATTTTAAATCCCACATTGTTATGACAAGTCCTCTATTATTTTCAGTCTTTTATTCCTCCATTTCATTTCTATCCTGCGTGTACCAGCATCAGTCATTGGTTTTGGCGGTGTTTCTTAACACAGATAGGAGGAAGGAAAGACAGCCTTTGAGCATGAAAAGTTAAGTGACTTTTCTCCATCTTAGAGTTTTAGCACTCTTGACAGCTTGAGCTCTGTTTTTCCTAAGGAACTTGTCAGTATTCAATGTACTGCTCCTAGACAAAGCCTCAGACTTGTCAAGTTACTTACTGCTTATAGCTCTGTGCTTTCGGTATCCAGTCTTTACCGCTGCTATGCACGATCTAGGTCCGCTGAACCCCTCCTACTCTGGACCATGACAATTGTTATGTAAACATAACAAAGCAACCCAATCAATGAAAAAAAAAAACCAACAACAAACCATCACTGTGGGTTTGGTTTTTTTTAAAAGAATGAAAAAAATAGAACAGGAAGGGAAGCCTCACATTAGTAGCATAGAAGCAGTGTCAGGAGTGAAAAATAGACCTGATTGAAAACCCCAGGAGAATTACCTTCTGAATGAGTGAAGGCTTGATCCAGAGAGATCCTGGGTTGCTGCCACAGGCTTCAAGGGAAGCTGGAGATGCCCAGAGCTATATGGCACAATCCTCCAATCTTCATAGCCTAGGAGAAGTTCAGGTCTCATCTTACTCATATTACAATACATGCTTACTCATACTGCAGCCCAAGTTAGTGCCACAAAGTCTTTTGGCTAAAAGTTGAAAGGAAGCTGAAATCCTATATCGAGGTGTTAGACAGCGAGGTTCTTAAAATACAGCAGACTAAATCCTGAGAGATGGAGCCTACCTGCAGCTCAGTGCCTTGGTATAGCACAATGATCAGTGTGATAGAAATGTCTAGATGTCTACGGGGCTTTCACCATCCTTAATGAGAGTGTATTTATATGAAAATTTTTAATCCAAGAACTGAAATAAAACCTGATCGCAAAATTTTTTGAATAATTTTCCCAAACTTTCTGTTATATATAGTTTTCTTTATTCATAGAGTTAATTGTGGTTTCTGAACAGAAGGTTGGAGGCCTTCAGGTAAGTAGAGCTCTAGAAAGGTCATAGCTAGGGCCAGGGTCCTCTCAGGCTAGTTACTGTATAGGCACATAGTTAGAGGTGTATACCCTTTAGGAGTGGGACTAGCTAAGGGTATGCTGGGGAAGAGAGCAACTAAACTTCTGTTTTACAGAGAGAGAATGAGGATGCAGAAATACAAGGGATGAAGGTTTTAAATTGAAAGAGGGGAGACTTAGATTAGATATTAGAAAGAAATTCTCTACTGCGAGGGTGGTGAGGCACTTGCACAGGTTGCTCAGAGAAGTTGTGGATGCCCCATCCCTGGAAGTGTTCAAGCCCAGGCTGGATGGGGCTTTGAGCAACCTGCTCTAGTGGGAGGTGTCCCTGCCCATGGCAAGGGGGGTTGGAACTCAATGATCTTTAAGGTCCCTTCCAACCCAAACCATTCTATGATTCTAAATCGATCAGGCAAGTTTGAAAATGTACTGGCTCTGGACTTCTTCTAAGTCTCACTTGTGCCTTTGAAAGCCAGGTCTTCAGTGGTGGACTTGCCTGAGTTGGGGAGTGTTGAGCTGATGGCCCCAGCCCAGGGCATCACCTTGTGCCCTGAAGCCAGCACCTTCCCTACTTCTGGCCTCACTGTACCACTGTCAGCTGTGACAAGCTGATGCAGGCCAACTAATGATGAGGCAGTGACTCCCACACTATTCCTTTGGGGATTCCTGCCCTTTAGTGGCCTATTTCTACGACACTGTAGCATCTTCCATAGCTGATGTGCTGCAGTTGTCCAGCCTGCAGCGAGGTGTTTGAAACCTGAGTTTGTTTGATGAGCAGAGGGTGGTGTGAGCAGGATGCAGGATGAATATGGATGTGTAATGGAATTGACTTGAATTCTCTCTAGCATTATTTGGCTCCTGCCTCTCTTTTCCTTTTCAATCAGTACAGTAGAAAATTCTTTTGAAGGGAGATAATTTTACAAAGTGCTGAGTTCAGTGTTCCAGAGCCTCTGGCATTCAGCAGGAGACTTGCATGCTTTTAATCTATCTCCTGTGTTCCTATATTAAAGGAAATGTTTTCAAAGTGATTTGAGCAAGTTACTTGTGTGAAACCTGTTAACACATAATAGGATATACGCGTGTAACAGTTATTTCACTTTCAAAGTTTGCCCTTAGGAGCAGAAAAGATTTCTCATTGCTAGAAATAACTTTTTTTTTCTTTTTTTTTAAAAAAAAAAAAAGAAAAAAGAAAGGGTCTTGTCTGTGATTTTTCATTCCTGTCTCTCTTCTGCTGGCTTTAATCACGCAAACCTCCCACCAAGGTCAAGGAGAGTTCTGGCTGATTTACAGACTACAGGAACTAGGAAGCTGATGCAGATTTAGTGACTGTCTCCATAGGAGTAAGGGACACAGTGGAGGCAAGAAGCAAATCTTGAACCCAGGAACCTCCTCAATCATTTCCTCTTCACCAGTGTTTCACTCCTTGAGAGAGAAGGTCCCCACTATTTGAAGAGAGAATCCTTTAAGAGATCCCACCCATATGATTGCAGCATTTTCCTGTCAAAGAGCTGATCTTGTAACCATGTGTTTGGGGGGTTGAATGCTCCCATTTCCCAATGGGCTGGAGAATGCTGAAGTGACTAAGTCCCACAGACAGTTTTGATAGGCTGTAGTCAAGTTGAAAAGTGTATCATAAATATGCATGTATGCTATTGCTTCTCACAATTTCAGTTTTGCTAAGAAATGGGATTTCCTCAACATTTTATATTATACTGAAAATAGACAAAATTGCAGCTGTGGCAAATTTTAAAACCAGCTGTGGAATGGCATCTATCCATGTGGTGTGTTGTGGCAAACCCAAGGTTATACCTCTTTCACAGAAAGGTTAGCCACCTCCTATTACTGAAGAGCAGCTGACATGCACTGATTTGTTCCCATGTGAAGCTGCAGTTCACAGCTTCCATGATCTGTGGTGTCCAAGACCACACTAGGACCTGCATTTCCAGGTGGGAATGCAGAGCATGAGTGGGCCAGGGTATCTGGGGAGAGGAAAGAGCAAAACAGGCTGGGAGTAATGTGGGACAGTATGAATTTTGGGAGGAAAGGATACCTGGCTTGGAATATTAGGTGAAACGAGAGGCATTAATATCTTGGTATGTAGCATGAGGTAAGAAATAAGAAAAAGGAGAGCAGAGGGGGTGGCAGTCATAAATGGTGGAGAGTAGAGTATACATGATGGGACAGTCATGGAGCAGCAGCCTTATTTGTGTCCATAAAAAGTATGGGCCACCAGAAGACAACTGGAATAAAATGTGTCATTATTTGTTGTCATTCATCATTACTTCCATCAGGAGTAATTAAGCAAAATAGCTTTCTTTGTGGTGACTCTACTGCTCAGCCCTGCAAAGTCTGAAGAGTCAGTGTCTGCTGAGCTGACATCTGTTGTAGACCAAATAACTCCAGTGCTTGAAATCCTGGTCTTCTGTGCTCATTTGGTGCATTTTTGGGGATGAAGCGCCTGAAAACTTCTTAGGTAGTCCTAGCTTTTAGTCAAGACTTTACTGATACTCAGTCCTTACCAGGATCTCATTTGTTCTGTATAATATAAATCTGCAGGGCTGTGGCCAATCTCAAAGCACTGTAAAGTTTGCGTCCTCTTTAGAATCATAGAATTATTTAGGTTGGAAAAGACTTTTAAGATCAAGTCCAACCGTAAAGCTTAATTTCCTAAAGCTGGTGGAAACCTCTCTAGAGATACAGCAGCAGGGAACAACACTGATCAAATGGGGTAGAGTGCGTTTGCTCTTCTACCTTATTCTGAGAAATAAGTTCTGAGAAACTCCCTCTGCTTCCCTTACTTGTCTGTACTTAGCAGCGTGCTCCACTCTGGGCTTGTCTCATGATGTAGCAGGGGAGGCTGAGCTCAGAGATTTGGCTGTATCAAGAGCGCTTTGACAGAGTTGTGTGTGAGAGAATGTGAACACTGTTTCTGGGATTTTGGCATAATCATAAGAGAAAAGTGAAGGGTCTACAGAGAAAAAGGAAAGAAAACAAAACAAAACAGGAGAGATGGGTTGGTTTTTTGTTTTTTTTTTTTTTTCATTGGTTGGACTAGATGATCTTAAAAGGTCCTTTCCAACCTAAGTGATTCTGTGATTCTGTGAAAGGGATATTAGTAATAACATTCCTCCCTGGGAATTCAGACTATGATTTTTTGTTGAGTAGCGGGTATGCATTGTTGCTTAACTACTTTTGCATGACTTATTTGACATTTCCAGTTGGATTTACCCGAATATATCTCTAGCAATAAAATACGGCAACATTAACTTAACCAGTTCTCCCTCTTGGAAAGAAAAGCCCACTGCTGATTTTCTTATTTCACATTCCATCAGTAACTTTGCCACTGACCTGTTTTGTGTAGAAGTAATTTTTCTGTGAGTGTTTTTCATCATTAGAGCTCCGTCTAATTTGAACAGCCGATCACACTGGTTGGACAAAGATTCAGGCCCACAGTGAAATAATAGGATTTCCTTCCTAAGGGGTACTGGGGGGAAGAATTTCCCCCTTCCTCCCTTTCATGCTGTTTGACCTGGCACCTACGTCCCACCTTGCTCTGCTCTGCATTGTTCAGCTCCTTCTGCAATACACCAATGTGCCTGCTGTTCTTTTATTGCCAGTTTGGTGTTTTTTTCTCATTGGCTTACTATGGGTTAAAAATATGCAGTGATCAGTTCCATTTCAGGTGTCAAAATGAATTCATGCAGTGCCAAAGAGAACAATGTCACTCCGTGACTTCTAGAAGGTATGGGCCTTTTGCCGAGCCTGTTCCAAAGCCCCTTGCAGTCACACTGAGTCTGGTGGTGGCTTGATGCAATCCATAATCCTCCTGTCACTATGGAAATAACACATCAATTCTTAGGTCCGTGTTTCAAAGTATATTAAGTGTTATGAATTGTCTATCACAGACTATACTGGAATGGCTCCAAATGTACCTTACTCCCACTCATTTTCTAGTTGTCTCCCAGCTGGGCCTCAGGTAAGCTCCTGTGTGGGTGGCATCAGCAAGTCTCGTCCTTGTGGCTGTAGGCACCAGCTCTGGTTGCTGCTGTTCTCCAGCCACTTCTAACACCACTAGCCAACAGGTACCTTCTGTCTTTCTGCCCAGAGGGAATTTCACTAACTTGGTGAAGTATATTCCTTGAAGAGGTGTATGGGAACTGCCTTCCCAGGAGATGTGGTACGTGGTGTCCCACAAAGCCTTAACCCAGTCGCTGTCCTCTTGATACTGTTGATTTCCTCAGCAGCACCTACTGTAGGTCACTGGATGCACACTGTACC
Organism: Limnodromus scolopaceus; assembly: GCA_028565335.1. Taxonomy (NCBI): domain Eukaryota; kingdom Metazoa; phylum Chordata; class Aves; order Charadriiformes; family Scolopacidae; genus Limnodromus; species Limnodromus scolopaceus. Next base: position 58,127,322 of record JAOXNO010000041.1, on the reverse strand, counting down.
GCCTCTCTGATTTCGGATTCCTGGCCGAGTTTTGTGTCTCCAGTCCGCAGCTACCTCCCCAGTCTCCTCACGGTCACTAACTGACCCTGCCTGTCCTGGCGGTTGCCAGCAGAGTGTGAAAGCTGCAATGCCCTGGCTAAGTGCTCTGTGCAGACCGCTGTACCTGCACCCTGGGTCTCTCTGTTACTCTCCCCCCGTTAGGGACCCTCCCCTTTACGGGCAGTGTCACCACCTGCCACTCCGCGCACCCGCGCACAGTCCCAAGCGGCTTAAACCGGCGACCCGCCTCCTGCGCCGCCGCTCCCCGGTCTCTGCCGCCCCCTGCCGGCGCGCGGCGACGGCCGCTGGGGAGCCGTTGGAGGACGGTTGGGGTGGGCGGGGGCGCGTGCCGGGCCGCCGCCGCCTGAGGGCTGGGTGCCCGAGGGGCGCTGGGGGGCGGCAGCCATCAGGAGTGCCCTCCGGGCCTGCCCTGGGCTTTGCTGAAGGAATCGCGGCGCTGCTGAAGCCGCCGCTGAGAGCGGTTTTGCGTTGGCTGGGGTTTGGGCTCCTGCCGGGCAGCCCTTGGCAGCCCAAGGGCAAAGGAGCCTTGGTCTTCGCCAGTGCTTCTGCGCTTCATTCAGGTAAAAAGTAGTCGGTCTCCTCCTTAAAATCAGGGAGCTCTGTTTCAGCCTGTCCGGCAGGAAAAGCTCCTGCGTATCTAAAACCCCACTGTGGGGTTTTATCTTAGCTAAGGTTTATCTTAGCATGTATTTTGCCTACTTCTGTGTGACCAGAGCACAGGTTGCCCGCTTTGCATTCAGCTGAGCCTGTGTAAATCTGAACAATTACAGGTTGTTTAAAAACAACAGGAAAAATAGTTTCCTGATGTGACATTATACTTTTCTCCCCCAAATGCTTTTCTCTAACAGATTCCCCAAATCTTCTCAGGACAGTGGGTCCTTGATTTCATTTTCAAAGGCTGAGAAAGGCAGAGAATCAGCCCATAGACAGGGAAAGAGACGACTGGACAAGAATGGCTCCTGCTTGTGCTGTGAGGCCACAGAAGAGCTCCAGAGCCAGTCTCTTGTCACAGGGCCCCAACAGGGATGATGCTGGCTTGGGAGGCTCTTTGTTATGGTATTTTCCTCTGTATCTTTCCTCTGGAGAAAGCTATGGTAGTCGAAGGCTATGTTTTGTCTTCAGTGTGTCTTCACATTACTGATAAGAAACGTTTAGCACAAACCATATCATCTTCTGGCATCAGATCATAGTTTGGTAACCTAGTCCAAGAGTTAACTAAAAAAGCACAGTCTGCACATTTTGATCTGAATTCTTACCTCTTTGCCGAAGAAATTTATTTTGAGACCATGTAAAATGGGTAACTGGCTACAGGGCTGCATGTACCAAGGAAAGGTCAATACAGTCATTACAGTACATTACAGAGCCAGCTCTGCTAGATCTCAGCACCAGGGTCCACCCACACGAGGCAAATCAGCTGCAGGTTCCCACCGCTCCACAATACCCATATCACACACTGGCAGTGAATAGATTTGTGTAAGTTTTACTGGTAGTGACATTAAATTAAATTAAATGGAATGTAAAAAGAGGAAAACTAATGAAGTGTTGTAAATACGCTTGCAAGAGGGAATTCATTCATGAAAGTACTAAGAAGTGAAGCAAATTCATTTCTTATTTACAGTAATTTACCTTGGGGTTTGCTATGAGAATGATAAGTTCAGTTGCAGACTGCTTTGATGGTGAGCCTGTTCATATTTACCAAGGTGTCACCTTTAAATCAAAGTTGGCTCTTGAAATTAGTGAATTACATATTTAGAATTTAGGATATTTTGACAGAAAGCCAGTTTTTCTGGGTTTATGTTCAGCATCAGTGGGCATTTTCTGTGTCTTGAAACTGAACTCTATGCTTCTTATTGCTCATGATGGTTGAAGAAAGTGATTTTACTCTCCTAATCATCTCTTAGTTCTGAAGGTGGTGTGATCATTTCCCTGCATTAGCCATCAAAACCGCCCATCCCAGGAGCTGGATGATTAGATCTGTTTTGCAGTCAACATCTCATGTTTTGGAAAGGAGGAGTGCCTAAAGGGCACTCATATGGGATGAGCAAAGGGTCCAGAAAGTGTCTTTTCCAGTAAAATTTGAACTTAGTGGTTTTTGCACAAGCAGCCTCCATCAGTTTGTTTCTCTCCTCTCTATCTGCAACCTTAAATATTGACCAGAGTAGCTTATTGAGGCCAGAGATGGACTCTAGCCATGGTGATAATCAACAACTCTAACATCAGAATGTCAAGGAACATTACTATTCATACTTTGTAGCCTCTTTGACATCTAGCATAGGGGCATTCATTTTTATAAATCTCTAAGTTCAGTGTCCCTAGGGAGTCCTATGTGATAGGGTTCAAAAGACGTTTTAAGATTTCTCCCTCATACAGTATATTTGTGTTAAAGCTGGGTATAGCAAAGTGCTGTTAAGATGCTTCTTAGTTGTATTTAATGGAGAAGCATTAGAAAAACCTTCCTTTGGTTACAGAGCAGGTGAGGTTCCCACCATTACTTACTTCTTCTTCAGATCAAATACAACTTTCTAAATACCCCTATTTAGAGTCTTATGGCATGTGAAAATGACATGTATCGAGACATGCAAAGACATATCAACTGACCTACTGTCTGCAATCAAAGACTCGTACTCTAGTACAGCTCCCAAATACTCCCAAATACTTGAATTTTTCTCTCATATTCATTATCAGTGGTGTAGATTATGTCTTTCAGGCACATAGACTTTTGTCTACCTCCAAATCCATCTTACTTTATGACAGTGTAGAACACTTGCCAATGGACTTACTGTCAAATAAAATTTACTTCTGGTATTTCATATGTTGTGGAGAAACACAGAACTCAGCAAATGTTATGGTAATTACTTAGTGTAATTACTTAGAATTTTCAGTGAAAATTCAGTGAAAAATTCAGTAATTACTTAGGTGTAGTACTCCGCATGGTCGTGGAGTGCCCCTTCTTTTAACTGGCTCTTTTACTGCTTGGTACTTAATTTTATTTAGTTTTTCTAAACGAGACAGAAGCTAGTCATCCCTACAGTGTTCCATTAGACTCTCTCACCTCTTTTAAGACTTTGCTGTGGATCTTTATCCTTTGTTTAGAGAGCTTCTGCCAGTTTTCCATCCTGTGACTGCTTATGTCTGAGGCAGTTTAAACTGAGTATGACAGGGAGCTGCTGTAGCAAATGCCTTAATAAAATCCCCGAAGCAAATGCCTGTTGTTCTCACTGCATCCACTAATTTTGCAATCCGGTCGAAGTGAAGTTTGTGCAACAAGCCTTCTTTGCAAGCACACATTGTTGATTGCTCAGAGCTGCAGTCTTTGCTAGATGATTTGTAAATTTTGGCTCCAGGTATTGTTCATATTTTACAGGTGTCTGAAGTAATTGCGAGGACTACTGGTGCTGTTGTACTTGCTTTATTCCTCTGTGGCATGTACTGCAATGCCAGTAATTTCTTTAATGAATGTTGCAATGAGATTCACGGTGATGCATTTCAGGGCTGGTGGCGTTTTTAGGAACTGACATTCATGTGAGGTCAGAATTTCAACCTCTGGTGCATGAGTGTTTATTTCCTGTGTATTTTATAGTGTGTGTGAATTGAAAGAGCTTTGTATCTGAGGCAGAACTCTCACACTGCTGTGCCTACGGTCTTATCAGCAGTTCTGATTCACTGGTTTTATTGGTTACCCTGTTGGGTATTTTTTCATGACTATTTCACAAATGGTCAGATATAAGAGAAACAGGCTTAATAGTCAGACACACAGACAACAAAAATCCCTGCTGTTATTCTATGAACCCCCCACTTGGAGAGCTTCAATTATTTAATAGTATTTAGGCTCGTGTGCTGCTTTTCATCTCATAGCACTTTATAAACATTAAGTAATTCCTGTTACTGGTAAGCAATCTATATTTTTTCCTATTCCCAACCCTTTCTTCTCACGCTAAGACACACAGATCAATCTCTAGACCTTTCAGTAGAATTGGAGCTGGAGTGACTAAACAGTCAAAATATTTGCATCAGAGGTTTACCAATCTGCTAAAAGCTACCCACTCCTTTCTTGGTATTCAAGGCACAACGGTTGCAAGACGGAATATGTTATATTGACTCAATGTCACTAGAGAAAAGTCTGATAAGAACAGCCCTTGAGGGCTGGTTCTGTCTTTTTAATGACAAAGCAGCAAGAGGTTTCATCATCAGTTTTAGAAGTTACAGCTGCCATTAAGAATGTGCATATTTTAATATATTGAAAAATGTATCAGTCAAGAATGTGCACAGAGGCATCTTGTAAAAGTCTGGTCATCTGTTAGATTGATTCATTTGGTTGGTTATGGTGTTTGTTTTGGGAAGACTTTGATACCTTGAATATATTCTGTCCCCACACGAAATACAACTGTATGAAATATACACGTGCACCATCTCTTCAGTTCCCCGCATTAGGTAGTGCAAAGGCAGAGCTTCCCCTTTCAAAGCAGTCACATCTTTGGTTTCAATGCCGATAATAGCGACTGGCATTATGACCAGCAGGAGGATAACTGACTGAGGGAGCTGCCTCCAGCTGGGCGTCTGGTTTCAGTGCAGTGCTTGTTCATGGGTTCCCATTAGATATAGACATCACACTAGGTAAGAATACCAGCATACAGAATGTAGCAGGATACTAAGAAGTGAAAAGTGCTATGCAGTGTGTGTGTGTATGTGTGTATTTTTGTTGTGCAGCATGTATTTGATCTACTATAGAAAGTAGAATTACATGAAGCTTTATTTTATGTAAAAAATCTTAATGCAGTGAATGGTTCAAGTTGTGTCTTAAGGCAGATGCAGTTTCACACTGCACATGAATGTGGAATTCCCTTTTATGTTTTAGTTTTGTTTTGCTTTTTAAAGTAGAAATTTGGCATTGCGAAATTAAACTTGCATAGCGAAAACTTCCTCCTTCAAAAAAAAAAGTCAGTTTTGTCATAAAAGGCCTAACTATCCTAGAGGAAAAATATTTCCTATGGGTTTGTTCTGACATTGTATCTTATCAGAGCTGGAGTTGGGGATACCTGTTTTCTGCTCTCTCTGTTCTTTGTAAGATGACATCAACAGCAGTATGTCATAGCTAGGGATGCCTGTAATGCAGCTGCTTTTGTGCACCATGAGGAGTCATCTGGGTAGTGCAGGTTAGGGAAGAGAGTGAGAGCACCATTGCTATGAGATGCAATGGAAATGTTTCCTGGAATATTTCAGATTTATTTTTTTTTTTCCCCACCAGTGTCAAACAAGCTAACTTCTTCATTGTGCCAACTTTTGCCTTAAAACATTCTTAATGAGATCTGACTAAAATCCTTTTGAAAATTCCAATTTCAAGCCCAGGAATGCAGTGATATTTTTGTATGACACTTCCTGTATGTGAGGAAGCGTTTGGGTGACTAAAATGTGAGCTGCTGGCTGCTGTATTGTGGTAATCACCTGTTCTGTGTGAGGCCAGAAGTAATTCAGTATTAATCCTGAAATAAATAGGACAGCCTTCCCCCTCACCTGCCATACAGTGCCAATATGTTAAGTAAATGTTTGACAGTAGAATGATTTTATGTCATTTAACCTTCAGGACAGCAGTGAGCAGCATGTACCTGGTCTTCATGTAAGTCTTGTTACAAAACCCAGTAGTGGCTGGAGTGTGGCTTGTCCCACTAGAAAGGAGTCAGACACAGCAGTGGCAGTTGTGCTTTAGCCGTGCCCTCCTGAGGGGCAGTGCTCAGTGTCCCCGTAACATCCAGAGCAGGGCTGAGAGCCTGCTGAAAGGGAAGGAGGAATTTCCTTCTGCAGTTTCCCATATGTAGGTGTGAAAAGCCATGAGGGACACAATCCTTTTATCCCTTCATTGAAAACTATCAAAGCAAAAGACGCTAAAGAGTCTGTCCAGATTTTAGCTTCATTAGGACCCTTCAGAAGAGACTTAGGTAGCAAGAGTAGCAGATGCAGGCAGTTACTAAACCTGCTCTGGAGTTTGGAGCTCTATCTTGTAGCTGTCTTCAGGGTATGAGTGGTGGCCCCAGAGTGAGGAGGCATCTTTGCCCTTTGGACGAGCAGCCTCTGCTCCGCTCTTCCACCAGCTGCCTCACAACCATTCAGCTTCTTACCAGATCTCTCTCTTTCCTTCCAGCATTTGCTGATTAGCTGATAGGACATTCCAGGGCAAATCACCTTTTTTCCCCTTCTCTTGAGGTACAGACAACCTGATAGAGTCCTGATCTCCTTGGTGGTATGGTATCCTATCCTATTGCAGTCCAAATGAGAAATCAAACCAGTGGGATTGATACAGTTGAGCAGTCCTGGGTAAATTAGGGAAGAGATTAGCTATCTGAATTATTGATGAGGCTGATGGGGGGACTAAAGGATAACATTTCCAGAACTGACTACTGTTATTTTTTTTGTCAGAGATACTGCTGGTAATCTCTGAACTGTTGTGAAAATAATTTTTTTCCTTAGGAGGTGAATATTGGCAGAAAATAATACGGTTTGAGTTTCTTTGTTTTCTGTTGGGTTTTTTGGGGGGTGGTGGTGTTAAGCAAAATCTCAATGATTTCGGCTGCAGATTTGGAGAGTCACCTTGTTTGCATCTGAAAAACATAGATGAATTAGAAATGTGGGGTTCAAAACCAATCCAAATTACAAAAAAGGCTGTGTTCATAGACCAGACCAGAAGAAACAATTCTAACTGTAGATTTCAGCTTCCCATTTAAGCAGATCATCAGAGTTCAATATCTTAATTTATTTGAACTAGAGCACCTGTATTAGAAAAAGCAACCAATTTTGAATTTAAAATTTGTGATGAGGTAAAATCCGTCATAAATCTTGGTATGCTTTTCCATGTTTATACTTCTTTTTGAAAAATGTAACATTTCTAGTGTGAATATTACAGGGATTTGGTTCTTATCAGTGGATCTCTTTTTATTTCTTGTTATCTTCATGTAAGAAACTGAAGTATTTATTCTCAGCTCTAATTTTAATCATTCTCACAGCTCTCCACTGTCTTTTCTTCAGTATATCAGCTGATCTTTCTTCACTTTTAGTGATAGAACTAGGTACCATATAGTTGCTATAGTAATACCAAATGTAGTAGTAATGTACTTCTAGGCCAGGTTTCCTCCATTTCAACATCCAGGCATTACATTCACTCTTTTGCCCCACTGTAAGAGCTTGTATTTAACTAATTGCCCATCACACACCAAGTCATTTTCAATTTCACTGCTTCTTAGAATGGAATCTCTCTGTAGCTCTTGCACTTAACCAGTAAGAGTCTTGGGTGGTATAACTATGTTCCAACACCTAATATTGTTAGATTTAACCCTGAGCCAAATTTTTCTCTGTAATACCTCAGGCATGCTGACTGTAAATTGGAAGCTCTGGGTGCTGTGCCTCTACAGTCCCAGGCAGGCAAATTGCTCGTGAATGGGTCACCTGTGCAGAGCCGTTCAGATGAGCCAAAAGCCCAAGACAGACATCATCTGACCAGTCTGTCTCTGCACTTTATCCCTGCATATGTGTGTTTGCAATGGCCACTTTGCCAGATGCCTGGCAAGCCAGGAAACTGAGTATCCAGAAAAGCAGACGGTTGCTATGAAAACAGGAGAAGAATACGTCCTGTTTGACATTTCAGGTCAGATTTAGGATTTCACATTAGAATAAGAAAATGCAATACCATATGAGATGTCTGGCAAACCATACAGTGGACCATATAGTCATTTTAAACTTAGGGTCCAGCATGTAGGAGTATGCACATTGTGCTCACTGCTTTGTGCCATGGACTCTTGTCGTCACTACCTCAGAAAAAAATAGCACTGCATCACAATCATTAGACAAGTACTGCTTCTGACATGGTTTTTTACTATTAATTCCAGGAAGAGAGGAATGACTAGCTAATACATTCTTTCAACGCCCCCACTTGACAAGCAGGAGTCATTCCCGTTATAGAAACAGACACTGAGGTAGATAGACAGGCTGCAGCATGACGAAGGATGTAACCCACCAAAAACCTGCAACATCTCAACTGTAGAAACCAGAAATGTCCTTTTAACCTTTCTTCTCTTTATGTGCTCCCCCAGAAAATTTGTGGAGGGGATGGGGTATTTTATCATGAGGCCTAAATCTGAGGACTTAATTGCACCTAAGCAGACATATGAAATGAATATGCCTAAGTGTGTTGCTGGAGAGGTCTGAGTGGGCAGTAGCAGGAGCAGCCAAGAGTCACATAGGACTGAATGTAGTGTTGCACAGATCTTTGATGGTAATTTGGTAGACTTTCTGTTCCCAACTTGATTGATTCCTGTGTGCATAAATAGTGGGAAGACAGACAGACCTCACACATTTGAAGAGCTTAGTAAAATAAATTACTAACTTTTTCTTTGTTTTGAACATTAGGCGTATCTGTATGTGGGTGTTGTGAACTCTTCATGTCTTCTAAACTCCTCTGAAGTTTTATGTCAGTAAATTTTGGTCAGCTCAGAGAACTTCCCATATTTCAGCTCAGAGAAAAAGGTGAGAAACTTTTATCTGAAAAACTTTAAAGCACAATCTGGGGACAGTGTCTTCATCAAGTCCTGAAGTAACCATGGGGTTCATTTGAGTTCCCCTCACTGTCCTTCCCTGTATGGTTCAAGGCTTTTCACAAACTCTACTGTATCAGAAATGTTGCTGGAGGTGGGAGTGGAGAACTCTCAGTTCCAGCACTTCGACTGAAGAGCCTCCAAAGAGTTTTCAGAGGATGACAGCTAATAAGCCAAACTTTGAACCTAAATGCAGACATTTACCACACGGCTCCTGCTGAGTACAGACTCTGGAATTTGGCATTGCTGCCTTGGGCTCTCCAGGATTTCAACAGATGTAGTGCATTGATTTAATGTTTAAAAGGGAACCCTGCTGTGACTTCCACAGCTTGTTTCATCGCTTTAGAAATCAAGCAGTAACATACAAACAATACAAGCAATTTTGTGTTATAAACAACATCCAATGTTTAGGGAATTGGGATTAAAATACAACGTCTTCAAGATTTTGGCATTCCCCTGTCCTCCATCTGGAGATCATTTTCTTTTTCCAGACTCTTCCCATTTTTGTCTGTTTCTGAATTTTTAGTATTTTCTTGTAATTTGGAAATATCTTCAATTTGGACTTTATTTTTTTAACCACATGCTTACCTTGACAGGGTTTCTTGCTTGCCCCAAATAATGCAGAGCTAATAAAAAGGCTAACTTCACACATATGACAGTACAGTGCTTGTGCAAGGAACACTCCCCAGTGCTCACTCTATTGTACAATACTCATATGCAGTAAGACACAGAGCCCACAATAAGATCATTTCTGTGTTAACATCCATGCTTTTGTTTATACATTCTTGGGACTTGATGCTTATACTAGGCTCTCTCAGTTTGTATGTGGTATGCAGGGGAGGTCATCATGCTTCTGAAAACACTTCTAGAAACATAAAAGTGCAGAGATTTGCTAAGTCTTTTACCATTTGCTTTCAAGGAGTTGCTTTCAGAAGCATTCAAAGGAATTAGGAGAAATAAATCCAGGTTCCTTTGCCTCTGCCACTGTGTCATTGATACGATTAGAGCTCCAAAGAAAAATAGTAGAGTAGAAAAGAGAAAAAGACAGGTAGATACGGTAATAAAAGATATGGACCACCTTCTGTGTTGAGCATGAGGTTTTGTTGAGTATTACATAAGGTTTTTAGCTTAGAAAAAGACATCTGAGTGGAAATGAGATAGAAAAGTATAAAAATCATGCATGGAGTAGAGAACGTGACTAGAAAAGCATCATTTACATTTCTCATAGTTTAAGAAATAGGTGGCAAATCTGGAAGTAGTTAAGAAATACTTCTTCAAACATAATGTACATACACTGTGAACCTTACTGCCAGAAGGTGGTGTTGATGTCAGAAATTTACCTGGATCCAGACTAGACCCATGCACAGTAGTAAACTCCACTAAGAGCTATTAAACACAAATGTTAACATCTCTGGTTCTAGAAATTGTTACCCTGTGTATATCTGAAAGCTGAAAGAGTTTTCCAGGGAAAAAGCAATATAGGCTTCTTCCATTGTCTTACTCTTCCATCTGCCCTTTAGCACTGTGGAGACAGGATACTGGGCTGTATCCTGGTGTGAAATCCAGCAATTCTTATGTTTCTAGTCTAAAACTTCATTTCCTTCAACTTAGCTTCTTTTCTCTTTGTTTTCTGCAGTTTCTATCACTCTTCAGTTTTTCCGTCTATCAAGCCATATTTTTTGCCACCTTTGTTACCTCTGCTATTTTCTTCTTTCTTTAGGTCGTCTTCAGAGATTAACTTGTTTGACCTCCAGCAGATCTTTTGCCTTGAGACCTAGAAAAGACTTAGAAAGTAGATTAGCAGCTTGACACCCAGCTACATTTTCTAGTTACCAGTATTTTGGGGGTCTAAGAATGAAGTACCTTAAAAAGCAGTTGGAGTTCTTACTCCAGGAAAAAGTAGATTTGTTTAAGGAGTCTGTATCAGCAATTACCAAAGAATTGTAATATGCAAGAATTTTGTTGTCACTACTATTTTACTTGTTCAAGTGCTTGTTAAATTTTTATGCCTTTAGCTGAGGGGTGATTTTTAAAAAGTGAGGTGTTGTGACTGCAGTATTGGGCACAGTGGGGATCATGAAAAATGCCAGATGGAACAAAATTATTCTGATTTTTGATCCACAAAGAGCCTAACTGTCAGTCATGCTGAGCATCCAGCAGCTCCTATTGAAATCAGTGGCCCCAGGCCAATCCTGCTAGAACTGCTTAGTTTAGTTCACTGGATTGACATTACTGCTGAACCTGCCTCGCACCACAGCTGAGCTTTCTGTATTCTTAGAGAGATGATAGTGTCAATAAAATAAGGAGATGCAAAGAAGCCCAAAGGAAAGACAAGAGATTGATGCCCTACTGTTTCTTCCTTTTTTCTTTTGAAGCTCTTTTGCATTTTCCATTCAAGTGCTGAGTGTCTTTTCTGTTTACCACTGCTGTACTCTGTCAGTTCTATTTTGATTTGGTAGGACCTGGCAGGGAACATAACTGATTTGAAACATAATAAATTTGTATCTCAGGTAGCAGTCTGAAGTCATACTTGCTGAATCCTTTGCCTGTTTTGTAGCACATTCTTATGTCGGATTATGGGGGAAAAATCCTTGTGATCATACTTGGTTGTAGTACACTGTAAGGCATGGCTGCAAGCAGCAGAGCAGTTCCTAAAAATACACTTAAGATTCACACATGAAGTTTATTCAGTGGATTGTTTAGTCTTCTGTTTTGTTTTAGAGTGGTTTTCAGCTGGCAGTTCAGTTTTATTCTGAAGCACTTCAAAGCTCCAAATCAAAACACACCTGAAATTGAAATAGCAAACGTCAGACCCAAATGTAAGATTATTTAGATGTTTATATCCATGTCACAGTGATGCAGATTCAAAGTCCAAACCTAATGATTTTATTTGAATCTACCTCTGTATTAAAACAGCAAAATAATTACTGATATGTTTAGAAGAATAAGCACACATAACCTGTTTACGGTGGTTTGTTGCTCTGTCTGCATGAAGATAAATAAACAGAAGGATCCCTTCAAAAGGTTCACAAGCAATAGAGGTTACATAAACTTCAAAGAATGAGGCTGGGATAATAAAGAAGGAACCAATAAAATAGCAAGGGAAGTTTGGTCACTGTGACTTCTGGATATAATTCTGTTTGTATTTCATGGATGTGCTCCAAAGTATTAATGGGTTCAGATCCCTTTTAACAGAAAAGTAATCATAGGCTCACCTGTGTATAGAAAGGGACATTAGTCTACAATTCACTTGAAGGACATCAGGAACAGAATGCTTTCCTTGAAAACTGATCTTTTAGCATTAGCTGGTTTTAATTCTGCCATCTACATGGTAAGACCCTTATCTGAGATGATACCATAATTCCATGGAAATCTCACAAAAGCATTAAAGTGGTGTATTACTTTTTCATAATGTTAGATCGTGCCTTTCCATATTTAAATTGCTTACAAGCATGTTGTTTAAGCTTTTAGCAACACCTTTCAGTCCGGACCACAATGCAGTTAGGCTTATGATGTATTAGTCTCCTGTTCTGTGTTGCATAGAATGATGACAGTTGGGACAAAAGAAAAATGGTAGCAGAAGTAGGAATGGGAAGTTGGAAGTGAGCGCTAGGAGCATTGCAGGTGTTTTCCCATCTGGAGTTTATCAGTCTGCAGGAGAGGCCAAGGCAGTTAATAATGGCTGTGGATAGTTATTCTTGTCAAAGATATGCAATTAAGCTGCTTGCAGTGCCCAACATCTTGGCCCTGTATATACACAGTATTTGGAGGTCCAAGAAGTTTGCACCATATCCACAAATGTCAGTTCCATGCCTCATGCCATATGGCAGGGCTGCATGGTAGCACACTGAAGATTTACAAATGTGTTGCCAGCCCAGGTGCGTGTTTTCTCTATGCTAGAGATGAGCTGGTTGTGGCAGGAGAAGGTTGGCCACCAAAGCCAGCAGATGGACTTGTCCTTGGAGCAAATCAAGCAGTGATGCCAGGTGGCTGAGAATCCCCAGCTGGCCACTTCTAGCTAGGGATGGCCCGGCTGGAGAAGCCAAACTTGAAGCTTTATCCCTAAGTTTTTGAAGGCTCATATGCAGCTCCACGGGAGACAAAAGGGAAAACAAATGGGAATTCACATGATAGCAAGCTAATATTTTGCCAGGCTGTTTGCTTTGCTTTTTGATGTCACATAACATCAGGAACAATTTCTCCAGGTGGTTAGGCCTCCTCGCAGCTGTCCTTTAAGGGTGGACTATAGGAGAATGGGATCTTCTGGCAAGCAGTTGCAGCATAGGAAGCCTATACTGGAGTCTCCTAACTGTCCATTTGCAGTTTTTAACTGCCAGTCTTGAACAAACTACTTTGAGTTTGCTTGTACCAATTTGTAGCTTGGTGGTCAAGTTCAGCTTGGTCTTTAGCCAGTGGTTACCCCAGGACAGCTGTTTGTCTTACCCTTTTGTCAGCCTTCCTCTGTGCCTGGAAAAGGTAGTCTGTGCAAACTGTTATTGTCACAATGTTGTTAATGAGCTTTTACTTCCGTGGGAGGCACTGAAAAGGTGTGTTTTCACCTAGCTTTAATAAGTGCATCTACAGATGAAACACAAATGAGAGAAGATCTACGAGGTATGGTTGCTTAAGCCAATTTACAATAATGATAGCTGGCAGCAGATAAAGAGATGGTGTGTTCAGGACTAGTCTTTGTATTATACCAGTTTGGATCTTATTTTTCCAAAGCATACAAGCAGTTTCTGCTACCAGGTAGTTGTTCCTTGTGAGGGAGACATGATACAGCTTTTTCACTAGGTGCTCTGTGTTTTGAACATTCAGAACAATTACTCAAGTTTTTTTCTGACTCTTAGCAAGCTAAAGGTTTCTATATATAATAACAATCCATTCTTCCGGCCTCCAGGAGTGGCTGTTGAAATAGCCAGGCACAAATCCTGAAGAGAGTAAACAAAGAAAAATAAGCCTGCTATATTGTATGCATATATGAGCCCTGAACTCTGCAAGTATTGTGCACTCTTCACACAGTGAAGTAAATGTGCTGTCTCCTTTTAAACGCTCTAGCTGTATTGGTTGCTTTCACGTACTATACTTTGACTGTTGCTCTGGGCTGGTGCTTGCTTTGGCTCTCAGCACTGAGTCTAGAGCTTGGAAGAGGCACTCACCAATAAACTGGCTGCCGTCCAGCGAAGAAAGGGGTTTATTTGTGTCTGCCTACGTGGGGTTATTTGTCTCTGTAAATGTGTGCTCTATTCAGTGCTGACAATTCCCACAGTTTTATGATATGGCTCAATATTTAGCACTGGCCTAAGAGCCAGTCCGGGAGCATTGTATGAGATGTATAGAGGTCTTATGATTATAAATATAAAAAGGGATGTTTTCCATTCTCTTGAGTACAGTGGATTAGAAATACTAAAAGGTAAAAGCAAAATTCCTTGAAATTGTTCTTTTAAAAAAAAATCTATCATATGATTTTTGGGTGCGTGACATGGTTTCTGGCTGGCTGAAGTTGACAATACTGCATTCATCTGTTTTCAGTGAAACCGTGGTAAAGTCAGTCTGCCTTGGCAATGCCTGCAGCTCTGAGCTCCATTACAGGCTGATGCATCACAGATTTAGCAGCACAATGTTACTTCACTGTGCTTTCTGCTCACAGATGCTTGCACTAACCACATCGGCGTGGAGCTTATGCTCAACACAAGTGATGCTACCGGATGCGGTGGCTTTTGGGGCAGAAAAGCTCTAATACAGGGAGATGCCTCCCGCCTGTTGACCTGGCTGATGAAGCACAACCACACTTCTAGGGAGTTTGTTAACTGCCTCTCGGAGCAGTGTAATTTGTACCAGGTGCCAGGCAGATGAGAACTGGGGAAGGTGGCCAGCGGGTATGGTGTCTTGTGTAATAAAGATAGCGAGCACTTAAAAACAGGTCTTTCAGCTACGCAGGGAGGTTTTTACTCTCATGAGGGGAGATAGAGAAGCTATTAACCTGCCAGCAGATTCACAGGTTTAAGCCCTGAAGGATCCACACTGATAATCTAATCTGATTTCCTGTATAATATAAATTGTGGAATTTCCCTGGCTTAATTCCTGCTTTGTGCTCACCCTGTATGTCAATGAGAGCACGTTTATTAGAGAAATGTCCGATGGCAATTTAAACGTTTCTAGTGATGGCAGCTCTCTTGTAGCTCTTGACAAACGCGTGTAGGGCGAGGGGCAGGCGCGGGGCAGGCAGAGCAGCGCCCTGGGAAGGGGCTGGGGATGACCAGCGCCTTCCCTTAGCAGTCCCGCCGCAGGATCCCCGCCCTGTTTGCCGGGTTCGGTGCTCGCCCGCCCCTGAAGCGGTGCGGGGAGCCGCCCGGGAGCCCCCGGCGGCCGCAACCGGCGCGGGTCCGCTGGGTGTCGCTGCGGAGCCACGGGGGCTGCGCGGCTGCGATCGCTCCGCTCCCCTGCCCTCCCGCTCAGCGGCGGCGCGGCCGCGCTGAGCTCCCCCTCACTGCACTGGAGAAGCGCCTACCGAAAGGGGTTTTACCCGCTGGAGGGAACAAACGTGAAGCGCTGCAGACAGTTTGCGTGGTCCGTTTGTTGGGGCCAGATTCTGCTCTCCGTTATTCCAGGAAATTCAGGAATTACCTCTTTGTTTGCCACCTTAACAGCAGCTTTTGATGTGACCCTTCTTCAGTGACATAATTTTAAATTGAAAGTCGGTCTGGCTCACTGGTGTAGTTATCCACCATCCTTATGTTATTGGAAAGCGTGAGACGAGCTAATAAACGGATGAGGATAGGGAGCACAGATTTCCCAGGCTGACTCCATTCATTCCCAGAAGGTTTTTCCCCGCTGTGAGTAGCTGTTAAGCAAATGTTTGTCTAAAAAGACATGCCATGTTCTGGATGCTGAAAATCAGGCTGCAGAGGGAGCTAGTCTCAAGGTAAAATTCTTCTGTATTCCCTTTCCATGCCAGTTGATATGATCCTTTCAGGTTGTTCTCAATGCTACAGAGGTAGGACTATTAAAAATCAGTTTTTCCTTGAATGTGTCTTATCTTGTTACCCAACAAGACTGTTTTCCAGGCTGAGTTTGAGGATTGAGGCTGTTTGGGATTTCATTACAACAGAGTGGCTGAAACAGTAGTTCTGAGTGATGGGCCAGTCTGCCAGAGGTATTGGCTGAGCCCTGCAAATGTGTGCAGCAACACCCCAGTACAGGTCCAGAGGGTCTGATGCAGCCTTGGGTATACTGGACAGTTGCTGCACAGATGCTTGGTGCTTGCAGAGTAAATAAGATGCAGTCAGAACTATTCAGAGTTACCACACGTGCTTGTATTTCTGCATGGAAATACAGCAACTCAGGGATCCACTAAGGATCACAGTGGCAAATTAGTTTGAGGACCATAGAGCCAGCGTAGCTCAGCCCTCTGGTGATCTCTGGGCAGCTTGGATACATTGGAGATTTGCAGTTGTAGAGCCAGTGTTCTCAGCACTCACGGTTGTTGCTTTGCGTCATGCTCCTGCAACACAGTAGTAGCAACTCATGGTATGTCCCTTGACTTAAAATATGGCTACTCCACACACCCAGTTTGAAGTAACATGTTTCCTTCACAGGCTCTTAAAAAACAGAAGCAGCATCAAGTGAAGAAAACTGCTCTGCGCTGGGCAGCTCTGAAGCTGTTCTCTTATGGGAGGTGGCAGTGGCTGCCAACTCCATGTTGTAGTCTGGTTCTACATCCCGTGATCTGGTCAAGCAGAAATCTGGGGAGGATAGAGTCTATCAACTCCCTTCCCATTGCAAGAGGTGGCACTTAGTTACCAACTGGTTTTGGTTGCTTGGCCCCTGACTGTGTGTCTGTATACAAAGTGTTTTAAATCTATGTAGATTTGGATTCCTCTTCAGCATAGAAACACATAAAATGAAAAGTGAGTGAGCAAAGGCTGATCATGCCAGCAATAGGGAATAAGATGCAAAGATTTTGATCCCTGTGTCCTCAGTTTAGTGGATGCTGTTAACTGTGTGATGAGTTTTCTGTGGTCCATGTGAAATGATTCAGTGTTGCAATGTCAGCTCTTACCTCGTCTTCCCCTCTGCAGCCAGCAGGCAATTGCAAAGCAGTGCAGTGGGGCGAGACTCATGTCTTTATTTCTGAGGCATGTTGAGCTGAAGTGATTTGTGGTCACACAGGCTGTCAGTGGCAGAGATGAGAGTGGATCTCTGTATCTTAGCACTAGTCTGGTGCTGTAGTTACCAGATTGCACTCTTCTCATGGCTCTGCACAGGTGAGCACAGCTACAGCCTAGGTCAGGATTTCAAAATCTTCTTTATTTTCCCTGCATGAGCAAGCTGATAGAACCTCTTTTCCATTTTGTCTCAGTCCTATGGCCATAATTTTGCTTTGTCCTTTTAACCTCAATTTAAACTTTTGCTTAACAGTTGAAAAAAATAATCCATTTGACACAATTTATCATAATCCTAGTTACTGTTTATATCATTAATAGAAAGAAACGATTGAAAACAACGTTCTAATGAAAAAGTAAACACTTTTAGAAATAGTTTGTTTCAGGCTGCGATATTATAAATATGTGAATAGAAACTCAAATGCAGAGGGCACATGAAGTTGAAATGGAAATCCATCCCCATCACATTTTTACTTCAAACATATTTCTCAGTATGCCCCAGGCTTTGGCTAATGGGTAGGGTTTCAGTAACAGAAAGTCTGGTTGGCACTGCTAGAAGCACTCATGGCACCAGGAATCTGCGTTGCCTGAAGGTGGGGGAGAGCGTTACTGGCACTCAGACTGCTTCCCACCAAAGGGGGAACGCTGTACTGGATCTGCACCATGCACTGTACCGAAACAAAGCCTTTCAGCATCTGTGGCAGGAAAGTCACCAATTGCCATATGTCACTCTGCTGTGCATATGTTAAGTGAGTCCAACCAATCGCATTTGCACATTCTCTGTGTGACTTGTTGTCCCACACAATGAGTGCCCTGTTGTCACCAGTGCTAATGCTATGCAATCTGCTTTGCTGTAGTGCAGCAGGCAGCTCGCCTCTTCATATCGTAGCACATTTTGCCACATAAGCGTGGCCCCGGTATCACCGGATGCTTTGCAATCTGTTGCTCTGCCGAGCACAAGCCCTGCTGTCACGTTTGCTGCAGCCTGTTGGGCCACAAAGGAGCAAGCAGGCTGTGGGCAGGGATGTGCTCTGCTCAGCAGCCGTCTGGGAGCCGTACGGCCCCTGTACCATGCTTGGGCTGCTTGGCAGGAATCACTCACATAGCAGGAGTGACGGGTGCTGGTAACAAGCTTCAGAGCTCGATTGTCCGTAACTAATCCTTCCCGTTTCTTAATGATTTTTTATTTGTATTTGCTTCATGCATAACAAGCACATCCCGGACTAAGAGTCAGTCTGACTTGCACAAAGGGAAGAAATGGGATACTTTCTTAGGCTTGAAGCATTTCTTACACAAACTGCTGATATAGGCAAGGTAGAGTAGTGGCCCAATGCTTTACTAGGTAACAGAGCTTACTGCAAGAGTTTCTTCAGAAACTCTTTGTGTACCACCCTTTAATACAAGTCTAGGAGACATATAAGGCTTTTGTGCTGTGAACTTCGCTGAAATAAACTTTTGAGTGGTACAGCCTTGCTGAGGATTGCAGATTGAACTTCAGCTCAGTGGAGCCCCAGAAAATAAATACATGCTTCTGAAGTATTCACATACCATAAAAGCTTTCTCCATGATTCAGTTAAACCTGTTGACCAGTGAAGATGTGATAAAGTATTGAAAAGCTTGTGCTTTCAGATGTACCACAAAACCCACTAGCATCCATTTGGAGCTTGTCCTCTGTAGAATAATGTGTATATACATGGAACCTAAATTAGGGCTGGGAAGACAGTTTTAATTTAGGCATGCCCTAAGACTAGGTGCTTGGTTCCCAGACTGTGATTCCTTTTTGTAGCTTTGCTTACTGCAGAACAGTTGGCCTCGTAGTGTATTTTGACATACAACTTGCATAAAGTCAGAAAAAAGCCATGATTTAGCAATGTAATTTTATAACATTCACACATCTGTTTCCACTGAGGGCTTTGAAGCCCAGTAAAATGGATGATAGAAAAGAAAAAAGAGACAAAGATAAAAAAACCTGCATGTAGAAATATGAGTAATGCCCAGACCTGTCTGTACTTGTTAAAATGTGCTAGAATGACAATGTTAGCAGCTTGGCCAAACATCAGAAAATCACTACTTCATCTGATGCTATTAGCTGAGTTACTCAGTAAAGGCAGAGTTGGAAAACCAGTGATGCCTCCCTGGGCCTCAGGGTGGAGCGGCTGAGAGATCTCACAAGCATGACTAAGAGATGCTACTGAGATTCTGGCCCCTTATGCAAGCTGCCCCACACTGCTGCCACCCTGTCTTCAGTGTCCTGGTACCACTGGGCCTGGAGAGCTTTCTGTATGTAACCAGTCACCAATTTGGAAGGTGTGTAACATGAGGGGCCATTCCTAGACAGCGCTTCAGAAAGAGACAAAAATGCCATTTTACGTTTCACTTTGTAAGGCTATGTTCAGGGTGCACAAGAAGTGCCCGGGGTGAGTCACCAGCCACCTCAAGAATCACTTTCAAATGTCCCGCTTCCCTGAGGGTAGGATTTTCTAACAGAAAGACAAATCCCCGTCAGCTTTTGTGGTATGATTTGGACAGATATATTTCTATACCAACAGGGTATAGACACCAACAGGGGATCTGTCTCTTTGGTGTTTATTATCTATGCCTGTTCAAAGACACACCTTTCGGAGGTGAAGGAGTTGGTCTTTGGATTTGTGCCTCACAATTCTCCTAAAATGCTGTGCTCTGCCTTCAGGTTACAGGCCCCGTCATGTCTGCCTTCCAGTGCCGCACGACTCTCACCTGCCTGCCTGGGAGAGGGGGAGATCTGCTGGGTTGTGTTTGTGCTAAATCCTGTCTAGCCAAGTGGCATCCCCTGAGCAAAAAGTGACGCAGAAGAGGGACTCTGTGATAAAGCCAGAGGTGCTTTATACCACAGCTTCGCATTTCCTAGAAATGTCTCCAGGTATAAAGGACAGTGCTTTAAACAGCACTTGCTGTAGGCATTTACTTCATTATGTTCTTCATGCAAGGACACACTGAAATTCAGTTCAAAGAGAGAAGGAAAAGCATTTAGCAGTAACCAGAGATCAGATTATTTGGTAAGCACAAAAGCCTTTTGAGTAATAACTTTTCTGTGGAGAGTCAGATGGTTTCTATATGCTTAGTTTCCCTTGAACTGTGTAATTCAATCGAGGTGCCTCACTCAGCTTTTAAACCATCTCATGCCAATGTATCACAGCGCAGCTCTGTTCCCAGACTGGCAAAGCCACTGAGCATCTCCTGCAAGGCCAGCATCTGTAGCATTTAGCCTTGATCTTCTTTGGAAGAATACAAGGATAGTCTGAGTGACTAAAATCCAAGTCTGTCTCCTACAGTGACCTACCTTCAATGGTAGTCAAAAGCAAGGCTGGAAGTAAATTGGTGCTTTAAATTTCTGTTCGTGCTACTCCAGCAGTACATAGAAGTCTCCAGGAGAGATGGGGCCTCTGTTATTTTATGTGCCATGTGACAACAGGGTATCACATAGGCCAGGCAGTAGAGAATTCGGATCCAAGCCAAGAGAATACATGGCTTACTGTATCGGCAGTGATACAGAGAAATGCAGAGAGATAAGCAATTGACCTGCAACAGAACTAAAAATTAGAGGTTTTTTGTTTGTTTTTAACATTAACTTTGTTGCCTCAGCAGAAGCCAATATGTTATGGTAATTGGTACAGTTTCCTTCCTTTTAGCAGAGCTGAATGTTTATTGTTTAGCAACTGAAAGCGACAGGTAGGATGCTACTGGCACAGAGGAAGCTTTGGAAGAGAATGGAAAAGGCAGTGTATTAGATTTGCTTATACCTTAGGAGTTCCCTAAAAATACATATAGACTGAGGTAGTAGATACAAGGTATTCCCAAGTACCAAACTGTGTTGCTGAACCAGACCATAGTGAGAAAAGGGAGGAGGACAAACAGGTATTTTTTTTGTAGTAGTTGTTTAGGTGGGTCAAATCTTTCCAACCTTAGTGCCAAATTTACGTCGATGGACAAATTTCTTCATTATATATTCAGACTGTGTGCTAGACAATACTGAGAAAACCAAATATCTTACCAAATCCTGCTCACCTTGGGCTGAGTATCCCACTCAATATTCTTTTAATTAGGCAGGAAGGGATCAGCTGATCACCAAAGGAGACCCAGGAGGAGCTGCTGTTCACAGTTTTTCATGATGAATGCTGCAGCTGTTCTTTCTGAACACAGATCCAGAAAGTAGAAGGGAGATGACCTTCAAGATTTACAGCAGATCAAAGGAAGGTCAGTGGCTGGCAGGAATATGGGAGGGGGGAAGAAAGGTGGAAGTTTCTGTTAAAAAACAACAGTGAACCCCTCTGCCTGCAGGTCACCAGCATTTTTAAATTGGTAGTTCTTTTCTCTTGTGTTAATTAGTAGGAGCTACAGTCACAGTGTGTATTCTGTCAGCTTAAATTCAGTTAGTCAGGAAGGCAGACTGTGCCTTTTAGGTATTCTTTTAGGGAAAACCCTTCTTATTAGGCTAGGCACAATGTATTATCTAGGGATCCATCCTTCACTCGAGATTGTGGAAAAATTCCTATGTCCCAGCTGGAATCCCAAGTGCATCCAGAAAGATGAAGAACAGAGGCCTATTTCTTTCCAGGATATCCTAGCATTGAGTACACACATAAACAAAGCACTCTGGACAGAGGGGTCATGATTAATTTGTACTACCTATATGTCCTATATATCTCTATGTTTCTTATTTATCTTTATATATATTTATTAATTCAAAGACCATTTACAATGATTCCCTTTATTTAAACATCCTCTAGATTCTATCTGCTTGTTTGCGCCTCCAGGAAAATCAATCTGTGTAGGGTACTAAGCACAGCTGTAATAAAGGAGAAAGAAATAAAATAGACAGTGAAATATGACGTGCTCTCTCCAGAAGGGAAAGTAGGAGCCTCAAGCCAAAGTCCAAAGGTTATGTACCACGGTAATGGTCTTATCTAACCTGATTATACCTAGTACTTGCAGGTAAACAGATTGAGACATCCTGCAGTCATGAAATGACTACAGCAAAGCCCGATGAGACTCACTGCCACCCCATGCTCTACATTAGACTGCATTGCAGAAGCAAGCACCAGAATCCTTCATGATCTAGCTGTTGTCTTAGGGCCATATCCTTCTCTTGGGCACTCCAGCTTCACTGTGGGGTCTGAGGAGAAGATTTGGAACAGGCATAACCCTCCTGGGCATCTGGCTGGGGGACTTTGTCAGATGTTCAGATCAGAAAGTGATACTTTGTATAAGCACAAAACCCAACTTCATTGTCATATGAAGCTTGCCATATGGAGCTTAAATCCAGTTATTGTAGGGATTGATACAATCTTGAAATGAAAGGGAGTAAGAATGGATGTTTCTTTTAAAGACATTGTGGATTGTATCTTGGGTTGTGTCTTGGTCAGACTTTCAAGCTTTTTTGTTCACTTGCTGTCAGAGAAGCTTCTACTCTTTTGCCTCTTACCATGGCCTCTCTGTATACCTGGCAGTTCCTTTATGATGTGGTGCTGTGCACACTCAGTACCGAGGCTGTTTCCTAGTTTTCAGCAGAGCTGAGCGGTGCGTACTCTGAGCCCAGAGTCCCAGCTTCTCATCAGGTACCATCAGGTTCAGATGGCTGAACAGCGTGTTTGTGTTTAACCTTTGAAGAGAAAGCTTAAATATTATACGGCATTCCTCTTTTTTCTGTTTAAGAAACAGGACACCCCTCCATTACATGGTTACATGCCTGTTTTGGGGGGACCAT
>JAOXNO010000041.1:58069157-58104675 GCA_028565335.1 Limnodromus scolopaceus | reverse complement strand
GGCATTCCTCTTTTTTCTGTTTAAGAAACAGGACACCCCTCCATTACATGGTTACATGCCTGTTTTGGGGGGACCATAAGGGTAGCAAACCATTCACACTGCACAATTTTCTAAGTTATATTGTGCAGGTATCAATGTCCATAGATCTCCTTTGTAATCGCATCTCTTACACATAGATACTTGTCTGTCTTGTCATCAGGCAGCCAAAACCAAGCTCCAGATGACGTGTTGTTTTTTCAGCCATAAGTGTGTGTTTGGAGAGCTGTTATTCTCACCACTTCCCTGTTCACCCTGTTTTGCAAACACAAGCACACCATGCTGCCTCCTACCATCACACACTCTTCTAGTAAGGAAGAGCTGGTTGAGATGACAGACCATTTCACAGGTCCGTACTGTGAAGCTCTGTCTCCATGGCTTTTATCTCCTTGCTCCCCTTGACCTAGCATCTGCTTCCCTTGCAGGGAACCTGCAGCCCTGATCTTGAACTCTCTACCGCCTCCTAGATCTTTCTTATCTGTAAATCTGTCTATTGCTGCATCCACAGCTTTCCCATGCATCTCACAGGCACACCCGAGAAAGCCTAATGCGTGCACTAACTTCTGATGTTGCCAATGGTCACTTGCAACTATCCAGCCATGTGAACACACAGAGCTCTGCACCTGATCTTTCAGTATTTCATGGATTGTCTGATGTTCTTCTCCCCTTCCACCATTCAGTGGTTCCCTATCAGGTTATTGGCCATATTAGTACGAATTCATATTAATGAGCACACTGTACATTTTTCTCAGTCCAGTCCTCTGGGTTCATTTCTCTTTCTTGCATACTTTTCCATCTGGTTGTAATTGATTAACACTGACTTTTGTCTCTGCTCTTTTATGTGTCTGACCAGAGATAGTAGAAAAGCCTTCTCCTCTGCAGTTCTCTCAGCCTTTACCCTATCTCCTTCTTCATCAGCTTCATCTTCAAATCATGGCTAATCCATATGGTTAATGCTTCCTTTCCATTAATACTCAGGTATGTTCAAGTGAACTTTCTCCACTGTGCTTGTACCTTGGTGTTACAGTTTGCAGGGGTAGTTGCAGCTCCTTCCGAGCTGAGAAAACACACTGGCATAGAGCAGGGCACATGGAGAGAGCCTGCCTGACTGCCTGTGGCTGCCCTGTTTATCTCCTCTCAGTGGCTCCTAAGCCCTTAGACTTGCTCTCTCGGGGCAGCTGTTACCTTTGTACCACTTCCAGCACTGATGTTCTTAATGGGAAGACATTTTATTTGCATGGTAAAAAACCTCTAAGCTGATGCCATAGTTGTGTCTGAGTACTCTGCCATACCCTGCAGTGCCTCACCCAGCGTGAAGAGGAATTGTGAGCCTAGTCTCAAGTAATAGTCTTTGAGAGAAGGGAGTAGTCAGAAATTCTGCAAAAATGGGAGGTCTCGGATCTTGAGTCGTGTTAGTTTGCTGCCCACATGACATTGTGTCCTTTGCTTGGCTGGGAGACAGATGAAAAGTGGGCAGGAAAGCCAAGAAGTTTGGAGTTTGCTTGTTACTGCACCGCATCTACCTGCTCCGTTGCACTTATCCAGAGCCTATTGCTTGGGATTCTCGGGACACCTCCCAAACATTACTCACCACCGCCTCTCTCAAAACAGGAGATCATTGGAGGAGATAAGGGAGCTTGAACCTTGCTGAGACTAGTGTTCTGTCTCCCACATTATTGCCATAAACTCTGTAGGTGAGCTGCACTGTTGAGTTTTCACCCATCATGGTGTTCTGATGATAAAGCTTTGATTAAAACCTATTAAAAATACAATATAGTCACAGTAAAACCAATACAGATATTTTACAATGAAGCCATCAAATTCTCTGTGCTATGGAATGGTGTAATACGTGTGCAATGTGGTTGATTCTGGTACGTCATTGCCCGAGTTTGTCATACATGGGTTCAGTTTAAAACTGAAAGGCTAACCATCACGAAGACACAGGTCTTCTCCCCTCATGCCCTCCCTTTAATGTAGAGCTGCATCAAAATGGAAGTGTTCTCATAGTGTACTGAAGGGAACGGTTATAACCTGAATGCTGTTCTTGTACATTTTGCCAAGTGTAATGCTCACTAGGAAATTCAACATCACAGGTGAAGGGATAAGAAAAGACAAGTGTCTTGGAAAAAAATAAATTCTCTGATAACACTGTAAAGAATGTATGAGCTTAGCAGAAATGAATTTTTAAAAGTCTGGAAAAAATCTTATTCTTTAGGCTCTGCCAACAAAAAAAAAATGAGAAGGATCTTTAAATATGGCTAATAAACTTACATGCTTTGGGCAGGAAAAAAAGATCAGTTTGTAGTTTGTTAATCTACTGGCAAAATCAGCTGCATGTACAGCTCAGTGCTCTGTTCAAACAGAGAGTATGTCTGAAAGCCACCATCTCTGCTGGAGGTCCAGAAAGCAAAGCATTAAGGTACATTACAAGGTAAGTATGAGTAGTGTGCTAATCCCCTCTGTGAACTGTATAAGTGAGAGGAATGAAAAGGGTCATTTACATATTAATCACGGCTCCTGCACCATTTGCTCTGATGGCCCCAACCACCATCCTTGGTGGGACATTGACTCTAGCAGAGTTCGGGAAAAGCTATAATGCCAAAGGATCCAAAACTGCTCCCTGCATGTGGACATATCTAACAGCTGACAAAGATGTTTGGAAGCAGAAAAATGAAAAAAAAAAATATTTTTTTTTGCTTTCTGCTCCAATTTAATAACGTCAAGGTTACGTGTTTATGCTCTCACTTCTAGGACAGAATGGGGTGCACAGAAAGCAACATATTTGAAATTCATCAACCTAAACCTATAATGGACTCTGTGCATGCATACAAAACCACACAGATATGGAAGGAAGGTGGCTTGAGAAAATACCAGTGCTGGATAAATGGAGGCCAGTCACTTGCACTCAAGTGTCTTTGCTCAGCTGATTGTTTCAGATACTCTTCTGGCTAGTGCTCATGCTCATTGCCTCTCTCTCTTGCTCTCTGTTTTCCAGTCAAAACAAAGCTGACAGCTCTTCATATGTCAGGGAGACTACAGGGTGCCTTGCTGCTGAGATTTTTGGCCTTTATTGATTCTCCACAGTGAGGTACGTAAGAATGGAGGCCTACAGCAGTGCTTTCCCCTAGGCTTAAGGAGGATGTGTACCAAAATTGGAAAGGGTTAATAAGAAGCAATACAGGAGGGGGAAAAAAAAAACAAAACCAAACCAATTCTATTCACTGACCTAGAAGGTGAATGGGGTGGATGTTTGTCTGTTCTGCTGTAGCCGTTTTCCTAGTCTTGGTTCTCCTTTCCTCTTCTGATGGGCTTTGGTGGCGGTGGTCTTCAAATGATCCTTTTCCTTCTTTCTTCCTATTTTCTCCTGCCCTCAGCTTTTCATTTTCTTTGAAAAGCAATACCCTGCTAGTCATTTTTTCACAGTCCCTTGCACTCTGGGCTTGTATAATTTTCCTTTTCCCTCCACTTCTAGCACAGTCTCCTTACCCGCTCCCTCCTGCCCTTCCCACCTTCACCAAGTTTCTGGTGTCTCCAGGACAGCTCTAGCTCTCACAAAGCAACAGCAATCATGTAACAGTTTACTACCATTAACCAATTAAGGGTCACACCTCTCTACAAGGTAGGTAATTATTTATGAACATTGCTAAACTATGCCTGGTGTAACAGATTGTTCAGCTGTTTCTGCTCAGAGGGCCCCAGACAACAATAGTAAGGCTGCGAAAGGTCAGGGTTGGGATGAACAGCGAGGGCTGTATGGGGGAACTATAGACATCTGCTAACACACTGCTTAGCTCCAAACCCTCCTTTTACTCCTGGGTTTGTGAGCAGTAAATGTGTTCTGTATTTGTCCTGACAAATAGGCTGCATCTTTAAAAAAAAAAAAAAATTCCACAGAAAAGTCCATGGGCCACGTAGGGCTCATCATTCTGTGCTTCATAAAATGGCACACAGTAACTGGTCTGTCTTCTTCGGTCCCTGTCCGTGCTGCCGCGCTCACGTAAACCAGACTGTGCTTAGTCAGGGAGAGGCCGTTGCTTCTGCTGAATGCAGCTTGTTAATAAACTAATGGTGTGACGTTACACGGGGCCTCCCAACCTGAAATGCTGCATGACATTTTTCCCAAAGGTGGAGGATTTATGGTTTCTTAACCTAAATTAATTAAGAAGCAGAGCCTTAATTAAGAAGCAGGTTGCTTCTGAAACAGCTAACCCACTTCAAAGGGCTGAAGCCGTCTACTTAATGGGGAACAAAGAAGAGAAAACAGGGTCAAAACAGACGATGCCTGTGTGTTGTTCTCAACCCATTCATCTTGCGCATGGGGGTGCTCTGCTGGCATTTTAAAAATGGCAGTGGAACATCTGCCACCCAAAAGGAGAATTGGGGTGTGTGGGAGGCGCATGTGGTTTATTCAAAAGCCACTGCTCTCCTTTTGAAGCAGAAGATGAGCCAGATGTACTTTTTTTTTTTTTTTTTCCTCTGCCAAGTCCTGTTCATGTTCCCGTTGATATCAGTCCGTCCAGGATATCCCTCTTTTTTCCTTTTCTTTTCCTAGCTAGGTGCTTTCACTTTGTGAATGTGGCAGGCGACTTGATCCTGTTTCATCCCCTCAACCATATCAGGTACAGCTGCTAGCTGAGGGGCAAGTGGTTTAAGAAAAACTAGAAATCAATCTCTTTAAAATGGCACATTATTAGGACCTCAGTTCCACAGAGCACAGTGTCCCGGAAAAAAACATCTCAACCTCAGGTAACTATTGTATTCCTCGGTCAGTTCTAGTTGCCAAGTTAGTGATGTATTTCATACCATTCATTATATAAGATTTTGCTTAGGTCATTCCTGCTGCTGGAATAAAGTGGGATGGGTGACTTTTCCCACTAAAACAGTATGGTTTAAATGATGTTTCAAAAAAATCCACCACCGCTCCTTTAGGAAGACACACAAGCTGGAGACAGTCACTGTTCTTGCTGATAAAATGCCAGGAAGCATGTGGACTCGTTGAACAAGGCTTCCAGATGTGCCAGCCTTCAGTGCCACCCCTACAGGTTTCTGTAAATCCTGCTGGATGTCCAGTGCACCTTTAGGGAGGTACACAGATACCTCCTGCAAGTCTGGCCTTGTGCTTCTTTGGAAACTGCTTTTGAAAGTCGCACCCAATATTAAAAGGAGATTGAGGTAAGAGATTAAGATAAATGCACAAAACACTTTCATTTTCTTTATTTTCAATCGATACTGTATGAATACAAAGTTTCTAGAAAGCTACAAAAATTCTACCACTTTATCAAGAAGGCATCAAAATGTGTCACTTTGCAAAGACATGAAAACACCTGCAGTAACCGACACAAAAATAGCATTTTTAGAGTGATGAAATAATTGCACTTAACTGTCATGGATATTAAAGTTATCACACATATGTACCGCGAAAGCTAGAATACATTTTTTTTTTTTTTACAAAGCACTTTATAAAAAAATTCTCTGCACACAAAACCTATAATTTTCATATTACTATCATACTAAAGATAAATTCACTTTAAAGCCAACACTTAAAACATTTTAAACAAAAAAAGGTACCAGTACCTACACACAGACAATAACAAATACAAGAATACTGTACTGCCAAGAGGTTTGACTGAAACTCCTTTTGAAAGCTTCTGCAAATATGTTAAGAAAACATTGGAGAACATTCACTTTTTTCAAAGAGCCTTCCCTCCCTGTCTAACCTAGAGGTACTTTATCATCAAAAGGCAAGTTCTACATCAAAAGTTACCAGCAGCAGTACAATATTAAAGTAACCACTGACCATATATGAATATGCTTAAGTCACAAACCCATTTTATACACATTACACAAATAAACATAAAGTGAGAATTCCATTAAGTCATTTACAAATGTGAACAAATGCACATGGCAAAAAAACCCCAAAACAAAACAAAAACCCAACCTGTTTTACATAAAATGTACTGAAGAATTAAAGGCTATTCAGGCTTTCAATGTTATAAAATTCTTTTGTCTTTTTTTTTCAGGCACATATTGTATTTTTTGTCTGCAGTCATGAGCCTGAATCAGAGGCCCATAAAACAAAACATAACAAGAACAAAAACACGTCTTCTGTAAGGAGGTAACAGGGATCCATCTCCTTTTAGTCAACTGAGTGCATTTAAGATTTAATTTACACACTAAAACTAATTACATGATCTCAGCAAGAATGACCTGAAAAGTTAAAAGATGAAGATGTCTAAAGTGTTTCTTGTACTTTGACTTATCCAGCCTCAATCTTTTTTAGGGGGCTAAACATCTCGCTATGAAAGATAAGAGGGGGAAAAGAGATCATCCTGAGAAAAGTACAAAACTGGACTCTATTATCCACATCTGCTGTGACTGGGTACGCGTATCAGTATGGGTCAAGTAAAGGGTAGACAAAAGGGTTCTCAGTATGAGTGATTGAGTGATCTGGGAAAACTATAAGGGGAACTCTTTCGGAAAGCAAGCACGCCCTAGGACTTGCAGTGGGAAAATAAATAGATATGGATTAGTACGTCAAATGTTGTATCTGCCTTGAACTGGCCAGTTACTTACATTCAACATTAATGTACACCCTTCATTATTCCAAATAGCCTATACCGTGGAGGTTTTAACGGAAGAAGCTACTGCCAAACTTAATGAGCTGTAGCTGCGGTAGAAAGGGAAAGTGAGAAACAGGCATTATATCTGCAATTCCTTCAAAATAGTGGTGCAGTACCTAAATAAAATCATTTTGGAATTCAAGTAAGTAAAACTACATTTGTTAGTAGTAATTTTTAACAGCCCCAAATGGTACCATTATGCTTATTTTAATATTTTAATGAGACAGAAGTGTAGTCTATCACAAATATTGACTAGTACAGCTGAAACGTTTGGTAATAACTGAAGATATATGCTCTACTTGGGGGGCAAAAGTGTCTTCCCTACCTCAGTCTCATTGAGTTCAACAGGATTGCTTGTCTTACAGAGGTAAGTGAGATTTAGACCTTGAAGGAATAACAAAAATAATATTTTAGAGACAGGGAACTTGAATTATCACAATATTTACCACACAGTGTCACAATATTTCTATATATAAAAAGTTTATCTTAGTTTTCATCAAATACTTTAAAAATCAAGTTAAAATTGTATTCACAACTATATTATCCCTCTGACAGCTTTTGGTTTTGCTGATATTTGTTCTTTCTACCATCATTTTCTTAAAATCTTGCTCCTCTTCCCATCAATTTTAGTTGTAGTGTACAGTATGGCCCCCCCGCCATATTAGTAAGAGGAGCTAATTTTTTTTTTTTTCCAAGACATCATCTGGGAGATAAACAAAACAAAACAACCCTGTGTTTTGAATCGTGCTGGCCAGAGTTTCTCTAACAGCACCTTCATCCACAACGCTCACACTCAACATTTCAATGCTTAAAAACACACAATTGCATTTACCCTACCTATTTCTGTTCTCCATTTTCATCTTGTTTTATGCATCTGACGTTCAGCATGCACAACTTTGTAAACATAATCTTCTGTCTAAACAAAAAAATCTTCACAGATACTGAAATATTATTAGAGGAGAACAATAAAGTCACATTTGTCCACTGTCTGAACTTCTGCAGTGTACGGATCTCTCATTATGCAGGTGCACAACTGGATGAAGAGAATATAAATGTGAATCATTTTCATTTTCATATCACAGAAAAAGCAGTTGCTGGTTTGCAGTGCTGTCAGAAATGGCAAACAGTAGATTATTCTTCAGCAGGTTGATCATTAGCAAAATTACTTTGCTATAAATGTTGCTCTTTTGTGAATGGAGGCCTGTAGATTCAACTTATTCCAATAAACCAAAGGCATTACGGTGATAACTAAATATTTTTGGTCTCTCTACAAATTGTCATTATTATGGCAGCACTTTTCTAAGCTGGAATTTCAAACCAAAGGCACTTTCATGCTGGAGTGCAGAAGAGTCACAATTAATTATTTGGTCATGAAATTTAAAAAGGCAGCATTTATTAATACAATTCACTTTTCACGGAAAACTAAGAATCTGTAACCTTTTCTTTTGGTATAGACACTTAACTGCGTAGTAATGGGACTGACTTGTACAGAAGGTTGGTTTAGACCAAGCAGTCAAAGACGGTTTTTGTGGGAAAAAATATAGGTATTTTAAAAAAATGGAACCAATTAATAAAACAATATATAAAATTTATGTTAAGAGGCTAAAGGTACTTCTAATATAATGCTAAGGCACTGCATATTGTAATGCTTTGGCAGCTCTCAATTAAAAGGTTCCTACAAAAAAGTAACAGTAACAAGATAAGTACTTCCAGCTTACAAAAGAGCTCACAGTTTACAGGCAGCCTGTTGGACTACACACCCCACACTGAACAGTTGAAGGATTAAGGCTTTTAAGAATTAACATATACAGGGTATGGACCATTTACAGAATTGTAAAGAAAAGACAATGGAAATAGTTTCCCTAATATTACATATGTGAACACCAATAAACATTGTGACTTTTTATACCCTATAGTTATGGCATATGTGTGTGCCAGGTTCTATTAAAAAAAATGTACCTGGTTTCGCAAATTGACTTACAATACTTTATATGCCTCAAAGAGTTTGCTTGTTATTAAAAAATAATAATAAAATCACCAAAACCACAATTCAAACCCTAAATAAAAGACAACTTTCGAACAAAATAAAACAAAAAAGTAGTTTTTGACTTGTAACACCAAGTGCTTAGAATAAAGGGCTACCGTTAGGCTGTTACAATGCAGTGCTTTTCCTGATGTGATTATTAGTGTTAAAAATGAGTGTTAAAAGAGACCTTACCATGGACATATTTCTTTGTTCCGTTCACGGAATATAAACTGAAAGATCATCAGCCCTAATATCCACAAGCAGGTAACAGCTAGACATCACAGCGCTCATCCACCTACTCGAGCTAGATCAGAGGCAGGTAAGGAGTTTAAGCAGTCTCCCTTCCCCTCGGTGATCCTTCTATCGTCCTCTGAGTCCTCACCAGTGTTAAGGATGACCCTCATCCAATGCAGACGTACAGGAACCCACTACCTCGTCTAGGCTGTATTCTAGTCTAGGTCAGTCAACAACGGGCAATTTGAACAGAGGGTACTATGCAGAAAGAAAAAAAATTAAGACTGGCTTTTTTGAAGACTACAGCACTGTCCCTGGAAGTAAATTCACTTGTGCATGGGCACACACGGTCAAAGGGCGGGGAGGAGGAATCTGCTAAACGTTACATCTCTGATTCAGGACTGCAAAAGACCTTCCCGAGAACCCCCTTTGCTGATACCTCGTGACTGGTGTTTAAGGTGGCTGTGCCTGCCCGGGCAGCCCTCAGCCTTTCAGGCAAATGTTTTGCGTGAGAACCCGCTGCCGGCCCAGCACCTGCTGAAACAACTGCTGCTTGAGCAACTGCGGGGCAGCGCTGGGTGTGCGGCAGAAGACAAGAAACTGAGCAACACTCTCTGGTGTGGCCAGGAGGAGTGAGACTACTGCTCTCACGTGTGCGTACCTCAGACTGTCACTCACACCCACAGCCATGGTTTGAATCCTTACAGTATTAAAGTATCTCCAGCTGTATATTTCACTTCCTGGAGTCTTCCCTGAATATATCAAAAGGATGAATGCTACCACATCTGGATGCAAAAGGACATCAGACCCCATGTGGTACGTACGTGTTTGTTTCAGAAAAATGTCTTTGCCAGTTGGAACCGGAGAGACAACTGGGAGAGATCTAAGAGCACCATGATAAAGAGGAAAAGGAGAAAAAAAATAATCTCCACTTTCCAGTCTTCTTTGCCTGATGTTGGTTGTGATTTTCTAGCGCCTCATAGATATTAAAGCTGTTGATCCTTTCAGAGTTGTACGTGTTCTTCTTTCAAACAAATTAGTGTTTTGCTTTCAGTTTACAAATTACTCAATGCTGTTGCAATGTCAGTTCTTTCCATTCATCTGTTAATTTCAGAGTTGAAAGTTTTTCGTTCAACTTATTAGAAAACATAGTTGTCCATATAAAAATGTAACTGCACACACAAGACTACATATAATGCAAGTCTAAATCTTCAGTATTTACCTACTTATTGCAAAATGAGCCATCTTTTTCATTAAATAATCAGATTTTCATATTAGTACAATACAACTTTATACTCTTTTAAAATACACTAGATATGTTAGGGATAAGGGATGATGTTTTCTTTCTCTGCAATACCTGTTTGAAAGTTTAATGGATTAGAAGATTAGTTTTAGCGTTGAGAAAAAAATACAAAATTTGCCTAATTTTAGGACCTGTCTGTTTCTATCAGGCATTTCTTAAGGCTATATTTTTCATTTGGTTTCAAACAGAAAAATGCTTTCATTTTAAAAAATAATTTAGTGAATTACATTCGTCCATATCTTCCACCCTAATTAGTTACAAAGATAATTCTATAAAGATTATTAACTTTGTGTACTCATTTACAGTTATAGCTAAAGGTTCATTTCAGTTTCACTTGCATCGTAAAACAAGTATTTCATGTTGGAAAAAAACCCAAAATAAATTCTTATAAATGCTGTCAGTTTTTTTCCATGGCAAATGCTCTGTCATACATTTTTCTATCAGAATTAAAAATAGGCCTCCACAGACAGAGGCGTTAGGTTCTTAAATACAGTCTTCCCAAAGAACTGTGGTTTACAAATTTGAAGAACACTTAAGTTTTAGAAATAATTTTTACAACTGTACCAGAATTTCACAGCTACAATTATATATGAACACATTAAAAATGACTTCACTAAAACAGGATTTAGAAAAATGTGGGTGAAAGTTGGGCCAGAGGCACTGCCACTTAGTGTTGAGGTTTACAGTCTGTGTTTTGATAAAGAAGTGAAATGAAGTGTATATATAAATAACTGCTCAGTCCTTTACAAGCCTGTAGATATGATGCTGTGCTCCATGTTCGCTGTTCGACACTTCAAATACACAAGCCATGCAGAGCAGGGTTTCTTGTGTATCCCTGTTTGTTACAACCTGTTTGAGGGAAGGAAGAGGCAGACAGTTTATTACAAACTTGGAAACACCAGGGTCAAAACAAGAAATGACTGGCTTAATTGAAGACAATCTTTAGATGTGACTTTGAAATCCGTGTCCTCTCGCTCCCTCTTTGGCAATTTAAACTGGCCTGGGTGACTGCACTCACACCCTGTGCCCTGGGGCTGGGCTGCGGGGCTGTAGCTCCCAGCGGAGGGCACCGAGAGTCATCCCACCCTGGCTGCTGGACCACGAGCCACCATCATGGGCTCTTGGCTCAGCTCTCCCCAACCTGAGCCCTGCTTCAGCAAAGGGAGACCAGGGAGCGCTTGGCACCTTGTGTTCGCTGAGCAGGGTGGACGTGGCTCTGTACTCACAACCCTACCTCTTCTGCGTGCCGCCAGCCCTTGGTCCTGCCCAAATCCTATGGTACCAGCAGCGGAGCATGGCTCTAAGTGCTTTGCTGAGGTGCCACTGCAAAGCCACAGTGAAAGCAGGCAGGGAAACGGGACGAAACTGGCTTGAAGGCTACTATTTGGACCATTCTTTGTGCTTTAGATCACCTGTTGGGTGTAGCCATTACTGCATGCTGGCCTGGCCCAAGAACTAATTAACACCACTGACATTTGCAGTATTATAACTGGCATCTCAGTAAGAACACATTAGATGAATAGGACTGTTCAAAGTTACTGCCTCAGGCTTGCTACGAACACCAAATAGAGACTTGCATTAAGAAAAAAAAAAGAGAGGTAAGCTGAATTTTTGGAAAGTAACAAAGATGTTTGTTCATGTTCTCAACCAGCTTGGCCTTTTCATCCTTAGCGTCTATAGTGCACAACTCCAGGAGTATTACTCTGAAGTCAATGGGATGATTTGTTTAGTAAGCAACATGACTAAAGGTTTTGGAAACTCGTTCTAAATATTACAAGTTAAGCAAGCCATACAAAGCCTGAGAGTATTTTATAAATGGAAAAATAAAAAGTGAGTCCATACCAATAAAATTGTAAAATTTTCCAACACGCTGTTCATCATGTATTTCTCCGGTAAATGCTTCAGCTTGTGTATGAAGTTGATCATATATTCACACATTGGAGAGCGATTTATTCTGTACACAAATCGGCCATTCTCAAACCTTGCATATTCAGTCTAAAAAAAAAAGTAGAATAAGAAAAATAAGATAATTCAGAAATAGCAAGAAAGTGAATACTATTTTTTTTTCTTTGTGTAGACAGAAAAAAAAAAAAGAGAAAGTGGCTCTCACACACACCTACTTGCTAACTCCCTGCCTGAGCTATGCAGTGCCTTGCTAAAAATTCAAGGGCCCTTAATTATTAAGTAATAATATCATTACTTGTTCTCTAACCTATGAATTAAAAAGCTGAACAGATGAGGCTTGCACAAAGGTAAATCCAATTCAAGTGAAAATGAACTAAGCAGAAAACTTTGTGGTAAGATTATTTTAGTTTTGAGGCAACTGCAAATGGAACACCAAAAAAAAGCTTATATTTATGCATAAGTATACACATATAAACATAGCTATATTATTGCATGATTTAATAGGCACTTTATGAATTACAGAAAGATGCAAGACTACAGTCGGCAGAAAATCAGACTGATTTAGATTGCAGGGGCTCCCCGGGGAGCTGCAGGTGGGGGGTGAGGCGGTGACTCTTGGACTCCTGCTGCCCAGCTACCAGTCACTCACCTCAGCTACACTCAGTGGCACGTGGGGTTTTTTGACTTTCTCTTAAGCTTGGAATAATGGAAATGATGGAAAGCTTTTATATGGTCACCATGCACAGAAACTGTATTTGGTGTAAGAAGGACATGAACAGTGACCAAGACATCTATAATGGCTCGACCTGCAGCTCTAGGCTAACATTCCTGCACAAAACCGTATTGCAGATAACAGCTGTGGGGCCTAGTGCACCGAAGACAAGATAAATAGCTGCAGTAGAATAAACCAACCTGCCCACGCCATACAGTTCTGTGCTTAGAAAAGGTGAAAAATAACTAAAGGACCCTACATGTTAAGAAAATATGCGACTTTGCATTCAAAAGCTGCTGGTGACTGAGGAGAGCACACCTTTATGTGCATAAAAGAAGATAAAAAAAGCATGGGTATAGATGAAACATAGCAGACCATCCATGGCTTTAAAATGTCTAAGAGATCCAGGTGACAGAGGGTAGCTCGTTACTGCAGTACGTACGGTTCCAAACAGGCTATGTGGCTGGCCAAGCCTTTGGAAATGGGAGCAAAAGCATTTTTCAGCTCTTTTCTGCCAGGTGATGGAAGAGGCGGCCCTGATGTCAGCTGCAGGTTCCCCACCGAAGGGTGCCACAGGCAGGGTGGAGGAGGGTCTCCAAAGCAACAGGTAACTAGGCTTTTGCTTAACTGTAGTGTCACCATTTACACGGTGATATAAAATGAACCCAAACACGTATGGGAAGGAAAATAGTGTTTCAGGAAGGATTAGAGAAAGGAAGGAAAAGACAGATAAAAGTAAAGACAAGAGAGAGAAAAACCTAATTAAAATGAAAGGGAACCAGAGAGTAGTCCCACACATCCCATCACAACACCCACCTCTACTTTTTCTACTACTTGCTTTCCAAATGAGCAGACTTTGGTGGAACAGGTGATTGTCATGTTTTCCGAGCTCTCGTACTGACTAGTGACTCCGTAAAACGCTCCTGTATCATCTTGAATGTTGCAGTTTAAGTCAGCCTGTTGGGAAAAGGTAATAGATGTTGAAGATTTTATTTTTCATTTGACAATGTCAGCAGCATAAGCTGTAATTAGCTCACCGTTCTTTTTCAGAAATAAGAAAGGGGGGAGTTTTATAGTGACAATAGAGACGGTGAAAAAAGTCTGTCAGGAAAGTACCTGCCTAATTGTTGCAGTAAAAACCTTAGGGAAGCAGCAATTTCTTCAAACTTTTAACAACAAAAGACAACCCAGTATTTCCCTGGGCTACAGATGACGTTCCTGTCTGGCAGACAGCTGATGAAGTCCCTGGAGCAAAGGGAACGATCACCTGCAAGGATCCTGGCTCCAAGCTGGCTCCTCCGGAGAGAACCTGCCCTGCAGCCTCCAATGCAACCGAGCCATCCCGCTCCCGAGGGGCCACAGTTCACTCACTTTTCCTTTCTTAAAGCAATGAAACCCTCACGGCAAAGGGAGACAGCTGCGCAACACGGGAATCGATCTCTGATAAGACTCTGTCAAGCCATATGGCCCTGATTCAGCAGAATACTGGACTTGGAGCTGTATGACGCATCTCAGGCTTCACGTGAGCCGTGTGCGCACTGAGCCGTGCCTACCGCACCCAGAAAATATTACTGGAAGTATTTGATTTTTTTCAGCATTTCTCTGCAGCCTGAACGACTATCCAGCTGCCTCTAATACCTAGCAACAGAGACTGAGATTTGCAGGATCAAGTGAGGAACCGTGCTACCTTTAATTATTTATATCCAAATCCAAGTCCTGTGCACAGCATGATTAATTTGGCTACAAAGCACCAGCACGGGTCACATGCTGAATCTGGCCTCCCCAGCAGCACCGAAGCTGTTCTGCCACTGTGCTCTTTGTCATCATGAATCCGTTTTCAAAAGGCCTCAAATTAAAAGAGCACTAATATGGACACAGGCACAGTCTAGGGATATCCACAGCTGGATTTGTTGATTCAGGCATTAGTTCTGCTGACATCTCTGGTGCCCAAGGAGAGAGTGGGCAGGGTTTTCTTTTTATGTGGAAAGAGCCGATCAGCTGCAGCAGCGTAACATCTTAAGAATTGTCTGAATTTTTAACGTTGAGATGAACATTTTAGGAGGGAAATGCACTTTCGCAGCTGTTTCACTTGCAAATCCAGCTCTGCTTGTTTTTATTGCCAATATAGAAATGTAACACAAACATTTTGACAGATACTTTCCTGTCTACCTTAAGACTTTTTAAAAACTCAGTTTACAGGTATGTTTATTTACTAGTTAGTGTGGAACATTTATAATCCTGCCTCCACTACAGTTCAGGTCATTTGTAACTGCTATTTAATTTTTAACTAGGCAACAACTCATTAATTCTACTTAGTGTCTACAGCCCTTATTTGTGGTACAACATTCTGAGGCAATATGCTGATAATAGCACATACTGAGCTAGTTTGTGGTAGGGAGAGGACACAGGTCTAAGATTACTTCAGGCTGGCTTTGGTAAATTAATCAGTGGAGAAGTCTCCTGAGGTTTACGCACAGTAACACAAACAGCCCTACGGTCACGTATTTTGCATAACAGAAAGAAATCCTATCGCTATTACACCTTGTTTCTTGCACATGTTTTGCATGATGTCAGCAGTTAATGTTTAATGTACATCTAAAGCAGTGTGTTCGCAGTGAGCTGTAAGAAATTGTTCCGAGCTAACAGTAAATAAGCAATTTGCCATCACAGCTGGCTTGCGATCGAAACATGACAAACAGCTAAACATGACAAACCGTAGTGCAACCATCAGCCCTGCTACAGCTGCTCCACCGGAATTTCTGAATAGGCATTTCTGATAAACCGATTGCATTGTTAATAATAATAATACTCATAGTAGTAGTAATCTCTTAAAAAGTGGTTATTCCTGCTGCTACCACAATTACAATTTTGCTATCAAAACATTTTCTTTTTTTTCCTTTGAGATATGGGCAAAATAGTTAAGAAATCATAACTAAAATGCTTCTCACAATCTCACATTGTCAAAAGGGTCAGCTGCATAGACCTTACTTTTCAAGCTGCAATAGCAACATAGAGTTAAAAAATAAGAATAACTTTTTATCTGCTGCCTTCTGATATTGAAGCCCACTGACAAAAAAATCTAATTGTTGTATTTACATGCTGACATTTAACCTGGAAAAGTAACACATGTGGCCATCTGGCACCCTGTTGATCACTCCCACAGCTCTTCCAACTCTTGCTGAAATCACCAGGAGTCCTGTGTACACAAAAAATACAGGCTGGGGTCCTGACGTTTGAATAAGGAATCCTTGAATTTATCACTCAAATGTCATGATTTACTCTTACGCAATCACGACGTTGTTGCAAAAGTCCCATGATGATAATATAGACGTGAATGATCTTTATTTGCTTAA
Organism: Limnodromus scolopaceus; assembly: GCA_028565335.1. Lineage (NCBI taxonomy): Eukaryota > Metazoa > Chordata > Aves > Charadriiformes > Scolopacidae > Limnodromus > Limnodromus scolopaceus. Next base: position 58,088,486 of record JAOXNO010000041.1, on the reverse strand, counting down.
TTTGCTCTGATTTTTTTTGAGTCTAGCACACAACAACCATGTTTTCAAGGAAAGACAGAATTTTCCTTTTAAACAACAGTTTTCATGTTCAACTAATTACAAACCGCTGAAGGCTGAAGCTTTAAGACTCCTCCAAAAAGTGTAACACCAACATAAAAATCATAAGAGTCAGCAACAGCAAATACCCTTAGATGAAGGCTTCACCAAAGCCTTTTTTAATACTGAAAGAATTTTGTCTGTTCTCACATACTGAAAGAAATCTTGCCCCAGTCTGCAATCAAAATTTTTCCCCAGAGGCCGAGCCCATGAACACCAGGAAGGAGCGGGTACCATTGCAAAGAGGGGACTGTCATGCCAAGGAAGCATTCTGAACCAGGGGCTGAAAGCTTTGCTCCATGCTGAATACTTTTTGAAAAGAAGGAAAGACGATCACTTCTGGTAAAATACAAAACTTTGTGGTTAAAAAATGATACTGAAGGACTTGCTAATATATGGCTTTACATAGTAAGTCATACACATACACCTGAAAGTAAAATTGTATTTCTTGAACTGATGAAAGTGGGTCCGAATTAAAATTCAGAGGATTCCCCCCCTCCAAAAAAAAAAAAAAGGTATGAGACTATTTAAAAAGAAAAAAAAACCCCACAAACCAAAAAAGGCTGTGCTAAAAGCAGGCACTGCTGTGACTATGAGAGCTGTAGATGTAGCTTTGAGCAGGAATAAGGTGATGTGTTACCCTGGTAATCAGTTTTAGCGGGATCCTTACTGCAATCTTGATTGTGGTTTTTGTGTCTACATTTTAGAAAGGATGTTGGAAAATTGGAAAGTGTTCAGAAAAGAGTTACAAGAATGATTTCAGGTCTGGAAAACATCCTTTGTAGTGAGTGACTAATGAAACTCCATCTACTTACTTTTTCCAAGGGAAGTTTTTCCACGACTTTGTCATAGCCTACAAGTTGCTACATGGGGCAGAGTCTTCTGATAGATTAAATCTCGCAGAAAAGGACATTAAAAGACAGAAAGCTAAAGCTACGCAGAAGCTAAATGAGAAACAAAACAAAGGCTGGCAACCCTGATGGCAATTAAATGCTGGCATAATTTTCAAATGTGGTAGAATCACTATTACTTGGGGTCTTTTTTAACCAAGCTAAATAACTAACTAACAGGGATGCTCTGGTTCAAGTAGGCTTCTGGAGACAGACATTACTTAGTGAGACTCACTGCCTATATTACAGGAGAGGCAAGGCTAGATAAATATAATAATAGCAAAATTTAAATACAGGAATTTATCTTATTAACCTCAATTAACCCTCTCCTTATAATTTCCTTTTCCAATGATCCCTATGAAAAAAAAGTGACCACAGTCAAAAAGCTTCTGGAGTGCTGTGCTTGCAGCCTCTCATGCCGCAACCAGCTTCGTCTCGTTATTTCCTTGGTGCTCCGGCTCTAGCTGTTCTCTTGCATTTTAGACTCGGACTGCAAGTCTTCCTGGGCTGTAAACCCCTTCCCCTTCCGTACAGCTTCTCGTGCAACTATGCTCTGACCAGGAATTAGGGTTGATGAGCATATACAGCTGTAGCATATACAGATAAAAAACCTTTTGAATAGAGGCATTATCACATGTGCTGAAGAGCAGTCCATTTACTCACTGAATTTTAAAATACAAGATCAATAAAATTTAAGAAAAAAAACCCAACTTTTTTTTTTTTTTACTTTTGAGAGTAAAACTAATTTTGATTTATTTCTAAGAGCTGAGATTTATATTGGCTGAATGCATTTGGAGGTGGGAGAGGCACTCAGCTTTCTGGCACGCTATCTACAGTGGTTGTGTAAGAGCATGATTAATTCATTAATAAAGCATATCTTGTCAATGGGTAACACTGAAAATATTACATATTAAGAGTACCAAGTGTCTGACATGCTGCATGGAGAAGCCTCTGCCAGTGTGCCAGAGCAGGCACCAAACCAGAGCTGGCTGAAACCAAAATAAAAAGTAAAAATAAATATAAAAATAAATCTTCACGTTCACTTCAGAAGAGCTCTCAGGCTCTGTGTTAAAGGCGGGGGGCAGAGGGTAGAGCGCTTGTGTAATAATAACAGCTTTGGCTAACAAAAAAGCAACTCCAGCAAAAATTGCTGAGAAGAGTCTAAATCCTTCCTGCTGAGCAGAAGGAAAACAGCACCTACTGGAAACAGCGGGATCTGGGGAGGGCCAGAACAATTTACACTGGCATTCAGTAGTTAACATTAAGCACATAAGGTCACTTATTAACAACATATAGTTTTTAACAACTGCTGACTGCAGGGAGGTGTGTTACTCATATGACTGCATCACGCCTCCCCTCCTCCTCTCCAAAGAGTGATCAAAGAGCGGAGATTCCAAATTGTGAAGCAATTTTTTCCAACGGGAGCATCTGGGTCGTTGGCACGTTTCGCCGTGCGTTACACTGCAGCTCAGGAATCGCGTCCAGCTCTGCCACATGGTTGGGCTTGTGATGGACAGGCCAAGCTGCTCCGGCTTCCCAGCTGCTCGGCCCCTTCCACTCATTACCCAGCCTCAAGCGCTAATGCCCTTGCATCAATTTGCGAAGGGGTCCTCCACAAGCACCGCGTGAGCTCCCTGCGCCGAGAGGGTTGTGATGGGGAAAAGAAAATGGATGTCTGCTTTCTTCCATATCTAATTTGTTTTGCATACATTTGCATGCTGGCCACAGACCCATTCACATTGCAGATCCCATTTGCGAGTTGCAGATCATTTGCCAGTCAAAGCTGGCGAGTGTGCATGCGTGTCTGTGTGTATGTGGAGGGAAATCCAAGATTCTAGATTATTCAATATAAATTACATGTAAAAATAGAGAGAAAAAAATAAAGGCAGTAGCCACAATTGTGTGTGTGTGTGAATGAAGGGCACAAAGAATCTCTGCACCTTTTAAGACGGCTGGAGACACATGGGGATAAATTCAGGAGGGGGTGGGAGGAGACCACAGGCGCAAGCCATTTCTGAACACTGATTACATGGGTAAATTGTTTGTTCCAGTGTATCACAAAGAGAAGGAGCATTATTTTTCATGCCACAGCTGTTTTGAATAAGAATAGGAATAAACTTAACCATCCTCCTCATGTTACTTACCACTAATTATGGCATATATTTACATCTATAAAACAGTGAAATTTTGGGGGACATAATTTAATGCCCCTTTATTGTGTAGATTCCTTTATTTCCATCCCACATTTGAATTTCAAAAATGTTTAGGACTTCAAAGCATCTTTAAAAGCTTGCCCTAATTACAATATGCATTACTTTCTAAAACTCCTAGTTTGCATTGCAGATTCCTGCAAATAGAAGCATTCATTTTAAACATTAATTAATATCATCCATGCATCTTCAGATGAGTTTGGGTCTTTATTTCAGAGTTGCACTGAGCTCTGACTAAGCTTTCCTCAGTTTGAAGAATAGTTCAAGCTACTGTAAACATTTAAAATTAAGCCAGTGGATCAGATCAGTGGAAAGCCTGACAGCCCAATATTAATTTGTATTGGCTGTTTTTTCCCTGTGCCACTAGTTAGAAAACATCTCTCCTCTCAGATACATTTACTTCCCTTAACTGTTCCTGTAGCTGCAGAAGTCAGAGTTCAGGCTTGGCACAGAGCGTTTGGCAGTGTCCGAGACACAAAACCCATGGTCACGTTATCGGAAGGTGTGCTTACACCAGCACTCAGGATCCCAACGGAGGCACGGACCCACTGCACGATACTGCAGGCTACATGAAGAAGTCATGCAAAAAGAGAATCCCTGCCTCAGACTTTGCTATCGGGGGCTGAGGCAAAACACGAGGGAGAAATAACTAGCAAAACCAGTAGAATTTAGCCTAGGCTGCAGCGGACAGACATGCACTGCTGAATTAATGTTAAAGGTGCTCTTAGTAGCGAAAAGTGTTTGCCAGATGAACTAGTGCTAGGTAGGGGCAAGGCCCAGAGCTAGCAAAGCTAGCAGGGGCATAAAGGGAGCTAATGTCTCGTGCCTTCCTAGAGCGATTCCCTTGCCAGAGTCAATGGAAATGTATGTGCCCGTAACAGCAGAGTCAGAATGAGGGTATTGGAGATGCGGCTGAGAAACGCTGGATTCAAGAGGGAGGTGATGTGAGTGGGACAGATGTACCGTAGCTTCCCGCAAGAGTAAGTGGAGAGCCAGGGGAGGCAGAGCACTGGCCAGTCGGCACGGGGGCCCAGGAAGGCAAGGGCAGCTACAGTGTTTTAGACAGACATTTTGGGGTAGAGCTGGAGGTGTGATCTATCATTTAGCTTGAACTCTTTCAGGAGGCCCAAGCATACTATTTAGTACTAGGTAATTTAAGAATAGTAGTGAGTAGTCAGTGGGGATAGCATTAGATACCAATATGAGTGGAACTTCAACCAATAAAAGAAACCAATAGAGGCAACATGTATTGACTTAGCTTTTAGATAGGCTGATCAGAACTTCAAAGACCAGAAAACTTCGGCGCTTTTCTCAAGTCACAAGAACAGTTCCAGTACAAACTAACCAACAGGTATGTTGACCTTACTCTGATTAAGATTGGACGGTATGAATCATACCTGACTGTTTTACATAGATTGTGTTTATTTTGTTAGTGACTGAGGTAACAGAAGCAGGATTGTGCACTCAACCTGCACAAACCAGGGAAAGGTTTCATCTGCAGATATTCTGCAGCCTTGCCTGAATTCCTCAACACTGTTCTAGCAAATAACTTTTACATTTATTTAAAAACCTTTATTTTTGTTTTCATTTTATATCCCTGTAATCTCCGGTTTCATATCATTGTCACACAAATTTCCTGTGCCTTATCATTAGTATGTTGTTCCTTATCTACTCACCATACTGAGTGCACAACATACCAAGTAAAGCCCCTTCTATCTATTACTGTAAAAGCCTGTCTCTGGGGTGACTTCCCTGAAGTCTCTGGTTCCCACTGACTACCTGGGATAAGAGTCACTGCGTTCAAGGTGCAAGACAAGGACATGGAAATTACTTTCCAGGGCTGTCAGGTTGGTTGTTTGAGGTGGTGTAAAAGGAGAATTCTCGTCCTTTTATACCTCCTGCACTGTGAGGTAGAAAAAGGCCCAAAAGTGTGATGTCCAGATGTGTCACCAAGACTGAAGCCAGAAGCTTAGCCATTCCCAGCATCAGGCTGTATTTCACGGGAGATATCATCTGTATTAACCAATAAACTTCTGCAAAGCAAAGCAATGCTTTGCTTTGTACTCCCTATCTGCGATGCTTTGTGAAGTCAACTCTGCAATTGCCAAATGTCTTCTTGCAAGATCTCAGACCTTTCCCTCCCACTTTTTTGTAATCAAACCCTATTATCTTTGTCACAGGGAAAACCATACTGCTGAGAAGCCTCAAGCAGAAGTAAATGGGAAAGAGCAAGAGGAGTATACTCTTTCTGGCTACCAGAGCTAAGCCACTTTCTGCCTTAGCCGTCCTCAATGTAAGTGCTTGTCTCTGGTCTTCCCATTTCCCATCTTTCCTTTCCATGCTGGGTTTAATGTCTAAACAAAATACCCTTTTTGCTGCCTCCAGCGACATGCTGACTTCTCTTTAAATCCATTTACAGGCTCACCATCCCTTCCGGCATCAAATCTTCACCTTCGCTTTCATGCTTCCACATGCCACAACACCCACCTTCTTTCCTTTTCTGGTTTCCCTTGACTCCTTTCACTCATAGTTCCCGTTTTTCTTTTGTTGATTCTCCTTGCAGTGCTTTCTTACCTGCACTTACTTGCCTAACACAAATCCATATTCCTCTTTTACTCACATTACAATCAAATTCCACCAAAAGGTGGACTGTCACTGGACACTGATGCTAGGATGCACTCAGTAGCTTACAGCACTGAGCAAACTATTGATGGCTAAATGATAATGGAGAAGACAACAGAAAGGGTGGGATGGGGAAATGGTTAAATAAGGGGTGAGAGAGTATTTTAAGTAAGCAATAACCACACAACATGAATAGAACCTGGGAGAAGCTGAACTTCTGGAGTAGGTGGTGGTAGCAGATGATAAGTAGAGAGTAGATACCGATTCAGACATGGATACTTAATTTAAAAGAAAAGGACAAGAATACAAAATTTAATCTATTTTCATACTAATAAACTTGAAGTTACTAGTAGGGTCCAAAAGATTGTCAGCAACCTTTGCCGGTTTTACACTGCTAATATATGACTATTTAGAACAGATTCTCAACACTCCCCATAAAAATGGGAACAATGTCCTGTTTTCTGAAGAAATGCCCTATTGTGGTGAAATAAATAAAGGACAGCAAGCTGACAGTTTTGGATCTAATTCTCATGACTAATTTTCTGTTTTTCCTATACATATTGCTAGCTGAGGGGCACTGGTATGAAGTTTATTACTAGAAGGGCATCCATTGTGACTCTTGCTACACCCAAACACTGCCCCTGGCACCTTCCCTCTGCCACACTCACTCAACAGAGAAAAAATCCACTGGCCTCTTTTAAGGTCATGGCTCAGGAAGGCATTCTCATCACATTTTAAATTTATAACTCAGAAGGATGTTAGCACTGTATGTTTTTAATCTCTAAGTTAATACAACACAAAAATGTATTAGAAGAGCATTATGTTGGAAGGCACAGTGAGGTTAAGAAATGTTGGATTGAAGTTCCCTGCACATCCTGACTGCTGAACTGCATCATGACACAGTCTTTAGCTACACAGCTCCACACTTGCCCTCTGAGCATCTACACAATATTTCTTTGTCTTCATTATTCAGTGTGGCCCAAGCCCATCTTTCCTGAACACTACTCAAAACCTGTGCTGAACACAAAATTATTAATTTTATAAAGGTTTTCTTCATGGCATTATCTTGATTTTTTTATAAACGGTCATGAGTTTGATTTCTCAATGACCACCTAAGGTGAAGGGATGGTGTCACGGCCTGTATTACAGATGGGGAACTGAGGCCAGAGTGTTAAAGGTGTGCACTGCCTGTAGGAGATCAAGCAGAGAAGGCTGGCACTTGAATTTTCAAAGTCATGAGTACCATACCGACCTTAATGATCTAAAGAGGATCTATACCAGCTTTAAATATTCAGCGTGCCTGAAAATCAGTTTCCACAAGAAAAAAAAAGCAGAATATACAACACATCAATGACTGTATCACAAATCCCTGCTGTTTCCATATCTAATATAAAGTCTGAAGCTTGTCAGTCTCTGTGGGAACTGAGAACAGGCAAGTGAGGTGACATTCATTTTGCCAGCAGGTTTTGCAAGTATTTATTATGCAAAGTGGATTGGTGAGATGACAGTCCTCAGTTCACGCCCAAATTTTGCAAGATGTACTTAGTGGTCACAGACCCTTAACCTCCAGGCCCTATTCCTCTGTAGCCAGATTTGTTCTGCCCTTACACTTGTCCTGTTCCCACCTCTCACATACCTGTCTCTTCATCCCTATGTTTCCCTGCAGCCTTCTTATGCCACTGCCTCCTTTTTGACACTACATTCTCACCTGTCTTTCCCAGGCTTCTGGTGCCTGCTGTGTTTCAGCTCCCAGTTCTCTGCTTCCTCCTGTTCCTGGCCTCTTTGTTCAGCCAGCCCTCAAATGTTTGGTCTACAGCTCCCACAACGTGTTTTAAGCCCCATGAATTTCTCAACTGATTTCTTCTGCAGTCCAGCACAGATCCTGTTCAGTGGTTTACTCCTTCTACACCCACATTTGTGAAAAGAGAGTCTCCCTCACTCCCAGTTTCCAGTTCCAAATCTGGTGCCACAGAAACTTTTGGCAAAATGTGAAGTCTGGAGTATGTACAAGGTGGAGAGTATTTCAGGTCACATAGATAAACTTTAACTGAAAACAATAAACACCAGGAAATCTGATCATAACCAGTGATCCCAGATCAACCTTTTCTGGTTTCACCATCAACCTGTCCACCCTGTAATTAGACCCTGAATATGCCTGCATCACAGATGTTTTAAAAGACAAATTTCAAATGTTTATAACTGTTGCTATGAAAAGGAGTATACCACAAAAAATACGTCAACAAATTAATGAGTAAAAAAAGCGTTAGTATAAGCTTAAGGTCCAGCCTAAAGATTTGGTGATCCTTTTTGATGAATCTATAGCATCGCTAACATGAGATTTTGTAAATGCAATAAGAAAAATCATATGTATCAATGAAATTTATCACAGCTACATCAATATACAACATCTCAACCTTCTATTCAAATTTGTTTTTCACTCTTGCTCACAACAGATATGAATAGATAAAACTTCTGGAGCAGAGTCCCATGGCTGACTAACAAAAAGGCAAGGGGAAAGCAGATGTGCTCTAGCAATCAAAAAATGTTTAAGAAAAACCCTGGAACCGTCCCAGGCTCACAGTCATCCTGCTGCATACTCAGTTCAAATCCTGCTTGGTCCTATCTGCATAAGCGTGGACTGATTCTTGTACTATTTGCATTTGGCAAGAGTTCAACATTTTAAACACTAAAAAGCAGTCTCCATTTCTGTGCTTCCCCTTTTTTTCCTGAACCACTAGATGGCAGTTCCCTATTTCCAAACGAGGGCTCTGGTTACCTGTTTGCTCCTACCCAGCAGCTGTGTCAAGCACAGTTGAGGCACTGATCTGCCTTTGCATGTCATTTGCAACACAGACTTCTTGATTCTTGAGGAGCTGTCAACAATGGTGACTGTGGGCCAGTGTCCTGCCTGAAGGACATACAGCTTTGCACTTCTAAATGACAACAGAAGAAATTTCCACAAGCACCCAAAGGGTGCTAAACACTAAACACAGGCCTTATCGACACAAGAGGTTCTTCACATCATGTCTTACTCACCCAGAATTTTACGAGGAAGAAAGCATTTTGGGGCCCCTTCCCAAACAGTTCCTTTAGACCGCCCTTCTTTTCAGGAAATTTGTCATAAATCTGACGAATGTCCACTGATTCAAGCAACGGGTCACTGTAAGAATGGTTAGCGTGTCCAATGTGTACGAAGAGGTGTTTATTGTACTGCAAGAAAGAAACAGGAAAATCAGTGCTGTACAAAAAGAACAGAGGTTTATTAAGACACGGGTTTGCGTGAGCTCCTGCAGAGGGTAGCGCGCTTTGATGGATTAAATGACTCGCACATTACTCCTGGGACTATGATTTTCTGCGGTATGATTTCCATGAACAACTTAGTGATTGTGTCGTAGCCCCTTGTGAACAGGGGTCAACATCAAAAAACCTGTGTCCCTACTGCAAACCACAAAACATGGTCATCTTCAAGGGAGTAATTTACACTGAAAGACCCAGTGGCAGCACGATGATAAAGAGCCCTTCGCAGAGCATAATAAGATGAATATGCTCACAAGGAAAGCCTATTTCTGTGTCTTTAATCCGTGCCTTTTAATGTCACATGTCCTCAGAGTCTAAATGTCTGCTAGTACCACAAAGCCACACATATACACCTCCTGTTTGTCAGTTAAAAAACCCCAAACCTCTATCCATAGAGCATGCTAATGCCCCTTAACTAAAAGAGATGGAAGGGATTTTCTTTTAACTTCAGAATGACAATAACAAGAAGGCTAGTTACGCTGCGTTGCTGTTACTATAAAAGCAGTACTAATTGTGTGTCCTCCAGTATTTTGACCCATGTAATATTAAAGAGCCAAACTTTTACCACTTCCCTTGGGAGCCAGCTCTATAGATGGCCATCTCTGCCAAAACACATTCAACTTCAATTTCTTATTTCTTAACTTTGCACCTCATAATAATCACGGGAATCACCTCAGCAATGCCTTTCCTGCCTGGAGGAAATCCTTGGCCCAGTGAAGTACACAGCAGCCCCCTGCTGAGTCCATACCAGTCTTTTAGGGGCTGCCATTTCTCCAAGATGAGAGCACCTTCCAGCACCTCAAATGAAAGTGGAAGGACAAACCCTGAAGACCCTCTGCTAGTCAATCAGCCACTCAGCGTTGTGTGAAGGAGCTTGAGAGCGGCAACCCCCAAACACTGGGGTTTTTAACCATGCAGATCACAAAACATTTTGCTAACTCAATTAAAGGCAAGCTGATATGCAGTCAATGAACACTAGAAAACTAGAAATATTGAACAGATGCTGTATATAAGGGACAATTCCCAAAAGCTAAGCACAAATAAAATATTTAAAACCCCAAAGCAGACCTCATTTAAGCTATTTTGTTTACAATATACCTGCCGAATGAACAAATTGAAATGACAAATCTAAATTAATTGGACATCCACTCAGAGCCTTCCTTTGGTGTAAGCAGAGTCTTCCCTAGCAGATGTCCAAAACTCTGGGGAAAAGGAAATGGACTGGCTAGATTTCTGCACTTAGGAAATTAAATGGAAATCTATTTAAAAATCATCTTGCACAGTGAAATCTGAATTTAGAATCACAGAACAGTCATCTGTGTACGGGGCTAAAAATGAGATACGTTCCGTGCTTTTTACACTGTTATATTTCTTTTTTAATTTCATGGAAGGAAAAAGGAAAGGGTAACACTTTACTAAGATGTTTGCATAAGCAAATCCAAGTCTGAGAGCACCGGTTCCATGGATTTTCCTTGCAGCCCTCTTTCAAAATAATGCCTTCCCAGCTTCTCCTCTGAACAAGTGGAAAACTTGCCCAGCCTTTTCTTAGTGCATGTGGAGCGCAAAAAGGGCAGAGTTGATCCAAAGAGAGCTGTTTCTACCTTGAAGAGGAAAACAGGCATGGCAGAGAACTAAATGGGGGGTGGGGAGCTGAATGCATGCATGCAGGAGTGAGTGTGCCTGTGAACGTGTGCCAGCTAACCCTCACCCAAGGCTGATCTAGTTTGCACTCTGATCGTTTACACATGATACAGGAAGTTGCACTGGTTGGCAACCATAAGTGACTACCATAGCAGTGCCCATGCTCAGATTTAACACGTTACCTCATGCAGCAGTGGCAAAAGTGGACCAAGGAGACATTTTTAACATGACAAAACACACAAAACAAAAAATGCAAAATAATATGAGAAAGCACAATGTCTCCAACTTTTGGGTTTTCGACACCATTGTCACATACTTAGCCTGCAATACTGTAACACATGTCATACTTATCTTTCTGCTGACTGAAAAACTTTGATCTCAGTAAAATGTATCAGTGCCCCATATACCTGGGAACTGCCAGGAACACAAGAAAGGGAGTCAAGAAACCTGCTCCTGTTGCCTTCCTAAGTTACCAGGGGTAAAGCAAAGGAGGACAGGGCATGGGCTGGGTCACCAAACATGGCTATCGACGGAAGCCTATCGTCTGCCATTAGGCAAACATCTCAATTTTTCAAGGAGAATGATGAGAATTCCCCAGTTGAGGCAAGCACTTCTGACCTCTCTTAAAAATTAAACCAAAACATTTCCCATCCTCCAGCACCCCTGTAGCCTGCCCAGGTGTGCCCAGCGGTTGTTCTCTCCCTGGGGATGTGAGATACCCCAAAGCATCTCTCTGTTCTTCCTCGTTCAGAGTAAGGGCTTGAAAAACCAACTCCACCAGTAGTGACCGGGTTATTATTTATTTTGGGATTGTTTCCTCTCAGTCTTCTCTGCTGGTGTTGTTCCAGATTGTAAAAATAACCATATTTTTATAGGAATAGAAGGGAAGGCTCAGGTTCTCCTGCACCCTGGAAAGTGTCCTCCCCAAAAGCGTGTCCCTCTCCCAGGTCCAAAGGACTGAAGGAGGAAGGGAGAGCTGTATTTTACAGTTTGGCAACTGCAAATTCCCAAGACAATTCACAAACTGTACCTTATTCTGCAAACCAGGAAAATATACAAATTGCTCAGTACCCAAACTTCAGTAGAAGAAAGCACATTTATAGGAACATGGAGCATGAAGTCTTAATGCTGTTTAAATATTAAAGTAAAGTTAAAGGCAGCTGTAAAGCTACCACAGTTGTCTGTGGAGCTCGCCAAAGTACCAGATGCTGCTGCAGCAAAATTTCTGAGCAAGTACAGTAGGACAGATGGTATGACATCACCTGACAACATTCTTAGGACAGAAATGTTTATTTTGATATTGCAATGTGTGATTATTTTCTCCTTATGTTGCTGCAATTCCTGTGCTAAGTACGATCATTACTAACCTAATTAGACATGGCATATTTCTATGAACTAACAAACGATAATACAATATTAGGAGCAGGGTAAATGGCTACTGAAATGATCCCTATCGTTTTTACACAATCATACTCCATGACAGGAATATGTGCATAGATAAAAGCAAAGAAGCTAAGTTTTATGCCTATATTTTTGGGCCCATTAGTGTCTGAAAAGCTTAAAAACATCCTCACTATATTAAGAATTCACTGTTCTTTAAAACTGAGTATTCCAGAGTCACTGAAGTACATTAGGTGCTGAGGAATTTACTCATGCTACAGAATTTAAAGGATTTGCATCCGGCACTGAGGTATTAACATGCTTTAGATGCTGTAAACCATCATAGGCCAAATCCTGTATTTTCTGAGGATAAAAACTACAGAAAAATACAAAGAACGTTTTCAGCTATGTCTACAGCATCTGCATTACACAACATGCCCTGGAGATGGCTACCTCTTACTGAGCTCCTTTCTTTAAAAAAATTCTAACTATCCAAAGAATGTAGTAAAGCCATGAAATATGACTGTTGTCAAATAATACCACGAGAAAAATTATAATCCACTTAGGAATTTAAGAGAACCAAGACAAATTGCCAATGGCAGGGGATGCAAGCATTTAAGCTGGCGCAGAACAAAGACAAATCACCTACATTTGTTTTATCAGCCATCATATGTATTTGTAACAGCTCCGCACCAATTTTGCACTTAAGTTCTAAGGCAATAGCCTTTCTGGTCCATGAAACAAAGGTTTGCAAATTGCTACAGCTTTCGCTGCCTCATCCCTCTGCTTCCCCACACCTGTGGAGCTAATGCCAAACCTTGACAAGCCTGTACAGGACTAAGTTTTTTACTAAATAGCGGTGGCCAAGATGCAGATAGCGGCGAAGCCAACCCTTTCACGTTCCTGGTGTAGGTGAGCTGGGCACACAGAGCTGCTGGGGTACCCGCTCTCTCCCTGCTCCCCTCTGCCGGAACTGCGCGGCCCTACATAACCATACTGAGCAGCACAGAGAGGGCGAGTAGCTCCCCAGGCCCTTCTGGGTGACATGGATGTGGAGCAAGGTGGAAGGCAGGTGGCCCAAGAGAGGGTCCTCAGCAGCTATTTCTGCGAGGATGACCATGTCAGTGGGCATGACACTCTGACTGCAAGAGCACTGCACCCTCCAGCTGCACCCAGGCGTGATTTAACCTCCCCATGAATGGCACTCGCACACCTGGGAGTCACACCTGTGTTGGTGTGGGTGGTGTAAGCTCCCCTGCAAACACCCCCAGCTCTGCAGCAGGACAGCGAGCTGGTGGCTTGCTGGACTTCACACAGCCATGGGACGGTTGAGCAGGGCAGGGAGGAAGCAGCACCTTGCTGCCTTGTCTGCCCTGTACAGCCTAATAACAGCACCTTGCTAGCTGGGCTGTTTCATGAGACCTGTAGCTTCCTGAAAATTTCAAACATAACAACCACGAGTGTGATGCCATCTGTATCATTATTTGCAGCAGCGAATCCCTATGAGAAAATACTCTGGGGAGAGGCTGGCAACTTGAACAGCTCATAGTCTTGTGTGCCCAAACTCCACCACACAAAGGAGAAGTACATTAAAAAGGCTCTGCTGAAGGTCGTCTCTCTTCCTGACATGGAGGGACAGCCTCTTGGCTTTCTTTGGACGGAATATATTCCGTACTAGAGATCACAAGAACTACCACCACAGCTCAGAGGGACAGTTGAGTGGAAGGCAGGTGGGATAGCCTGAGCTTTGGTTGAAATGAGAGAGAGAAAACAGCACTGCTCAAGTGCCTGGCACCACACAGCGATTCCCTCTGTACCTTCACTGACCGGTCCAACCCATCTTTTAAAAATGTACTGCTGCCTGGGCAGCAACTGCGCTTTTGGAGGAAAAAGGATCCAGGTGGGTGGATTGATTAAAAAACAATCACTAGTATATCAGCAGTCTACACGCGGCTCTAACCTGTACCCTACCCAGCCTCAGCTGTGCTGTCTCACTGTATCTTGTAAATCTGATGCTGTTTAATTTCCTGCTGATGTAAGAAAATCACTTCGTCTGCCAACAATTTTTCTTATTTCTACCAAAACACTAGTAACTGAATATTTCATTCCTGTTGCTGTTGTCCTCCACTGAGGCAGACTGGGAGTTATATTTACAACATTTTAATGCTATAACTGGAGTCTGTACCACCTCCTGTTATTAAGATTTTTAATGCTTTCATGTGAAATGTTAATAGAACTTTCTGTGCTTTTATGCTACGATAAACTGCAGGTCAACCTAGTGTTTCAAGTACCTTCCCCCTTCAGACTCCTGCCTGGATCTGAATCAGGACTGAATCAGGAATGTGAAGTAAAGGGACATCTTTGGCCACTTGTTGCAGAAACAGGGAAGTAGGTGATGAGCGAAGGCAGTCCTCAGCCCTGATGCATTAACATTTCCCAGTTACTGCCACAGCAGTCCCAGTCTGAAACTGGGACTTGCTGGCTGGGCAAGGTGCTCACACAACATTTTCATCAGCTTTCCTGCAACGCTGAAGATGCATCCTTCATTTCTGGCCTGTCTGCTTTTAGACCCTGCAGTCCCAATTCCAGAAGTGCTGAGTACTCAGATGGGAAAATTATGCCTGAATATAGGAAGCTCTCAATAATGCTAAGTATTCTGCAAAATCAGGCTCATGACAAATCAAAGTGGACCCTCAAAATCAGTGGCCCATTCATTCTTTTGCACCTGAACTTCTTGGTTTGTCAAATGTGAGTAATAATGCTCCTTCATCTAAAAAATGACTGCACTAATACATCTGTGAAATGCAAATGGAGGGAATTATTAATTCTGCTTGGAGGAGAGGTTAGACAGTGCAGAGCAAGCAGGGCATGCGGCCACGTATTTCAACAACAGAAGAAAACAAACTACTGAATAGTTGCTTATCAAAGAAGGGCCATCTACATCTACACTGAATGAAGCAGGAACAAATAAACATGTGAGCGTGTAATTAACTGCTGCATTGTAGCGCAGACACACGGGGATATTTCCCAACTTCTGAGAGCTTGACTTCGCAGCCCAGCTAAGCAATTTTGGGGTGGGTGTAGGGGTGGGGGAAACTGCAGTGTAACAAGATGGGAAAATGTGGGGCAGAAGCACAGCCAGGCACAAAGCCCCTTGGGCGAGTGCGAGGGCGGATGCTTGGGGTTCAGCACACAGGCAGCACTGGGGAGACACACAGCCATAGCTCACCGCACGGCTAATGCCAGCCCAACCCATGCATCCCCCTACTCCTCCTCCTGTGGGAACAGCCCAGTGCTGTGCAAGGCTGTGGGAGGCAGAGGGCCCCCCACTGTGATGACCCCCCTGATTTTAGAGCTCTCCTGGGCTCATCGCAGGGACTGTGTGCCTGGGCTCTGCTCCAGCTACCCCACAACCTCCTTCACTCGCTGCTTCCCTCCTCCCTGGTTTCACATCTCCCTGGTCGGAGTCGGTGCCCTGCGTAATTTGGGGTAGCTACCCCTACCCTGGCTACTTTCAGCACCCGGACTCCGGGAGCGCAGGCTGGGACACGGGCAGGAGGGAGCTGCCATGGCTGCTGGCACCGGTGCTCCTCTTCAGTTATGCAAAAGCAGCACTTTTAATTTTGCTGGTAAATTTCCAGCAGCAGTGGTGGGTTTTGAGAAAAGGGAGAGAGTGTGTGTGATGGCAGCAGTGAGCAAGCACAGTCAGGCCTCTGCACCTATCCTCAGCGCCTAACGTGGGCCAACTTTGAGAAATAAACTGTGCTCAGTCTCTCTACCCACTTCACCATGTTTTCACTCCATGATAATCCCTTGAAGAGTCCATGTCCTGACCCTACAACTGGGCTGGGGGAGCTGGCCCAGGCTGCCCACCACACCTCCATGTCGTCCCCCAGGAACACCACCAGCTGGGAGGTCTACTGTGATGCTGCCGTTTCAAGATTGGAGCCTGTGTAAATACTGGACCCTCTCAAAGTGGTTTCTTGGCACTTCTAACTATGGACATCTGAATATGAACAATTTACAGAGTAGACATTTGCTTCCCAGTCCCTCTCCTGCACTGCAAAATAAATGACCCCTGCATTTTGTTAAACTTTCTCTAAATTTAGATTAAAATGACCTCAAATCCTGAGTCTGCCACTCCAGAACTTTCATCCATATGTGGGTTTGCTTCCTTGTCCTTTCACATCACAAAGATTCTAAACCAAGGACTTCCTTTTGACTGAAATGCTGAACTGCTTTTTATACTATTTACAGGGAACACAGAAAGGATAAACAATGCTTATAACAATGGATTTGTTCAAAGATGGAGGGCTTCTTTTGAAAAGATCTCATTTATTTTTCATCATTTCAGTGGTTTGATTAACTTTGGTGAATTTTACTGCATTTGGGTAATGATGGCAGGCTGGTTTTATGGCCCTTAAGCGATTGCTCTCACTTTCTGGTTCTCAGGCACAATTCTCCCATGGCTCACAAAGCCTTTTTACAACAACAATAAAACCTGAATTAAAACATAAAGAATATTTTATTTCTTCACCACTTTTTAAAATACATTTTGAAACTTGGACCTAACACAATCTGACAGTTTGGATAGGTGGATTAATACTGAAAATGCCCATCATCCATGTTCTTTATAGCCCTATATAGATATTTCAGATGTAAAGCTGTCTGAACTGCTTGCAGTCGAAATGAACGTGGCAGCAAGAGTGAGAAGCCTCAAAGAGGAAGAGAAGAAAGGGCTTTTTTTGTTGGGTGGTGGTAGGATTTATTTCCTGTTTGGAAAGCAAGCTTGAAAAAAAAAAGTATATCTATATATATATACACACATATAAATAAAATAATTTGAATCATTATCATTTCAGTGTTATAGTCTTTGAATTTTATAGCTACTTCTGTAACAGTCAATTGCTTAGATCCTTCTAATCTGCTTGCATATTCTGTTTATATTTGTTAGGGAACATGGGATTACTTGGTTTAAGCATTTGTTCTGAACTTTCACAGAACCACTACAGTAAAAATGGAAAGCCCCCATTAAGGAAAACCTGTCTTGAAAGCAACAGATGGGTACATAAAGTTGTTTATGTGTTGAGAATACAGTTATATAGGGTAGGCAATAATTAAAGGTAACTAAAATGCTGATGCTTGGACCTGCAAAGGCAGTTTCTATGCAACATTTAGGAATTGTGCTTAAGCACAAAATGCTACAAAAGGAAAATACAGCTTGACATTTGTAAACTGAATTGATTTTCATGTAAAAGTAGGAGTAATTTTACCTATCCTTAACTGCAGAGTCAGTATTTCCAAGATTCTGCAACTGTGCCATCTTATGGCTCCCAGACTATCTTCTGCCATGCAGAGTTACAGTGAGGGTTGCTTATTGTTTCCGTTCTATAATTTTTTCTTTTGTAAATGGAACAATTTTGTAGCTAGGCAAGGGAAAAAAGTCAACAGCCCTCCACAAGTGACAGGGCTCTAAGGAGCACATTTCTGACCCACCAGAATGCCCACTCTAAATTAACATAACTGCCCAGCATTGAGCGGCTTTTGTACTTTCAAACACCAATTGCCATTGGAAGAACCCCAGAAATGTTTAAGGCTCCACTCCTACAATGAATTCCCTGTGGGTGGACCTTTGTGTCCATGCACAGCCCCATTGAAGTTGCTGGGAGTCACCATGGGCAGACAGACCTCAATTTCTAATTGCTGTACAGGAATATAGACTGCAAGGGGCCCCAGGATCATCGAGTCTTGGCCCCAGGTGCCATGTCAAATAAGCCTTTTTCAATAAACTTCCAGGTTACATTTTAAGGTGGAACTGGTCTATTTTCCCCCACTACTATGGAGTTTTCTGGCCTGGTTTTGGGTTGGGAGGAAGGAAGGGTCATCTTTTTTTTAAAGAAAATGCTGAAAACCCATTTGATCAAAATAATACTTTGTAATTTTCTGTAAAAGGTCAGAAGCGTAATGAACATATACCTATCTTTTTTTAGAAGATATAAGAGAACTCTTACATGGCTTTCATGTAGCAGCATATACATATATTTATTTCTGAGGTCAGCAAAGGCACAAAGGCACACACGAGATGCTGCAACCACAGCACATGCCTACACGACTTCATATGCACATTGTGCAAAACATACATCTTGCCTGGCTTGCTTATTTTGTTATTTAAAAAGTAATAAAACTCCACCTTTCCTATGCTGCGCAAACCGTGTCTGCAATAAAATGTTGCACCAACACAAAGAAAGATGTACAAAACCACAGGCAGAATTCCTATTTTCTTCAACAGCACTAAATGAAGCTGGGGGTTGACTTCATCTCCAAGGACAACTTTCGGTGCCCTGGGGACAGGGAAGGCTGGCAGGAGGCAGGTGTGCACCACTGCCTCAGCCCAGTGCCTCTTCAGCAAGCGCCCTTCTGTGTTTGCCCTGGGAGCTGGTCACACTGCCTATGCTTTTTTTCCAACGCCCTTGTTTAAGACCTAGCTAATCAAATTTACTGAATTTGATCTAAACACCACTTCCCTTTCTCCTCACTCCCCTTTCCTGGGCAGCAGCGGTGACACGCTGCCCACAGGGGCTCATCCCTCGGCTCCCATCTGGCCGGTCCAGGCTGTCCCCATGCAGCCCTCGCACAGCACTGCCCCACTGCCTATGCAGCGTGGGGGTAAAGAATGACCTAAATTGGGATTCATGCATGACTGGGAATTGACTTTTCTTTGTGTCTCATTTCTGCAATTTTACAGCACACGAGTAACTGTTTTTTTAAAAACAGGTCTGGGTAGTTTGATGCTCTTTCTTCTCTTAGTAAACCTCCTGCATAAATGCTCTGCATTTAAAAGGTAGGTTTCTCAGCTGCATGCTCACAAGCTGGGACAAGCTCCAGTGGGCCTCGCTGCGCCCTCCAGAATTCCAAATACTACTAGTTGCCTCCAAAAAAGGCTTTATAGTGTTTACAGGTACGTCCTGGGTAACCATGTTTCTATTCAGGCCTCCACTCTTTCTCTGCAATGCAAGCGGATGTGTTGCGCTCCCCAGAGCCTGCACCTGCCTGAGAAACGAGAACCCCAACACGTCCCCATGCCGCTGGCCCACACGCTGTGCATGACCACAACTGGCTCTGAGCTCTGCTGCCACAGTGTAGCGGGACCCCCGGCTCCTTCCCCTGCCAAAGCACCATCTTCTCCTCATTTT
>JAOXNO010000041.1:57977741-58069057 GCA_028565335.1 Limnodromus scolopaceus | reverse complement strand
TATATTCACATCACTCAGCTGGCTTCATGCTGCAGACACCAGTGGTGTGATGGGCAACCACATGTTATCTGTTAAGAGCACACTTGGTTTGAGGGAGATTTTTCTTAGAGAGAAAGACATAAAAGTTCCTTAGTTGCTGAGCTCTTGTTCACTCTCTTTTATGTAAAGCCAAGCAGATACACAGAGGCTCTACACCATATAAGCCAATGGGTTTTGCAAATAGTTTTGCATTATAAAAACCTATGGGAAAAGGACTATTAGGTGGTATACTGGCAAAACAGTAAATCAAAATACACTGACATGCCATTTCATTCACATATAGCACAGTAACACTGAGCATTACATGGCCACATCCTGTTTTCGCGATAACCTTGAGGCACACACATAACATCCTGGTGTGCAGCAATCTGGTTATGGTAGAGCCCATAAATCAGCAGGACACGCTACATGGGCTGAGCAAGCCAAGGACTCTGAAAGCTGCGTATCGATAAGGCTGCCTGACAAGAAAACTAGATGTTGTGTTTCTGCATCAGAAATCCAAACCACCTGGATCTAGTCTGGATGTACTTGGGGCTGGGGATGGAGAAGGCATTCCAGCTGTGGATTAGTCTGGAGGACACTAAGATGAAGCTTTAGCCAGGATTGCCTGGACAGCATGGGAATCAGGGCCACAGGAAAGCAGAGAGACCCCAGGGAAACCATTCAGTATCTGTCAGGTAAGTGCTGAGATAACTGTAGCTACAACCAAACATTTTCTCCCTCAAGTTAATTCAACCTGGCAAAATATGACATTTAGCAAACCAACACGCTGCCATATATTTAGTGTATGAATAGCTAAGATATGGTATATTTTCATTGGGATCTTTCTCTACCGGGAGCATTCCTCTGTTGTAAGGTTTCTGAGCTATGTCTCCAATCTCCATTATGCAGGGTAAACACTCCCTGGATAACACCCTGGCCAGAGCCCATAAATGCAATCGTTTCCAGTGCTGAATTATAAAGACCAAGTGATAGCTTCGCTCTGCTCCAAGCTACTGTATTTTACCAGGAATCTGAACAAGAATGGCCCATCTATATCACCCATTCATGACAGTATTTGCTTTTCAAAAATTATCTCAGTAAAAATTCTCAGGCTCGCTGAAAGAAGCTCTTTTGATTTATTTGCGATGCAGGAGAAACAGTGCTAGGCTGCTCACAAATGTTCATGGTAAATATATGACAATTGATATCAAGGTTCAAGGCTAACTGGAATAAATGAAACATTAGAGCCAACTTCCTAAACTACACTGGCAGGTATAGTACGCAGACTAAAAATCAAAACAAAATCAAAACCTACCTAAAAAAATGAAATAAAAAAAAAAATCCAAACCTCGGATTGGACCCAAAGACACAATGAAAGATCAAGGAAGAACGAATGAGTGGACATTTAGATGGGTAACCTCAATTAAAAAAATTAAATGATACAGTTAAATGGCACAGGCTTGGGAGGCTGGAAGCAAAAGAGACAATCCTGATACTCAGAAGCTACCCCAAATGTCAGATATTTAAAATAATATGCATGGTTTCTATGCAAGTCCTCAATTTTGTTTCTGTTAGGAATTAGATTAGGCCTTAACTTGAAAGTTTAAGTACTGAATTATTGCCAAAAACACAATGCAATTTGTACAACTGCTAAACTAGGTCAACAGTGAGACAGGTGCCATAGCGAATCATGCCTGCTTTCAGCGAGGCCTCTCACTTCTGCGAATGGGGAAAAAGAGGGCAAAAAAGGAAAATACAGTACTACAGTGAAAGGAATATTACAGAGTAGTAGTGAATGCAGTAACACCAGGTGTATTCCATCCATCAGGCTTAACCCTGAGGGTGGGGAGCAACAGAAAATTGCTGAAGATTAGTGGACACAAGGGCAACACTTACTGATTCGGGATCCCTCTGCTGTTCAAGGAAAGCTGAGAATTCCACCAGCCTGAGCTTGGTCGTACCAATCGATCGGCCCTGCCACGCAGGGACTGAGGGAGCTGGAGCCGACGTGGGCTCAAATCCTAAAATAAAGGAACTTCATGAAGTTGATAATTCCTCAGTTTATATTTTCTGAATTAAATATAATCGGGAATTATGCATGCAGTCCTTGGATGTTTATATTAATTTCAGCAAATAATAAATTCAGAATAAGTTAAAATTGGAAAAACACAGAAAAATATGTAGAAAAAGAGGTCCCAACCCAGCAAGCTATTAATGCTGCAAATAAAAGATCTACTTCTTTGTTTCCTTGGGGCTGTAACTCACTGTAGAATTTTCGTTTAAATTATATACTAGACTATAGAGATTTATAGAGACTTCAAGTAAACTTATAGCTGACCCTTCCTCAGAAAGTGGCAGCAAGACTCACAGGAGATATTACTGCCTTGGGACTCAAGAGGACTGGCCTCCATTTCTGGCTCCTAATGTGCCACATGTTACAAGTAAATCACCTCTCTTTTTGCCTGTTTCTTCTGCCTCTCAATTCTCCTCTCCTATTTAGAGTATAAGGTTTCCAAGGCAGGGACTGTCTCTTACTATGTATTTGCACATTGGGTCTTTGACTTCTTTTGGAGCTTTTAGGCAGCATTATATTACAGATAATAATAAATAATTACTGTAGAGAGCTGAATCACACCCTAAAAAGAAAAAGAAGGTTTTAAATTGATAATAAAGAGGGAATGACATGATCTAGAGAGAGAAGGGATGTTAACCACCATCTCTAATTCACCTCAAGAGAAAGAATAAATGCTATCTCTTGCTCCTCATCGTGGAAAATTAGATGAGAAAGAAACAAAACAGTAAAGGAAGAAGGAAAAGGCAGCAGCTTGAAGGAAAAACTGTTCTTGGGAGAGACACAGGCACAAGGAAGGCAGGGGACCCGCACCATTAGAAAATAAAGGCAACGTTAGAAAATAAAGATAATCCTGAACTAGGTTGAGAACCAGGGAGAGAACACAGGTAGTGTGTTTCCACATCCTGTAATGGGAGTATGGTACCTGGCTCCATCCCTCAAATTTAGGCAATGAAGGTGTGAGGCTTGTACGAAATACAGAATTACAAATGTGACCGGTTAGACATGAGATGGAATTGCTATGAAGCAAAAACTCAGGCATGAGTTTTGCCTGATTTAGAAATAATAATAATCTTATTCTGAGAGAAAACATAGAAGAATTAAAGAAGGCAATTCAAAATGTCTGTCTTAGAAAAAGTGTTATAAATAAGGAATTTCAAAAAAAAGGTAATAATCAAGGATGCAAAAGGATATCCTTAGTTTTAAGCATTAGACAGCAGCAAGTTAGAAAATCATAAAAAACTTGGTAAGAGTTAGAAAATGGCAGTTCAAACAGTCAGAGGCATGGGGTCATTTGGCAAGGGAGACGTAAATTTTGTTATCATCTGCAAAGAAATAATTTTTCCTGAAATTAGGCATGAAATCAACTTGGGAAAAGGCAAAGGGATGTAGCCATGGGAAGGGCTTGATCAATTTGAGCAATGGAAGTCAGACTAAACATTATGTAGTTATCAAAGTGGTACCAGGCAGAGCAAGACCTTCAGGAGGGGAAGACTTATCAACAACCAGATACACAGAGATGTTTTATACTTAAGGCTAAACATATATGGTTTTGGAAGAATTGTTAGCCTCGGTTTAAAATAAATTAAGGCATATTCTCATTCAGATGGAAGCAAACATGCATCCTATTAGTCATTTTTCACAAAATATTTTCTTACAATGTGGAATGCTGACTGGAGATCACATATGCACTCCTTGCATATGTATTAGTGCTTCCTACCTAAAATGTTAAAAAACCAAAACAAACCCCCCAAAGCCAATGATTTTCCCTCATATATCAACAGGTCATAGGACATTGGGACTTGTGTTTGGTTTGGATACAGGGAATGTTAAATATGGAGTAGCGGCTCTGTCCCTCTCAGCAATTAATACATCACATTCAGTACATAATTCAAGTCTTTTCAAAGGAGAGTATAAATGGAAGAATTACCTGAAATGGGAGCTGTGACTGATGGCTGTATAGGATAGCCCTGCTGAACGAATGGCTTTACGCTGGAATAAAGAGTTACACAAAATTCATACACAGTAAATTCCACTAGAGTCACATAGTATAAGAATATAGATGGTTAATGACTGTTTACCCACAAACATATCTCTTCCTTGCACAGACAGTAAAGAGGGGGATGACAATTACACCCAATATCTTAAAGCAAGGAACTCATCTGTGTTCAGTCACCCAGCAGGAAACCTGATGCACCTATTGCAAGTATCGCAGCAGACATGCAGGGTGATTGCTTTGACTCCCAATAAATCCAGAGGACACTGAACTGCAGGGGCACAAAGTCTCCCATGGACCTCAAGGGAATACGGTGGGGAGAAACAGAAAATTAACACTGGGAAATATTGCTCCAGAGACCACCGCAGGGCCAAAAACGTAACACCTGACAGAGGTGCAAAGGCTTCCTTCTCCATATGGTGCTGTTGCTACCATGGTGCCACTGACCACTAATGAACCTTGTGGTTATCTCCTGCCTTGCAGGAAGATACGTCCCCCTTGCCTCCAGTAGCATATATTTAAAAGAGGATGGAAGTATTTGTGCTGGAAACTTTTTCACAGGCAAAGCCTTACCAGCTGCTTTCTTGGCATTATCATTGCATCTCACCATACAATGGGAGAAAAAGGAGTGTGCCCATTAGGTATTCAGCTTCAGCTTTGAGGTCTGGGATCCCTTATAACTTTTTGAATTTGAGTTCACATCACTGGAAAGAGTCTTCCTTTCCCTACAATTATCTTTTCCTCCTTTTTAGAAAAATTTGCAAGTTCTTTCCTCATTGATACCTTCTGGCAGCAAAGTGCACAAGTCAGCCCCACACCACATATAGAAGCATATTTTAATTTTCAGACTTACTCTTGTGAGGATCCCGGCTGCCCTGTTTGAATCATGCCCGGCCAAAACTGAAAGAGGAAAAACAAACAAACAAACAGGCCCACAATTGTTTTCTTTGTTGAAAGATTTTGGATATATCTGAACAAGCATGATTCCTTTTGCAAACACAAATGAAAGCATTAATCCATTCATTCAGTCTTAGTTTTCTACTGAACATTGTTAGAGAATACAGAGATTTTTTTGGGACTTGGCTAATAACTTACCCCAGGTGCCCCAGGAAATGTAGGACGGGGAATTCCTGGCAGGCCCAGCTTGTTGTGAATAGCAGTAGCTGAGACTATCTGAGCTGATGACATTGCTGCCATGTGCTGGAGTGCTTTGTCCTTTGCTGTCTGATCCTTTAATATGACAATTACAGGAGTCTTAAAACATTTGGCACAACAAATGATGTTAAGTAACTGCAGCTACAAGCATGTAACTAAAAACTTAAAAAGCCACACAGAAAATGCAAAAATAGCAAACCATGCAGGGAAAAAAAAATACAGCACGGAGGCTAACACTCAAACTACCTCAAGGCAAAACCTCCTCTCAGACATGCATGGTAGACCTGAATTCTCACAGTCTGCTCTGCCAACAGGCAGGAAGCTCTGGGACACCAAACTACTGCCCACTTGTTTATCTGGGCAAATTCTGCTGATTTTAAATCAGGCTGGACTAAACACAGTCTGCTGCTAAGGCTCTGCCTGCAGGACAGGGAGCACTGAGATTTGAGCTCTATCATTTAGATCTAAGAGAAGTTTGCCTTTCATATTACACTGTAAAATGAGAACACGGAACTGCGACTGACTCGCAAACAATGACAGATTTTTCTTCGTGCTTACAGGTTTAGAAATATTTTGGATTCTGTTTTATGACCAGTATTTTAAAGGTAGATAACAAAAATGTAAATAACATTTTAAGCTTCCAATTGTGGCATTTTACTGATTTACAGTGTTCCCAAAGAAAAAAATCAGCCATAAGATTTCTGCTGTTTTCAAGCATACAAGAACAAGTTTAGGAAAAGATGTGTTGTTATCGATTACTTGTATTACAGCAGCGCTTCGAGTCCTACTCACTGCCAATCATGTATGATCACAGAATAGAAAAGGAAGTCTCTTAATGCAACAGAGTTAACTAAGTGCATATCTTATGTCAAGTAAAATAAGTAAACAACAGACTGTTACTATCTGGTAAAGTGGAGTTCCTCATCCAGAAGTACTGTATTAATAAGTGCTAATATTTAGGTACGTGACTTAGAATGAAGGAACACAAGCAGTATTAAGCAAGGATTTTTGTTGGGTTTTTTTCTAGTTTTATTTTACAAGCAAAGTAGCAAGCATGCTGGCAAGAGATGCATGCTCTTCTATATGATATATGACTTTGCACATATGCTTCCTCTAAAGCTTGTATGTAGTAGTACTATAGATGAGCAGTTTCTTCCTTTGAATAGCTCCTTTAGAAACAGCAAAGGCTGCAAGTACAGGAAAAGCTAGCCAAAAATTCTGCCAAGCACAGTTAAGGTACATAATACTTGGTTTAGTTAAAATACTTACCATGCTTGTTACCTGGATACAACAACAAACAGTTTATTAAAATGTTTGTGTAGAATAGCAGATTCTTAGCAAAATACGAACAAAATAGTAAGAGACAAAGGAAGAGCAGTTTGCTCAACATTAAATATCACGTTTAAACAAATGCATTATTTTCACCTAGGGACTGATTCATTAAAAGAAAAAGAAAAAAAAAGGATAAAAAACTGACAACAGAACACTGGGGAGGAATAACCCCTGCCTCCCTGTGTGAAAGCTGCAGATACTGAATGAAGGGGATTGTTGCTGAGCTTGTTTCCCTGGGCTGTGCAAGGAGTCCCTGCGGGTGCCTCTGTGGGATGCAGCCTGGGAGAGGGGCAGGTGGTGCAGGGGAGTAGCTGCTCCAGCAGGGTTCCCCCTCCGCACCTCGCAGGATGCGAGCCTCAAGTGCAACCCACTGTGGTGCTGCCTGCGTTCTGACCTGTCCAAGCCTTGCTGACAGTGCATCTACAGAGCAACTTCTGGAGGCGGAGAGACACGCTATCCCATCAGTGCACAAACAAAACTTGGTCATTTCTCCAACTTGTAGCTTTCCTGTATAACTACGAGCCATTCACTAGGTAAAGAGCTGGAAGTCAGCTCTGGCTCTGCTGGCTGCTTCCACTCGCCTCTGCCTGCCCCAGGGTAGGACGGTAGGCACAGGATGGCTGCCTTTGGATGTCTGCAGACTAGTGGGTTAAAAAATGCTTTGGTATGTGTTAAGAGGTGATAGCGTCCTGAGATTCATGTAGCTTTCCAGTAAGCTGACCTCTCTACCCTCCTGCACAGTAAGAAGGACCATCCATCATAAAAACATGACAGTAAGGAGGTGTCCTTAAGCAATATGGAAGTGCTAGCCTCACCAGACTTTTCTGTTCCTTTCCCCCTCTGTTCCCCCTCTTCTGTTCCCCTCACCCTCTTTTTCTCAGGTGAGTTGGCTTGGAAATGCCACACCATGCAAGTCTCACCCACAGTCAGCTGCATCGTAACAAAAAAAATCATACAGGGTTTTGATACCCTGTGTGAGAAATGCACATTTTGTGGTGGCCATTTATCTCATCCTCTTTGACCAACTACATTTTCAGGAGGATGGAAAGAAAGCAAAAACATATAGGACGACAGCTCAGAAATACAGCCCTTGCAATAGGACTAGTCTTGAGGAATTTCAATGACTTCACAAAATTTCCTAATGATGACAAATCTGCCAGCTCCACTGGACATCAACTGACTCAGGCCAACACACAACAACGAGAAGTTTCACCTTTTGCAGGCTTAGGAATTTCTGCACAGTCGGAAGATCAATTTTTCTTAAAGTGTAACTTCACATTCAAACATGAAAGAAATCAAATTCAAAATCAAATACAAATACTTAAGAGGTTCTGACTTCCATTGGCAAAAAAGCACCTTTGGCTCCAGAAACATCTTAGAGAGCTGCGAGGTGGTGGCCTATGCTTGTATAATCAAGCAGACTTCATAGTCTTCAAAAACAAATGAGAAAAACACATTTTAAAGCTGTTTATTTAAATTGAAATATTAGCTTGTCTGCCACTTAAAAAACAAGTATACTTTGGGGTTTTTTTACTCTGTAATGAAGAACCCTCGTATCCAGGAGGGAATGAGTCTTTCTACCTACCACTGCAATGCGGCCACTTCTGGGATGAAACTTGGTAAACTGATTAATAACACACAATGGTATTACATCACAGTTTAGGCAGCAAGAGAAGTAATATATCCAATTAAAACGGCAGGGGTAATTTAAACAGGCAGATTACAGTAATTACCCAGGTTGGAATTTGGCCAGGACAAATGGGTTAACACCCCTACTCTAAACAGGAACGTTGTGGGATTTTTAATGACTGCAAATAGTTAAGACTTTGATTCCCTATCTTGTCCAAGACAGAGAGGGTTTGGTTTTGCTCTCACTTGCGCTGCTGTATAAAGCTGGAATAAATCCTTTCAGGTCAATTAGGTTTACACTTACGTACCTAAAATGAAAGTTTGGCCCAGCGTGCTGCAGAGTCCCATGATGAGGTTCGGCAGAGGCTTGGGGGGACAGTATCTCCTACTGAATCATTAAATCCTTCTGGAGCTTAAGGTATTCCTTAGATAGGTCTATCTGGCCCTGACTTGGCTTGACCCTACTTAATTTATGAGCTCTGATGGGATTGCTGCTGCCCAGGAATGACACTGTAACAGTAAGTAACAGACTGCACTCTTAGACTGCTGCCTTGCCTCCTCTTATAAAAGTCTTCTGTGCTGTGGTATGTAATTAGTAATGAATGTTACTGAGGTGGATTTAGAGTATGATCAGTGGAAATCTGGTGTAGTTCCACTAAACCTCTAAAATGTCATCACTGTAATGGAGATCAGAGTCTGCCTCATGTTTTAGCCAACTTCTGGCTGCAGCTGCAAACACTGTCTTTGGAAGGTGTAAGCGCTAAGAATCTAACGCAAGAAGACTACATAACTTTTAATGAATCAGGCCCTTGAGGTTTACTTTTCACCCATTAGTTTTGGAATGCAAAGTACATAGTTAAATTAGATAATAAAAATTCCCCAGATTCATCTAATTATAAATCTTAATATCTATAAAAGCCCCACATGAAATAAGAGTTCTGCATGACAAGCACAAAAGGATTTGTGCTTGACTATCTTTTAATCCAACATAAACAGAAGAATAATTCAATCAATCAGTTCAAACAAGTCCTATGGCCAAAAAATAAAAACTGTTATCCTAGAATGATAAACGAGGCTTTGAATACCATGTTACCTATGACTTTGGGAAAAAAATCTAAGACAGTATGAAGAAAAGTAAGCACAACAGAACACAGTATTAATTCAATAAACCCTAAAACCTGTACGAATACCTAAAATACAAAACTTTTCTTGTAAGGAAAAAAAAATTACTTAAGAGAAGAAACAACAATCTGCTCACAAAATAGATATTACAGTAACACTAACATAAAATAGATTCCTAATAAGCAATTTTGCAGATGTTATTTCTGCTCAGATCTCGTATTGATTCAAATAACCTTTGCAATAATTAGCTGTAGCTCAAAAAAGATAAACAAATCATGAAAATATACAATTGTTCTGGACAAAAGATAGAGAGCACTTCAGTGTTTCTAGCCCTGATCTCCAATTTGCTTATTATTAGAGAAGACAGGAGTAAATACAAAAGCTGGCTATTTCAGCCAGGCAATAGCTAATGCCAAGAAGAGAATGCGCATTCAAAGCTGTCCCAACTTGCTGCCTAATGAGTAGCAATTAATCCATCTTATTGTATTTCAAAATGCTGAAGACTCCATTCACATCAAAGGGAATTTTTCAAGGCTTTTATCATTGTTCATTTAAAAAGTATAGAGCTATCTTTAGCATTTTATAATTGACAACAATATTTTCTTTCTATCCCTCAATGTGGAATGTAGAATAATGGATTTTAAAACATGTAATATGTGTGAACTGTAGGCATTTTAATGTTTCTTTTTGTCTCTGTCTAATTAATCTTGCACTATGAAAAAATATCTGAAATGAAAGTCAAAGGCAGATGTACATCCTGCTGTGAAGACCTTTAATCTCTATTTATGCACAACTTCCAATCCATCTTTTCTTCGAATAGACAGAGGTGACTTTGACTCCCTGCCAGTGCAAAGGTGGGAAATGCTGCAACCTAACACTATGGACTAGTGTATTTGACATGTTAATACAATATTAGACTGTAAAACTTCTGCTTTGCCTCCTCCAGTCTCTGCATGAGAGGAAATGTCATGAAGAGGAGCCACCTTTCAGACTGGTCTCTAAGGTCAGCTTTATCTCAGCCTCTCTTTCCATTTTCATTAGATGAAATTTCTCTAACTTCAGAAATTTTCTAATAACCTCAGAAAACTAAGATTAAAATCTCCAAAATAGGAATATTTTCCTGCTGTAAAAAGAATTAGAATGTGCAACATCTATGGAGAGCTTAAGGGACATTCTCTGCTGGTGGTCTTGAAATGCAGCAATAGTATTTACATGTGAAACTTCTCTTTCTTGCAGGCTAAGGATACATCCATCCAGAGGGACTGTAGGTACTTATCATCCAAGAAAAGAGACTTTGCTGGAACAAACAGACTTTACTGCATGCAGATGAGATTTCAGTCTGTTAGGTAAGCTTCAGTAATACTCTATCCAATGCAATGGGTTCAGAACGCTCTGAAATCCTTCCATCCATTTGGATTTTTGCAGATGATAAACACAGGAAGATTCGTCCAAGTCCCCTCCTCACCGTGAGCAGGGTTCAGACCAAGGTGAGACAGAAAGATCTCTTATTTCAGCTAAAGCAGTGCTGGCACAGAGGGAAGGACCAGCTTCTCTGCGATGCCCATGCCCTGCATGGGAGGTGGGCAGAGGGGACGTCTGGTGGTAAGAAGAAGACACATGGGAGATGGAGATGGCTCAGGTCAGTGCTGACTGAACCTGTTGCTATGGACTGGCATGAAGGATCTCTACTCTACAGAGTGCTTGCCCCTCATGCTGCAGGTAGGAAACTTGACATCAGATGCATGTGCTTTTTTCTAAGTAGTAACTGCTCCCCTGGATGCCATGAATCACAGGTTTTACAGAGTAATTGCAAGAGCCAGCTCATTGTTAAAAGGGTGAGATTGGCCTAGGTGGGAAGCAGAGCTTCCCTTGGCTAATCTTCTTCTTGATCACCCCTTCACTGGTAAATGTGGGCAGCACCCACTCCAGGAGAACAAGAGTCCATCATCTTCCTGAGAAGGCTGATGTAGAAGTCCAGGCTGCTGTCAAAATGGCTCCCGTTGAAACAATGGGCACTCATAGATGCCAAAATGTGTTCAATTTGTCTTACTTTCACATCAGTGATATCCTTCTCAGGCGGTGTTCAAAGGACACTGGACCATACAGATGGTTCGACACAGGAATAATAAGAAAAATGGGCAGTAGCACTAACAAAATGTCTGAAGCAGCAAGATTCTTCTCAGGTTCCAGACTAGTGGCTTCTCCCAGCTCTGTTGAGTAATTACAGCTCCCTGGCAGAAAAAGTGAGGGCTCTCTTTCTCATAAAGCCAGCTCCCTACAGCATCTTCTTGCATCAGTTTCACCTCTTCCACGTGGGGAGAAAAAGGTCTGTAGGAGGCTGCAACTTCTCTGGAGAGGCCTGTGCAAGAGGGCTGGAGTTGTCCCATGGCACCTCATTTGCTGAGACCAATAATGGCAAGAAAGAGGAGGGAGATGGGGAGAGGCTGGTTCCTCCACCCTTTCTGGGCACCCCTCCGGCTGGAGGCCATGAAGGAGTCACCAAGGCTATGTCAGGGCTCCCGGGGAAGCTAAATCCTGAGGGCAGGAAGAACAGCCTGGGCCCCGCAGTCCAAGGGCCAGAAAATTGCTCCCACTAGTGTGTGCTCCTTCTTCACTGCATAGTTGTAGAGTGAAAGCAAATGCCCCTGCAGAGAGTTGAGGCCGTGGAGGTGGGAGACTCTTCCTGAAGCAATCCATTCCTTGCACCAAAATGGCGGCTCTCCCACTTTCTACTCAGTTCTGAGGGAGCTGCAACCCACTGATGGATGGAAAGAGCAACAAGGTCTGAAGCTCTTACAAAATAATTTGTTGCCCTAACAGATCTTCAGGCAACTCCTTAAAATGAAAAATCCTTCTGGATCTCTACTTGCTGCAAATGGCATCTAGGCTAGAGGCTTCAAATATTACTAGGGTTTAGCTAGCTTCTTTCATCTTTGGAAAGCTTCAATAAAAATCAGACAGCAGGTGCAGTACTTTAAAATATTTTTTGCTTTATAAGTGTCTTCATATTTTAAGCTATTTTGGGCGTTCAGAAAAGCAAGTATTTTAGAACAGTAAATCCAATATTTTTGTTAGGCTCCTAGGCCTGTATTTTGGTATTTAAGTGGGCTTCCTAATTTTTGTAGCCCTGAGCGCTCACCAGTCCTATAAAAATCCCTGAGAGCTGCTGAGCACCTCTGAAAGTAAAGCCACCTACTTACATACTTAATTTTAGGCATCAAGGATTGACAATTTAAGCTTAAAATGCTACATGTCTCTGTATTATTGCACCCTCGGTTAAAAAGCAGTATGTTTAAGTTGTCTTAGTTGTTCTTTACGAACCCCAACTGCTCAGCCAGTGCAGCTAAAAAGCCAGCCACCAACAGCCATACAAGCTTGCCAGCATGCTGCCCACTGCGGACGAAAAACCCAGTGCTTCTGTCAAGGAGGCCTGTTACAAAGCCAGGCTGTTATTCATACGCTGCAGTTCCAGGATCGTGGTAAGCATCCGCAGTGCTCACCGCTTAGTATTGTGAAATTACTTTCTGAAACATTTTGCTTTTCAGCTAGAACAAAAACGTGATTTGTTCTCATCTGGGAAAAAAAAAATGACAAAAAGAAAAAAAGGAGGGAAGTAAAAGATTTACAAGTTCCTTCGCTTTTTATTTAAAAGAAAAAAAATCAACAGCAAAAACTGCAAAAAAAACCCTCTTCCACTTTAAGTAATGTGAAAACAAAACAAAAAGGGTCCCAAGATCTCCGCTGGAAAACTTGAAAAAACAAGCAATCCAAGAAACCCCTATTAAGCATTTCCAAGAGTTTCTTTTTAGCCTTAGAATATATTTTATGGAAACCAGGAGAAATGGGGACATGTACAATTTATCACGTCAGATTAAGCAAACATACTTAATAGTCCCTGAACAGGACTCTGACTGAGGCTCTCCAAAGACTAAATGTCAATATTTTATGTTAAAAAGTAAAATTTCAGGGAATCTTGTAAATTGTACGAAACTTGAGGTGATACTAGATTGTACTCTAGAAACACCTTATAGTTAGAGCAATCTTGATAAGCTGTGCTCTCTGGCACTTGGAATAAACAATCTATTTTAAGTATTCTTGATAGCATTTCAAAAGTACAGACAAAAAACATTTGGGAATGGAAAACAATTACCCCAATTACCCTTCTGGAAAAAGCAAAAAAGAAAAAGTGTCTACACAACTGCATAAAAACCCCGTGTATTTAAATACACTCCTAGCACTCAACTGTTAAAAAAAAAACAATAAAAATAGAGTAATGGGTTAAAAATCAGGCTTAGGTGCTGAGCTGTTACAAAGAGTAGTTCACTTTGCATTTGGACAGTGTTAAAACAACGTTTTTAATGTGAATGCTAGTGCAGAAAACGGAGATTAAACACAAAGAGACGCAGACAGCTACCACATGCAGGAAAACGAGGTTACAGGCACAGCAGCACCAGGCGCTCGCCCATCACCGCGGGGAGGAGGAAGGGACAGGCATAGCAACCACAAGCCCAAAAGCAGAAAAGCGCATACCTTCAGCTTGGAATGAAAATCACGAGATTTCCTTCTGGCAAGAACCTGAATGTGACTAGACACCTGCAGGGTAGGGGAAGGGAGGAAACAAAGGAAAAGCCTGTAACCATGGAGATGAAAAGCCCCCTACAACTGGGCAAGCCAAACGTACCTTAATGGCGGCTTGAATTTCTCGAACTTTCTTTCTTGCTAAGACCTGTATGTGACTAGACACCTACATTGTTCAGATTTATAGGAAAAAAAAAAAAACAACAAACAAAAGAAAAACAAAAAGCAAATCAAATTTTAAATGTCTATTTTTTTTCTTTAAAAAAAAACAACTTTTCTGAGGGCAGGAAGTTATTTGCATCTTCAGTAAGCTCTGCTGTTAAAGATACCACATTCCCAGCCAGATACCAAGCTCTTAGCACCGAGGCTTAACAATACGGGTCATCACTGCAGTGACTTGATTAAGGGAAAAAAAAAGAAAAAAAAAAGTGTAACCCACCAGGTTGTGCATTCAGCTACAAGATAGAAGACACAGCTCACAGTTGGACGCAGCCCAGGTGCTTTGGTACCAATCCCATCGGTGCCCAGGCCCCGCGCTCTCGCGCTGGGAGCCGACAGGATTTCTACCCCATCTGCTGAGAGATGCAGATGCCCACTCTGACCATTTGCCACTAGGCTTGAGACATAACTTGGCAGCAAGAAGTTTTATCCATTATTTATTGTGTTCTGCAGCTTCAATGAGGAGCCTCAGGCTGCATTTTGACCCCACTGAAATGGTCTAAATTCTGGAACAGATGATAAAACACTGGCTCAACGTAGGTCCCGGAACCTGTGTTGGCTTCCTCAATAATCTCAGCATCAAGTCAGCCCACGAAACACTCATGTAAGGGGGGACCAGTAACTTGACATCAGCTTGGGTGATGTCCAGGTTTGGTTCATCGTCATTACATTATGGTAAGAAATCTGGGTAAACCCAGTCCTGCTATAGACCAGTTATTGGTCAGAAGTTGTTGCCTGTGCGGTGAAGGGCCTGGGCCCAGATTAACACTCCTGTTTACTCAGGCACATACTGAAATCCATGCTATTGATGATGAGGGCTTAATATGCCAGCAAAAAAATGACCAACATTGCTCAGCACCCTGCAGCCCTCTGTAGGAAGGTTTAAAACCTGCAGTGATGGTAAAAACTGCTAAAGAGAAGTCTCTTATTCTTATAAGAGTATATATATATATATTTTTATATATATATATATATAAAATACCGTATCAAGTGTACATTTTTCTTAAGTTTGTTACAATTCCTGTCTGGGAAAGAACAAAGTAAAAGAAAAGGAGAAACAAAGCTTGATTTCCTCCCTTTATAAGACTATTCCATGACAATAGTACCAAAAAGCCTGTATTTTTTAGTAGGGAAGCAAACAGTAATGCATAAACGAGCATAGCCCCTGAAGGCCACCTTCAGAGACTTCTTTGGGAAGCAGCTGAGGAACCAGTTTGCAGTAATTCAGAGTTATACTATTGCTTACTAAGTAATTTTGTATTCAAACAAGTAGACCAAGTTTTCACACATGTTCATTTGTTTTGCTTTCAGTGAGGTATTAGTGGTGTTAAAGGTTATACAAGAAGCACAATTGTAACATTTAATTGCTCAGTTGAAACTCAAAAGTAAGGACAATCAAACTTTTCTAAACAGTCTATAGTGATTTATGAATTGCTAAAGAGGGATGTGCAAGTAGGGAGGCAGAACTTTGCCATATTTTTAGCCATCATAGCCTTCTCGGTTTCACCGCAGCTCTACCAGCACACGCTGGCCAAGGATCTAGCCCCAAGGTCTGCATTTTGACTCCTGATGCAATTTTCAGATTCCAGCATAACCTCCAACTCCTGCAGCTCCCATGGGCATAGCAGGGACTTTGTCTTTTGTTTCAGATTTTTTTGCCAATCTTTTGTTTGTTCCTTCTCCATGTGCTACAGTTTTTATCCTTTCTCACACCTTTTTCCATCCCTTCTACATACATTTACTTCCCAGCTGACAAAGGACACCACCCTGGGCAAAATATCACCCAGTCCAAAGTACTTTAAATCTGAGCACTGGCAGCAGGCCATCTTTGTGTGTGCTGACTCAGCATCACCTTTCCTTGCATTACAAAACACACATAGCATGCAAGTGTACAAGCCTCTGCCTTCCCCTTCGTCACACATATGGATGGGGAGATGGGGAATCTCACACTTGACATTAGAGAAAGTGAGGGGACTCTGCAATTTGTGAAGCATTTTGAAACAGCACAAGGGTTTAGTAACCACAGCATAAGCTACACAGAGTGTGTGCCTTCTGTGAGGCTGCTGATCACTGTGGATATTATAAATTAAAGGATTTAGTCATATGAGATAAGTTAATGGTTATGTGATAATCATCTGAAAAAGACTTAAGACTGGTTAGAGGTTTATTCTGACTCTTTGATGAATGAAATCTTACCGTGGTCACAGACCTGGAGCCTGAAGGCTCTTAGGTAATTTTTTTTATTATTTTTTCCTCCTGTAGCAAGTATGGCCCATGAGCTGAAAGCACGATTAGAATCAGTCCTGCCAGATAGTTTTTATTTATTTACCTCTCATATCCAAGGACCATAACCTCTATTATACAGGTGAATTGGCTGGACTTTTAAAAGTTCTATTATTCACCATCTCAAAATAATTATTATATTCTGTAATTGTCCCTATAGAGAAATAAGGCACAAAGCTTTATGCTTCTGCTTCAGCTTTTGTAGGTGGTTTTTTTTCCCCAAATACAGGGGATAATAGCTTCATGTACACATAGATTAATAAAAAATGCATCCTCAAACCACCACTGCACAACATAAAAATAACAGAGTTTTAAATATTTTCTAAACAGCATGTATTTAACCTGAACAGTGAAGTCAATACATCATCTCATCAGAGCTGAAGCACAGACAGCCACTGCAGCCAAAAATGCCATGTTTTGTCATTCACTGACATGCATACTTCCCCATTAGGTTATTTTACCTGCTTCCTGGTCCGTGTCTTCCCTGTTCTAAGTTTGATGTATCTGGCTATCAATTCATTCCTACCTGAAACAAAGAAAAATTCATGGTAAGGGACAAGTGGCATCGCATCCGTAAACACCATTAAAATAACACATTTAAACTTATGGCTTCCATACGTATGAGGCTTATGTTTTCTTATGCCTACTCCACTTTTCATTTGCTAAACTATTTATCAGTGTTTTTCATTGTTCATCAGTATTTCTCCTCCCTCTCCTTAACAGACACTTCATGTTCCACACGAACTAAGTGCGGAGGGCTATGGGTTCAGTGTTTTCCCACTGAAGTCCTGCAGCTGTTTGCAGGCAGAGGGGCACCTCCTTGGTCAGCGGTGGTGCCCAGGGTAATCTCTTGATGGAGAACCCCCCATCCCAAGGGCTGACACAAGATCTGGGCTCCTCTGGTTTTGCTTCTGACTGTGCCAGGTGGTGTTTGCCCCCCACTGGGCCACCTGGACCCCTGCTGGGAGGAGCAGCTGCTTTGAGAAGGTCGTGCGCCACTGGAGCCGAAGCGCCAATCACCCAGATGCTACAGTTTCGCATCAGCTTTTCTCCAAGTTTTTATTCTATGAGGAGGACAGCAAAATCTGTCCTTCCTGCCAGGAAGTGCTCTGCCTCCTCCATTGACGGAAATCACTGTCCCACTTCAGCCAGTTATCAGTCACACCCGTAACTCTATGCACAAGAGCAGTCACCCTGCTGTGCCTAACCTCCAGCTGCAGCGAGGCCAATCAGCATGGTGGTTTGTCATTTAGAGTTTTATTTCTCTTGGAAATGTATAGTATTTCCAAGTTTCTAAAATGGCTATTTGACTCGTCTTCAGTCACACATTATGCTACCTAATACAAACTAACATTTTCTTTCCAAATAATTTCCTTCCTAAATATTGCTGACATGGAAGATAACACGGTCTTATGTGGTGCCCTATTTATTTTCACTGCATATTATGTTACTTCTCCACGAGTTGTAATAACTTAAATATACTTGTTCAACAAGTCCTAAGTTATGGAGTTATTTGCATTCAGCCTGTGTGCAGAAAATGAGAAAACTGATTTAGCAGCAAGCTGAAAACAGGGAGGTTAAGAAAATAACTTGTCACCCACTAAGTTATTTTAAAGTGGATGAGTACATAGCTGGGGAGTGCAGAAAGTTATTATATCAGCCAGGGGCTCAAACTTTTTCAGTTTGATGTGGCGGAGAGAGAGGGAAGTTTTGAAGTAGAATGCCTATGTCTGAAGGGTATTTTGTTGACTGGAATATTGAACGCAATTAGTCAAACTAGACCTTCATTTTCCCTTTCCTTTCTCTCTTCCCCTCTGAACTTTGTTTTACACCCTTTGTTTTAAATGTCTCATGGCTCCTTTCTCTTCCATGGTTTGTTTGTGAAATGGGTACTAGAATGTGAAATACCAACATGCTTCAGAGTAGAGCTGTGCTCTCTCCGATTCCCTTTTTGTTTTGGTCTGGACTGTGTGCCAGGTTCCCCGCAACGCACCACTGTAAGGGTGATGTGAGGTTTGTAACTCTTCAGCAGGTCTCTTCAGGACAAATTTCAAGAGGTAAATTTTGTGTGAGCAAACAGTTACACAAGCAAGCAACATTTCTGCACACAAATGAGGGATTGCTGTATGCATAAGGAGCAGCTAGTTACCTAATTTCACGCAAGACCTTGTCTTTTGGCTGGACAGTAGTTCTGCAACATGTCCTGCCCACAAGGTACTTG
This sequence comes from Limnodromus scolopaceus, assembly GCA_028565335.1. Classification (NCBI taxonomy): domain Eukaryota; kingdom Metazoa; phylum Chordata; class Aves; order Charadriiformes; family Scolopacidae; genus Limnodromus; species Limnodromus scolopaceus. The sequence continues at coordinate 58,050,430 of JAOXNO010000041.1, read as the reverse complement.
CCATATGCAGTGAACAAGAGCCTTTGTGTTCACTGTGTGAAACCTGGGAATGCTCAATCTCTGTATCTCTCTATTCTCATGTTCCTTCTCATCATCCAAACAGTTCACTTCAACTATGGAGAGTTAACGTTCATAGTGGTGGCTGTGTCCTCATGCTGTAACAGCAGCTACCTCCCAGTGACAGGACTGCAAATTCACTTGCAGGTGTTGGGCACGGACAGAAATGGAGCTGCTCTACTTTTCATTAACATTAGATGGAAAAGTTCTACAGTGCAAAAATATCATACAGTTTGGGAAAAGGAACCGACAGAGAGGCCGAGAGCCTGGGGCCACAGCAAGGAGAAGGAAGAGGAAAAGGTATATAACAACGGCACATCATACTAAATGTGCTTTGGACAAGAGTTTTCCAAAACCTTCTGCTTGGTACTTTTTATACCTCTCTCTTTAAAGAGCACAAGACTAGCAGACAGTAAAGAAATGCACAAAAATTAAAAGAAAAACAGGAAGATCCATTTCCCCACCTGCCAGCAGGAAGCCTGAAGGGGCGGTAGCCTGCAAGAGAAACCCTCTGTGATCTGATGAGATTTAGAGATCACCATTTTCCTGCAATCACCCGTATAATATGTGACATGACCATTTGCATATTTCTAAACACACATTTTGATTTAGTCGGGGAATGTCCTTCCTTGCATATCTTCAAGTATGTGCATACATTAAGCACCTAGAATAGTTTTTTGTTGCAAAAAGCACTGTCAGGTTGTCCTTAGCAGCAGCCGGTGACTGCAAGGTCAATGACTCCATAAGATGATGTAAAGGATGCGTTGCTATCTCTTGTCCCTCCTTCTGTACTGAAGATGTTTCAGATCCATGGTCACAGCACAGGTCACTCCAGCCACCCCTTTCCCTTTAAGGCAGCCCTCAGCCATAGCTGAGGAAGGAAGAGTTAAACCTTCACAAGGTTTCACAGTTTTCTTCCCAGTCAAGAGAGCTAAAAAACTATTTTTAAAGGAAAGCTCAGATTCCCAGGCAGCCACTTGACAGGAAAAGCAGCTTTATAGAAAACACCAAGCACTGAAAGTCTAGACTGTATTATTCAAAATACCAGCCAAGTGCTCCAGTTGAGCCCCAGTCCATCCATGAAGTGCTTTGGCTTGAATCAAGGCAGGATTTCTCTGGCCGTTATCTAGCCCGGCAGGGGTATGACTAATAAGATTGTGGTTTTGCAAAGTGATCGCTTCCCCTTAAGGTGAAGTCTAGCTGGAGCCTAGCTCAAGAAGAATCAACAGGGTGGAATAATTTAACTTACAGGGAGGAGGAACTCTACAAGGAACCATACAAAGTAGCCAAGGCAACAGCCTTAGGTTTTCCTTACAGCCATGTTTTCAACACAGCAAAGAAACACACACCAGGTTTAGACAGAGCAGAAGATAGTGAGCCGTGTGAGGCTCACTAAATATGTTCCACCCAGCCACAATGATCTGAAAAGACATAACTTCTTTTTTGCACTACCAAAAAGCCATAAACACGAACATGACCACTGCCTGAGATACACAAGATAGATGTCCCAGACTAAAAGTTTACAGCCTTTATGTTATTTACCATAGACTGGTGCTCTTCTTTACCAACTCTGACAGATACTAACAGAAAAGATCTTATCTCCTGATCGACCAGGGCCCAGAGAGGATTTTAAAGAAAGGAAGGCTGAATAATCCTTAAAACACCCTTTCCTGCTCTTGGGAATGAGAAGAGTCTGAAACCAAACGAGACTCATGGAACTTCTTTAATTGGCCATTAGAAACCTGAGAGTGAAAAACGCTCATTAATAAATAGATCTGTTTTTCTCTGAGAAGAGCTCAGCTGTGGAATTACTTTCCATACACGCCCTTCCTCAAACTCCCTGTCATATATATCTAGGAAATTGCTGGGCAGGAGAGAAGAGGTCAGGTTTATGAACTGTGGATGTTCATCTCCTTCTTCTTGTCATCTGCTATAACAGTCTCCTACTTTGAATGTTTTGGTTCAGGTATCAAAGAGAGGTGTGGGGAGGTGCCAGTCCGATAAAACATCTTCACAGCACAGGAATCTTTTTGTAAGGATCTTGAAAGGATCAGGAGAGGACCACAACAAATATTTTATATAGGCTTCTTCTTGTATGGTTTTGTAGGTTTTTTTCTCTTTTTAAATTCAGGCTTTATCTGTCATGCCTTTCTGTACTGTTAGTGCAACTGCAAACTATAATTCTCCCTGGACTGATGTTGAGGAAGAGGTATTTTACACAACAGAACATCTTTTTTAATCATGACATGAAGTAAAAAGGGGGTTCAGCTAGAAAACGGTGCAGGTGCTAGAAAATCTGCGAGGCTTCACGGGGTGCCAGAGCCTCATTGTGTCCCCCCTGGGGGAATGGTTAGGGCCCAAGGGCAGCCCTGCTCCTGCCAACCAGCAGGATGCAGGCTCCTCCATCCTACCAAACTGGCCCATCCCTGAGGAGCATCTCCCTGAACAAGGGAGTGTGCATTGATCCTGGACACCTCACACAGGCAGCAGGGAGGACTGACATTTTTGCTCGTCTTGTTCAAAATAAGTAGAAGCAGCTGCAAAGCGAGGAGGTTCCCACCCGCCTCTCCTCGGGGGAGGCAGTTGTTGCTCTAACAGAGAGCCCTTGTGTGGGGAAGCCTCCCCCACTAACGGTATTTCCAAAAACATGCTAAAGCAGCCAAGCATCAGCCCCCACAAAGGTCTCCACGAGGCTCCCAGGAGCCAACCTTGCCGCTGAGTGTTGGTTTGGCCCCACTCACCCAGCATGGGCAAGGCCTCCAAAGGTGAAAATCACCCCCTGGGTGAGAAGGACATATCTGGCAACCCCTTCATGGGCCAAAAATGGCACCATCACCTGTGTGCATGAGCCATCAGGCCACCACAAGCAGCTCTACCGGGACCTATGTGAGCTGTGGACATGTCCTCAGCCACACCGGCTCCCTTTCTCCGGGTCCTGGCCACAGGCATCACTGCTCAAACCTGGTCCCCACCAGCAGCAGGGCAGCGAGCCGGTGCATCACGTCCTGGCGGAGCCACCAGCCGTGTGGCAGGCGGGCATCTTTATTTAGAACATTAATGACACAAATTAAACCTCCGCCCTCCCAGCTCCCAGTAATAGGCACAATCCAAATGTGATAAAAATAGACAAGTGTGGGAAATCAAGCCAGTTAGCAATTTGAAAATGAACAGCTAATTTTAAAAAGCTTTCATACTCAGCAAAATAATCCAAGTAATGACCAAGCAGAAAAGCCTATTCTTTTCAGATAATGGTGTACTATGAATTTCTCCAAATTCTACAAGACTGTGGCTTGAAACAGGCATTTCACGTCCTTAGCACAAAGTCTGGGAACAGACCTGCACAAACATTTCATCTCCCAAGTCATGCTCATGGCTGTATTTTCACCATGGCAAAGCTTTTCAGCTGGTTTTGGTAAATTCCATTTCTGGTCACCTCTGCTCAAAGCTGCTACGTCAGCCTGGTGATCACAAAGTGCCACACATGCACCCAGGCACCAAATTTGGAGAATTAGTGGGAATTTGGCTTGATGAGGAACCTGCTGACAAGCTGACTGCACCTCAGACAAGTGCTCTCCTGTGAGAGCCCGTGAGCTACGCTGAGCCCTTTGTCTTGCTGCTGAGCATGGGCCGGATCCAGATCCCACCCGACGTCACGGGGGTCCAAGTGCAGACATCATCAGAGGGGTGGGCTGGTTGGAACATTTTCCTTCATCAGAAGGTGGCCATGGGGCCCTCGGGCAGCAGTGCTCATGGTCTGTGGTAGAAGAGCTGCTCCACCATAGTGTTCAGCCCCGGCATTTTTCCAGTCCATTTTGCTGGCAGAATATCTGGCTTTGGGAGAGCTCGCCTAAAATTTGTGGTGCTGCCTTCTGAAGATGCTTTAAAGCTAAATTGGCTAACAAAAAGCCTCTTGTAGATAAAAGAGCTCTGCAAGTCAACAACTGGCTAAGCAGTTTAAACCCCTAAGTAAGGCATCCTCTATTTAAACGTTATAGGCAAATCTAATTTAAGCTTTTAAAAATATTATGGGCAGGTGTTTAAGTCGTCCGCACACTGGGTTTTGCGAGGGCTTCGGAGGGGGCTGGGCGGCGCTTCCCAGGCGGGCAGCATTTTGTTCAGACAAGCTTTCTGCAGAAGGCCACGTGACATAGGCCAAATAAACAGCATCTGGGGATTTTCAATTACAGACCTTCACCCAGCATGCCTGCACTGTAATCTCTACCAGATGAGGCTCAGGCCTCACTATTTTCAATAATTCACACACTGTGTACACATAACATGACAATAAGGGCATTCATGCAACCGCCTGATTCGCACATCAAAGCTCCCAAATGGCCAGCTGTAAGCATGCTTACTGCTGAATAATTCATTCTTTTCACAGGCTTGAAAAAACGCTCAGCGGGAGTTGGCAAGCTTGTGTTCTTTCCTGTGTGGTATGCTAAACTCAAATTTTGAAAGAGGTACAGCCCCACTAGAAAGAGTCAGAGATCCAACTATTTAAATGTGCATTTGCGAGCTTTCGGATGGCTGCTCACAAAAAAAAAAGAAAAAAAAAGAAAAAGAAAAAAAGAAGCTCTACATTTCCAAGTGGGTAGCGGAGATAAGCTGAAATAGCCTACATGTTTTCTGAGGCAGGTGTTAAATAGAAATAAAATGATAAAACTGTTCTCCAGATAGTAAAATCTTTTTTTACACATATTACTTCTCACTAAATATCTTAAGATATACCAGAGGCATAATAGTTAACAAGTTCAGCAAACTTGAAATTTCCACATACTTAGCATAAATTTTCTACTATATGGCAAAGAGGGTTTTAGTTAATACTAACACGTATGAACAAGACAAACATAGAATCACCAGAGCTAATTCGGTAACTCCTATCTACTGTTCTCACAGATATGGGTTGAATACTAATTTCTAGATGATATTTTAACACCTCCAAATTTGCAGCTGTGTCTCTGAACATTTCGCTTGCAACTGGTGAGTGTTCCAGATTTTGAAAATACTTTGGCTTTACACAACTGAAACAACATTTCTTTAAGATAAAGAAAAAGCGGGGAGAAAAAAGAAGGGTCTGCTTCATAATATCAAGTTTTCTTGACTGTCAATCAATGCCAGAACCAGCAGGATCAACTAGTCGTGACCTCTCCTTATAGCAAACACATGCTGCTTACCAGCTGTGGACTGTGTTTTTTACACCCTTTTCTCTATCATTCAGAATGGCTTCCTCCTAATCACAATAATCCCAAAAGTGCTAAAACATATCAATCGTCCTTTAAGCCCTGCCTACAAAAGGCCAGCCGTCCAGCCTTTATGGGCTTGTCCAACAGCAGCTGATACTTCATTCAACTACAAATCCAATTTAGCAGTTACAAGAGGTTTAGCATCACTGGAAAAATATTGGTGTTGATCCTGCACTCTTAAGTCAGCAAATATTCCTTTGCCATATTGTTTAGCTTTTTCTGCCATATTTACACTTCTGCTGGATTTCCCTGAATGACTTCAACAACAGCATTTAACCTCTGAACTGGTAATATTTACAGTTGATCAAACAGCGATTTTTAAAATATGTTTACCACAATTACAGAAACATAAGCCTATTTGTATTCTAACTGTTACGACTCTGAAAAAAAACCCCAGCCAACAACCCTGAAAACAAACACAGTCATTTCATTCAAAACCATAGAGCACACTTTATGTACTCGTTATGCAGGATGTTATTTATTATAGCCCTTTAGGCAAGTTCATGGCAATTCTTTCACTTATGTATTTTTAATTGCCAAGTGAGCCAATGCAAACACTCCCTTGATCCCCCTCCGCTTTTTTTTTTTTCTTTTTCCTTGTTAAGCAGCAGAATATGTAATGCCTTACAGTAAAGATGGGAGACCCTATCAATGAAATTTACTATTCCCTAGCCCAAACCTGCAAAACTGTGGGACCACTCAGTTTAAGCAGCCTTTAAAAATGGGAATATAAAGCAGGAGAAAACTCCTCCAGCCCTGTGGCAGAGAATAGGAGCTGCGTTCCACTTGCTTTGTAGGGAAAATAATCAGCCTCAAACCTGCATCAAGCACAGGATTTCCATCTCTCTGCATGGGCACTTGGTGGGGGGTGGGTGCTGCCCAGTTCACCTGCAGCCAAGGACACAGGCAGGTCCCCACAATCCCCCAGGGAGCGGCGTGGGGACAAAAAAAACCTGAGTGTCTTAGACCTCCTTGTTGCTTAACTCTACACCAAGTTCTTCAAAAGCCAAGGCTCTGAATTTAGGTAGCGACTGCGTACAAAAGTGGCCATCCCAGGACAGGGCCGGGAGGAGACAAAGACTGCAGGGTTCCTAAAATGGGTTATAAGGGCTGCCTGAGTGGGGTGTGTGTATGCAGACACACACACACACAAGATTACAATAAGCCACTTAAGTATTATTATACACAAATTAACTGCTTGCAAAGTGTACTGTAACTGGGTTGCCCAAGAGGACAAGGAAAGGAAAAGATCCAAGAAAGAAAATAACTGAAATAATCCCTTTGGATGCTAATAAGTGAACAATTACAATGACTCATTGAAGTTATATCATAATGATACTTCCAAAGAAAAGAACTTTTTGTGTATTGTATTAAAAACAACAACAATAAAATGATCCCAGATTGAAGCAGTACCACAATTTAATTTATACAGCAAAAGGGAAATGACCTAATAGTAGCACAGAAAGACATTCTCCTCATGTCAAGTCTTAACCTTTTGGGTTTTATCCCAGCTTCAGTTGTAAAGAAAACAATAAAAAAAGACCCATAGACACATCTGGTTTAGAAGTCTTCATTGACACTAATGCAATGCATTGGATTCTGTTTGGCAGCTCTTTACTCTGGGAAATATTCCACATAAGCAATGTTTATTAATTTTCTTTTTCTGAGTTTTTAAAAACACAGACAGAACATATTTCGAAGAGAAAGAAGAGTGATCCAGAGATCTCTCTGAATATTCATTAATTAATATTTTGTCAGTGTCAGTTGTCTCAACAAAAGAAGGTTTTATAATTTACTCTAAGCCCCATTTAATTAAAATTTAAATGCTACAAAAATACATGGAAATTTTTTGCTCCCTTGTAATTATATTATTTTCTACTTACTATAAACTGTATTTTACTGCAACCAAAAATGCATTTCAAAACAAACAGCAATTTTTAGGCTTCAGAACATACAAAGAAATCCCCATAGGAAAAAAAATCCCCAAACTCGACCTTTGCCATCTCTCTGGATCAGCTACAGATGTTTAGTAGATTATACAAAAACCTAGATGTCCTTAATCTGACATTCCTTTTTTTTTTTCCCTGCTATGATGGGAACTCTTAGTAACCTATCTGCAAAGACCCTGTGCAACTTCCGTGTGCATATATAATTGCTGTGTTGTTTTCCAAGGTAGCTGCAATTTTTCAGCCACATGCGCAGTTCAAAAAGGAGAAAACTCTTACCCAGTGCTACTGACAGAAAGTCTGATTTGGACAGGAATCCTTCAAATACACAGACAATGGGCCGGCTGACCTGTCATGCATGATGGATGAGTTAAGGGGATTAAAACCACTATTTGCATTAGAATAGATAAAAATTAGCAAAATAGAATTTCTCAGTAGGTGGCTTCAGCTCTGTTTGTTCTCTTACGCAAAATGAAGTTCATTTTTAAAAGGAATTACAATTGTTTAAGTAATGCTTATTTGCAGAGGAGAAATTTTGGATGCTGGTTTGCTTTCTATTGTTTATTCTTTAAGAAATCCACTTTAACTAATACTACAACAGTATCATTTTTTCCACATGTTTAATATTAAAACATTACAATACTACAATGTTCTAACTGCTTTAAACTGTATGTGTATCTTAATATTTACGTGTTTCTAAACTGCATATACCCAAAAAAAGTGTTTCGAGTTCAGAGATAGATGATCAAAAAGACCAAAAAATTTACTTTAAATTGTGTATTGATGCTTCACTGAGGTTCTGAGTATGAGCCTGTGACTCAGGAACTGTAAGAGGCAGATGCTTGAAATACTGCACATTTCTTTTGGCTAGATTCATATTGCACACAGTGATGGTACTTAAAAGACTCAAAAATGGCTGCACAAACTAACATAATGAAAGACTCGCCTTACAGAATAGCATTATATTGTTTATACAATATAACTTTGAAAGAAATCTGTATGAACAAGTTGGCGCACACAAGCAGGCAAACAGACGTAGAAACTCCAGAAACGTCCATGGACCGTCTCCCCTCACTCCTACAGAGAGCAACCAAGATTTGTCTGTCAAACAATTGTGAAAGTAATGGAGGTCCCCCTCTTTCTAAGGCTCACATATCTAATTTGCAGACAGTGAGCTTCCTCCAGAAAATCCATTACAGCTTTAAAAACATGCCTTTGTACTACCAAATATATTTTCTAACTTCTTGCCCATTTTAACAGTGAACTGCAGTCAAACTGTTGATATATTCTGCTACGTCCTATAGCAGCATTAATGGAGAGCAAAGCTGAGGCATTAAGGAAGTAAATTTCTCTCACTGATGACATTACAAATGGGAAAAGCTGTGACATGATTCCTCAACCCAGCATTTACTATAATGAGATTTTAAGAGAGCAGGTCACTTCTCTCGCTCAGTGATGGGGGTTCTGGCCAGATCTAGAGGCTATCTAAAACAAAGGCAGGGATGGGTTCCCACCATACAGTTCCTGGGGAGGGGAAGTTCATCTGCAGGAGAGGGAGGACTCCACCAACTGTCTTCATTTTCACCTCCACAGACCCTGGCACTGGCATTTCATGTAGCTCTTTGCACAAACTGTTTATTTAGCTTATGAATTATTTGGTGTCTGTGTCCCATGCAGTTAAGATGCTTTATTTTCACAGCAGGTGCAAAGAGGTATTTAAATTTGCATTATATCCAGGGTATTTAGACTCAGTTTGTGTTAAATGACAGCTTCTGACAGCAGATGGGCCAAGTGGAGAAACATTTGACCAGCATATGAAAGAGCTTGGGATACATCCAACACTAACCTTGGTTTCCAAGTTATTTCACAAGCACAAAGTAACATTTTGTGGAGATTTTATAGCTAACGATGTCATTCTAGCTACAGTACAATAAATATTTTGCTCCAATTACGAACCCACAAGAGAGACCCACAACATACTTGAGCTACAGGGTAAGTAATTTCTTGCAAACCTGGTCTTAGAACTTAAAATTGGGATTGGGAACTTAAGATTGGGAACCTTAAAATTGCTTAACGTTGGGACTCCTTTAACTCTTTTTTTTTTTCCAGTCTAAAGAAAAACATGTTGGTACTTTCAGATGTGATACGAACCTGTCCAGATCGGTTGCTCATTCCTGCCTCCCTTCTAATCCCATTTGGGTCAGTGACATTTGAGCTAAAGTGGAGAAGAAAGATATCCCTGCACTTCTGAAGGCTCGTCAGGACACTAGCTCAAGGGGTCAAAAAGAAACCTTAATGCCATCCTGAACTCAGGTATGAGAACACAACAGGCTGTTAAAGAACAGAAGATACTGCTGTTTATTTTGAAGCTCAGCTATGAGAGACAGCAATGACGAGCTGAGTAATCAAGTAACACTGCACCATAATGTATTTCGTTTGAATTTGGAAGTGTTCCCCATAACCTACTCATTCATCAGAGTGAAAAACGCCTGCCTGACACTTCCTGCCCCTCTACCCCAGGCTCCGCAGACTCCATTGACTCCAGCAGCCCACAGCACGTCCCAAACACTGCAAATAGTGTATTGCTGATTGCATTATCATTGAAAACACCCATTTGGGCCTTTCAAAATCTGGAGGATTATCCTGGAGAATCATAAGCAAATTTTTCTCTAAATCCATGAGAGTCCTGACATTTTTAATTCCCTTTATAAATTATTTTCCTTAAAGTGGTTGCTTTGGATGATGGAAGGGCTCTTTTAAAAATAATTTTTAAGGGGCAGCACATGCCAGAGAACCAAAAGAAAATTACAGTTATTTATAATCCTTTTACCATTTCTTTGTTTCTATAGTAAATCACTACTTTTGCGTCCCAGCTCATGCCTTTACTTTACATAACATTTATCCAAAACGTGTACATTTGGAAACCTTTTCTTTGTTTGTTTTGGATAAATAAATAATGGAGTGCAGGCACAGTTTCATGCATAATTCCTAATCCCACTTTCTTTACGCCTGATGCAGTAGGAGAGCAACTTTGCAGTCAGGTTGATTTGTGGCTGAGTACCGTTGACATGGGACTGGGATAGGAGACTGTCCTTCCGGCAGCAGCTCTGCTGTGTTCCCTTATTGACTCCCTATGCTCTCTTCACAGTTTTTGCCTGTTATAGAGGTTAATTCTCTAAAAATCATGGTGAAAAAGTTGCATGAAAGATCACCCCACTTTCTACCTGATAAGCCTCCCCTCCACCCGCACCCATGCCAGCATGGTTGTCATACCGAACAGCCTCACCCGCCAGCAGCTTTCAGTCCAACAGCAACAATGGACATTTCACGAGGAGCAGAAGGACTCTGCCTCTCAGCTCCAACATGCCTCGCTAGGGGCTGCAGGCCCAGGTCTGGCATTAGGACAAGGACAGAGGGACATGTCCCAGCGCAGTCCCCACAGCTAACATCACTAGACTCACAACGGGTGCACTGGCAGGAGCTATGAGCGTGGCAGTAAAGAAGGAAAGCTTAAATACACACAGACCTGGAATTGCATTCAACATTTATTAATGCCACTTAAAGATATCTACCCCTACCAAGCTCTCAGTTTGCTCATGTGACTTTATCATCTGTTTAGTCTAACCTGCTGATATGGTAACCTGTAGTCTCTAGAGCTTAAAAGGATTTAATTTTTCTTTTGAAAGATGGCTCTTAATGCACTTTTCTCTCCCCTCTCTCAATGTGCACTCTCCCTCTTCTGGTTCCAGGGTAAACCTCCATCCCACATTGGTTCAGCTTTGAAGACCACTGCCCTTCTACCTCAGTCCATACCACACAGGCTCTACCCTAATGAAGGCACAGGCAACATGCGAAGGTTATTTTGCAGGCACTTCTTCCTAATGGGAAAAGCCCTGAACAAGACCCCTGCATCTCAGTTCTACTTAGCCAGTGGCCGGATGGATGCATCTTGACACATGGAAAACTGCAGTATTGAGTGCGGAAGTGGTTCTGAGCTTCACTGGAGCACAGCTGAGACCAACAAATGAAAAAGGGTTTTAAAGTGTTAAATACTGTATAGTTGTTTTCAATCTTCTGACACTGGCATGAATTCAGATGAGTTTCTTGGCAAAGGGATGTTTCAGATCAGTGGCAATGGGCCAGCATCCCCATTCCTAATTCACAAGTTTCTGCCTACGCAAGCACAGAAAGAGTCACCTGCTGGTGTACTAAAACACAAGCAGTGTACAGAGTGCTATACTGTACCTGTCAAGTCCACCTGGCACCAAATTTCTTAGTTTTACAAACCTCCAAGCACTCTACTATATTTTGATCTTTTTATAGTATATGTATTAGTCATGAAGGCATTTTCACTGAGGCAACTGGCAAATCCATCCTTAACCTGTCAATCGCACCAGTATCAACATTTTAGCACACACTAGGTTTTTGCTATTAAAAGACATAAAGAAATGGTCCTTGACTCAGCCAAAGAAATTCCACCTGGCACTAGGCAGAGCTATAACATACACATGAAGAGATTAAGTTAGTGCTGCACAGACTTATCAAGAGTGCTTGCAAGAGTGACATCCCCATCATCTTTTGTGAGATGCATATGAATATATCAGTACTCACCCCTCCAGGCACTAAATTGAGCCGTAAACTGATTTTCCATAAGGACTGGTGGACTTGGTAGTGTTAGGTTAACAGTTGCATTTGATGATCTTAAGGATCTTTTCCAACCTAAATGATTCTATGATTCTATGACATAAGAACTAGAAGTAAAAATATACTTACTTACCTCAGGGGCTCACAAATGTTTATATGAAGCTATTAAAAAGCTGTGATTTAAAACAACACATTCATTTAAAAGAAAATGAAAGGTTGTTTCTGGTATGGCTGATGCAGTTACATGTTTTCTGTTGGGGGAAATTTATAGCCACATTATTGCTGTCAAGGAGGGTAGTGAGCCACAAGGATTTCCAGATGCCATGTGTGAAGTTTCTCATTTCCCCTACTATACTAAAGTACATTATCACCCAAATGCAAACAAGCTTTAAAAAGTATCTGTCATTAAAACATGTGTGGCCTCCTTGACTGGACTTAAGAGAATTTTTTTTTTTCTTTTCTGCTCCTTTCTTTTTAAGCCAGATAGGAGACTGTATTGCAGCCCTCCCCAGGGGCTTAATACTGACCATACTGATGTCAATAGTAGTACTATGGGCTGCATCCCTACTGGACACTGTACCCTGGCAGTGAGAAAACCTGGCTTCACAAACAGTAACTTTTCACTTGTAGAAAGCCAGTCAAAAGAGTGGAAGAATTGCTGCCACGACATTTCTCAGAACAGCCGTGGACATGAAAACAGAGATATAAAAGAAACACAGAAGATAAAAGGAAAATTATCAAGTTCCTCTTGTAGCTGTAAATACAACTTGCTGCATCATCAGACATCTGAGGGACCTGTCCCACTGTATGGGCATCAGTGAGCAGCAGGGACAGCTTTCTGTGCAGGAGACCACCCTCACATCTAGCAGGGTGTTCACAGAGATGGCAAGCCCATGCCAAAAGGACAGTCAACGACTACCTCCAGGACAGCTTCAGCAAGCCCGAAGCAGAACAATCTCTCTGATGGCTGTCTGGGATTGCTGTACTCTCAGGAGTGAGGCTTTCAAGTGGGAATCAATGCTAAAGAATGCCTTGCAATTAATGACCTTTCCAACTCTTATTAGAAAAGTAGAAGAAGTAAAGCTAGAAAATCTTATGCAAGGGAATGAATTTTCATTCCCCAGTGTATTTGTTTTTAAAAAAGGAAACAAAGAATTTATGCAAAGGCCCAGCACAGTGGTGCTGAAAAGAAGATAGAGGTGGAACCATCAGAAGGTTGATGCTGTACAGTCCCCACTGATTTTTTATTTATAGTGAAAGCCACAGTCTCAAAGCAGGTATTTTGTTGTATGATGTTAACCTGAATCTTTTGCTGAAGATGAAAACCATATGGGAGATGTTGAGTCCAAAGCAGAGTTGTCCCTTCTGTCTCACATCTGGAAGCACACCAACAACAAGATCTCGAGTGGGAGCAAGGAAAACAGTTTTGCTCAAAATCCAGAATGAAATAGAAAGTCTATTAAGGAAACAGAGACATGTCAGCATCCCTTACTCCAGCTGGAGAACTTCCCTACTTCTGCGGGGCCAGGGGCACGAAGTGACACTCCTCTCTGAGGTACACTTAGCAGAATGAAGGCTGAGGAGAGCACCATGCTAATGACAACCAAAATGATTGTATGACAGTTTTATCACATAAGCTTTCATCCATTATCTCAAGAAACAGTTTCCATGTCTTCAAATCTTTCTTATGGTGCTCCGAAAGAGGGTATATACAACATAAGCCTCAGATATCAAAAGAACACTTTTAGAAGCATTAAAGCAAATTCCTGAAACTATGTTTTCTTAAGCACATCAGACACTTGGCTTGCAGTTATGCTATAACATTTTCTGAAAGAAATATAGATCTCAGTAACATAAATGGTTCCCTTCCTGTTCCACATTAATACTTGGGAAGAGAACTGAATCTCCGCTACAGCAGCCGCTACAAATAGCTGAAGACTCAAGGTGCAGAGTGTGCACATTTGATGAAACAGAAAACAGCCAAGGCAATTATTTCCATAAACTTAAGACAAGTCAATATGGGCAAACACCTTTTCAAATCTATACAGGGCAAATCATTGCCTTGCTGTAGTATCATGATTGAAGCTGAACCGCCTGAGTCTTCATGGCACTCACTCATCCAGAGTGCCTACCGCACCTGCCAGTGCTTGATACTCCACTCTTGTTAAAACCCAAGTTAATACATTGAAAACAAAAGTGTCATTACAGTCCTTTCAAAACGATCGCTCTGGCTTCTCCTTCATCTTTTCATTTCCACAAGATTAATTAAAGACTTAAATTAAAATGTAAGCCAATTTATATAAAAGTTTTTAAAATTCAGTAACACAGATCTTTTCATCCCGGTATTTATGTTCTATTGTAACATCTGCCATTATGGCAGGCTTCTGTTTGCATCTTTTCCCATTCTTACCTGGACAAAGGGCTCTTTTTTATTCTCCAGATAAAAAAGAAATGAAGATGTCAGACATTTTTATGTGCACAAGTAAGGTCTTTCAAGGGTGAACATGCGTTAAACTGCAGCTCTAAAAATTAATTCACAAACTTTTACACCTGAATTATTTGCTGATTCTCTGAGCACTGGAAATACTTTGACTTGTGTGTCTGAGAAAGGGAATCTCCACAGAAATCAGATCTCTGTCCATCTTATTTCTGTACCTTCCCAAGCAAGAACCCCAAAGGCTCCTCCCTGCCTGTTGCTAGAGAGGTGTAAATATCCAGGTATTTGCACAAGAGAGAATGCAGGTGGGCTCATCTATGTCTACCAGGCAGGTGCTTGGTGGTGGTATGTACACACGCTGCACAGGGGAGGCACAGGATCATGTTGTGGCAGGATCAAGGTCTCTAACTTGAAAATGCCTTTTCTTAGTCTCCACCTTTGTTGAAGAGCTGCTGACTGTTATCCTCCACCCACAGTCCATCCTGCCAGCGTTCTCTCTTAAATTGAGAGTTGTCCTTGCATTGCTGGCAACAGTAGGTTTGAACAAGTGCTTCTGTGAGCAGCAGAACCAAGGAGGCCTGGTTTCCTATGGCTCTGGGTCCCGACAATGAGCTTTTGCATGGATTCTGGTGCCTCACCTCCCAAGGCTGATGCTCAGCCTTTCCCTAGCAAGACGCTCATATGGTCTCTCTCCCATCTACCCACTTTCCTGTTTTATATTTCCTAAAGAGCATAATTTCTCTCACAGTTCAGTTAACATTGAGCAAAGGGTTTGCAGAAGTGACTGGGGAGAATTGACAGGCAGACATTTGTGGACTGCTTTGGAGCTGTGGACAAAAGAAAAGTTTAAGAGACTGAGTCCTATTTCACTGTTTTATTCAAATTTGAACTTAAAGCTCAGCTGCTTATGATATTTTCAACATGATCGTCTACTGTGGATGTAGAAAACTCATCTCAGCCATCTAGATCCTCTATCTTTGCAGTAAGTAGTAAAGACCACAGGAAAAGAACAAGAGACCAAAGTGGATCAAGAAGTTTTCCTCTTCAAAAAGATTTTCTTTTCTAAACTTGTAGTTCCATAGCTGTGCTTGAGCAAAGATAATAGAAACCGTTCTTTAGGGAATGGGGGGGAGGGGTGGGTGGGAATTAATTGCTGTCATAACATAAACCCCCAAAAATCCTGTTTTGTTTCATATAAATGTCTCTTCTTTTTCCTAAAGTGTGGGAAGTAAAACCATCTCGCATTCAATACAGGGCTCAGTAGAAATCATTGGCCCAAAAGTTCAGCTTTCCTTTATACAACATAAAATCTAATATAACCAATAACAGATCACATTAAATTTGACCTAACCAGTGGACAGGGTTCTTTATCAAGAAATAATACCTTTTTGCATAAACTTAGTATTTTGAAGGATCATAATCTTAAAGTGACCTATGGAAACGTAACGCCTTTTGTGTTCCCAAGAAGATTATATTAAACCCAAGGATGGTATATGCTTACATCCAGTAAGGCAGAAATACCCACTGAGCCATGTAGGAACAGGCCTCAACTAGAAACATCAAACACTTTTTTCAGGAACAAAGAAACTACACCACTTCATATAGGAACAGTCTCATCCAAATCCAAGAACACAGAAACGGACCCATTTCACAAGAAATGGACACATTTCCACAAGAAATGGACACATTTCCACAAAACTGTCTTTGGTCAAGATTTTACTCATTTTTCCTTTATCAAACCGCTCAACCTGCAACACAAATGCAGGGTCCAGTTCAAAAAAAAATACCAGCATGCTGAAGGCATCTGGAAGAGCAGTGAATTACTAGTAGATTGGAAAGATTGATTTGTGAAGAAGTTACAACGAAGTGGAGACATTGCAATCAGCATGTACATGGTGTAAAGACCGAATCTCCCAGCAATCTCTGAATGCCCTCAATTCCCACTAGCAGACTGAAATCAGTGGGAGCTCAGGACATTCAACAATTCATAAAAATTAAAGCGGGGCAATGACTGTTTTTATTGTTTGTTCTTGGCAGTACCCTCTAAGAGCTAGATGCTGAAGGAATGTATGATCTATGTTGTGACAAGTTTGCAATTTAGAAAAATTTAAGCAAAAGGGATAGAGTAGTGAAAAGGGGTGGAACAAGTGACTAAAGTGATCAAAGTTGATGATGGCTAGCATTCTCTATTAATACAGCAATCTCTGTATTATGAGTGAAGACTATTCCCAAAGCAGCTCAACCTACCTGTTATTGACATACTCATTTCCTACAAATCACAGTAAAAGTCCTTCTTGTGTGCTTCAGAAGGCTGTAATCTAGAAGACTGTGGGTATTATATGCGGAGAGGTTTATGGGCCAGCTCCAGCACTACATTGCATTCACTGGAGAGCGTGCAGCAGGATGTACCCACTGCAGGTGAGTGTGAGAGGGGCTGATAAACAGAGATGGGGAGAGCAGCCCAGGGGGCCAGGAGCTGCCTTGTGGGCACAGCCAAGAGTGCTGCACTATGTGGGCATGAAGGAAGACAGCCAAGTTGCACAAAGACAGAACAAAAGCAGAAAGAGATTTTTTTTTTTTTTAATGTGATACATGAGAATATACGCAGAGGGATGATCTTAACAAAGCAAAGTTTAAATATTAAACAAGAAAATACTTTCCTGATTTAAAACAAGCTCTGAAGAATTTCCCATGTTGAGGCACTAAAAACTAAATTGGACAATGCACTAGAAAATATACAGAGAGGAAGTACCTTCCACCAATTCTTTTTTTTTTTCCCAATGGATGTATATTTAATATTTTCTTCCTGTATTACCTAAAACTGTACTCCTATAACAGCGCTCCAGGTGACAGGCACACCATAAACCATGTGATAGGCCTGTAACACCAGGTCCATCCCTAAACCAGCTCAAACTCAAAAACTTTATGGTACTGGTACTGTTACTTATTTCAACTCGTATGGTTTAGTTTTAGGTAGTCCTGCAAGGAGTCAGGAGTTGGACACAATGATCTGTATGGGTCCCTTCCAATTCAAGATATTCTATGATTCTATGACTCTCTTCAGTCACATTCCTCTGAACCTGAGAGTTTAACAGCCACACCCAGAAGGCACTCCTCACTTATCTTTCTGGTTTTCTTACACAAAACAGAGAGTAAGAAAAGTAGGAGGTGATAAATCACTGGATGATTCCTCTTCAAGAATGGCTGCAGCAAGTTAGTATTGTATTACCAAGACTTTTCTTGTTTATCTTACTTTATCTAAAAAATTACACATTTTATTCAAGCATAGGCTCTGCACTTCTTATACACTCAGAATATGCCGAAGTACTTTCACAAGACCTCTTCTTTTCTTTGAGGGAAAAATAAAATTAAATAAGGACCTACTGTAAAAGCAAGGGGCTATCCCACCTTTAACTTCCTTCTAATGCTTAATGCTAGGCTTAAAATTGTTCCATATAAACACACAGAAGCTGAAACACCATGAGCAGCCCTTCCATCTACTTTGTTTTACACATTAAACCACGATTCAAACAGAGTCCATTAAGTCATCTAAATGTGACTTACCACATGTGTTAATTGGGTGGGTGGGGGGAAAAAGAAAACCCTTGAATGTGGACATTTATGTATTCCCATTATTCAGACCTTCTTGATGCCACAATCTCCCACTCTATAGTTTATAAATGTTTGATTTAAAATATAGCCATTTTATCATTTGTACCACATTTACCTCATCTTACCACTGTTCTGACTGGATGAGAAGCTAATGTAGCCTACACTGTCTGGTCAATTATTGCATGGACACCAGGGACCAATTAATGCCATCCATAAAAGCCTGAATCATTCTGTCAATTAACTAGAACTAACTATGTCATCAGATATATTACTGGTGAGCAAGTCTATTTGGTTGCAATATGTCTTGAAGGAGAGCAGTATCAAATGAATCACAATTGACTTGGACAACTGCTAGCATAATTTCAGAAGATGAAAAGACAAATGTGGTAGTTATTAGTGGTCCCCTGAGGAATTACAGCCAAGCAATTGTAATGTGCTAAGACTGTACTAGCAGGTGCCCACAGCACAAATCAGGCAGAGGGTTAAATCAATATTTTCAATTTCTTAGGATCAATCCAGTGTTTGAACAAGATGGAAACTTGTTAGCAATTGGCAGAATGTGTAAATGAAAAGTCAAACTTCTTATTATTTGTTAAAAAGGAATCAGTGCTCTGCATCATGCCCTTGGCACAAGGTAATGCTTTCATGATCCAGTTGCTTGGGCATTCACTAAAAATCTAGCAGTTCTTAAATTTTAATAGAGTGCAAAAGGTTACTTTAATACAAGCCGAACATTCAAGATCTTTAAAAATGATTGAAGTGTCAATAGGAAAGTTTTTGAGCTGTGACAGCAGCATAGTTATTAACGATTAGTGCAAGAAGCAGAAGAAACCTTGATCGCTTTAGGAAAGTCTCACCAGGAATGCAGCTTGACATCTTTGGTCCAACTTCACATTTATTCTGCTTCATATGGAAGAACCTTAGGATTATGAAGTGATTTTTTACCAATTCAACAAGAAAGAAAAAAGTGACCTTACAAACTGATTTCATTTATCATTGCTGGGCTTAAAGACGCCTATAGCGGAACTTAAAGAGTTGGATCGTATTCTCTAGTTTTAACACAAAGGTATCAAAATGCACCCTTGCATCGTATTATTGTTCTATAAAAAGAAGTCTCCAGCTACTCTGACAATCAGGTGAGGTTTGGATAATACACTTAAATTTGAGTTAGGGAAACATACCCTTAAAATGATACCTTAGACAGGGCACAGCCAAACCTCTGGCATTTGAAAGCAGAAAACTGTCAAGTAACATTATTGTACCTGGGAAAAAACAGATGCTGCTGTTTCCATGATGCACACCTAATTCTTCAAGCCTATTATTTCAAATGGATCAAAAACATGAACATTTTTCATGTTATAAAACTAAAGCAATTTTTATTAGGAAAACAAAAAGAAAGCCCTCATAGTTAATTAAAAAGTGGAAACACAACAAAATACTGTTCTGAAACACATATGCCTGTGCTTCAAATGTGAATACCTTTCTCTGTATGTTTGGCTGGTATAGGAATTCTTTGTACTGTCTTCAGTGTTTGGACTTCAACACATGGGGCACAGACAAGCAAAGAGGTAGGTGAAGCTCCTCTTTCACAATCACCAGGGCTTTAAATATTGGTTTTAATGTTCTTTGTTGACTGTTCTTCAATCATGAAGATAACAATAATTACAAAGTTGGAAAAATGGTTCATCTGACTGGAGTGCCTTTCATCCAAAGGATCTCGGAGCACTCTCAGAGCAGGGAAATGACCTCTCAGTCAGCATATGGTCAACCTGTGAATTCACGGCTACAGAAAGTTATTAGCAACACCTCTATAGCTGCTGTTTTCTAAATAATAGTTGCATCCTTCACTGGTACAGGCCAAAATAATAAAGAGCACTTAACTTCAAGAAATGGCAAACCCTTTTAAAGCTTTACATTAGATGCTGCAGATGAAGTAGAGATATTTCTTCTTTCTCAGCCTTTTCACAGGAAAACAAGGGTGCCGAGACAAATGAAATAAAATTAAAAAAAAAATCACCAAAGCAGATTTCCCTCTTTCAGGGCTGGTCCGGCTAATCTGTTATCAATGTCTAACTTACTGTAGCTTTGTCTGATTTGCACAATACATTTGTCAAGAAGGTCTTTTTCTTGATGTACATTTAACACAATATGGGGGGCGCTCCACACCACAGGATTCAGGTCCAAAGTACACAGATACGCAATCAGTGTAAGACAAATATGATAAAACCACAGGAATGAAAAACATAGCAGTATTTCCTACTATATTGGCTCCTTATTGATTACCAAAAAAAAAAAAGGGAAAGAACTCATTATAGTAATGATATAGTTACTCTTTGAAGAATAATACAGGGAAGATAAGCCCTTTAACCCAAGATACACAGCCAATAGATTTTTTCTTGCCTAACCCTTCTATCTATGCACTGTGTATCAGTAACAATGTGCATTTTTTGGCTCCCTGTACACACCCCCAGGTGAAAACCATTAGCTGGCTTTATGGAGGATACAGTACGTATGGAAGATAGATACTTCCTTGTGTTGGACTGGAGCAGCTCAAAGAACCTACACCTTTAAGAAGCACAGCGAATGATCACAATCATTTGAAACCAAGGTTCAGCAAATAGAAGACAATAAAATATGGAGTAACTTGAAACCAGCCCACGCACTGCCCAAGAGAAATCTCCAGCTTGTCTCACTCTCAGACACACCCTTGCAGCTCTTCTGGAAAGCTGTGCCCTGTTTGCAAGACAAGGAGCTAATTGATTCAATCATCTTCTGTATGCACAACTATAAAATAAAGTGCATAAAGAACAGTGCGGACACACGGCTCAGCTGACTGCATTAAAAGACTCTGCTGTCTAACAACACGCTGATCACAGAACAAGCGCCGCGATTGTTCCAGCCAGACGCCACGGGACCAAGAATGCATAATTTCAGTACTTGTGTGTCCAACAGTAGGATATATTGGCAGCAGAATAGCAAACTGGCTTTAAGTTCAGCTATTGTTACCATTTGTCTCTACCATCTATGGAGTTACTGAGACAGTATAGAAGGGGGCTGGTTCATCGTCCACCACCAGCTCACACACCTGCCAGAACGCCTCCTCTCCCTGTGCACAGCAATAGACTTTCATCTTCACAAAGTGGCATTTTTTCCATCTAGAAATTATATTATTTAACTTCCTCTGTAATAATCTTTGAGCTGTGGTTTCCACAGTCGGCCAGAAACCAGAGAAAGCAAAGTCAATCTTTTCAGACTGAAACTGATATACCACTCATTGCCTCCCTTTGATTTCTTTTATATCATGATTTATTTCATGCACTTTCTGGTTCTGACCCAGTAGAACTCACCAGGTTGGAGAGAAACTCTGACACTGGATCTAATGAAAGTTCTGGCAGTGCGAGGGCAGGGTTGTTTCCCACAGAAACATAAGGAGGTTACCTCTGCTGTACTCGGCCCAAGGTGATGGATCTAAGGGCTCTACCATTTCAATTCATTAAAAGCAAAATAGGATGTGGTGCACTTCAAGCAGAGCAAAGAACGTGCAATCTTTGTATTCATGTACCAATCTTTCTGCTAAGCAAAGGCATCGATCAATTTCACTAATGATGAAAGAGAGAAATGTCATGTCAGGGCCCATTTTGCAAACGCTGAATTCAAACACTGCTCTACACTGCTCTTGGAACTCACACATAACAAAACTCACTACCAGTTAAGAACGAGCTACATAAAGCTAGATATTATAGAAGCCTAAAATCACAAGGCTCATTATACCTTTGAAATGTTATTTTTTCTCCAGGAATGATGATATGAAAAAAATATTTAGGATATATGCTTATTTTCTATATGAAAAACTGTTTTGAAAATTCTAAAAATCTAGGGAAAAACGAACGGTAGGAAAATAATTCTAGGCATGTTTCCACACAGTTATTGAGCTTCTCATACCAGTTCTTTTGATTTAAATATGGAGTAATTTCACCAAACAGGGCAACAAAGTCAAACTGACATAAATCTGGTGTCTGTCTGAGCAGAATCAGCTCTAAAGTATTTAACAGATTCCACATTTCAGACACATAACTTATAATCTCCACAAATGCAAGTTAGTGGGGAGCCGACAGTTCTCTACCAGGTACACAGGAGCTACGATTTTGGTCGAGCTAGAGATTAACTTCCAAGTTTTGGCTAGATAGATTGAGCAAGTCAGAAAGATGACAACAAACTAATCCACCCATGAATGTCATGCTCTCTGCTTTCTTACAAAATCAAGAAGCAGTATCTGGCCAGGCACCCCCATGGACTTCAAGAAAGGATTTCACCTCAGGCTCTCAGTTGTCTCTGTCCCATAAACGAGCTGACTTTTCCTGAAGTCGCCAGCAATGCCATGATTCAATTCAGTCAAATTCTTGCACGTGATTAAATTCAGGCAAATTCTTTCCAGGATAAAAGCAGGGTTCAAGGATCACATCACAGGAGGCAATACTTACACGATGCATCTGATTTCACATTGGTTTAACCTCAGTGAATACAAAGGACTTAGTGATAGTTTGCTCACAAAAAAGTGACCCCATGTTTTTCCTTTCCTTACCTCCTTGCTCAAGCTCCAAGCCATACACTAACAAAAGATAACAACCCATACATACAGTCAGCCACACACTCGATACAAGAACTTGAATCTGAACTGCTATTAATGCTCTTGTCCTCCACTCGTCTTTAGTATTCACTGATCTTTAACATACCTGGAGGTCTGACTCTCCTCTCATCCTGCCATTTTATGACTTTAATTTTCTGATGACTCAGAACACCCATAACGAGACTTCTCCTTCCTGGTCAACCAGCCTTAGAGACCGACTTCTTTTCAGTTCCTCTGATCAGTATCATCCATCTCAATCTTGCTACAACATCTTAGTAGGGTGTCTATAGAATAATGAGTCTCGGGGACAGAAAAGACAGGAAGCAAGATTTCTCTCCAAGGCCAGAGTGTGGCACACCTGCCCTCAACTGCACCTTAAGAAGGGATGAGGTTATCACCCCTAACCCCTCAGTGAGCATCTCTCCTCATCACAATAACCAGCAAATAGGTCTTCACATTAACATCCAAAAATAAAGGCAAGATTAGAGAATCTGTTGCTACACATAATCATGTATTTCTCAAATTATTATTATTCTTTCCCTTATTACCAGTATACTTCTGACATGTAAAAAACTTAAATAAAAGGATTTAAATATTTTCTTTCCAGAACTGCATGCTTTGAGAAGCAGAATCACAACTCTTTACATTCTTTCTTCAACTAGAATTTCTCTCCCATAGTGCTGTGAAATAGAGAACAATATTTTACCACAACCTGGTAATGTTTTGCTTGGTTGTGGTGCTGCTGTTAGCCAAAATGGAGGGCAACAATAATCCTGACTAATCATAACTTCAGAACAAACACCAGAGCCAGGAAAATCATGGCAACTAAATAGCAATATGAAACTAAATGCAATCACTTTGTGATCAATTTTATGTCATACTTTTAATTATAATAGTCGTAAAAATCTATCTGATTATTTACAATTCAAATCTAGCACACAAGGTCAAAATGAAACATAGTGCATCCTAAAATCCACTTAAAGAAAGAAAAGGAAACCTCTATAGTATTGAAATCGTTTGAGAAGTTACTCATGCTCCCACATAGCTGACTCTGAACCCTGCATAGTTTTGTTCAAGCAGATATGCTGAACAAAGGCACTCAGTATACAAGTGCTGATTAATACTTATTTTATTCACAAGGCAATGTCAGATTGAAAAAAATGTGTTGCAAATTATTCCATGATGTTGATGAAGACGTTGAATTGCTGCATCATGTTGATGATGCTCTGTAAAACAGATGTGTACAGCTTGCATAATTTAGGCTTAGCATAATAAATGTTATGTTTTTATGTTAGATCAGAGTAAATCAGTGAAATCTATTCTAAATCTATCTAAGGCAATGAAGTTGTCTCCCTAGATTTATTCACAGAAATATGTCCAATTGTTTTCTACTCATGCAGATTTTATGTTTATACAGAAGAGGTGACTTCTTGCTTAAACTGAACTTTGCATAAGTTAAATCCCTGGGGAAAAAAATCCATAATTATAGGTGCAATATCATTTGCTGAAGAACACAGCTTTTCAAATTTAATTATAAACCCTAAATGTACTTAGCTAATCTGATCAATTGCAAGTCACCAGCAAAGCACATTCTAATTTTCAAGACGGATGAAATTTTGCCACCTCTCACCTGCTGTGAGAGAGCCAATGTCCAGTGAAAAGATAAACTAGACAAGCATGTTTTCCAAGTACCACACTGCAGCAAATTTTTATGACTGTGTTTGCAGAGATGTTCCTTTCAGATCTTTTATTTGTTAAGGCTGGTTTTATCTTGCTGAGCCTCTGCTGAGCAACAACCACCCTCTTGAGGAGGCAACAATCCCTTTTTTGACAGGTCCCATTGTCTTTTCTTGCCCCAGGAATACAGCAGGCCAGTTCTCAAAAGCCTCTTTTCTTTAGGGGGGGCAAAGCTGAACTTCTACATCTAGAAACATAGGTGAAATCTCAAAATAGCTCCTGAGAGGTCCTGCTCCAGACCATAATTGTTGAGCTTACCGTAACAGAGCTGGAGCAGAAACTGATGTAAAGCCTTTCTTCAGGCACTCACTCCGGCAACATGACTTTGCCACCATTCTCCTTCTGCCGCTGAGCTGCGGAGTCTGTAGTTTCAGTCCAGCTCGGTGGGATCTCTATTGAATAACCAGCCCCTTAAAACAGGAAGGCAGCCGATGTGTTGTGGCTCTGGGTCATCAAACCCTCCTGGCTTCCTTCATCTTTTCTGTAACATCAACCTGTTCTCTTTTCTGCAATGGTGAGTTCTTTCAGATGGAGACCACGTCCTCCTTGTGACTGTGCAGTAGTTAGTATAATGAAAAATAAAACTTAGAGTACTACAAGACAATCATATTTTCAATGCTCCAGCTAGGTAACAAGTTAACAGACCATGCGATATACAGCATCTCTCTTTGCAGGGCTTGAGGGTACTCTGGGCAAAAAGTCAAAATTGAGCCCAAAACAAATGCTTTGCAAATGCTAAGATCAATACTGAAGCCAGCCTACTGTAAATAGAAGGCAAAAATTAGCATATACAATAATTGCCAGTTTGTTTCATGGTTGCATTTCCTTTTATTGTAAACATCATCTTAAAAGCTCCTGATGACACAGTAGTTGCAAAATGAACTGCTCTAATCACAGCACACTCTCAGGTTGACACAAAGGGTGCCTTTTAAAAGAATTAGTATCACATGATAATTACATAGCTATAATATTATTTATTATTTGCAATATTTGCAGTTACTTTGAGGTCTCAATTCCATGGTATTGGCTGTTTAAAACCACAGTTTCTCAAAGAGGTTGCTTAGCACAGAAAATCAAAGACAACAGGTAGATGTAATGGGCAGGCGAAAGGCACAGCAGAGAGGTAAGAATAGACTGACAGCTGTGCCAAGTAAAGTAACCAGTATTTTCCTCTTTTTAAATAAATTTTGGCACGCATAGAGTCAGGCAAATCAAAGCAATTCAAACGCTGCCAGAGCCCTATTGACATCTATACAGTGTGCTGCTTCTCTATGAAAAAACGAATTTCCTCTAAAACACTCCACAACCTCCAAGGACAGGGAACGTGCCCCAGCATAACCCTCTCTAATCTCTAACAGGCAGAGGAAGTCTGGGCTGGGAGAAAAGCACTGAGAAGCATGAGGATCCCGAGGAAAGACAAACAGGTGGACAATCAGGAGCAGAACAGCAAGGAGAGCATTGGTTGTATAAGAAAAAACACTGAAGAGCAATATGGTCCCAGATGTGTGACACAGGGTGCCGGGCCCAGGCAAAGCACGGCGAGGCCAGCGTCTCACTCCTGAATCAAGGATAGCAAACATGGGGACAATTCAAGAGAATTCTCCCTAATTCAAATAACTTGCATCTCAGCAGTGTCCTGAGCCAGAAGCAGTGTCTCTGGATATAATATGGGATTTTTCTCCTGCCTGTTTTCTTTCTGACCCTACGTAAGCATTTAGCTGCTTCTACATCTTCTGAAGCGGTTCACAGCTGAACTAGATTATGTATCAAGAGTTTTCACCTTTTGTTTCTTTTGACCCCCTCATCTAAACTTAAAATTACTGCAGAAGAAGCGTGAGCATCTGCTCCACATTCACCTTCTCTGTGCAACTCCATTTTACAGACTCAGCCCTATCTCCCCCTTGAGTCACCTCTTCTGGACTGAAGAGGTACAGTCCACTGAGTCACTGTTTGTGCTGAAGCTGTTCATAGGGAAGTTCTTTGATCCTCCTTGTTACCCTCTTTGAATCTTTTCCAGATCTGCCGCTCTCCTTTTTGAGAGGAGGAACTGAAGTGCACAGAGTATGCAAGGCTGTTCTGGCTTTCAGATCCAGCAAACTTCCTCAATCCTGCAGCATCAAGGAAAAGCCAGACTCTCACAAAAACTCCCAGAGTGTTTTGTGTAGTGCTGCCACAAAGATTCTCACTTCTATCACCTAGTAAAATTTAAGGCTAAAAATGAAATAAAAATCAATAAAAAATCAATAAATCAAATAAAAAACTTGCCACTTGTATTTCCTTGCATTTTTTTTCTTTTTTGCTTACTTGCAAGTATGGGAACATTAGGATGGACTTGATTGTTTCAGTTTTTGAAATGTGTAGTCCTCTCACAATATCTTTTGATGTTTTATGGACCTCCAGACACTCACAGACCACATGCTGAGTAACACTGCTGTTCAGTGCTTTAACAAACAGCCAAACGGGAGTTAAGGGGACAAAACAAGTTTGACTCAATCTGCCTTCTACAGAACGACTAACTGCTCAGGAATTTTCTGTATGTATTCAAAACCACTTACACATAATCTGATGCTCATTTCCCATGCTATAAATTCACATGTGTATGCTTGAGTGTGTTTTGGACCTGAGGCATGAGAGAGGCGAGCACTTGTTTGTGATGATGCATCTTAATATAGAGGTAAACCCAATAACCACGGGGTTCATAGCTGAACTAGCTATCAACCCCCAAACAAAGCATGAAGAATATGACCAAACCCTGTGAGAGATGTTGTGCCTGTGTTTTTAGGGCAAATTCTAATAAACACCAACTATTTTCTCCCAGTAGCTGACCTATGTGCAATTTTTTATGACTCACTGAAAACTTGGAACAGCTGTAAGAAATGGTCAGTAAATTTAAGCAAGACAAGAGTGGATCAGCAATGGTACTGAAACTTAACGCTACAAACCTGAGTGATAAATTGCATGAGATGCCCATAATGGAAGGCATAAGCCTGCTATTGCAAAGGATCACCCATGAAGACAGAATCACTGGACAAGAGACAAAGTCAGTATCTTCCTATAGGTTTAACCATTTTATTGCTTCTAGTTAGCCCGGCCTAACTTTGTAGATAAACTGGAAAAATTCTGATTGAAAGAATGAAAATTTCACATTTGCTTGAATTTATTACTAACTGACATCACAATTCCAGCAATTCATAAATTTCCACACTGGTCAGCAAGCTATGACCCACAGGGAAAATGGTATGCTGACCTCACTGCAACAGCAACACTAAACTGACAAGACACAGAGTTATCAGTATTTTAGCAATGGTGTTTAGATGGATTCAACTAGGTGAAAAACTAGTATGATACTCAAAAGTAAATGTTGGAGTTGTGGAAAAGAAAATGATTGAGTCCATATGTTGTGGAAAAATACATGGGACAACAGCTCCACGGGAGAAAGGCTGTAGAGACTAAATATGATACTTACAATCTACATATCTAAAGATTATAAATATTTATATTATTTAGGCTTGTCAGTAGATCTAAGGAAGCCACAAAGAAACAAAGCCATTTACACTGAGAGAAAGTCTAGTGAAACAAAACAATCCAAACAAAACCCCAAAACTCTACAGTGGAGCAATATGGCAACATTTTTAGCATTTGATATCACATAGTCCCTTGGAAACATAAGAACTCCTATTCTGCCACAATCAGTAGCTCACCTAATTTAATGCCCTGTTTCTGTCAGTTTTGAGTTTTAGATGTTCCAAATAAGGTACAAAAACATGACAGAATAACTTGCCCGCAGCTTATTCCCAGTTTGCTGCATGAAAAATATGTTTATATTCCTTATAAAAAGTTTAATTTTTCTAACGTAGTTGCATATTCTTACTATCCACATAAATATCTGATCTTCCCTTGTATCTCATGTGCTACGGATTCATAGTACTGAAGAAGGACCTGCATTTCCCAGGATTACCACTGGATCCTTTTTAAAGCAAATCTACTTCCTTCCAGCTCTACAGTTCAACAGTTAAGTCTGAAAGAGTGCCCCCAAAATATTTATGTGCACATGAGACTTATTTTCATTAACGACTCCGGTATTCCATTCTGCAGATCCATTTCGCCCCTTCAGATCCAGTTTTACTGACTTGGTGGCAATTAAAACCAATTCCTCTGGTTTTTTTCCCCCCTCTCCCCTTCCTCCTCCCCTTTACTTAACTTCACACATTAAATTAAATGGGATTACTCCTATGGAGCTATTCTGCTCTGTCTGTCCCAGAGGCACAAGAAGAGAAAACAGGTGAAGGTGCTCAGTCTTGCCTGAACACCCTTTAGTCCGTCTCCAGAGCACTGCAGGAAGTACGAAGGAGACTATCAAGCCTTCCTGCCCCAGGGAGCCATGCAGCATTGACACTGCACGTGCTTAATTCCAAGTGTACCCTGACAACCATCAAGCCATAAATAGGGATGATATTCCAAATCATAACATAGATGCACGCAGTAACAAAGTAGCCATCCCAAATGACAATTAATTAAACATCACTATCAGAACTGTCTTTGGGGACTGGGGGACAGAACCATCCTCATGAGCTCCTGCACGTATGCAGGGGAGGCTGAGAAGGTGGCGCACTTGCCTCCAGTGAGCCAAACCCCGGAGGCACAGAGAGCAGGAGAAACCAAGTCTGTGCTCTGGCAGTGCTATGAGTCTCTCCTACCATGTCTGAGCCCAGGCTTAACCGTAGGGCTGAGCACCCCACTACCCTTTCAGGAAGGTTTACGCATGTTTAATCATAGGCGTGTGCCAGAAGAGAGCTCAGGATTGAATTTCCCCTTTTTCGCCTTGTTATATTTGCAATACTTAATGTTCCGTAATTGATCACATGCAATCTGTACCAGCTGTAACTACAAGGTACTGCAGATTCACTTCGGATGTAGAGGCAGTAAAATTAGTAACACTCAGGCCACTAGTGCAATTCAGTTAATACGTTTGGCAAGACAGAAACAAAGAATTAGTGCACTGGAGATTAACCTTTCAGGAACAAGACAGGTTCACTCTGAGCATTAATTTTGAAAGGCATGGGGTTGTGGTTTCAATTCAGTCTTTAATAGTCTTCATCATAAATGCACCACAGATAATATCCTATCATCAGTGATTTCTGATCAGGAGAGTCCAATAAGCAATTTTCCAGCACATACTGGAACTAAGCTACTGCTGTAATCTGAAAAAATAAACAAAACAATGCTCCAGTCTACATATATCAACAGAAAACACAGATTAAAACAATTAAATAAAACCAAACCAATTTAAATATTTTGGCTGTCAAATCATTTGATGGTCTAGCCACATCTTCCATTAAAATTAGCTGCCAAAACCTCCAGTTCTGCTTTGGACCACTCACATTTAAAGTTTTCTTAGTGTGTACAAAACATCATCTTTTAGTGTTGCTTAGCAGTGGCGACTCCCTCACTACCAGTCTTGGTCCAGAAAAGTAAAAGTATTCCAATTTAATGCTAATTAGTTTTTTATCTGTTTTGTTGGAAAAACTGTTCAAAAAAAAAAAGCAGTTTGAATCAAAATCAGTTCATCAGGAAAGTTGAATTTTACATTCCTTCTTTAAAATTAGTGTATATGGTTATTATTAATTTCAGAGTCACACCATGTGCTCTTTCCTACAGTAATTGCTAACTGAAGTCAACAGCAGTACTGTCATCCATTTTAATGGGCTGGGATCACGCCACAAGACACAAAATAAAGACACTTCTTGTTTCAAAATGCTTAGGATCAAAACAAGAAAAAACACAAGAGACACACTGGGAAACCCACAGGGATGAATGACTAGGAATTTAATTTCTCATTTATTGCTAATATTATTGTTGACTTGCTTGTTAATGTAACGTAGCACTTACATTAAGGGATCTGTGTCAGAGTGACCCACTAATGATGATTTGTATCTGCTGCCAGGATAGGCGGACATATAAGAGACTATTTTGGTGGTGTACAGGGGCTATTTCCCTGTCATTTAGGGGATTTAAAGCTCTTAAGCAGTTACAGGCTTGTTTATTTTTTAATAATTAGAGCTGGCTGAATTGTAAGTCAAAGAAGACAGAGGCAGGATAAGGGGCCTCTGCTATCTATAGTGCAATCACAGCACAAAGCAGAAAGCAGGAGCTAGAGGGCTGTTTTTCCTCCCTTCCTCACCAGATGGGGAGGGTAGAAAAGCCTCCTAGTTTTCTTGGGCAATGCCCTGGCCTGCACAGCTATGTCCCTCTGCAGGTAAAGGCAGATTCTATCACCAAGGCAAAATGAAAGACAGGATTTCCTAAGCCACAGGTCTCTCTGCGTGTGTGTGACTGGTGTTTATTCCTCATGCAGGACTGACCAGACATCCCTGCTGCACTTCTATGCCGCTGTGTTAGGCACCGTCACTAGCTGTGTGCTTGGCCCCTGCTCACAAAGCACCTGAAACAGTCTGCTGGAACTGAGCTGCCACGGGATCATACCCTGGAGCAAGAAGCTTCCCGCTTATAAATATTATATTTTTTGTGCCATACTGACACATCGTCTTGGCTTCCAGGGTAGCATGGCCAGCGCTGAGAAGCCCTGGCAGCGGCTCAAGGGCTGTTGAGGAAGGGGCTGTAGGGGGAGAGGAGGGAGAAACCTCAACTTTGCATAACTAAACTGGACCCAAAACAGGATTTAGTAAAGTATTTAGCAAAAAAAGCCCTACAGCAGATACACCTTGTCTAAAGAACAAGCATCAGGCAGTGGCAAATGCCCTCTTTTGCCAGAACAACCCACATCCCCCGTGCAGGGCTCATCAGCACAGCTGTACTAACAAGCCTCTCCTAGCATACACAAGCCTAAAAGAGACACGGGGATACACCTCCAGTCCAAGCTTTTCAAAGCACCTTCCACCAAACTTATTCTTTAGTAGGGGCCACTGATCGTGATGGCATAATGAAAAGCACAAGGGGAATACATACTTAGAAACGTCAATTTGTAAGACAAGGGAAAAAGAGCTGCTTGTAATGGCAGGCATGGACGGACGCACAGGCGAGACTGCCCTACCAGTTTGGCTTGGTTTTGTCTGGTTGCTTTTCAAAACGGTGCACTTACTATTCTGTCTAGGAAACTGGTATCGCTTACTGATGAAATTTGTAACCCTTTACTAGAGCGAGCACACATGGACACAAGTGTCCAAATAGAATTGGTTGATTAAAATAGGGAGAACACAATTGAAATTATTTGAGTCGCAACTAAATAACTGCTGCTTTTAATCATGGGAGGTGATTGTATCTGTGCAAGCGGGTGTAAAATTCTTCTGTTATTAAGGCAAAGCAGTGGGAAACCAAGCCTGTGGCTCACACCACGATGGCACTCACGTTATCTCGTCTCCCATGGTTGGCCTCCACTATGTCTATGAGAGCCAATACCAGCAATAAATCAGTAACTCTCTACTCTTCACATCTGGGTGGGTGTTTGTTTTTAAATTGGGATCATAGAGAAGCCCTCACATATCTATAGCAAACACTGGAAAGAGAAGCGGGCAACAGATATTATCCAGGCCCTTGCAAAGCAGATGCAAACCAGCAGCACTTCTAGCCGTTCTTTCCTTAACTGGGCTGGTGCTTTATCCATTCCATCTACAACTATTTAGACTGCAGGCTCTTCAGGCCAGGGACCACCTACTGTGTACATGTTTCTACAGTCTCCGGAACAAGGCTTCCATTTTTGCTGGTTCTCCCTAGGCTAGACCATAATAAATATGATTATTTTAACAATAACACACATTAATAATCGTTAATGCATTGCTTGAATTTTCCTTTGAAATGCAATCTGTGCTCTCCTCCCTCTCAGCAGTTTAATTGCTGGCTGAACTTTTCTCAGTTAACTGAAAGTGCCATAGGTAAGATTTTTTCCATTATCAGCACTTTTAATCTTTGAGTAATTTAAAGCAAATACATCTTTCTCTGTGATTGCAAATGAGTCCAACTGTTGGGGGTTTTCTTTGTGGTTTTTTGTTTTTGTTTTGGGTTTGGTTTTTTTTTCCCACTTTTCTGAACTTTTAAGTAATTTTCTAACAGCAACCTGTCCTGGCAGCAGGAGTGCAGACATGACATAATGCTGGCTGTTAACGACTACCTAACCCTGACTGTCAGCTCTCCCTATTTCAGTGAGTGCTCTCTTGTGCCTACCAAACTCACCATGCTCCCAGGCTGGGCCAAAGTCACAGCTCTGCATAAGACAACCAGCTCCTTTCAAAGCCCGTGTCTTCCTGGACTCAGAAATGGGGCCCTACCTCGTTTAAGTGCACCAGGCTGTCTGCTCTTCCGCAGACATCTTCAAGTTCCTGGTTCTGTGGGATGCCACACCGTTCTCAGCTTTCCAGCACGTCCCTGCGGGAGCGGGACAGTGCTGGTTGCACTGATAAGCATGTGGGGGCATTGGGGGGGTTGACAGGGAACAGCTGCCCGGCACAAAGCGATCACCTTTCTGGGTGGGCATCCGCCAGCCAGAAAAATCTACGTAAATGTTATGAACTTCACTGGCATGCTGAGGAGAGTCAACCAACGCCACCGTGGACCTGAAAATAACCCCGCTTCCAGGGCTGCTTGCTGGCGTCCGGCTCCCGCGTGCCTGTGAAAGAGCACAGCAGTGTCACAGGGCTGGCTGGGTCGTGTCCACACTCTCCTGCTGGGGCTGTGCTCACAGGGCACGAGGCTCTGCCTTGCCGTCTGTGCCAGCAGCCAGCCGTACATTGGAAGAAGAAAAGTCCAGTCCCCTCAAGAATCAAAAAATCCAGCATTTCATCTGGCTGTTTGGGTTTTAAGGAACTATCTTCCCCACAGAAAGAATTCATCTCATCTTACTCCACATCAAACACAATTATATATAGGAGTGGTACATATGACAGAGGGACTGAGGGGCCCCATCACGGACCAAAACCCCACTGTGCTAAGCACTGTACAAACACAGAGATGATCCTTTCCCCAAAGAGCTTACATCTAAGCATAAAATAGAAAAATCTCATTATTGACAGATTAATGACAATCTGTCAGAGCAACCATTCCTTTTAGGAGTGTCCTGTGCAGAAAATAGTACAGAGCCCTTATAATTAGCTAAGGATAGCTAATCTGATGCAAAAACTGAACAGTTAAAATTAAGGACTCACCTCGACGGTAGTATTACATTAAAAATGGTGAGTGTGATATGAGTACACAGAAACATTTCAAATAGAACATGCATATGGGTAAGTCCCAGGGAAGAGGCCAATGGGTAGATTTCTTTTGTGAACTTCATAAAAACATGTAACATAAATGTCCTTAGAACTGATGTTTTTAAATAACATCTGTGGATTTTCCTCTTTCAGCCCAGTTTACTGAGTTAGTTTTCACACTAATACTAAAAAAAAAAATAAAAAATAAAAAATCACTGAGAGGCTATGCCTTGGGGTTTTTTTGCATATTAGTGTTACCTTACATATATCTGTGACAAGAAGATTTTCCTGAAATTAGTACTTCTTTTGCTTGACCATCTATAATTCAGTTATTAAATACTGGCCAAACACAATGCTAAACTTCCTGAGTCACCTAGCTTTCATAATTACAAGAAGTTAGAACAGAAAAGGTCATGAGTATTTGTTCTGCATGTATAAATTGCATCTGCACACGGAGCTTGGAACAGCCTAAGGACAATTTCACACTACTCTTGTTCAGTCCCACAGTTGCTGTCTGAGATGGAGAAGCCTTTTGATATTCAATACAATATTTGACAGTGTCGGCACGTAGATGATATCTAAGTATATGTCAAGAAACACAACTAGAAGGAGCTTGAGGAAAAAAGATCTTACATCCTCATGTGGTGTAAATGAGCACGCACTCACGCAAGCCAGGGAAAATCATGCTGATTTACACGATGTGAGCACATGGCTCTTTTCCAAGGGTAAGGACTTACTGCCCAAGGGCAAGAAACAGCCCATGACGTTATTTCATGTGGGCACATGATTTTCCTTGCATTATTACTGGGTAACTCCCAGGTGGCTTCTCCCACCCTCAGGATTCTGACCTCAACTTCGAATGAAATTATTCAGACCAAAATTACCTTGACCATAAAACGTTCAGGCCCCCAGCTAGGGCCCAAAGCACTACTGTTGTACCATCAATATCTAACTTGAGCGTTAGGATTTCGGGATTTTCACACATTGATTGTGAGCAGTCTTGCTATTTACTTCTGTTACACGATCACTAGGATACACCACAGTGTTTAGGTCTAATCCTGCAGTCCTGACATTAAAAAACACCCCAACCACCCAAAATTCAGTTTCAGTACTGCATTAGGCCCTTCATTACAGACTTGTAAAAGATGTCTACAACCAAACATCACAGCAGCAAGCAAACTCTTTTGTGCTGAAATGCAAAATATATGCAATTTTAGTAGTTCAATAAAAACAAGACAAACGTTCCAAAGTGCTTGCTTATCAATGGGATGAAATAAGTACGCTAAATATGAGAAGACTGAGCTTGGAATTTACTGAAATCATATGACAGAACACAAACGGGCAATTCTACTTCTCTAAAAACTAAAATTTATCAAATTTTGAAGTGACAGACATTGATACTTCAAGAAATCTATTTATGGCTTATGCACTGCTTTAAGAAACTTCCAAAGATGAAGGAGAAACTGGTTTCAGATTTCATACAGTTAATGTATTATACCACAAAATGCCTATTTTTTATATTTTTCATTGACACACACTGATATACATTATGCCATTTGAAAAAATGGCAGCTTTGTCTGTACATAATAACTACAAGGCGTGGGTAAGAAACAGCTAAAGCATAAAACCCTAAGGACAAGGCTTCATTGTGAGCATTAAATAATTATTACAATGTAAAATTAGTCAGAGTAATATCTCTGTTTTACTTCAAGCAATGTGAGGTCTGATCCAGAGCTGAATTTACTGTCAACTCTAGTTACAATGGCATTTTGCACGGTATTTTTTGCTTATAATTAAAGGGGAAAAATCAATTTTATTTTTTTACCAGCCAGTTTCATATATTAAATCCAATTTCTGATAATAATTAGTTTTAGACTTTAAACTTGCCCTAGTTTTATTTGGAAGTGTATCTGAATTTGTTTCTACTTATGTAAACAGCTCTTTACTAGAAGAAATTGACTACGCAGGGGAGAAACAGTGGGGTTTCTGTCTGTCTTCTCCTAAAGGTAACAAATAGATATTAGGAATTTTGAAATTAATAATTTTGAGAGGAAAATAACGTTCTTTAAATACCATTATAATTTTTACACAATAGACACAACATAGGGTCTTGCAGCTAGCACTATACTTTCAAATAATGCCTATACTTAAATTCAGTCAAGCCTCTATATTTGCCAAAAGAAACCCAGTACATAAATTCTCCTTGGTAGAGGAGCTGTGGAAACGATTCATAAAAAATGCTGCATTAAACTGAATGCTAGCATTAAGAAACCTGTTATATACCTATCTGATTATTATTTATATTGAGTAACACCCTCCATTTCAAATCCAAGCACAGGTTCTTGCTGTGCTGGATTTAAAAAAATTACTAAATAAATGAATAAATACACTGCAGCAAGTCCAACTGGCAGGGCCAGCACAGTAGTTGCCTCCTACTTCTGCCACAGCTATAGAACAATAAAGCCCACACCTGAAAACAAGGCAAAGAAATCCTGCGGGGGTCTGTCACGTATGGCCCACCAGTGAAAGCCTCTTCTGAAGGGTCTTCCCCTCCCATGGCACAGGTCTTTTCCTTGAAGAGAGGAAACACTTTTTTTTTGCTGGGGTCTATGCAGATCCAAACCGACGACAGCTGAAATATATGTCATTCTAATGGATTCTGTCATAACTGGGCAAAACACAGCAATGTTAGAAAGCATTTATCAAAGATATGACAAGGCTTTCAAATTATGCTGTCTTTCAACCCACTGCTTAATAAAAATGTGCAAAGTGATAGAACGCTTTACCTCGTCAACATCACTAGCAGCAATAGACTTACTTTCTTTGGGAGCAGCTATTCAAAAGTAACTTGAATGAACTTCAGAGTCATAATTATAGAAACTACAGTTGAGGCATTTAAAAAAAACACCTGTGCGACAAAGTAATTATATCAACCTATTATGTTTAAAAAACATTTCATCTCTAATAAAGTTGCTTGCTTTTCTTTCCCAAGATGAGCAAAAATTCCCTTGTTCACGTCAGTCCTGCAGCTCCCATGAAAGGGGAGTCTGGCCTGAGCAAGGACTGTAGCCTGGGCTCTGGACGTCTGTGCTGTACTGCTGCAAAAGATGCACAACTCCAAAAGACAATTCAGCTGCTTAGACTTGGATGGTAAACTCTCTCAAGTTTTCTACTCTGCTCAGTGTTTCTTGCATGCTACCTTAATACAAATGAGAGTAAAGAACATATAGTAAGTTTTCAAAAGCTTGCTATGAGGAGAACCCCTTATGCCCCCAGAAGTCAAGAGAAGTTTTTACATTGACTCAAGTGGGGTCAGGAGGTGTCAGAGAAGCTCATGTCCCACTGAAGACACCGATGAGTTTCCACTAGCTAAGAAGTAAAATTACTGAACAGAAAGTTGGTCCGGTTTTATCTCAAACCGGGACACTTAGCTATAAAAACAAGCCCCCATCTTGTGTCACCCTTTGAGCACACACCAAATATTGCTCAGTTTTCACGCATACACAAGAAACCTCCTTCAAAGTCTGCAGATTTCAGTGAAACCAGATCTCTAGAGAAGGGGACCCCACAACCTCCCCGGGCAGCCCGTTCCAGTGCTCCACCACCCTCACCGCAAACTGTGACTTAAAGTGTTAAGAAATACAGTGCACAAAAAACCTGTTTATATCTTAGCTTTTATATATGAAGGACTCCATTGCTTACAAATACACTTACATTTCCTTACCTAGTAAACTTTGTGCATTATGGACATCTTTCCCTCTGTCTTTTTGGTGCCAACAAGAACCCTAACACCAAATTTCCATGATAAAGCTCCAAATGCTTTACATTTCTCTCATGGCCATTTCTCTCCCTGTCTTCTACTTACAGCACTGAAACAGAGACAAAATCCAAATTCACCTCAGGTTCTGAAATTCCCTCCTCTGGTTCCCTATTTCTTTATTTCTACAGCATATTTCTTCAGTTTGTGCCTATGTTCCACACCTGACGAAACAGCCATTCCTGTTTAACCCACCCTGACTGCTTCTGTTAAAGTCCTGCCATCCAAACTCCACAAGCCTTTGCCCTCATTGCTCCTCACTGGTCACAAGTGAGAGATGTGACCCATCGGCTGTTGCAGGGCTTTCTGCAGGCACCTGTTGATACCTTGCTGCAGGAGCTGATGTATCTAGCTGCCCAGTATAGGTGTCCCATCATGGAAAGAGATGAACTCACTGCTGCCATGGGTATGCCAGGAAACTGAAGAAGACAGCACTGTTCTGAAGGGGCAAAATCTTCCCTTTGAACATCCTTTCAGGAAACAGTCACAAAGCCTAAAATCCCACTGATGACCCAGAAATCTGTGAAGCTGTGAAGGAGAACTCAGGTACTTAAACAGATACCAGTATTACAAGTTTTAACTGGACTGGTACTAAATGATATATAGCCTTGCTCTGTTTCTACACATAGGCTCGCATTTCCCTCTAAGTGAGGCGCCAGTGCAGGAAACCCAGACACAAAAACTATGTCTCTCCCTGGACTGTGATTTCTGCCCCCAGGTACCAGCACCTCCTGTCCCAGGCTCACCACGCTCACAGACCTGGGGATTCGCTTTTTGTCTCACCTCACCACCGCACTTCAGCCTCCACCACAGTCTTGGTATCTTAGATTACGAATCAAGAGGGCAATGCTGTAAAATCAACTCACCAGTCACATGCCTCTTCTATGCTGATTTCTCCCAGAGCTCCTAATAAAACCCATTATGTTAAAACACACACAAAATGGTCAGGCGCATACAGACACGCATGCATACCCCTATTTATTAGGCATCATTTAGTTAGGCACTATTATTTAGCGGCTTTGTATTTCAGGCAGTATATCAGAGCCCTAAACAGAATTTTTAACTCATACACTAAGCAGTTAGTCCTTTGGCAAGAAATTAATTTGAGCCTCCATTTTCAACAAGTTACTGATTTTGCATGCGTTCTCCAGGGATATTCAGTCCCAACCATGCACAGCACAGGTGTTCAGCCCCAGCTGCCTGAAGGGACCTCCAGCAGAGCAGCGGCTACCCAGACAACAGGATCACTGGGCAAATTGTGCAGAGCGGGCTGGGTTTCTCATGCGTGCAGCACCTCATACCCTCAACCCTAATTTGGCGGGAATACTGTTAAAAATAACCCATGACCTCAGCTGAACCTTCCACAGCCACACAGTTTTGCCTGAGAGTGGTCTTTCACAATATTCAATATGTGAAATAAAATCCATGCCAATTTTCAGTACAAAGTGAAATCCTGGTTTGTGACATCCCAAAATGGAACAGTAAGAATGCATGCAAAAAAAATCCCTGTCAGCAATCTCCTGACTCCAGTGGCTATGAGCCAGATATTTCACGACGCAATTTTCCAGAGCAGCTGGTTTTCAGGCCAGAATCTCACCTCAACTGTGCTGAAGAAACTCTGGTGGAGCGGCATGGGTGAATCTGGCTTTTTATGTGTAACTTGCTATCACATTTTTGTCCAGAGAATTTTGTTCTGTATTTTAGCATCATTCTTCTTAACAACCTGCAAGACAATTTTCTTCAAAGAAAGCTCTTATTAGGCTTTATATCTATGACCTTAGGTTATCTTTTATAGTTTAATCTGCACAAGCTTAGAAATCAAGTTTTGCCTGTGGTAGTCAGCCCATCAATTCATTCGACTGTCCAGTACAACTTCCAATTCTCACAAGCAATTTGACAATTGCGAGTATTTCACATTGCAAGTTATGAAGTCTAGTGCTGCAAAAATAATGAGACCTAGAATTGCACACAGCATTGCAAGTCTACTCATTTAACCATGAATTTTCAGGTAATTTAGATGTTTCGATAACAGGCATACTATAGGCCAACCTGTCATATTACTCTTATCAGAAAAATGTCATGTGTCTGTCTTCTAGCTTGCACACATGCCGACTCTCAGACTCTCACCGAACCTTACCTAATTCACAGGATACGTACTGAAAATACATTATTTTTAATGGATGGTTTAATATATAGCAGAGCCCTCCAGCCACTAAATATGCTCTCAAGTCATTTACTAAGGTTTGTAATTTATTCATGGGGGATATATGAATCCTCCTTGATGGGAAAGACAGAAGAAACCTGGGTCAGCTTGGCCCACTACTCTAGTAGTGGACTCTGCTCCTGGTGACTTCTGCCACAAGTGGGCGAGGATAGGAGTGTCCTATCTTTCCCTGTGGTCCCTCACAAGAAAGGCCTCTTGCTTGCCTACCCTGGAGTGAAACACTTGTGAAGGCTGGAAAGCTACCATCCACAGCCACCCACTCCAACCCTTTGCTGGGGGTTAGGACACTTGTCACTAGCTCCTGACAAGCAGACTGGCCACAGCACGTCTTGGGCACATCTGCTGCTGAGAAAATAACTTTTCAAGGACAAAGGTGGTCCAGGCGGTGGGAGGGGGCAACAAGTGCAGAAATGGCTGGGGCATGAGTCACTGCGGCAGGGCAGAAAGCCCTTGCTCCTGCCAGGAACTGGGAAGGAGGCACCTCGCCCCCACTGATGGGACAGAGTACCCGGGTGCTCCTGGCAGGACCAGGGCTCTGGGCAGCAATGATGCTGCAGGTGGCAGCATCATAAATAACATAAATCATAACAGATCACAAATCACATGATTCATGGAATGTGAGGAATTTATGAAATGTCATGTGATTATATGAAATCATAAATAAAAATGAGAAATTAAAAATGCAGCCACCCAGCTCTGGCAGATCAGAGAGCAGTCTGGCCTGGCCACACCCACGCAGTGATGCCCGCTCTCCCGCATCACCAGACACAATTTCTCTCCCACTTTCTCCTCCTTCACCTACTGGCTCAATCACCTCGTGCCCCGGTGGGTGGGAGTGGAGACAGGCTGCATGTGCATAGCTCAGTGCCTGGCCTAGAAATGTGACTTCACAACTGTTTGCATGGCCCAATTTTAGCAACCTGAAACAATATCTCAAATCCCTGTTACTGCTGTATTTAAAGTTAGCTTTACTTCTTAGTGCTTTTAGTTCTGCAGTTAATCTGCAGTTTGGAGCCAGTGAACTCAGAAGCCTTACAATATGCTATAGTATGGGGTTAGCCTGCAGTATCTTCTTAAGTTACATGGATGGTTTAATTCAAAGAAAAATGAGCAGGTACAGAAAAGCCAGTCTGAAGGCGCACTGTAAACACTGTGCTGCCTTCAGTAAGTTCAATTCAATTCCAGTTCTGATCTGTTATTTTTATAGATTTAATGAATCTGTCAGGTTGATAGCAAGCAATGGGATAAGTGAGCAGTCAGCTATGTTGTTCAGGATTTGTTTTCACCTTTCCTATTAAAAATGAAAAACCCAACCAATTAATGGGAAACATTAAAATGTAAGAATGCAACAGCTTTTAAACATATGGGAGCTTTCATCTGAGCAAGAATTTTCCCTGGAAAAGATTGAGGTGAGCTCACAACTTTCAATCAAATATCTCTCTCTTTCTAAAAAAACTTAATTGAGGTTGGTTAAGGTTATCACACAACAGGTGAACTTACACAACTTTAGAGACTGGCTTTACTAGAATGAATTATCGATGTCTTACTTTCATAAGTGAATGACTTGCAAAAACCAGCATACAGTACGTTTCACTGCTGCAAGCTCTGCAGTCTTAATGCAGCTCTGAGAAAATGAGCCAAATTCTTTCTCTGAATTACATATCAATGAAAACAAGACTGTAAAGGATACAGTTACTTTGCAAACAGATAAGTCTTTAAAATGTTAAAAATAATTCCTGCACCTGAATCCCATTGATAATTTATGTGGTTTTATGACTGTTTTTCCTGTTTTCAGAAGTTTTTCTCTTCCCTGCTAATTGAAGGGAAGAAGCTGAACATCTATTTCAGTGGAGCTCTGCCAGTTTATACAAGCTGAGGATGTGGCCCATATTTTTAAAAAGGGAGGTCCTTTCCACTGTTTTGCCATCTGCCAAGCTCTACTTTAAGCTAATTAAATAACATCAAGTTCAAGCAGGCATTTTCAGGCCATTAGAGTATTCCATTTCTGGACCCCTACAGGTACCTAGAAAGTCTGACTTCAGGAGAACTGAGCCATAGATTCAAAGGTGCTGACAATGCTAAACGTTTTATAAGTTGAAAAATATGCTGACAGTTTGGACACTCTCTGTGGAGTTTGTGTAAGATCTGTGAATGTGAGCAAACAATCTTACCCATTTGGAGTTACTGGGGGATTGCCTTCAAGTATCTGTTTCTTCAACTGCGTCAGTTGTTAAGTCAGCACGGAAAACAAACCTGTGTAGTGCCCCATGGTAGACTGAAGGGTGCAGACAGCTTGCTCCTGATAAAGTGTGAGGCTATTTATCACATCGAACTCTTCCCCCCTTCAGCAGTCCTCCAGTTCCCTACCTTGCCTACCCTTTGCAACCCACAAGTTGCTCTACCCACTGCCTCTTCCCATCTGAGCCCTCCAGCTTCCTCCCAGCACCCTGGAGCTGCGACGCTGGCAGTAGGGATGAGCAGCAGCAACCGCTCTCGGGAAAAAGAAAAGCATTTTATTTACCATCTACTCTACACTTATAAA
This sequence comes from Limnodromus scolopaceus, assembly GCA_028565335.1. Taxonomy (NCBI): domain Eukaryota; kingdom Metazoa; phylum Chordata; class Aves; order Charadriiformes; family Scolopacidae; genus Limnodromus; species Limnodromus scolopaceus. The sequence goes on along the minus strand of JAOXNO010000041.1, from coordinate 58,008,344 downwards.
TATAACAAACATCGAATGTCTCTGAGATACCTAAATGAACAGTTACTCCACGTAACCACGGATTTCCTATCATTTGTAGCATTTTCTTTCCCTCTCTGCTATTCATGCGATAAACCCACTTACGCTACTGGTCTTAGATTGTAAACAGCCGGAGCAGAGATTGTGTCATCTTGTGTGCACAAGACCTACTACAATGGAGCCTTTATCCTGCCTGCAGACTTTCAGCACTGCTATAATTCACATACTACTAATAATGATAGTGAATGTGGAATAGTATGAGTGAGACATTAACATGAACAGAGAATAACCCTCTATCAACCAGCAGCTCTACAGGAATAATGAAGTACACCACCAATACTGGTAGGGTTTGCACGTATCCTGCTTTTTATCCTGAAAGAGCCCAAAACACCTTCTCAAATCTATGGGAAGACTGTTTCTAACACATTATATTGAATGAAGCCTTTTTATCAAAATGCAGCAGCCCCACATGCCCTTTGGGGCTAAAAAGGAGAATGATCTTTGCCAGCTGAAACTGTCACTGGAAAAGGGAAGGGAAGCCAGTGCGTACCAGTATGGCTGAACAACAAGCTCTGGCTTCTGCTCTGCCTAGGATAAAATGAGAATTACCCCAGCCTAAATCAGCCTCTCATCCATTGCACTGACCACTAAGAAAAAAAAAACAAACCAAAAAGAAGCAAAATGTCCAGCAAACAAGAAAATGGTACTTCTCGCACAGCCTCTCATGCCAGGAGCGTCCTAGTTTGGGGCCAGATATAAATGTCAGATCAATACACCAGTAAGATTTCACTGTCGTTTCAATAACACACCCACACCTTCAAGTAAGCCTCTATAGAGGTGTGTGCATGTGGACACATCTCTGTATAAACTTCAAACATGATTTAAGAATGTCACCCTACACCGACATTAGTACAAATCCATGCCTATTGTAACCGTATGAGTCATATGAGTACATGGCAGATATTTTAATACCACTTTAATAGCTAATATAAATAAGCCTAAATCTCCAGCATACTTTGATTTGTATGACCACAATAGCTCTTCTCCTTCCCTTCCTAATTAATCTATTATATGGAACCAGAACTCACAGACTACACTTGAAATTGTGTTATAGTAAAAGAAAACGAATAGGACTACAATGTTGAACACAGATGACCAGTGTAGAGCGATGTCTTCTTAATGAAGAAGCTGGAGCTGGCTGAAACGGCCCAGATATGGAGGTGGGCAGGTTTCCTCACAGACCTGGGCAAAGGTCTGTGCCTATGAGGGTCATGGGCTTGACTGTGTTATGGGCAAAGGAACACTGTGTGGGGTAAGCTGCAAGACGCTGTCAAAAAAGCCCAGAAGTAGTATTTTAAAATGCACGGTATTCCTGGCAAGTCACATACTTTAAAACTGGATGTAAATCATTGCAAACTTCAACTTTTGTTTCCACGGAACTTATTGAACGTTTTTGCTTTCACACACAGGGCCCTGTTCAGCATCTTGCTGCCATGGTGTTTTTCTATCTTGACAATTCACTTCCGTGAGCAGGCATGCAGCCAACTCAAATGAGACTCAACGCAGTGAAAAGCCCTTCAGGTAAACAGTGTGATAAGCTAAACTGCAAAAACGAGACAATGTTTTTGGACTATGAGGCAGTTGCTATGGAGACGGTTGCTAATTAACTGCATTCAGCCAAGAGAACAAAGGGTTTAAGGGCAGACAGGACTCTGTATCTTAGAGTGAGCAATGCATAACGTCTTATGCAATCTGCACATCTATCGTATCTGGAATACCTGAGCCTTTGCTTAGGTTGCAAAATACCTCAAGAAATGACAACAGGGTGCTTTGTTCCTTTAAATTTGAACTAATTTTTAGGTAATTAATGATCTATCAGTATTTAAAAAACAAACAAAATCCATACTTCGAAGTCACAGGTATCATGAATCAATGCATCAAGTCAGGACTGTATTAAACATTGAAATGATTTACATTCATTCAGAGTTACTGCTTTCACAGCTAATAAAAATGCAATTGGAAAATCACTTTTAAGACAATATAATGTACCTAATCTATTATTCTCTCTTGCGTCTTAAAAATTATTAGTTTAAAATGCTTGGAAAGCTTAGACTAATTAATTCTTCAATTGCTTCCTCAACAAAGTTCTTAGAAATATACTTTGGACCTAAATACTGTATTTACATTGAAATGGGCTATTCTGAAGAGACATTGAACTATGTAATTTTAAAGGGCTTATATTTTGGGATAGTTATGTATTATAACTCTATTTCTATAATGCACTATAGGCCTACAGTACCAGAAAAAACATAAACTTGTGAAAAGTGACCTAAATCCCAGAGCAGCACAGTTCCAGCATACGGAATCCCCGTGTGTTACTGAGGAAACTGCCCACGTGCGCAGCATCCCCCTGCACACCCAAGGGCCAGGGCATTCACCAAGACCTGACGAGCCTTGCAGCAGGAGAGAGCTGCACAGGTTGTGCTTGGGCCAGACCAGGCACCTCCGTACAGTATATGGGAAGATCGCAACTCACTTTTCAGATGAAGACTTCAAAAGCTGACCTCTTTTCCAAAGTGAAAGCTGAGAAAACCAATAAAGAGCCAGTTGCTCATTAGAAAGCCCTTTCCATTAGAGATGAAAAGTCAATGGATAAAATACATCTGTGCTAACATAAGATTTGTTTAAGTCTGCATAAATAAGGCAACATTTTTCATTTTTAACTCATTAAATCTATGACTTAAACAAAAACAAAACAGTGATTTTGTTTATTTTAATGATTTAGATACTGTTAGGAATGAATGGGTCACAATCAATTTTGAAGTTAAGTCCTTACTCAGGGAAACAGGATGAGTTCACACCTCATACGAGTGTATTACTTCAGCAAAGCTTGCTACACACTGAACAAGAAGTATATTAATTTACTACACTAAAGCCTAAGGTTTGGGATTTTTTTGACATTTTAAATTATGAGGCATCTGCAAACAGATCCTAAATCTGAATTGCACATGGATTTTCCACACCAGCCAATTCAGATTGCCCCTAGACATCCCCTCCAGCATTAATCACTCACCCACGCTACTGTAGTTCATATTTCTTCTACAGAAACAGAGGTCTGCAAGATTCTTAAACTCTTGCCTAGAAATTAGAAATTATTACTTATGTGGCAAACTAAGTTTTAAACATAAGGGACCCAATTCTGCCTTCAGTTACACTGCCATAAATCTTTAACAACTCTATTAGATTTATAACAGTGTAACTGAGGAGGAAATTGAGCCCAAGATATTTTCTAAATCGGTAATTAAATAGCAGAATTTTAGCTTGGCACAGAGTAAAGACCTCTTAGATTACGTCTTTGGATAAGGCTACATACTTTTTTGTTCCTTGAATAATGATGTTATGAACAAATTAAATCATCTTATTTTCACTAGCCTCTATATTACTGTGGAAGGACCACATCATCTCACGGAGCATCAACATGGGGCTAAATACTGCCTCTTTCCCATCCGCTTTCTTTCACTCTTCTCCATATAAATGTTAGATTCTTTAGAGCTGTCTGTTATTTGTACATGGTATATAGCACCTCAAGGACCTTTTCTTGTTTGGTTTCAAGGAACGACTATATTAAACAAGTGTCTAATAATAATAAAATGGCATTTAGCCAGCTCCCTTATTAGAGGTGCAAGGCATCCTGTGGTCACATTATGCAGAGCCTGTACTTTTCAGAAGATGCAGCCTGCTCTCCCAGCGCACAGGATGTGGTGCAGGAAACATGGTTTTGCCACAGTAGCCCTAAGCTCCCCAAGGGTCACTGGATAAACTGTGAAAGGGGCCCCTTCAGCATTAAAACATAGGTGGCACTGGGGGGGGAAGAGAGCTCAATTCCCAGTTCTGCTATAAAACTCTTGATGACATCGGACAAGTTATTTAATCTCTCTAGACTTCTTTTCTTCAATGGAGTAAAGGCAGCTTGTAAAACTTCCTGTCTCATAATTTTAATAGAAGTGTTTTTTCATGGCTATTTTACCTCATTTTTATCTTTGCTCAGTATTTCCAGTTCTAATGCATCCTTACTATTATTTACCACTTTGCTAACCTCATATGCCAGAGTCTACACCATCCCCACTGGCCCTGTACGTGTCATACTCACAGGGGTGAGCGGGAGGCTGTAACCTGGGACAACTACTACCAAAAGGGGACTAAGAGAGATCAATAACCTTTGGGGCAGTCAGGCCAGGCCAAAGAGTTTTCTGAACTGTTCCACCCGCTAATGACACACCTCTGCAACCCCAGCTATATAGCTTCAATAGTCTTTTTTTACTGCCTCGCAGGACGGAAAATTCTGTAGGTGGCTCTGCCACACACTATCCCTTACAGTAATTCTTCTCAGCACTTCCACAGCCTTTGGTGATTAGACCTCCTATAGCTAAAAATACACCATGCAGTCTAAATATGTAACAGACAATATATGCCTGCATACCTCACCTATCTAAATATATGACTACATACCTATCTAATAACTGCTACAAATACGAATCATAACATTTCTCTGCAGATAACTCTCATAGTAGGTTGCACTCAGTCACCAAAGCAAAGAAGGAAAGTCCCAGCCAAGAGGTAGCCAATTCGCTGTCTGTAGATCTCCTTGTTGAGGTTTCTTAAATACATTTTAATTGGCTGGAAAAGAACACATTATATTCACAACACATACTTGCACATATATGCATGTGCATATATGTATGTAGCTATTAGGAAGCACTTATTTCACCATTAATTGTACTAAAAGGTTTATTGCTGACAGTCTATCCAAGGCAGAGCTAAACAAAGAACATGCAATTCTTGTTCAAAGAATTAAATGCTGAAGTTACCAGATCACATGAAGGCACCTGTTCAAATGATTCAAAGACTACATTCACTATGGAAAATTATTTTACTACTTATCTACAGTTGTCAACAATACCCACAAACAACAGTAAGCCTGCTGTCCTCAACCACCTGAAATTAACGTTTTCTTTTTCCCGAAGTCAAAAACAGTAGTGTCACCTGTTAGTTTAGGGGTAAAAACAATGCTGAATCCAAGTGGCTGAAGATGCTTTTTTTCATCTGTGTTCCCTACTCACTTGCATTGCTAACATGACATAAAAGGCAATTTAAACTATGATTTCTATTTCAGTAATGCTTTTCTTTTCCATGCTAACCAAACACCAGCTGATGTTAAGGTATAAGTAAGCAAAAGTGAGGCAGCTTCAGGCAAATAAGCTTGAAATGTTTTAGCTTTGCTGCAACGATAAGGCATGCTGAAAAAGCATTTTGTTCCTTATCTGCAAACGTAGTATAATCTATCTCACCTACTTCCACACAGATTACTGGAATATGCTCCCTAACACCCTCAGGCATATATTCTGTGCTGCTGTCCCCAAAACTATCAGATATCAAGTCTGATACTGTTGCCTATAGACAAACCAAGATTCAGCCCAAGCCAAATCCATCACTGCCTGTTGGGTTCCCAGTCTGTCCCCTCCAAGGACAACCAAACAAGGAAGTGGATTTATGATCTGATCTTTTTTGATGGCTCATACACATGGTAACCTCTGGCAAGTTTACTGCCCCCTTACAGAGGCAGGCCAGATTTTGTGCTAGCTTTAATTCTGTGCCAACTCGCTAAATTTTATTATATTGTGTGGGTGCAAGACAGCCCAGTCTCTGGATCTCTCTTTTTTTTCCTTTCTTTTTCTTTTTTTTTTTTAAACAGGACAGAAAGGAGGTCTCAGTAAAAACATGAAATCTGCCTACATCCAGGAAAATCCTCAGGAGGCTTGACTTAGTTGGAGATGGTTGTTGTAGGAAGGCTATAATTAAGCAGTAGCAACAGTGATGCTGACTTCTCACACCAGAGGATGCGCGCGTTGACCACAGTTTCTATTAGCAGCGCTTATTTGAGTCCTCTGTAGGTAAAATTGTAATGGTGTTTGACTGATATCACAGCAACAACTACTTTCCTATGTTTAAAAGAGTATTCAGGAGATGGAATTAACATATTTACGTTCATCTCTCTCCTCCTTTCCCAAATCATATTATTTTTGCTTACAAAACCATGTCTTTAATCATCTAAGGTAAAAATTTTGGTATGCCTAGAACAAAACCAGAAAATCTTCAAAGAAGCCTTTTTCTACCATTACTTCTGCTGAAAGTCTGTAAACTGGTAATCCATTAATGTCCAATCCTGTAACTATACGGTCACACTAAAATAATCTGGAAGCCCAGACTCTGAAGTATTTCTCTCTGATGTTCCAGACCAAGTGTCCCACATGAAATTGTTTGTAGGATAGGAAAATATTCACACAATGGTACGACTACAACTTCTCAAGGGCATCAGAAGAAAAAAAATTCTGCATGCATCTGTGAGGAAATCCCTGTAAGACACAGTTAAGATACGTATTAATTTTGAAAATTATTTCCCTTAGGGAATAGTGTAAGACTCATGTCACAACAACCACAGCATTTTCCCTCTGAGAGTTAGCCAGGGCTCAGCCCTGTAAGGTGTGGGGTGGGATATAAGCCTGCTTCTCGGGAAACTGCATGTCCCCTGAAAACCAAAGATGCTGTAAAAAGTTCTTTGTGCTGCCACTGCTCCTTGTTCCCTGTAGTGTTATTTGTGACCACACCCACTCTGAGCAAATCCATTAGGGGAGAGGAGGAACATCAGGATGAAGTTTCTCTCCCGACATGGTTCAGATGGCTGGCTTTCACCACTCATCTCACTGGCTCCGGCTCTGCCTAGCTTGAACAGCTGGCTAGGAGTTTCCAGTTCCAGCAGCTCTTGGATGCTGGTGCGAGTCATGGTGGTGGTGTTGACTGAGGTGGCGATGGTGCTGCTGGTGGTTAAGGGGTCATTTTTTGATCAATTATTTTACTGTTACTGGTCATGTAAGATGCTCTCTGCACTGTCCAAGTCTCTCTCTTTATAAAACAACAGTTTCAATGTTTTTTTACCTCTTCTGCTTCCATCAGGATGCCTAGAAGAGGGGTCTTTAACATAAATATAGCTCATCTTCCACAACCCTGCATAAGCACTTTTCTGGGAATATGAGCCAATGACCTGCTGCTATGATTGTGTGAGGTAATTCAACTGGTAATTGGAAAGAAAGAAAGGAGACACTTCCACCGTAATCTCATAGAATGGTTAGAGTTGGAAGGGATCTTAAAGACCACCAAGTCCCAACAGTCCATCATAACTCCCAAGAGCATGTGGGCCTTACTTGTCCCCAGGTTGTCCGAACTAGAAGGTGTTCACCCTTACATGCTTCTAGGAGGGATCCCAGTTCCTCAAAGAATGAGATCAAATAAATAACTACATTTTATGCTATCTACATATAGGATTTTCAATTATCTTGAGCTCTCAGTACTGTGCAACCAACTAACACACTACATCAGCCTGATAAATGCTGTTTTAACTTCCTCTTAGTGCAACAACCTTATTTCTTAAGGCTGTAAAACTATGCCTTCTGCAATTACAGGATCACAAGTTCATCTTGTGAAATCAGTGCTGGAAGAAAAATGAGCTCATATAAATCATACTAGACAATCACCTAAACATATCCTGGATCTTCTAGCGAGGTTGCATCACTTTAATGCTCTCATGCTAACATGCGTCATTTCTAAACAAGGGTTTTACTAAAGGAACAATGTCATAAAGAAAAACATCCTCTTACTCTGTTTAGTATAGCCATTTGAATAGGACTAGTCACTAAACGACTCTTAAGTGGTCAAACATCTGAACTGAACCTGCCCTTGTAGCTTCCACTTAGTTCCAGGCAAGAACTAATGGTGCTAGTAACTCCTCCATACAAGGGTACCTACTTAACACTGGAAGACATGGGCAGTATCCATACAGCTTCCCACGAACAGGCTATAAACAACTTTCTGCAAGCTCTTCTTTATATGGATGACTGAAGAGAACATACTTAGCAGAGAGAGGACAAAAACCAAAGCGCACTTCCAAAGGACGACCTGCTCTTTTTGATGTATGATTTTTCAGCAAAACTTTCTAGTATAACTTCCCATTTCCTTTGGAATACATCACTCTCCTGATCCAATACAGCCCAATGGAGTATGTGATGGCTGTGCCATGTATGACCTTGCACAACATTACTCACACTTTCAGATGTGGTGCTTCCCACAGCCTGCTCTCTTCAGCCTGCTCCCCAGGTAGGAGCCAATATACTTAGCATGCTCAGCTCTTACAGTCTCACTTATATTTTCCCTTGAGGATGGCAGCTTAAGGCAGAGTGAAAAAAATAAAATTCTCTCTCGTGAAGACTCTGCCACTTTATCCCAAACCATTAACAATTTACTCTTGAAAGCCCAAATAGGAAGATTAAACCCTGTTCCCCCACATTCCAGAAATCCTCAACAACAAGTAAGCCCAATACCTTTCATTTCTAATGACAGCAGTGCCTGTTGCTCAGCTCACAAAAGCAGATGGCTCCTTGCGAGCACAGCATGCTGATGTTGCAAGAATATCCCCAGATTGCAAAAATGTTTATAGTCAGATTGTTCATAATCTAAGTAGTAACTTTTGAAACAGACACTGTATCTTTGAACCTTCATTTTCTTCACGTTTAACTGATTGCTCAGCACAGGCTTGCAGCCTGCCTTCATGCATGCACTGTGCCATGATGTAATACAGTGAGCAATCACAGCATTGCAAGAATGTTTCTAGACAGATTTGTTTACAATCTGAGAAACCCAAATAGTAACTTTCAGAATAGGAGTCCTATCTCCAGTGCATTTTGTGTATGTTGCTGTGAGACCAAAAAGAAAAAAAAAAAAATAATACAAGAGTGTATCTTTGTACAGTGATTGCAATAACAGATGAATAAACATGCAACCTGATACTTCACATCTGGTATTTCATCACTCCAAATACCTTATTCACATTCAAATATATTTAATACTGTGGAAACTTTATAAGGTAGTGATGTCTTTATAGAGGCAGTAACTCGCATGGAACTTTTAAAATTAAAAGCAATAGTAAAAATAATTTGTAACATGTTACTGTATTCTTCATAAAGTTAGTTACCTTGCAGTTTCCTAATGGAAACCCAGAAAGACACCTAATAATAGCAGTTAGCTACAGGGCCATACAAGCCTACAGAATAGGATTTCTTTTGCCTATGTACTAGTTCAAAGTTCAATTTTTAATAGTCAATTTATACAAGGTGGTTTGGAAATGAAGACTATTATTAGTCATCATGCAAAAATTCTATCATCTGAGCAGAAATTTTTATGGAAGTATCATTTTCCCTTTACTGTCATGGTAATGCAGTACAAGGAATTTTATGCATGACCTAATAAACATATACAACAGTTTTCAAAGGCTGCTATGCACCTTCTCATGTTAATTAGTACTCATTCTTCTCTGTAAAACAACTAAACATGCTACAAAACTCCCTTTTAAAATAATCATTAACAGACTCTTAAGTAGGTTTTTTTCAGAGATTAATACCTCCGATGCAAATCACATTGACTAAAATTTCATTCATAATTGAAGAGCTGTTTACAGGTCTCAAAAATTAAGAGCAAACTATTTTCTTGTCTTAAAGGCAAAATCCATCTTCGCTATCTTGAAGCTAAGTTACCAATGCTGATAATAACATGTCTGCAGGCGTTATTACACTTGCTAGCAAGTTATGTTACTTTGGCATTGGCCCTGCAGTTGTGCTAGTTATGTCTCTCTATAGCTAAATTTAAAAAAAAAAAAAAAAAAAAAAAAAGAAAAGGAAACGTGCACACAGGGCCAAATCCATTCCCGAGGTAACTCCAGTGACTTCAGTGTTACACCAGGGATAAAAGTAAGGCTGCATTTCACAGCAGCTTTCATTCTTGTAATCTTTTCCAAAACACTCTCCCAGGAGCAAAGACAAGCACAGGCAAATATCCTGCCAATAAGTGAGTTCACAGGAATTGCTACGAGTAACTAAACTGTCAGCAGTAAAATAACAACAATTGGAACAAAGTACAAATACAGGACAGCCAATGCCCTCTAATGGGCTAGAGTTTTACTATGTGCTGGATAAACAAGGACACAGAAATTCATCAGAAATGATCTCTGAGAGGGGAGGCAAATTATAGGGTGTTCCACCTTGTATTAATGGATTATATTTGTGGTTTACCTATGGTCCTTTTGAAATGGTACAGATGAAAAAATTCTTACCAATACCTTGCAAGACATATGGAAATGGGTCTAAGAGTTGAATCTTTCCTCCATGCTTTTCCTCTATGCTCAACTGCTTCCACAAAGAGATAGAGCACCTCTATCCTCCTTCAATCTTTTGTATTTGTTCCCTCCTCACCTTTGTTTTTATTTTATTTACTACTAGTCAATACTGTACTAGGAGCAGAACCAGAACTGTAAAACCAGCACAACCACCACAACCACACAAGCACAGGCACACAGGAAGTGGGGAAGAAATGATGGATAGTGCTTTCCTGCAGAAACCTTATCACTGGTCCCTTGGCCTTACAGCTCACTCCCTTTCTCTCAAGAATTTCCAAACTATGGTTCCTGGAATTTGCCCCTCTGAACCAAAACAAGCGTCTTTGCTTCTTACCTAATCATTTCCTATAAATTTAAAAACAAGAGTTTCATTAAGATTTTACTTTGTTTTCTGAGGGTTTCTTCATGGAGCCATAACCCTATACTGGTGGCAGGGTCAGCTGCAGCCTGAAATGCCTCTGGTCTCACACAAGTCACGACTTTGTCCTTACAGCCTAAGGATGCCCCAGGGCGAAAAAAAGACATCCCCTCCCCACCCATGGGGCCCTGCTACCCTTTTCTGTGGGGGTAGGATTGAAAGTCTCTTGTTCTCATCCTCCTCTGGTGCCGTAAGTTACTTTTTTGGGAAGGCAAGGGGAGAGGAAGAGGCCCTCCCCTTCCCTCCTTCGTCCAAGACCACAGCTGTAGAGGAACAGCTGAAGTGATTCAGGCTGCCCAAAGAGGTCACAGATGTCCCTCAGTACCGCTGGGGCTGCTGCTGCCCAGGTGGCACCACGGACAGGCACTCCTCGGCCACCCACCCCGCATGCCCCCCAGATTCCAAGCCCCCCAGTCCTTCTCAAGCAATCTTCCAGGTCGCCCCCAAGCCAACTGCTCAAGAATCTGTACACAGCCCTCTTAGAAGCGTTACTTTTTAGGACAATTTTAGACCACCATAAGGAACAGTGAAGAAACTCTGGCTTCTGCTTACATTAATGTCACAAAGCTCTCATTAAATCAAAGGCAGAGACTTAAAATATTTCTTCAAGCAAAATCTCTGCTTTTCTCAAAGTCTCTCTCCAAAGATAAAAAACTACAATTGCTTAACTTAATCCACACAGAGTGATCATTATATTTGCCTCCGTAAAGATCATATTTGTTCTAGGGCCTATATCTAACGGTAATTTCAGTTAGAAAATGAAACGGTGTTCTCTTGACCTTTTGTCTTACATGGTTCATGAATTACTGGCACATTACAATATCCCCTAACACTATGGAAGCTTAGAGATATTGCAATGTCTCTCTTGTAAGTGAAATAAACTTGGTATGCCACTAAAAGGCATTAAATTATTTTCATTATGCCACACAGAATCTAAAACACTTATACTGTTTTGATTTCAAAATCCTTGGAGAACAATTATGCTCTCAGGGCCATAAGACTCTATTAGAAAGTCCTCAGAAACCTAGCATGGTTTCAATAAATCCTCAAACACTACAAAGCAGTTACTCAGCTTGAAGAATGAAAACATGAGTTCATCCACTGCAAAGTCAGGATGTAAATTCTGCTTATATAGTACCTTGCACTTCCTAACACGTTTTTTTTTCTCCCCAACCAGGGCAATGTTTTAAGTCAAGATTTCAGCATCAAACACACTTACCCCCTTTCTTTGATTGAAAAGAAACAATATTTGATTTAGGACGGGCATAAATATATGAGATGTGCTTATATGCTTATGGCATTACTAGCTAGCAATATGAATCAGCAATGAGATATGCATAGTTTTACACGTATATAATTTAACAAATGTTAACATTCAGGATTAGAGAACCATTAAATTAAATCAGTGATTGTCAATATGAATGTATAAATAAGTTAATTTCTTTAATTTATACAATGGCACAAGAATGTCTCAAAACACCAAAAATCAGATTTCAGGCGTGATAACTGTGGTTGTAGGGATCCCGATTTAAAAAAATGCAGCCATCCTTATTTTGGCTGATGAGGCTGTTCAAGCCGAAGTAGAGCTTTTGACCATAAATACACAATAAGCTTGTTTATACATACACGCTTATGTCCTCCTAAAAAGAGCACAACCTTCTAATTAAGCAAATCATCTCCCCTTTCCAAAGGAAAATAACACCAGCGAAACGCAATCAAAATAGGCAGAAAAGGGGCAAAATTATATTCCCCTGTGCAGGGAGAGGAGGGAGAGGGAGGGAGAAAAAAGAGCAGACACCCAGGCAGGAAAGCGGGGCCCAGCAACTTTCTGCCAAGGGCAGCTGAGATACTTCATCCCAACTCTCTTTTTCCAGACACGACGTTTCGTGTGGCCGCCAGGGTCACATGGCAGCTGCGAAGGGAGGCGGAGGGGGGAGGTGGGGGGGAAACACGGGGGGACCGGGTCCTGCCCACTCTGACCCCCCCGCCCCGCTGCCGCCGCCAGCAGCAGCAGTGTCCCTGTTTCCATGACCTCAGGCGGGGGGGGGCACAGCTGGTGGCAGCTGCAGCACCATCTGCTCGGGGCTGCGCCCCCGGGCCGGCCGCTCCCCCCTCTGCCTCCGGACAGCCCGGCCAGGTAGGGGCAAGGTCGCCTCTAAGTGTGTCGTCGTCCCCCCCGAGGCACAGCGACCGTCCTCGGCCGCCCGCGGAAGGAGGAGCCGGGGCCAGGGCTCCGCCGCCGCCCGCAAGGAGAAGTTTGCAAAATGGAAAAGAAAAAGCGAAGGAGAGAGAAAGAGCTTGGAGGAGTGGGAGGAAAGCTCGGGAGCCCCGGACAGAGCATGCAGATGTCAGTATCCCTCGGCGGAGTGGATATTTATGGAATGCTGTCAGCACGTCATCTGATTTACAGCAGTTTGCATGGAGCGAAGGGGAAAGGAAAAAAAAAAAAAAAAAAGAAAAAGAAAAGCACAAAAGCACCCCTAACTTGCCTCTTTCATTGAGAGGCTTCTGAACACAACAAGAACTTTATCACTTTGCAATTTAATATTGCACATTCTGCCACGTGATCATGCAGACTGTAGCTCCCATTTCTCTTTCTGCACTATTTATTGAAAAATAAAGAAAAATGCTTAATTTTTTTTTTTTATGCTCAAGGAGTGACACATTTAAACACTTCTGTTTAACATCCCCATTCAGCCACAGCACAGCATTCATTAAAGACACAATTCTGCATCAATATTGCTTCCTAGTGCCAGGGAGCAACGGACTGGTTCGGACAGTCCTGGGCAACGCATCAGCTCAGCTGAGCTCCCTCAGCTTCACAGATTTCTTCAAGATTTAATCCTTAAGTACCAAAATCAGAGCCAGGAATTTTGTGTAAAACCAAGCTGGGCTTTACAGTTCTCGCTGGGACAATTATTTCCAAGGGCTAAATGTGTACCACTTACCATACATTTTGCCTTCATCTGATAAGATGATTTTCCTCCTCCCGCACGGTGGATAGATAGCTAGAGCCTCCTGAAAGCTCTGTTCAATGTCAGGGCTCCAGACACCTTCTGCATCATTGTCAATAGGTTTATCTGCAGAATCACTCATTCTTTCAATATCTTCGGCAGGACTCTCGCTGCCGCTCCAGCTGCTGGGCTCAATGGTGATGGCTGGGGTCTCCAAGCCTAAGCCTGGAGTCTTAAAGGAAATAAACCTACAAAACAAACAAACAAACAACCCCAAATGTCATTAAAGAGATGCAACTTCAGGCAAATATTTCTGTCTACTTTTGATACTAAGTTAACAGCAGTTGAGTAGTAACAGTAACAACATTAACATGGGAAGCACCCAAAAAAGTAAAAAATCAGTAACAATTCTACCTCAAACCAACAGAGGTGGAGCAACAAAGTTGTCAGAAAGGGAACTCTTTACTACATTTTCTGTGTGCAATTACATCATGGCATAGAGCATCTGGTTATTTTTCACAGATAGTCAAAGTAGTTCTTAATACCAGGGAAAACTGCAGCACACGACACAGTTCATCTGGCTGAAGATTGGCACCCTTAAAATAACGAGACTGATCCTCAGGTGTCATACTTCCACTGCATGGAAGGAAAGCACACCAATTTATGCCACAGCGACCACTGGAGCCTAAAACCACTTAAACCTAAAAACAAAAGCCAAAAACTATTGTTCACATTCATCCGGATATCAGTAGACTAAATGGAATTACACTAGTGATGACACAGCTCAATGTGATTAGCTGGAAAAGGCTGTAATTTTCAGATTTTACCCAAATAAATAATACAATCAGAATCTGAGCTACACACAAACACAAATCTTTAAAATGATAATACCAGAGCAAGAAATTACAAGAAAAGATATATACTTTGCCTGTTTTAAAAAAATCTCTGTCACAGAACCATAGCAGAACAAAAACTGCAAGCTTCAAGTTGCTGAATCAATTTAATAAGAAATAATTGAATATAGCTGCACCTGCTCACGCCATCAGAGCTGCAGATCTGTCAGTGTTCCTTTTATATTTTTGAGAGAAATACAACTCTGCTATAAAGACTTGCTCCAGGCAAAAAAGCTGCTATACCAGACCAAATTCATCTCTGGTGTAATTCTTCGGGAAGTCAGTGAAATAACACCAGGAACAGTTTTGGCTCAACATGTCTAGGCATAATGCAGTTTTATTTTGAAAAACGAAGAAGTTTGGTGACTCTGACTGATCTAAGTGGATGGGAGTGTTCAAACATGCACGCATGAGCTGCACAAGCACTTAAAAATCCAGTTAGTTGGCTAAACACTCAAAAAAACGTAAACTATAACATGTTTTCTCTGGTGGGGGAGATGAAAGCAGGCCCTTTCCACACACAGAAGAGAGGGGCTGCCCCTTCTACACACCTCCAACCTCATGCTGATACGCCTCTCAGTGGGGTCTCGATATGTTGTAAAATAACAGGTGAAAAGTGGCAGACATGCATTCACCCCTCGGAGAAAGAAGGGGAAGCTGTATGTCAGAGGCCGCGACAGTTCTGACGAAATGCCTTTGGGCTGGAGAACTCCCTGAAAGAAGAAATATTTACAGCAGCCCTCACCCGAACTAACCAATCAACCGATCACTAGAGATAACCAAAACCTGATAGTCCAGTCCCTCAGAGGCTACGGTGCCTTGCAAAAAAACAAAGATGAAACTGGGGAAAGGGGGAGTAGTCTCTCAGTCTCGCTAACCAACGTTACCGGTCTGACGTCCAAAGTATGGGGTATTTCCACTTTTTCAGGCTCTAGCAGGAGCTCAGAGGGATCAGTACATGCGAAATAGACTCCCAAGAACCTTATTTTCCTCACTTGCATGTCTGTTTCTACAAAGAGGCACTTCTTAACTTTGCATTGGTTTGAACATTTCACCACAGTTTATGAAAATGTTAGTGCCTACCCACCAGTAATCTCAAGGCTAATCAGTGTCTTGAACGCCTTTTAATAACTGATAATGAGGGAGCAGATGGATTCACAGGGAACCACACACAAATGATAAATGAGTGGGAAGTCTGGCCAAATACACCACTTACTGTCTGGGAAATCCCCAAATGTACAAAATTTTTAAAGTCTCATCACAAAAAGGGAGATGTAAACCTTTGTAAAATAGTGAAACACCATCCTTCAGCATTCTCAGAAGGCTGAAGGGTTGATCCAATGTTTGCAAGATTTGAACCTTGTACGCAAGATTTAGCCAAAACATAAACACAGCAATACTGGGAAAAAATGACAAAAACAATCATGTCCACTTAAGCCTTCAAACACAGGGGGAATTTTGGGTAAACAAGAGGTAATTGAATGTTGACTGGGATAATGAGGGGGGTTTCAGTGTTACTGCCACAGCACAGGGAAAAATGGCTACTGGAGATTTTATTGGCCTCACATGATTGAGACCACAGTTTAGCATTTCACCAGAAGACGGTAAGGAGTGGGCCTGTTTACTGCGTCAGTTCTTCAAAGGTGTTGCAGGGAGGAAATCCTTCACCTCATCAAACCCAGCCATGACAGCATGCAATGCACAGCACTGCCATGGGCATCTTTTGCTCAGCTGAACCACCCTCTGCTTACAAAATCTGCCACAGTCATAGCCTCAAGTCTTATTATCGTCCTATAAACCAGCCCTTGTTATTACAGCATGCTGAAATAATAATTAAAATGCACACAAGGAAAACAGAGAGGCTCTAAAGTAATTAATGTTACTTGATATTCATGTTAGATCTTGTATTGTGTTTACTGGTGAATTTTCACTAACGTGCTATCTCCCTTCCCATTCCTTTTTACCTACTTGGATATCATCTCGAGGTATTAGTAGTTACTATTCCAGCCTCTGAAATGTAAGACAACCAAGTGTTTCTTCCAGAATACCTGTACAATAGGGGCGGGGAGTAACCTGCTGGAAAAAAAAAAACCCTCTCATACTAAAGGTTACTTTTAGTGATTTCCGTTTTGGTGAATGCTGACGCTGCAGATCAAGCTAAAGGACCAAGAGGCAAAAAACCTTGTATTACAACCACTAAATGACTCCCTCTTATGTCAGGAAAATAATGAGCTACTCTGTTAATCACTTCGAGCTCAGCTCTACATATCAAAAGGCAATTCCACCTCCTTCTTAGCTTGAATTCTAGGGACCCAACTGTGATGAAAAATTTCAGACCTGTTATGCTAGAGTCCAACGTGATAATCAAAAACAATACAAGCTGTCAATAGATGAGCTTTGTTGCCTATTTCTAATGAGCTATCTCATGTGAAAAATGTGGATTTACAGTCCAATTTAAATTTGTAAAAATGTAAAAAGTAAAAAGAAAGAAATAAAAAAGGCAAGCCTTCTTTATATTGGCAAACTCCAAATCTTACAACACCAACGTCCAGTGGAGGATGAGTTAATCTCCTGGAGGCAACTGACCCCACCCTAGCCCCCTCCCCAAAAGCAGAGCCTGCACACATGATAGATCAAGTTGAAGAGTTCTGTATTTGCTTTTCATCATGTTAACTTTTAGAGAATCAATTTCATCGTTTACTATCTGTTAACAAAATTAAAACACCTCAAGACTACTTGGAAAACAAACCAAAAAAAACCCCAAAACCAAAACCAGATTTTGGCTAACCTTTTTGTGTTTTCTAAGATTGCTTTAAGCACATTGCTACAGTTTAGGAGGTCCCTCGTCATAGTCTCCCTTTTAACACCAGTCTCTCTCCATTACATGTTTCAGGACAGCTTCGCCTGTGCATAAAGCTCTTTGAGTTGCAAACCTGAATGCATCTTTCCTGCAGTTGCTTTCTGCACTCTCCAGTTAAGTGAATTCTAAGTGTATCTGGTTTTCTCATGAAGTTATTATGACACTTTTTCTATGCGTGGCAGAGGTATGTTCCCCCCTCCAACAACACAATGTTACATTCAGCAATGGAGAAATTATTAGAGACAATACTGGATTTTAAAAATACATTTTAGAGCCAATCCATTCAATGCAGCTTCATGAAGTACCAGATATAACTTATTTTCATTATGTTGACTTGGTAGCATAACTTGAAAAGTTATTTTACAAACTCAGAGAAACAGGACAGCTATTGTCAGAGCTGGTCAAACCAATGAATTTAACTAAAATGAACCAATGAATTTAACTAAATGATAGTCTTCAACACCTTATCAAGGGAATGATTTCTTTGCTTGCATAAAACATTCTCTTATGGCTTCACTTTATGAGCAATACAAACCCGGACTTGCCCAGAAAGTTGCTCCTCATAGACCAACAAGCGAGATCAATAGCTCTTCACAGGAGCGTAGGGCAAGTGCAGATTTATGGCCTTGATATGTTTCATATCCTTCAATACTTGCACAATGAACTAACATGGAAACATTGTCTTTCAAGAGTCATCCGAGCTGAACCTTATTTTACAACATTCTGCAAAAGTTAAACCATTTTCTCTGTTTGTTCAATTAACTTACTTTCTTGAATGTCAGTGTACAGGTGCCAAATGGTGCCTTCACTGCAGTATCACTAGTATATATACATAAACACTGGAATAGGATTAATATTCTGCAGGTATTGGTGCAGGAACACGAGAAAGACTGAAAATGTGCCTTGATTCCGAGAGATGTCTGGAAAAAAAAGGATTATGTCTCCCCAGTCTTCTAAATTGTGTCTGCTTGAAGGGTAGAGATATTTTTGAGATAATCTGCAATGGCACCGGCAAGAATTTGCAGGTAAGAAAGTATCAGTGTTGTTATTCACACTGATCTTCTGGTTATGAATGGCTGCAGAAGACTACCAAATAATTCTTACAACCAGCCCAATATTTCCAAAACAGGTCTTTCAGAAAAATCTTAATTCTTAAGGTAAAGATTTTGAGTGTTGAAGGGGTAAATTACACTTTTAAGAATACATTTTATTTTTAGTTTGTGAACAAGTTCATCTTAGCTTCAGTTATATAAAAACAATGGGACCAGGAATCCAAAAGCTTTTTATAAACATTCAGCCAATAATGAGCAGATGAGTAAAAACCAACTAAATCTAAAATTGCAGATGGCAAATTTTCTCTCAAGGCTTGAAAAGTTACAGGCCCATGAGATTGTCCTTCTCCTTTGTTCAGCAGTGCAAATCCACAGCTGGAGCGCTAAGGCTTCAGGAAAGAACTGCTGGAGAGAATCCAGAGAAAGAAAGTTATCAGATCTAGAAAATATGACCTACCAGGAAAGGAATTAGGTTTGTTTAAATTTAGAGAAGACTGATGTGTGAAGATAACCACTTTCAAATAAGGAAAAGGTAACAGCAAAGCAGAGAAGCAGCTTTTGGCCATTTCTACCAAGGATAGGACAAGAAGCAAAGAACTTAAGCTGCAGCAAGAAAAACATAGGTTGGGCATTTGGAAGACTTTTCTGACCCTACTAACAGTCACACACCAGAAGCAATCAGTCTGGAGTACTGGGGAACTGCTGGTAGGGAAAGTGTTGTTAAGAACAGGTGACAGAAACATTTCTCAGGAATGATACAGCTATGCCTAGCCCTGTCTGAGGTAGAGGAATGAACTAGATGATGCCATGAGACTCAGCAGCCAACACACAACGTAAAACACACCTACAGAGGGAAACCTGCAGTGGGAGCAGATCCTTGACTAGGCATGGGGAACTCAGATGTCCGAGAGACTTCATAGATATCCTAGTGACCAGCTTTGTGGGCTGCAGAGCAGAAATCCAGGGGAGACCAGGTTTCCTACGGCCAATTCTGGTGGAGCTACCTGCTCCTTTGCTCTGTGTGGTTTTCTCACACAGCTGCTGGACAGTTTGCTGTATGAACATCACTGGCAAAAGCCACCTGTGAAGTAGCTCAAGACAGGTAGGCTGGGAAGGGAGAGCAAACCACCAGGCTGGGGAGAAGAGAGCTCCTTCTCCTGCTGGTGCTCTCCGTGGGAGTTTTGGTCCCCTGGGTACCCCATTCTCCTTCCAGATATTGGTCGAACTGCCTGACACCCCATATCACATCTGTATTTCTCAAGCTGTTTCTGCACTGATTAAAGTAAGTATGGAATTGATGTAAAGCTTGAATTTTACTAGGATTTTGTTTTCCCTAATAGAAAGTCAGTTTAATGCCCAACTACAAAGAAACATTGCTGCTATTGCTATCACTACAGAATTCTTCTGCAGGTCTACATGACAGGTTGATTTACTTCTGAAGGAGGAAATCAGCAGGAGAGTCATGGCATCTCCAAGGGCATACAGAAAACTGTTCTGACTCTCACTAACAGAGCAGCCCTAGAAAAAATGCTGGATAGGAGCCTTATCCCAATCTAAAGCAGGAAATGGCATTGCTAAGAATTAAAAGTGGAGCTTTTGTAAACTTTTTTCCAATAAAAAGAAATCTAAAGTTTCTACTCTGCCAGTAAAAGTATCTTTGCAGTGTTTATGCCAATCAACCAGTATCCTTAAGCCCTTAAAAAATATACTTTTTTATTTTAAAATAAATTCATACTCTGGATTCTGTAGCTGTAATGCGTAAGCGTGTATGGATTTTTCTGATTCTTTGAGGTGTCCAAATGTCATTACTTTCAGAAAAACACTGAATATATATATTCAAGCCATTTTATATATAATTTAGTTTTATGAGGAAAGGATATAACACAGTATGAAGAGTAAAAATTTAAATCATTTACAGAGCATCCAATGGCAAAATCATTAGTTTAAAATGACTTTATATTGTATTTTTGTTACAAGGTCTACTTATCAGCAATTATTCCCTCTCAGAAGAAAGAGCACCAGGAGAGAGAAGCAGCCCATTTCTAGGATAAAGTATTTCTTTAAAACTCAGCCAGACTAATTCAGCCATTCACTTTTGCTATTGAAATGAAATAAAAAGAGTTTTTCTCTGACTGCATGAACACTTCAGGGAAAAGTTCTGATGCTGTGCTTTTTTGGTGACCAAATAGTTGCATGCAATGATGCTTCCATGTACTTTCTGTCATTCATACAAACTAGTTCTGTTCTCCTACAATTAAAGTTACCATTTCTTGCTTGGGATTCAACATATTTACTAACTGCAGGCTACCTACTTCAGATTTGTCTTTGGGATCCGCGGAGGAATAACATGATCAGTTCATCTACAGCTACACAGAACCTGCAAAAAGCAGCACGGTGATCTTTTCTGAAGTAAGTGCATTATGCAGTGAGTGAATTCAGGCATTGCTTTCTTTCCCTCAACTACCACACTCTGCATATGCATAAAAGTAGCAGGAAGACAGACAGTGCCATGCCAGCGTGCAAAATACCAAAACCATCTAACTTAACATCAGTAAAGTGATAGTTTCCTGCAAACATAAATGTATGCTGCTCATCTGAGAGAATTTACATGCGTATTTTCACGGACAGAGAGGAAACCTACTGAACAAAGAATTACATAGATCTGCAAGAGTAGGCAGCATATAGACCTAAATGTGAAATTAGGATTACATGAACTATTTCTGGAAAGAAACAATGCATTCTCATTGAATTGCTCGGGTTTTGCTTATAGAAACAGATTACTCAGCAAAGAGTGGGCTGATGTTAATATATGGGAATTCTTTGGTTTGCAAACAGCTTTCGTCTCTCTGCACTCTTTATGCAACGGAAAAGAGTATTTTGTACCACTCTGAGGGCCTAATTTATTTTTTTTCCCCAAAAGCCGTTTTTGTTCATATATAATTATTGTTGTAAGGACACCAAGTCATTGATTCCAACCCAATTTTCTTTTCCATTAGTTTTAATTTCATACAATTAATAAAACGGTTCATCTTCTCAGTGGGGAAATAACTGGATCCAGACCGTGACTACACCACACTTGTGGGCTCTGTAGGCTTTGTGCCGGCTCACCAGGACGCGTTCTGTGAGCAGCTACAAACCATCCACAACATCCAGATAGCACCCAGCAATCCAGTGTGCAAAGCGCTTTTTTTAAGGGGCTACATGTTACTTGTGGTCCGTGGTCTGCACTGATTACCAAGTTATCACCGGGTAGGTAAATCTTAACATACCAGTTGTGAATCCCTATCTCATTACGGTCACAGCTGTTTGAGAAACAATTCCTTCTTCATGCGATACTGAAGCAGCCACACTCATCCTAGGTGCTAGTGCTCATTTACGCCCAGCTGGTTTCAATTATAAGGGTGTTCCTGGGATTTAACCCAGCTCAAACACTGCATTGCGGTGGTAACCAACAAAGATTATTCTAAATATGACTTGGCAGTCAGTGGAACGAAGAATAGCGAGCATCGTGTCTGACTTGCTTTTGCTAATTACCAACATGAAGCAAAGGAAAGGATAAAACATTTACTAACTCTCAGAAGGAAAAGCCATTCTTCTTGCAACTGCAGGAGGCGACTGTGCAACAACCCAGCTGCTGTGCTCTGCAGCGGGAGCAGATCGGGCACCTACTGTTGCCCAACAGGGATGGCTTGTGAATGGCACGGCAACATCTATTACCAGTGTAACGCTGTGGTGTGCTTACCCCAGCTGTATTCCAGCTGTGACTTTTTTATGGCAAGACCTGCTATATTGTGAAGTGGGAATTATTAATTTCACCCAATCGCCAATTATTCAGCTTTTAGAAGAATGCTCTGTGACCAAGGGGGATCTGCCCACACCTCAGGGGCTCCACTCCTAAAGCAGGTGAAATGGCTGTAACAAACATTCCCCAGTGCCAAGACCTGTAAGTAGAGGCCACAGTATAGTCCCTCAGGACAAGGTCTGCAGCCACTGCTTTGCTTGGGGCAAGTTTACAGAACAGTTCGGCAGTTCACTATAATTCATTCTGCTGTGAACACATGTAAATAGGAAATAAAAACTAGTATATGCAGCTATTAGGACAATGGGCTTTTTTTTTTTTTACATAAAAGGCTGGAAAAAGAGATGGAAAAATAGATGCAGTTCTTGCTCACATCTAACAACTGTTCATTCCTTGAATGCTTTAAGATCAGTCATCCAATGGAGGCTGAGGCAGGAGTTCACTTTGCACAGAGCTCTGTGCCATCCCGGTGACTCCACAAATCATGAATTACAGTATAAAAGCCCAAAGAAAACAGACACTGGCCCTCCTTCAGCTGCAGTGGTGTTCATCTCTCCCTATTCCTTCATACAAGCAACTTCAGCATCTGGACCTGGAGGCAGACACAAACACGCTGAAAGCCTTTGGACCCAGCCATCTTGTGCATCTAATGGTGGTCTTGCCACTGTTTTAGTCCCATCTACCTGGGAGCATGTGAATGATGGAAACACAGTCAATGGTTTTCAAATGCGCAAACAGACAATCTCTTATTTGTAGTTTGTTGTAACTGCCTTCCCACAGCATCCCTGAGTATGACTATTTATTTTTTACCCCAAAAACCAAACTGGAACTATTAATACCACATACCAAGTATTATGAATATTGGAATTAGGTACGTCCTTGATCTCTGATGTGTTACTAGCTTCCTGCTGGGACCACATATGATTCATTGCTCACACATATGACAGACCTGGCAGCAAGTCATTCTATCTAGATGTAGCCCTGAAGCCATTTTTTCCCCCGATTCCTTAACCCTCCCCAATTTTTTTGGAGTTGCTATGTCATGCAGACATTTGCAAAACCAGATCAAATCCTTCATGTTCTTGGCTCTCTAATTTTATACCTGGCATATCACTATATCACTAACTGGTTTTTCTACTCCAATATTAGATTTTTCTCTTTTTTTAAAAAAAAAACAAACTTGTTTTCAGGATGAAAGGTTATTTTCCACAATGGCTGCAAAAACATGACTCTTCACTCTAACAGCTCTGAGTGAGGTGAGAAAAGAGACAGAATACCACCTGCTTGAACAACTTTATGTAAGTTCAGCCAGGAAAGGGAAAACCAATGCTATCTGAAGGGTGGTCCAATGTCTGACTCGTTCATATGTAACATAAAACTTTTGTCTATATAAAAAATATTTTATATAATGATTTAAGTATTCTGTTAAAAGGGTACAAAAAAGGCACAGTAAAGTAAAAGGTTCATTCATTTACTCAGGTGCATTTGTTTAAACAAGAAATAGCAACAAAATTAACCCTTTCCCTATACCAAGCTAAAGAAGGACCCTTCTTTTATGAAGCAGGAGAAAGGCAAGTTTTGGACTAACAACTG
The DNA here is from genome assembly GCA_028565335.1 of Limnodromus scolopaceus. Lineage (NCBI taxonomy): Eukaryota > Metazoa > Chordata > Aves > Charadriiformes > Scolopacidae > Limnodromus > Limnodromus scolopaceus. Next base: position 57,984,478 of record JAOXNO010000041.1, on the reverse strand, counting down.
TGACATCCAGTTGGTCAAAGCCACCTTTGGAATCCAGTGCTGGGCACCTTTTTTTCCCCTCAAGCCCACTTGTTCTCTGCTTTGCAGATGTTACAGAAGCATTCCTTTGCGAGTACAAACACACACACTGTCTCAAACATTCATTGAAAGAACTAAATTTTAGCTAAAATTCATGTTATAAGTTAAGGAAACTGCCAAACACCATCTATAAGCTCTATTACTAAAGCTACTACAGAAGGTTGTGAATGCCTCATGCTCACCTGAATGTGCTAATTTGGTACCAGTCAAAACCAGGAGAAAACAGTTTTATTCTGCTTTGGTGTTACTACTTGAGCTACAGCCCTGGGCTTCAATTCTGCCAAAATAGAGCCATTTTATACAGATGAATAATCACTCCAAGTTTAATGAAGCTCCTCACATCTCGATTAGCAATTGTTTTGGCTGGAAAAAGGCCCTGCCTATCAGCCCTGGAGGAGTCTGGAAACAGAGGAGTGATAATACTGGGAGGGTCACTTTGGGAAAGGCTGTGGTTTTCTGCTGATAGGACACAGAATTGCAAGACAAAAAAAGGGGGGGATGTGGTGTGTGAAATCACAGCACTACGGCCCTCCGCAGGGCTGGGATTTAATCCCAGGTCTCTGGCCTTGTTCTCACTGATTCTAAACAGAAAGAAATTTCAGAAACCAGCATGTGAGATCAGATAGGACTTGGGGTCCATGTCAACTAGTCACAACATGTCTAGTGGCTTGTCTTCATCACAAGCCAACACTGGAAACCCCACCTTATGTTTTTGTGTATAGAGAAAAACCAAAGCAACAATTCTGTTTCCAAGTGCAGTAGCTGTCAAATAAAAATATTTTAACTCATTTTGTTTTCCAACTGCTAGCAGTAGTGTTATGGGCAAATTACCTGCCAAATTAAATTTCAAGTCTGAGTTGTTGATCTGTGTAGTACAAAGGAAGCCTCCTATGTAAGGAAATGAGCATTACTAATACAGCACTTCAATCTCCAACTTCTTCCTTCCATGTCACACTTGCCTCCAATCCCTGTCCTTCCACAGGTGGTGAATGCATCGGCATCAGCTTTACTTTGTCAGTATGACTGTCTCATATAGATAATGACAGATCTATAGCTTGCATTTTGTCCATAATGGAAAATTTATTTCTGACATCTCAAATAAGATTCTACTGAGAAGTAAGGATGCTTTTATGCAGCAGGACTTACACCTTCTACAATGGAGTAGAAAACACTCTCCCGCTGAGACACTGAAACAATCCCTAACTGTGGCAATCTTTAATTGCTCAACATAAGTAAAATCTACAATGACTAGCTATAGCATTTTCAAAACTCAATATAATAGTCATGTAGTTATTCTGCACTTCTCTTGTAGTTATCGCCTGTTGAGGAAGCAATTTCTGTCTTAAGCCCCGACTTATGTTTCTAGTCTATTTCAACTGCTTGTTCACTGTAGTTTAATCCTGCTTCAGGAGGTGTCAATTTTCCACAAAAATAACTTTGCTGGCAACCATTATGATTGTGAATTCACTGGACGCCGGCAGAGTTAAAGAAGAGATGATGTGGTCCATGCAGCAGAAAACAAAACATGCATAAAAACCCAAACAAAAAGTACAAGCCTAGGAACTAATCCTCATAATTCTACTGGACTTTAAAAACCTTGAATTTAACAGAAATACTGATTTCACAGCACACTGCCATCTTTGCCACAGCACCCCTTCCTCCCCTCTGCTCACTGTTCACAGTTTCACGGGCAATCATCACCTGCCTCTCACTCAAGAACGGCTTGCCTGTCCAAGACCTCGCTTCTTATTTCCAGCTCCGTCAATAGGCCCAAGTGGCTCTCACGAGCTGCCCCGATGAAGGCGCGCATGCCTGCTGCTGAGGCAGAGACTGTAACGCCAGGATCCCCCTGAGCTGCTTGGGTCTGTGGGAGCAGGTCCGTGCCTACCTAACCTCAGCAGACCCCTGCCATTTTCCCTCACCTGCCACACTGCAGATGGAGCTGTTTCTTGGAAAAGGAATGTTGGACTCATCCGACCCTGCATGGAAGTTTGTGCTGTCCGCTTTCCACTGCTGGCTGCTCCCTCATGACTGGGCCTATCGTCCCTGCCACACGTGGAAGATGGGGGTGGGAAATGAGCACAAACAAAAAGCCCTGCTGAACGGGGCACCTGCCCAAAGCAATGAGAGAAACCCACAGAGTCTACTAGAGAAACAGAAAGGAAACACATAGACATGTGTTGTCCCTTACTGCTCTTCACTCCGGACTTTTCACCTCATCCTTGTCTGCCAGTCCTCCTCTGTTTGGTGGGAGGGACATAAAAGGGGATCGTACCTTTGCAAGGCTTGTTTTAGTTCTCTCCACATGGGTAGTCACCCCAACAGTTGGGTCACATTTTCTCCTTTTTCTAGAGCCAGAGCTGCCACTGTGCCCTCAGACATCTGCGTGCTGAAAGCCCAGGGCTGCTCTGTCACTCACTCGTGAAGGCCATGTGCCCGGCCAAGCTCCTGTGGCCAGAGCACACCCAGCTCTCCCCCTCAACACCTGCTCCAGTGTGGAGAGGCAGCATCCAGCCAAGGTGCTCACAGAGGACCTACAGGCACATCTGAGCTAGAGGACTGGTGCTGCCACCAGGGTGACGTAAACTGCCTACTGTAGCTAATTTTACTGTATGTTTTCTCCATAAGACTCTGATCGGGTTCAAGAACACCTGAGGCGGTTGTGTTGGCCACACGCTGTATTGTGCTGCTTCTGAAAAGGCACAAGCACTGCAGTGCCCAGCTTGGTTCTCTGACCAATGCAGGCAGAAATACCTTCCCAAAACCATGCTGTTATTTAGACTGCAAGGTCTCTGAAGGAGACAGAGGGTGGTTTTCTCAATGTTTTTGATATAGTTTTAGCATCCTAATTGGGGCGTTCAGGAGACAGTTTTGTAGTAATATGAAAATATATTAAATTCTACAGATTGTCCAAGGGAAGGAGAGTATGCAATAAAATTCCAATAATGACAAAAGAAAAGTGTCTGCCCACAGTGTTCAAGAGTACCTCACTGAAACAAGCTAATATACTGTCTAGTATAAATAAAATGCTTCTAACACAAGCATTATATAGTATCTGAAGGTTAGACAGTATCAAAATCTGTTTATGAAGAACAGTTAATGCTCATGAATGCACACAGTTCTATACCAAAAATGTTTTCTCAAGTTCAGAAAAGACAAATAGACTTAATTATTTATATTTTTAAATTATGTTAAATCACATTTGTTCTTCAAAATTACCTCTGTTTTTCATACTGTTGTCTATACACAAAAGTTCCTTTGACTCAATGGATGTTTCTGTTTTAGGAAAAACTCAACACTTTAGCATGGCTTCTCCAGTATGTTTCAAATTAGAGGCTAAGGGTGGTTTCATGTTGATATCTGAGACTTCAAATTTCACAATTTAATTCACCCCCACAAAACACCATTAGAACTCTGCACTTTTTAAATTCAACATTACAGCTTTCCAGTCCTTGAAGGGTAGACCTCTCTTTAAGCTAGAATAATTTCTGGACTTGCACAGTAAGCAAATGTCAAAATCTCAAGTCTCTGGGAGATCTGATTATCACCCTTAATTTATCTAGTGGTGTTTCTACTGAATCTAACACTTCAAGAAAAGGATTAGAGTGCCCCTGATTTTTCTCCTACTTGGCCATTGACGTGCCATACGATTCTTTAAACCTTCCAATGCTTTACCATTTGCCACAACCTCTTTGCCGGGAAGCTCAGTCTGGCTGTGATCCAGTGACTTCAAAACCAAGCATGCCGCCTTCTACTTATTGCCAGTACAATCCTTGGAAATCCTAGGCAAATGTATTTCATTTGAGTATTTTTGTTATTATTATTAGATGAATATGGAGAAGGAGAGAGCGACCCAGGCAAAAAAGAATGACCCAGAAAGGGAATGAGTCAGGAAATGACCCAGAGAAAAGAAAGTACTTTGGCTTTCTTCCTCAGCCGAGCAGTTGGTTTCCTCAAATGACATTTTTTTAATTTTATTTGAAAGTATAAAAAAATGCTGATGAACATTACAATAGAAGTAATCTTGGCTCTCGGTAGAGAAACATGACTTAGAGCCAAGGACATTTATTTTTCACATTTGAACTATTTTTTGAACAGCGTTTCCTGGCTCAATGTCACTGCACCACAGATAGATATCATAGCAGATAAGTGTATGAGATTTTAGATCAACAACAATGTTTCTTTTACAATGAACGCATTTGTAGTCAGAGCTCAAAAGTGGTTTTACTTCTGCTATGCATGGAAGATGTTGTATTACACGCTGTTTTAATAATACACTTTCCTTTTTAAAATGGAATGTAATTCATATTCTCTGACACTGCAGCTGCAATTCGATAGTTGGATTTACCAACCAGGTGGATTTACAGTAACAAACGCTTCAATTTTCTTTCCCTCTCTAGCTCACCTTTCTGGCACCTTGATTTATTTCTGTTTCACAGCTGTGCCTACCAAATGATTCTTACTCTCACTCTACACTTTTCCACTTCTGCTTGCAGCTGATCCAAACTAAAACACAATTTTTCTGGGAACGTGAAATTAAAGAATTCTCTCAGCAAGAATACAATATCCAGAACTGAAGGGAAAAATTTGCCTGGGAAAAAATAAAAAATTACCTGAAGGCTAGAGGTTCAAATTTAGAAAAGTTAACTAATTCTCAGTTTAGATTCCACTACTAGTAGTCACTACAGCACACCAATAACTCTCCCGCAAATTCTACGGAATTTATCCACCTCCAGTATTTACAGCACTAAGCACAGTAAATAGTAATTGCTTGAGTTACATAAACATAGGCCCAAGCCCCAAATATCCCACTCTCAAAACTGGTATTGCTGCTGTTAAAACTGGCACCAGAAAACCTTAGTAGCACAAATATGATCCAAAATACAAACCAATCCAAATAAATAATGAAAACCAGATCAAAACAAAGCAGGGAACAAGCAAACACTGAAGACCAATAAAATGAAATTAATAGGTAAAATAGTGAAGAAAACTGAGGGAGCCTGCTCTCAGCTCCTTACCCTGTAAGACCTCTCCACAGAGGTGAAGACATGAAGGAGACCTGGGTGCAGGCACAGGGCATGCTTGAACTCTGCAGGCTTGTTCAGCCCTGTGGCCCACCCAGCGAAGAGCTTCCCCTCCTTAGTGTCACACAGGGATTCAAGAAGGCAGAGCCCAGTCTGAAATTCTAACCTTGTGTTTACATATTAATTACTGAAAAGTTACTTAACTTTCAGCCATATCCTACTGTAATGAGCTTGGGCATTCTTAAGTCTCACAGAAAGGGAGTTGAAGGCAAACCACCTGGATTGTCTTTACTTCCGAGTAGTCCTGCCACTGCGTCTTTCTTTATAGGTACTCTAGACACTACCCATCAACGGCAGGCTCTGACAAACCAGTAAAATGTGCAAAGTCTAATTACAGGGACTCTGCACTTCCAGTGCAGCCCAGCTGCCAACTACGCAGAGATCTGCAGCGATAACAATTATACTTAAAAGCGTCACTACACATTTGAATGCATTTACACATTCTCCTTTTACTCTCTATTTATTATTAATGGCAACTCAACCAATATCAAGACCCCAGTGTGTTTGGCACTGTAGGTGTACAGAAGGACAGCAAGTTCTTGCTCTGAGGATTTTACAGTCTAATTATAAATGACAGCAGATGGAGGGTGAACATTATGAGCTGTTCTGCTTTTCATCAAAAAATTTAACTCAGGTAACAACTTTTAACCAGATAGTAATGATTACAGGCTAGGCTGTAGGCATATCTTAGTCAATCTCATACACTGCGGTGACAGTGGCCAGTTCCAAGATAGATAATCAGGTCCCAGAAAATTCAGGCCTTTACAGGTGATCACCTGTATGGAGATTTTTCAGGAAGCAAAAGAGAAATTTAGCTTTATTAAGTCACATTCACACTTGCACCTAAGCATGTATTTAAATCCATGTCTATTCACCAAAAAACTTAACACATAAGCCCAGCATCTGATGGGATTTTGCAGCTCCTCAAATTTTTAGGTGTCATTCTTAAGTCTACCAGAAATTAGCTGTCTATGTAACTTCATATTAATCCAGCTGGGATGTCATAACAGTTACAGGTGACTGTTACAGATTTCCACAAAAAAGGATTTTGAAGCCGTAACTGATGAAGTTTGTTCACCTGATGACTATACTGGCCATTCACTGGGAAGCTGTGGCGTTATTTTATACACACTGAAACATTGCTCCCATCCTTGCTGTGGCAGCACAGTCTGCAGACCTGCATGAGAGGCACCAGGCTCTGTGCGGCTGCATATGACCTGCACACTGCCATTTGAAAACCCCCAGAAGAGCCATTATGTAGGAAAGCATTGAGGGCTGGGCTGGAGATAACAATAGTATGTGCAGGAACAGATCCTATGGGAAGCCCAAACATTAGGGAATAGGCTACTACAATACAGAGGCCCTTGCGGCTGTAGATTCAGAAGTGAGCCCAAATAAGCAAGGGCCTCCTTGCTCCTTGTACCTCCTAGACTGCAGCTGCCTTGCCTCCTAGGTGGCAAACACAGCTCTCATCTCATTGGGGTGACTGGAGCAGGATTATAGAATCATAGAATTGTCCAGGTTGGAAGAGACCCTTGGGATCATCGAGTCCAACCATCTACCCTACTCTACAAA
>JAOXNO010000041.1:57938526-57977641 GCA_028565335.1 Limnodromus scolopaceus | reverse complement strand
TTCCCTCGTCCAATAATCTGGTTATCTTGTCATAGAAGCAGATCAGGTTTGTCTGGCAGGACCTGCCTTCCAGAAATGGAAGGATTGTCTGCATTTGGCTCTCTTGGAGGCCATACCTCAGTACTGAAGAGCACCAGAGACTTACAAGCTGTCCTTTATATATAAAATATTAATGTCATGCTGAGACTTCATCTGCTGCATTTCTTACTGCTTTACAAGAAGATTTGGAATTTGACTCTGCAGACTGTTCTGTAGGATCAGAAGCTTGCAGAGTCCTTCCCAGGGCCCTAGGAGGGCCTCTTGCAAAGAACCTTGTGCTCTCCCTTGTTGGCAAACAACAACTGACCCATGAGTTCAGGAGGTGCCAAGTGCCACATGTTCCACTGAAGCCAACTGGTATCACAGGGGACTCACCACTCCTCAAAGACAAGAACTGAATTTGCTAATGTGAGGTACAGAATCACAGGCGCCACTTCCTGGATTTGACAGAAAATGGATATGTAAGGTTCGGATTCCCACAAGTGCATGCAGCTGTTGAGGGAACCCAAAGTACCTAGCAAGCTGCTGATTAACAGCCACATCCATGTAGAAGAAGGGTTATTTATTGCACCACACTGTGGGAATGACTACATCAGCTAAGAGTTCTGGGCTTACGATTCATTTTGTTCCCACTAGTAAATTCACAAACAACTCACAAAGGAGGAGCAAAGGTCTTTATAACTCCCTAATTTCCAAGGCCTCCCCAGGCTACCTTTGCCCACTTTCCACAGTTAAGACACCTAAGGCTACTCTGACCTCCCCCTATGCAATGAGAATGCTATATGTCAGACGTTGCCAGGAGAGATTCCTTTCTCCAGAAGTACAGCTAAAACACATCTATGCCAGCTACAGACACTGCAAGGACCAAATTCTTTCTGCTTTTCACTCTCTAACACTCTCAGATACATGAAGGTTCATGCAGGAAGTGTCTCTGTCTACAAATGTCCTGCTTCCCACGCTGCAGATGCAGGCAGAGGAGAACCCAGAGCTTGTGCACACTGAAGCACTCCAGCTTCCCGCACTCAACCTACCACACGCATGGAGGCATTCACACTCAGACTGTAGTCTTGAAGTGCAGACAGGGAGTTACTGTTATTGCTCTGGAGTAATAGTAGAAGTGGGGAATACACTTCACAGCACAAAGGGGTCAGAAAACCATTTTACTACTGAAATAATAAAAAAAACCAACTTACAGCAGAACTGAACAATTACTCTTTTAGGATCCAGTCTAGTCAAAAATAGTCTTTGTACCCAAGGTTCTGTAACCTTCTTTACTCCATAGCCACAAAAAATGATAACTCAGGGAAAAACACGTCTTAACTCAGACTTCCTCTATCTATCAAGTAAAGCCCCTGACAGAAGGACTCTTGTTCCAGCCAGACTCACAAGAACAGTGTACAGGAACTGCAGAAACTGAAAGTCTCTGAGTATCCTGGTGATCTTCCCTCAGAGAAACCACCATGCATCAGCTAAAGAAGAAATTGGGGAGACAGCTGAATGTCCAGATTACGCTCCTTCCTAGGAACCATGCAGAGAAAATCAAGGTTATACCCTTGAAAGACCATAGAATCATAGAATGGTTAGAGCTGGAAGGGACCTTAAAGATCATTCAGTTTCAACCCCCCTGCCGTGGGTAGGGACACCTCTCACTAGAGCAGGTTGCTCAAAGCCCTCCTCCAAGGTAGTATCAGGGTTAGAGAAGTGATGTAGAAAACAGAAACAGAAGATCATAGAATCATAGAATTGTCTAGGTTGGAAGGGACCTTTCAGATCACTTAGTGCAACCGTCAATCTAACTCTGGCAAAAGCCATCACTAAACCATGTCTCTAAGCACTATGTCTACCCGTCTTTTAAACACCTCCAGGGATGGTGCCTCAACCACTTCCCTGGGCAGCTTGTTCCAATGCTTAATAACCCTTTCACTGTAAAATGTTTTCCTAATATCCAACCTAAACCTCCCCTGGTGCAACTTGAGGCCATTTCCTCTTGTCCTATTGCCTGTGACTTGGAAGAAGAAACTGACCCCCACCTCTCTACAAATGTCTTGAGGCTTTCCTGCAGTAAATTTATGGTAAATTCTGAAAAAAATCCTCAACCTATCCTTAAATCTTCTATTCCATTCTTCAACTTATTTCAGATATACTAGCAGACCAAGGCAGAACGCAGTGAGTACATGAGGATTGGTGACACCAAACAGAATTGGATGCACAGCAAATCAGCACCAGAAACAGAGGGTGAAATCTCAAAGGCAAAAAGGGTGCTTTCCATCTCCGACATGGCATTTGTCAACTAGATTTTCTGGGAGGCTCCTGCCTCTGCTGTAACACACAAGCCAGCTCGTGGCAGTTCAGCTCATCACCAGGACTGATCCAGAGGCAATGTCACTACACTTTAGCAGCTGTGAGCTGAGAGGGATTTCTCACCAAAACCATAAAGCAGAGCTGCACAATGGGACCTGGTGATGCACATTAAGGAAGCCACAATTGGCTTCTTGTTGCCCTGCACCCTCCACTACATCAGTTAGGAGTTGGCAAAAAACTTTTCCCCTCCAGCTTTCTCAGGCTTTCAGCATGCTCCAAGTAGGGGAAGGGCACCTTGGCTCACAGTACCACATGCTGAGCCTCTTCTCTCATCTCACTCAGGTAATGAAGCTTCTACAGGACTACAGCCAGCGAGGTCTAACAGCATAAACTGTAACAGTGGAAGAATTTGGACATGGTGTGTCTGTCACTCGGCATTGCGGATCAAGGAGAGTCGATCCTGAATGATTCCTATGAGTTTCAGTGTGAATTCAACAGATGATACAACATTTTTGAAAAGTAGCCCAAGACACTCTCAATACCCCATACGAACAGCCTTAGTATTAGGCACACCTCTACTTAACCCCAGATATGGCAATCAAGGCACACAGCGTTGGCAACACATAAAGGTTTTCCTTAATATGTGGACTGATTTCACAGGAATATTAAGAAACAAAGGAAAAAACAAATACACATACACATTCATGTACAACTGGAAAATATGATGAGTTTAATCCTGCAAAGTGAAGAAACTGTGAGATCTTGTCAGTGACTTCATACTCACTGTGGAGCACAGAATATTTAATTTCTACATCCTAGTCCAACACAGTTGCTCTGATTTTCAGGGAGTTTGGCTTTTACAATTGGACGCATGTGATTATGAATGATTTGCATGAGGGACTTTCCCAGGCATGCGTTATAAGCTCACTAAGACTTCTGAAACTGTGTCAGTCTTTTCTGTCTCACAGTAAAACTTTAAGATTTCTTTCCCAGGGACTTGGAACTGGCTGCACAGTATTTTGCTATTAAGTGAAAACCTTTCCTATAAAAAAACATGCCAAAATCAGAGCATCTGTATCCCTGTATCTTCTCCTTTCTCATCTTTCTAGTGCCCTTCTCCTGCAATTTTAATGTCATACGTTCTGCAAACAACTATTCTTTGGGCAAAAATTAGGAAATGTTCTTTCCAGGCATTTAGCACTGAATCTTTATCTGTGTCTATGAGCCTACTGAGAGTTTCACATAAATTTCAATTGCTTTTCCACTGCACTCTTTTTTCCATTCTTGAAGATGGCTGTTGCATAAAGGGCTGTAGGATTCTTTTTTATTATTTTTATTATTATTTTTTCTGCTATATAAATTATCTATTTCTATATGGTACTCTTTTCCTTTCAATGATTTAGTTTCCTGTGAAGGAGGGGGAAATAAAAAGCAAGTTTCAAATATGCAAGTAAATACCTAGATAACTACAGGAATAGTACGGTAACTACACACCACAAGATGGATATCAGAAATAAAAAGAACAGTATGCTGATAATAAAAACTGTCTCTTGTTAGACACATCAGGAGACTGCTGTGACCTAAGACCTGTGGTTGCAGAAGCCAAAATCAGTTAAAACCTGCAGAGAACATTGCAGATTCTATTTAATATTTGCACTGAGATCCCTACATTACAAACTCTGCTATTATTTTCATTCTTGATCGATGTTTGATGTTTAACTTAATTTTGGCTTTCGCTTTTTAAAAATGAACATTAACTAATGGTTTCATTACTGTCTTAAGGATGGCTTTGTTTCATGTGCAAAGCAAACATTTAGTGAAGGGTCTGATTACAGCCAAACAAGTAAATGTTTTACAGAGATAGCTTAGAAACTAAAGCCCAATAAAACAAGTAGTTATTAAAGTGCTGAAAATCTAACTTGCATGCATAGATTCCTGTCTTAACTCCCCCAATTTTCTTCTTTTTGTTCTATTCTTTTACTTGCAATTTTATTCAAAACCACAAAGAAATACACTGGGAGTAAAGCAATGTTTTCAGTCCCAAAACGAGTTCTGGCGCCCAGTTTTTCAAGAGGATGTTGCTGGTAGTGAGCAGGTTAAACATAGTTTACTCAAACTTGCCTTCAGCAAGTATGATAGTGTAAAAAAGGGGATAAGGGGAAAAATTTGTATCTTAGACTCTTGGCAACTGCTGAAACAGCAAAGCATACTTTTACCTCAAGTGTTTACCCAATAATTCACCAGGAAGTAAATAGAAATTATGACCTCTCAAATGGACATCTATGCCCAGACATCAAGCTATCAGAGGGAGGCAAGATTCCTAATTCACTTTGTAGAGAAGTATGCAGTGATTGTTCAAGGTGCAAAGCCAGGGAGCCAAAAAGGGGAGAGATGCAGCAGATCTGGACTCTTCTCTGGCTATTCTGGTCTGCCCCAAAGCAGGGGACTTTTTGCCAGCGCAGCACATCCTACAGCACTGGGTACATCTCCAGAGTCTGGCACTCAACCCCAGGGAGGGGGTGAGGGACTGGCAAGGTTTTGCAGCAGGAAAGCTCCCGGCACCATGTGGTGACTGAGCACAGGCCAGGTACCAACCCCGAGCCCAGCCATCTGCGCAGTGAAGATACGCCCATTGTACGGGAGCAGCGACCCGGGCATGATCTTTCTCTGTAAGAAAACTACCCTCAAGATAAAAGGGCCATTTTCTGCTAAACTGGGAAAGTAATCATTGGGACCAGGCCGCACAGAGCTACTTACTGTGCTTTTAAATCTAGGGGGTTTTCCTCTCTACTCAAAAAAGTTTCCAAAAAATCTTTGCTGCTCCTATCTGTAAGTGATAACTTACGGAGAGGAGAGAAATCAGAGGATAGGAAGTAAATCAACCTACTAACTGATCCAGAGTCCATTACCAAATGTTTTTCATTACAAGTACGGCTTCACTAATTTCTACAATGCATTGTAGGCTATTTCTGGAAGCTTTAAAAATGCATGATGTTTCTGCCTTTTTAATGCTTAACAGTATAGTTATTTCAGTTTATTAAACAAAAAAAGGGAGAATCTGCTTAACTGCAACTGGCTTTCATGTCACAAAAGGACTAAGCCAGCGCAAAAGGAGCCAAGCAGGAACCCTATTTAAGTCCAGCATGAAGAAAACCTTTCCAACCTCTTACACCAATTAGGATAATCTGGGTCTTTTGATGTTAAAATCCCCAAGAATCATATGGAAATCATAAAAAGCACAGTATTTAAAACAGATTCAGAATGCAGATAAAATCATTTTTCCTTCTTAACATTTCCGCCAGAGCTGGGGGCACCATCAGCTAACAAATTCTTTGTAAAGCTTATGTCACTTGTACTGTAGTGTTTGCTTTCGGCCAGTGGAGATGAGGGAGGCTGTCTCTAAAAGTAGCTGCTCGTGAAACAACAAAGCACCTGGGAGGCGAAGCCAGAGCTGGGCCAGGCAGGCATTGGGACGAGTGGCAAGGCCAGCCCCAGGCCATGTATACACAAGCTGCTCCCAACCAGGGGAAAGGAGACTGAACAACTACACAACACGATCCACTGGCCAGCTTCTGGAGTCGCAGCCTTTGGATGCTTTGGTGGGCTTTGTACCGGCTTCCCTAAATTAATGGCATCCTTCATGAACATAAACAGAAGGTACAGGCATTGAAATAACATGCTTGAATCCCTGCAATGAGTTCTCTTTAGCTGAAAAGCACCTAAGCCTTGCATTTCTTCTTTATATTGAATTATTTCTGAAACATCCAAATTTATTTAAGTGTCCTGCTTCCAAGGAAACTTGGGGCAAGAATTCTGTTTGCCTTGACACGTCAAAAAAAAGACCGTGAGCTGGAAAGTGAGGGATGTTTTGCTGGATGCAGAATTGCAGAACTGAAGGGATGTTTCATATTTTTTACATAAAATTCTGGTCAACGGTATTTTGCTGTGAAATCTGACGCAGCAACAAACCTTACCCAAAACCATAAACTTACATAGGGAGAGACAGAGAAGGTAATTTTACAGTGTTCTATCAAACCGTAACATAGTATTTTCTGTAACAGAAGAGGTTAAACACACCTTCTTGTGCAATACGAAGCATTGATACAGCCTCCTCGTGGAACTAGTTACACACTCCTACAACATGTGCGTAAGACGTTGTACAACACGGTTCCCTAGAGGCAAGGGGATGAAGAGGTGAAAATACTGGGACAAGGCTGGGGGGGGGAGGGGGCAGGCACATGGCTCAAGAACCTTACATTGGCATTTGAATAAACTGAAAAGTAAGCAAAACTGTTCGTGTTTATACAAGCAACTTGACTGTACTCTAACAGAGGACAAGGGTATGAAACTATGTCCTTATAAAGTAACGCTCATCTTTTACTTATCTAACAAAGAGAAACACGGGAGAGGGTCAGAGGCTGCTGAAGGAAAAATATCCAAGTGTTAAAACAAAGTTTAACAGATATCGGAGTATTTGCAGATAGAGCACAAAAAACCTTAAACACCGCTTATTTTTCTATAAAAATAAACACTGAATATTGTTGTCAGTAGTACGCACACCTCTGTGAGAACCTGATATTTAAATTGTCAGTTTGACAACCGATAAAAATGCTATTAAATACAGATTAGTGTTACGGTTCTAGCACAGCTATAAAAAGAAAATTGGTAGTAGTGTTACATATGGATGTGAAATCAGCCTAACTAATCATCCTGATTTTCAGTTATGTGTTATGAAGTTCTCATACAGATATTGAATTTTTTTTTTATGTCTTATGGTAATACTAGAACTATAATTATTATTAATTACAACTTCCACAATTTCACAGTGCCTGAATGGCTTGCTATTCCTAGTATTTGTAGGAAATAAGGCATGTAGTTCCTGACACAAATATCATTCCTCATTAGTTTTGCAGCTGAATAATATTCAGCCTATAACAGAATCCTCCTAGGACCAAAAAGTACTCTTGTGCACACGGATACACGCACAAAAACAACAACTAAAAGCTAAAAGCAAACTTGCCGAGAACTTCTGGGTCAGCTTTTGACATCACCCATAGGAATGAAATCAGACACCAACCAATCAGGCAGCATGAGGCTGGCAGTACAAAATAAACAAAAGCTGGGCCCAGGGCTCGACAATGAGGGAGGGAAGTGGAAGAGACTATTGTTCCAAACGCTTTCAAATGATGTTGCTTTATTTATTTCTTTTGACAATGCCTGAACCGAGTCTTTAAAAAGGGAAAGGACCCTTCCCCCCAGGATCTGTTAAAACAGAGCTGGGGGGGTTCTTTTCCCTGTTGCTATTTGTTCTCTTTAACAATGTTTTGCGAGCCCAGTAAAGCCAACAGCACTGTCCCGGCACGGCGTGTGGGAAGGCAGTCTTCTTCCCAGCATCTCCACAGAGGCTCAGCACCGACACTTGGTGCCAGATTTTCTGAAAAGCTGGGCAGGCTGGGTGCTAAGCTCTTTTCAAAATCTGACCCTTATTTAGGTGCCTTCCAGGAAGCTGAAGTCTTTAGAAATCTGGCATCGAACATAAACACTAGGCACTTTGGGAAGCTGAGGCAAGAACTGTGCGATGAAACCACACTCATCTGCGTGCTCTCTCCAGAAGAAAAGTATCAGCTTTTTTGGTTTTTTGCAGTGTGCATTGCTGAACCTGCCCAAGCCGAAACTCCTGTGTGAGACTGTAGTTACTTACTCACATGAGCAGGCCGAAGAGGACAATGCCCCGCACAGCGTCGAAGCTGTGGCTAGTGTACAGCCGATGATTCACTTCTTGGACACTCTAACCTGTCACTGAACTCAAAAGATTTAGGATTAGGCCCAGAGTTCAATAAAAGCACACGGTGTGTTTTTTCAAAGTTCAGCTCAGCTGAACAAAGCTAGCTGAATGACTTGCAAGCCTCTCTGTGCTTCCCCAAGGACAAAAAGCAACATATGTCTGCAGTTCTGAGCTGGACTTGCTGTCCCTTTCCCATTTCTATCTGTGCCACATAGTCAAGTGTATAGGGACAAGCAAATGCATTCCAGAAGTAAAAGATAAATGCATGGATCCTGCAGTTGTACAGGTAACGAATATCAGTCATCCTTACATCTTTAATAAAATAGATCTTTTTCTACTCTTGCCAAGAAAATTAGTCCTAAGGTGCACACAAATAATTATATATTGTGGAACAGTAAATTACTACAAATGCCATAGAATTCAAGCAACCCCAAGTCTGGGCCAGATTTTCAAATGTTTTGCAGATGTTTATGGTTTGCTGCAACACTTTTGTCAAGTTACCCACACAACACAGCATTTACTGAATGTTTTTGGCACATGGTAATTCATTTTCTTTGCACAGGTGTTGCATTCCAGAAATATTTTGTCTTCTTATGGAAGGCTGCTGGAATTCTACTTAAAAAAAATCATCATGAAAGAAACCAGATCCTCTCATCTGGGAGAGAAAAAAAACCACCCTCCCAAATTCAGTTCACTTGCCTTTTCTTTCTTTTCATGTTTAAAAAAAAAAAAAAAAAAAAAAAAAAAACAACAACCCAAACCTTACAGGTAAAAATCTATTAAAAATATGTTACAGATGTCTGGTATTTCTGCAAAACTCACAAACTGGAAAGCACAGTCCACTACAGAGTGAAGACTCAGGTTGCCTCTGATAAAGATACTGGGGTATTGAGTCCCAGGCAGTGGTTCAGTGGTTAATTTTACTTACTGGTGGGACTAGTAAGGCCTAACCCTTGATTGCAGTAGAGAGTCACAGAAGGGAGACTTTGTCCAGCAGGCCCCAGGCAGAGCCACTGCCAGCACAGGCAGCATCAGCATCCCCATGTGCATCACTCACCGTCCCCCTCAACCCCACCACAAAGGCACCACATGCACCCGCAACGCTCCCTTTTGTCGTGAGCTTTTATTCCACACTGTGTGGGGCAGGAAGCAAAACACAAAACAGGGTTGTGCAGCACATCGGACCTTTTCTTGACTGATAAGTTGCCTGGAGGCGAAGCAAAATGAAACCCTTGGGTTTAACAACTTTCCCTTTTAAGCATATGGAAATTAAACATTAAGCCTAAAAAATTTTCCAGGAGCAGATACGAATCCAGATATAATATCACTTTGTAGATATGGAAAAATACAACCAGCTATCTTTGACTTCCTAGACATGCAAGCCACTAAGTTTTCCTTCAGGGTAGGAAAGCAAAGATGAAAATGCCAAAGGACTGTTAACCTTTAGAGACACATTTTGAGACATAACATGACTGAACCCAGATAAATCAGAATTAAATTTAATCAACCTCCCACTCCCTAGCTACACTATCAGAGGAGAAAAATCTACAATTAGGAAAGAAACAGAAGGAAATTCAGACATCTGAAACTGAGCAAGCTCCCACCTCCTCTGTGAAACTTCCCCGATGATACTAAATACTGCAATTCCCACGTGCTGCATTACAGACTTGCTGTTTTAACAGTCCTCTTATGAGCAATCCATGGAAGGGAACATTTAAACAATGTTTTGTAGTGCATATTATCTAGATTTGGCTGTTGCTCTCTCATTTAGAGCAAAATTAATCTAAATTTACAATTTAAATACTTTGCATCAAATCCTTAAATCACCCTTCCTATTCTGTGAATGGA
Source organism: Limnodromus scolopaceus (assembly GCA_028565335.1). NCBI lineage: Eukaryota > Metazoa > Chordata > Aves > Charadriiformes > Scolopacidae > Limnodromus > Limnodromus scolopaceus. The sequence continues at coordinate 57,967,668 of JAOXNO010000041.1, read as the reverse complement.
GGTGTTAACATCTATGTGGTAGCTATGACCCACTAATTCATGTACTCCAATATAGGGCTAAGAATATATAATCCTTTAATCTTTTGTTCTGTGACTCCACCTACAACTCCCTGGCACTAATTTATGAACACAGACCGTGATGTTTATAATGAGAGCAAAACATTAAAGTAAGACAGTCAGCAATCTGTTGCCAAAAATCCCCTGAAACTTAGACAGGTGTGAAGGTAGGAACAACAGGAATCTTAATTTTTAAGTGACAGATAAGGAGTGCTCCAGTATGAATATAAAAGTCTGTATATAAAAGAAGTTTTTATATATGTTATTAAAACACAGATCTTTCCATCGAGTGCATTTTTTCTCTTTCTAAATGAAACCATTAAGTTATGATAACCTATATTATATTTCATCTTATTCTAAACCTTTTAAAAAACGTTCACGTGATTTTATGTTATATTGAAGCTGTGTGTGTCACTATTCAGTTAACTTTTCTGGAGAAAATTAAACCATTGTATGGATAGCTTCCACTGCCTAGGCATCTAAAACAATTTGTTGAAGCTCTACCCTGTTTGGTTTTTTCAACAGTATTTTCTTCTGCAACAGTTACAGCAACAGTTTTCTTCATTTTCAACTAGCTCAATTTATAATTACTTCATTGTAAGTCAGGAAAACCATTAGGAATTCAAATTCTGAAAGCAGGAAAGTTAGTTTTCCTCTTTCCATTCATGAATAAAATTGAGATGTGCAATGATAGACTACTTAAGTAGTTCAAAAAACTTGAAGTACTTGGTGTCCAGAAACAATCAGCACGGTGCACTAGCTGTAGATATTTGATTTGTGTAACAGATCAGTTTTAAAAGTACATGTTCCAATATAAATTTTTACTGTGTATGCCAGAATGTCAAACACAGTTAAACCTCTCAAGCAGTCTTGAAATGTCACTTTTGTGTATTTTGATTGAATTCAAACTACGACATTTGGCTACACATGAATCACATGAGATTAAAACAATCTATTATTTCTATTAAGAAACATGATTCACTATTTTTAGCATAAGAAGAACGTAAAAATTTAGAATGTGAATGAAAGTATGTAAGCAATACACGTGTATTTAGAGAAATCCAATTGTGTCCAAAAGCTCTGGTTAGCAAGTGATATTCACCAATAAAACTAAGCCTTTGTTTAGGAAAGCAACTGGAAAGCAAAAATGCAAAACAAGATTACACTTAATTATTTAAATCAAAGTGCTCTGCTTGTTGATTTTAATTGTGATTAAAATCAGGGATTTAAATTAATCCACTCTGGATTGCATAAACACCACCTTAATAAGAGAGAGCAGTAGCTTCATGACCCAAGAAGTCATTCAGGAAAAGTATTGTGACGCAGTGCAAAGAAGGACAGAGGGAGTTTCATTAATGGATATCCTTTGGCTTTCCAAACTCTCCTGTTTCTCCCACACATAGAGAGAAAAACATGTGAGTGGGAGGAAGTGTTTACAGGAGTGTGCCTGCATAAAAATGTACACAGGTACTATGAGGTAAAATAACTGATATTTTTTCATTAAAAGCAGGATTTCTCTCCTCAAACCTAAATAAAGTAGATTACTCATGCATTCCAATTATTCTTACTTGTTTATTACTAGGGTCCCTAGTATAGTCCATATTCATCCTTTTCCCCATTAGCAGGAACATGGATCATATTCTTGTTTATCTGATACTGGCATTAATTAATGTGTCATTTAAATAGAAAGCAATACTAAATGTTATACTGAAATGGATTTAGCTCTGCACTCAGTTACTGAACTCTATATTTCTTCCTAGATAGCAGAGAGGTGAGTGGCACAAACCAAGTAGTAAAACGTACTTTTGAAGGAGGTTTACTCCAACTTACCTAAAAGTCCAATGCATTGCCAAGGTGATCAAATTACCAGTATAATGACAATAGGGCATAAACTAAGATCCTTGACAACACAACCTACAGCATATTTACTCCAAGGGCCCTTTAATACCTTATATGAGACCATTCTCTCAAATAACGACTTCTTTTTCAGAGGTCCAATTACAATTAAAATAAACGAAAGCTGATAAGCCTTTCTTCTTTCTGCTTTGCAGCTTGATTGTGAAGGACAAACTACTCTGGTTGAGCCCACTTCTACTAGGAACTACTTTTCTTTTTTGATTTTACAAGAAAGCGTTTTACAATCCAGAGAGGATGAGTCATCAGAAAATCCTTGTCTAGTTGCCAAAAACCTTCCCCTCTTCATTATGAACATAAAGATAAAAGCTCTTACAGTACATTAGCTGGCATACGCCTACACAGACAGTACAAATAAATTAATTGTGCCTAGCCTCAAACATCCAAAGAGGTGAAGTAGGAGCTCAGTCCATCTTGTTTCATTAACAAATTAAACTGTAATAGAGCAACAACAATTCTCTTACGTACATAAGCTTGGCTGTTGTACAGAAAGGTTTTGAAGGTATGCTTTCTTACATACATACATTGTAACTCTTCTAATATTTACATTAGCTTACCTATACTACATAAATATCAACAAAAATGGTATGTGCTGGAAAAAACCATATAAATGTTGCAATAAGCATGTTGGCTACCCTACAAAATTACTCAGAAGGTGCATGGGTTTTTGGAACCCAAGGCTGGGGTATTGATGTTTACTGAAAAAGGGAATTTGGGTTATGACACTATTTCACACATGCAAAATTTATAAATTGTTTTTGCATCTGACAAGACAGGCAAGAATATTTGGAAGTATGACTGGACTGTGTCGGGTCTAGTACATTCAGGTTCATTTGAAGACTGCACTACTTGCAAACATCAAGGTTATTTCATAAAAACTTATACACACGTGTATTTTACAACTCAGCCAACAAGAATACAGATCAAAAGGAAAGTCACTGCATAAAGGACTGTATATGGACCAGGGGCCAGAATTACTGGAAATAATCAACATTTACCATCAAACCCCTACTGCAGATAAACTGTTTTCCTTCTGGAATGCTCACAATCTTTAGCATGAGAAAGTTATACACAACCAACTTGAAAAACAAGTTTAACTCTACTTAGCCACAAGCTAAGATTACACCCTCAAACACACCTTTCTAAGATTTCTTATGAGAGGTTTGTTTGTGCAATCCAGTTAAGGGCAATTTGTTAAAATTGCTCTGTGATTTTCTTTATCCTTTAACTGCATAATTTAAGCAACCTGCATTTTATAAGTTCAAAGAATTATTTTCTTTTTGTAATTACCTATTTCTTTCTGCTTTTACCTCCTGAAAAATGAAAAGAGTTGTGAAGAGAGAAGACAGAAAAAAAAGAATGGAAGAGACAGATTGAGCTCAATCTATCATAGAAAGCAACTTCTTAATTAATGAGAACAGACAGTGAGTTAACATAAAATACAAGGGTTCAAAATGATCTGCAGCACAAATTACTGCTGTTCCACCTTTTTGGCCTTTAACTCCAGGGCCAAGAAAAGCCACAGCAACAAGCGAGGCGCTGACTCCTCTAGAAGCTAAGTAGTACTGCTGGTACCCAAAGGCAGGCAGCGCCCATCTGTCTGAAGCCTCAACAATCCCTGTACAGAGAATTTTACCCTCTATGTTTTGGACAAGCATGTGGTCAGGCAGTTGTTAAGATCCCTCCCGAGGTGCAGCAGGACATTGCTACGGCTGTGATGTTCTGGCCAGCTCTCAGCCAGGGCTTCTTTCCAGCTTTGTCCTTTCTTAAGTTTCACTTTGTATCTTCAACCAGAGACAATATTTTTCTTCTCTTCCTACCTCAGAAAAGCACACTGCTGCTATCTAACGTTAGTAGCTGTTACGTGGTATTACGCATGTGGACATAGCCTCAGCAGCTCCCAAACAAGCTCTAAACTAGTTTGCAGAGGCCAGTGTTTCTCCGGAGGCATGAAGCGCTGTGTCCAAAGAGACGGATGCGCGCCTTTGCAGCAGACTGCGGCTCACTACTCCCACTGCACATGTATTTTTTTTTTTCCACAGATCGGTTTTGACAGGCACCGAGGCCAGTGCAAACATACTGGCCCAGGCTTGTGACATCACCTGATTAATAAATCCAAGGAAGGTTTGGCAGCTCTGGCTGCAGGCACCCAGCCCGCAGGAGAACGGCAGCCACGCATCAGATAATGCAACGCTAACTCACTGCTCTGTACAGTGCTTCAATCAATAGAAAATTTTCTCACAATCCTGCTGTATTAACCATCAGTTTATACATCCCCTTCTCTAAGCTCCATAGGTCCCGCCAAAGCAGAGACCAAACCCTGCTGGCCACTGCAGGAATGTCAGAACTCCCGCTTCTGCCCCTCAGCTGGAGGAACGCAAGGGGCAGTGAGGACTATATCCTCGTGGCAGCATCACTGACAGGGAGATGACAAAGAGCCCTGGGACCTTGACTTTGCACCCACTGAGCAAAGGCCACACTCTGCCCCAGTTCCATGGCAAAACACATCAGAGCCTCAATGAGCCCCCTCCGCCCCACAAGAGCAGAGCCAGGCTCACAGCCTTCCAAAATGAGGTCACTTACAGATCCTTTTTTTCTTCTTTCCTTTATGAATGGCACCTCATTATTGCAGAATGATGCAAGCACTTAATTAGTGCTATGGGTTAATCACTCTGCCTGAAGAGCTTCCATCTCTTTCATGAGTAAGGGAAGCCAGCTCAGGTTCCCGTTATCCAGCTACCAGCATTGGCCCTCATAAAGCACCATCTTTGGCCGAAGTCAACCACAGCCATCACACAGATATATAACGTCCGATGTGTAACTGTAGATAGCCTTTCTTTTATGGGGTTAATACTTGCCCTTGGGTATAATTGTGCAGGACTTTAGATGAGAGATTTCCATAAAAGGCAGTAAGAGTCACCCAGCTAAAACCACACATAACTCAAGCTAGTTTACCCCTTTGCATTATTTAAATGTCTCCCTTTAATGTGAGTGCATCAATTTAAAGGAACAGTGTTGCCAGTGCTCCAGGCAGGCAGCTCTTCTCTGGCGAACAAATGCATGTCTTCAGAATTTAAATTTGTATGCATTTCAAAACCGTGCCTATTCCTAGGGCTCCTGGCTGTCAGAAAACAAAGGTCTAAGTCTGTATTTCCCACTGCTGTCAGGGAACTTGTGGTGTCAGATGTACTGCACCCCATCACCTGGGTGTCAGGCAGGGGTAGGTGGGGTGTCAGGTAGGGGGTTGTGCCCTCTCTGAACCAGCTGTGGACACTGGAATCCAACACACTGGCATTTCAAAGAATTGACTGCTGGTGATTCTCCTGACTCTGAATGAGTACCTGGACACTTTGTGAGTGGACCCAGAGAAGGAGTAGGAACCACCAGCCATTCCTGCCCTTCCACTGCTTCCTTGTTCCCAGATTACTGACTCTGGCTCACGCCTTCCTTGCAAGTGCTTCTGCTAAATCAAAATTTACACCAGTACATGCTGGTAACCAGAGACTTGTCCAAATGACTTGCAGCTTGGCCTTCGATTTTAAGACTACAATTTTTTTTTCAGATTTCTAGTGTATATTTATACAAAGAACACCAGCAAGGTTCAAGTTACAGCAATTAATGAAATTTAACTACATTAACAGGGAGAGAGCCTTTTTAAAAACAATTTTGGTTTTAATGTTAAAAAAATGCAAACAGTAGTAAAAGTGAGGTAGAAGTATTTTCATTTGATTGTATGTCTCTTTCTCTGACTACACTTATGAACTTGTTTCCTGGTCAAGGGGAATTTTTGTGGGTAGAAAAAAAATAATTCTGACATCCAGTCAGTCCCTGAGTTTCTTGTTTTTATAAGGCACAAAGGTTTTGTCAGTCAGGTTACCTAGTAGTGAAAGTTATGTCTCATAATCCGTAATTCTATTGCCCATTACATACCATCTGGTGACACAGTCAAAGATAATCTGATTTTTGTCTTTTAAAAACATTGCATAGCTGTATCATATGGTGCACACAATATGATAAATTACTTATTTAAATATGGTGCTTCTGTATAGTTTACAAATCCATGGTCACTCTCGGTTAACCCGAAAGCAGTTTTGAGCTGGGGTTTTTTGTTTCTTCATATGTCTGAATCCCTAGCTGAGGGTTTTGTCTGTTTACAGTTACCCCTAAAATTGTACAATTAAACAGCTAACATCTAACCAACCTTTAAGAATTCAGAGCTTTGCATCCACAGTGCAATAAATACCGTGACAAAGCTATTTCCTGTCCCAAAAGCAGCAGTACCTTATTGCAGTCTTTACTAGGAAGAGCCTGATATAATTTAATTATAGACTACTTGTTCAATGTGATGCAGCAGTTCTCAAGTATTTCAAGTAGATTATGGGAGTCTACCCCATAAAGAGCTCCTTGCAAGATAATGGTCCATCAATATATCTGCAGGTTTGGAGCAGATTTGCTTTTGTCACTTTATTTTCAGTCTCCAAAAGTAATCAAAATAGTTAGTGGGTTGCCAAAAGTTTTATCCTCACAAAATAAATCAAAAAAAGAGAATCAATCATGCCGAGCAAAAGAAAACTCTTACACAATTAACCTGGTGAAGAGAAACAGGCGGTTTGCTGTTGCTCAACTCCTTTGCCAAGCTATTTCAGTGGCCCTTATGTTCTCTCAGGCCAAACCTTCAAACAACAATCTCATCCCCTCCTGATGCACAAGACACACCCAAAGCATTTTCAAGAGGGGTGGAAAGTAGTAAAAGAAGATTTCTGGGATTTGCAGTCAGGTTCTTCTGGGAAGATTACATATTTCTAGGAGACTATAATGTACACATACATCTGTGCCTCTGATACAATCACATAATCAACATTCAAATCCAGATAGCTATTTTTCCATGCAGATTTTTATTACTTTCTTTTCCTGGAATAATTAACCACTTTGAAGATTCATTTTCTTTTAACTTAAGAAGCAAAGACTAAATTTTCACCTGACTTTTCAGTGTCAATTCTGAATAATTTCCATTTTCGTCCCACCAGAGCCTCTGGACAAACCAAAGCCAAAGCACATGCCTACAATAATCTCATTTAGCAATACAACTGCATCACTCACCAGAAGCTTCCACAGTCTCAGACTTCATTTGGGGAGAGGGAGACAGTAGTGCTCCAATGAAAGACAAGAAGGAAGTTTCATGTTGGGTGATGGTTCACCAGCAGCCCAGCTCCTGGGACAAAAGACCATGCACCATGGGTAGGCAGGGAACATTTCTGAAACCTGGCTAGTGCAGAGGTGGCACACGAGCTCCAGGTGCGAGGTCACAGGTGTTCCATTATGCTGCTCCTCTCTTGCATGCATCTGCAAAGCCCTAAAAGCACCAGACCTCATCCACAAAGTGTGGAAAGTTTGTCCAATCTCCTCTGCCCTCTAAATCCAATTGTGCCACTCTTGCTCCCTCTGATCAGGCTGTCCAGCTGCCTGTGCCTGTCAGGTATGCTCTGCTACTAGAAGGGATTTGAATAAAGCATTTAAGTATCTGGCAAGCATTTTCTTCAATGAAGACATGCTATGAACTAGGAAATCATATTTTCAACTGTGCTGCCTGCCAGAAAGTGCACAAACTTCCAATAGCAAAGAAATGAGGTCATTCTGGTCAATTGCCAAAATCAGCACATTTCCTCTTTTGGTTCTGGATGCTGCACCTCCACGATGTGCAACAAGTTGTGAGAGGGAGGTGCAGTCTCTCAGGAAAGGAAATAAAAATTAAACCAGTGGATGTTATTAAAAAAAAAAAAAAGGGGGACGGGGAGGAAAATGGAAACAAAAGAAAAAATCATGATGCATCCTGATGCCGCATGACCCTCTTCCTGAAGATCTATTTAACTGGAGTCCAATATAACCTTTCTTAGAAGATATTGATACCTTATCTTGATACTGCAGAAATGTAAATTCAAAAGGCTTGCATGAAGGATGCAGCTTTTGTTTAGAGAGCTGGATTGGAATTTAGCAGATCAGAATTAAATCCTGGTCTTGCCACAAGTCCCCACGGGGCTTAAGCAAGACTCCTAACTTCCCTTGCCTGAGACCCTACCTTGTGCTTGGTCTTATGTATTTGAAAACTAAGTTTTTTTTTAAGCTGGGAATATGTCTTTACAGTAGAGCAGAGTCTGGAACAGTGGATTTAGATGCTCATTTCTCATTTGGGCATCTAAATCGAAACTAACTGCACTAACCCAAATGACAGTAGTAGTAGTAATAAGAATAATAATAGTAATTATCTCTCAGTCTTTATTTTCAAGTTAATGACTGCCAAAAAGCGTTAGGAGAAGTTTCTCATTGTGGCAACATATTTATGTGCGTAATTTACAAGCAGCTCATCTGAATAATTTGAATTTTTTATTAAGATTATTTTCTCATTTTCCATTGAGAAGCCTTCTTAGATACTGACTCACATTCAGCTTTGTAGGGAAAAGTGCCAAGCATTTGTTTTTCTTATGTCTCCAGTAGTTATTTGACTCCTGCATTAAACTCAGCAAAGCCAAAGTTGAATAGGAATAAGCTTAATTTAATTATTAAATATATTTCAAACTTCACTGTGATTTTAAAAAGATCTTTCATGTGGGGTAGTGGAAAGGTGCCAGGGAAATCTAAAAAAACTATATGTAATCCTCTCTCCCCACCCCATCTTTCTTTCTGCCCCTCTCAAGAGGAGGTTAGGTGAACTCAAATCTAGCAGAGCTAGGGTGAGTTACTTTCACTTCAGGTTTGCTAGAAAAAATGTTACCAGGGCATCATGCCAAGCCTGCCACTTTTGAGATAAATATGACTTTCTTTCAGGACTGTTTTATGAGGGGCACAGCAAGAGGCTCATATTCTATGGCAATTCAATTGCAGATTTAGCTATGCAGCAGCTGCCACTGCTTCATTATAAACAACAGTTTGCTCTGAAGTTCTGTTAAGGAGTTTAGAAAAGGGACAGCATATTTATCTGACGTCTGTTACAATGGTGCAGAGATACACAGATGGCCTTTGACTCTCACCTTCCGAATCACATAGAGCCAAACCCAGTTCTACAGAAAGGGACAGACCTAAATTTGCCAGCTTTTTTCCTGACGACACTCCCCTCATCTATTTGACGATCAGAGCCAGCTTACTTTCCTTGGGAGGGTCAGATTGGCAGATGAACTATAGTGAGGAAGGGAAACATGTTAAGTATGAAAACACTCTCATAAGCTCTCACAGGAAAAGGATGTAGCTAACAATAAAGGAGAATACTGAATTTCTCTGCCAAACCTTATCATACAAGATTATGTTTCCAAAACTTACATTTATACCAGTTAAATATCAGTAGTGCTACATCTACAGGAGCATATATAGCATATACCCTTCCTATATTCCCTATAGTAGGTCATTTACGGAGGTTTCTTTCTGAGGTAACAATAGGGCAAACGTATCATGACCTCACTTAACTCAGGATACTACCAGGGTGCTGGGAGTTACGAAGTGAACCGCTTCACCACTGTCTCACCAGTCCTATGAGCGACCCATCAGGGAACACCACCAAGAGCCACTCAGGCAAAGCTGTCATAGACCACTTGCAAGGAAGCTTCATTCACCAGATCCTCACCCATAGTATTGATGGCCTGGCCTCCTGCCAGGCACAAATACTGTTTGCTTTGCAGTTGGAAGGCTAATTACTTAAAGTTCATCCTTCCGCCTCCAGGGTTGCTCCCTGTACTTCTTCACTTTTGCAAAGCTGGTACAGTAAAGCCAAAAAGCTGCTAAAAGTATGGTCTGGGTATGGCTTTGAACTGCTTGCCTTTGCTTGGCTCAGCAGCCATATTATTTATGGTTTCACTGAAAAGTTTCAGCTCTGACTATTCTGGCCAAGTTTCATGGTGTTCAGTACCTTTCCAGGGAGCAATCAGAATGAGCTTTTTGATGGCCCATCCCTAGTCCAAGCATTATTCCAAGAAAAGCACCAGCCAGCAGAAACCTAATGACCTTTGCTTGCTGTCCCCAGTGCCATCAGAGCAGCTGGTTTTGACTCATTCCTCATTTTGTTCACCTGTGGACATGTCTGCCAAGCAAGCAGCACAGGTAATTTTTCCTCCACACAGGCTGCTGAAGAGATAGTCACAGGCAGCATTTGGTGCATAATTGGAGGAGTGGATGCCCAGGTCAACACCTGTACTCAATTTTACAAATGTAAAAGAAGAAATGCATGCTGCTGGTAGGTCATTCTCAGAAAGGGATCCAGGGGGCTCTGTAACTTGCCTTATCCTAAAGGATCAGGAACTGCTGCATGCGATGAAAGCAGTCTATTAACAGTTCATCATAAAACATGCTCAGAGATTTTACGTCCTAAATTATGTATATGATTGTTTTGCCTGTTTGGTGACTGTTAATGTAGTGGGAAGTCTAAATCACTGTTATTTCACCTCTAAGTAAGGATTTTTTTAACTATTATTTAAATGAAAAAGAAAAAACCCAAAGTTCTCAGCAAAAATCCTTCAAAAAGCTGTGATCATCCCGTGAGCAGCCTTAAATACCGACTTGAAATTTCTTCTGGTCCTGGGATACACCAGTTTCAGCATGTTACTTCAGAAGAGAATCAGTTTTTCTGCAAGGACTGAGACCTATGCATCAGTTTCACCGCTTAAAAATTGTTCTTTACATACATTTTCATAATAAAGCACTTTATAACTATTACCCAATTATTGCTTACAGCATTAAGTAACAAGGTACTATTACTCCAATTTTACAGAAGGGAACCAATCATGAAAACTGAAATACTTACTCTGCTTTTGCGTAGGCTTTCTCATATTAATTAATTATGAGACTTAATTACACTCAATCTCACCACTCCAAGCCAATTACAGAAAATTGTGTAAAGCAAAGAAGTAGGGAAATCTCTGTCTCAGAGACAATCACTTATACTGACAGCACTTTCCATACAAGTATATAAAAGGACTTCACAAATTAACTCACACACCCGATGCAATGGGATGGATTTTTCTCTGATTTTTGCCCAACTGCCCCTACACTAGTAATCCGAGAAATTAACACTTCTCCCAGCTTCCTCACTCAACTCTGCCCCAGAAATCAAATGCAAATCTCTGCCCCCTGACTTATGTCTTAATCACATGATCACTTTTCTTCACAGAAGCAGTAAAAAAATCCCCAGGCATGTTAAAATCACCAGATTAGAAGAGCTCTAATCCCATTATTTTAAACATGAGTTGGTAAGAATTGGGATATGCTATATTTATATGTTGCAAAATATTTTTAAGCTTTCTATTTATTTTTAATCTACAGCAACTTCATTTACTGAAGTTCAGCCTGCAAGGGGAATGGTAAATCCTCTAAAACATCATTTCAAAAAGTTTTTGTTCCACTGAAGTATCTATGAACACTTCCGCACCTCATGTTGAAACATTAGTTCCTGACTTCCCACAGCACTTAGCCACAGGGATTCACAACACATTTCAATGCCTTCAACAGAAGCCACATTTCATGAGGAACCATTCTCTTACTTCCAAGTCATGACTCTTACGAATATGGACTAAACCAAGGCAAACTGGCCTGTTTATATTAATGCCAACTGATTCTCCCATAAAATATGCACATTTGAAATCAGGGGAGAAACAAGAGCAATTATCATCTTTGGTAGTTTGTCTAAAGAGGGTAAATCTACTTGATTAAAATTTGGGAAAGACATTGAACTGACAAGTATTAATCTGAATTTTCCCAAATTTCTTTATCCTGTTTGCCAATGAGTGAAGTCTGCTCTAAAAGACTCTTTGTGAATAAAGGTGTAAATGTAAGTGTAAGACTCCATTCATTTCTGACTTTCACTTCTTTGGAGCCAAGATTTCCCCCCAGTCTTCACAGTTATGACATTTTGTGTTCAATCCAGCCTCTTCCAGCAGAATATTCAGTCTGTGCTCCCCTCAATTATGCCTTGTTTGCATCACGCCATAACAAGTGCACTATGAGAGTTTCACACACGAATCTATCAGACAGTATATTTTAAACACTCTCCAGTTAAGTCAGCTTCATGGCACAGCAGCAGAATTAAATACAATGGGATCTGGCAGGTTGCATTTAGTCTATGTTGTAAAAAGGGGGAAAATTACATTAACATTTTGACTGTTTCTTACAATTTTTCTAAATACTCTTAAGTAAAACAGAAATACCTTGCTGAGCCTGAAAAATGGTAGAGATTGCAGGTGCAGTTAAATCAGGCATCTTTCAAATACACATTCTTCCTTACTCTGCAAACCTTTCCCTTCTTCTGCCCAGTGATATTTCCCTACTTCCGTTAGGCCAGGAAAGGTTATCTACAGTATAAAACAGGCAGAGATAACCTAGGTGTTCCAAAGAGTGAGATGCTCAGGTTCCACATCTGAATTTCCATACCTAGTGGTAGCTTTACCCCCACCCAAGTAAACTCCTAATTTTCCCTATTCAGACAAGGGAGATGCAATCCACCTCAATTTAGGCACAGAGGGTGGATGGCCAGGATCTCCCTCTGGAAGCCTTCAAAAGCACACAGCTCTCTCCTCCAAATATACAGAGAACTAGAAGCTTTCTTTAGTAAGATTGGCTTACCAAGCACCAAAAATTTGGCAACAAATTAAGTACCCAGTCCTCTTAATTTGGACCCCATCCTCTAAGCTTCAGAACAGACACTTTCCTTAAAGAAGTAAACTATAAATTGCAAGCATCAAGGCATGAACCTACATCCACCATAGAATTGTTAGAATTGTTAAAACAAATCTCAGCACAAATTCTGTGTTAATGACAGTGTTATGTGTTTTCCATGCTTTTAATACTAACCCTGAGCTTAATTATTACATTTAGTGTCTAGGGCAGCAACAATTCTTACCCAGCACCCATCATCAGTCTAGCAATTAATTGCATACCACTGACCTTCATAGAACACCATGGAAATTTTATTACTGTACAACTCAATTGCATTTCATACAACACTGCCTCATAACTATGTCTTATTATTAAAAAAAAAAATCATGTCCTTACAAAAGGGATAGTTGAGCCAACTGAACTATTTATAATTTGCAAGAATAAAAAAAAAAAAACATTTCACAAGGTTTGCAACATACATACAAAAAACTTTGCAGCCTTAATACAAGACAAATGTTACTAAGGTTCACATTATAGACAAATGTGGAATGGAAAATATTCCCTGAAGTCATAATGGCAGGGTTATACAGTATGCTATTTAAAAGCTATTCACCAACAATCTCCTTTTCCTTTTAGCCAGAACCCATGGTAAAAATTCAACTGAAGAAAGTCAATTAATTGAAATTGTGATTCTACAACTGAGGAACTGGATGTGTAAGATGAAGCACCTGAAGGAAAGGACTACACTTCCAGGTACTATTCAGTATTAGAAGAGAGGGCTAGCAGTCCTGGCCTGTGTCTTCTACCTTGGAGTTAACCTCTCTGCAAGTTTGCCACTTTGAGGACGCTACATCTTGCTTATGTCCTGCCTTAGTCTCTTCTCTTGCTTCTTAAGAAAATGCTACTGCTCAGCACATTCTTCTAAGTTCAAGAGTCTTCCTTGCTTCTTTCCAAACCAAAGGGTTCACAAAATAAATAATTATTGTTTCGTTACTCTAATTTCAATTTGGCATGCAAATGTTAGAGCTAATGTAAGCGAGGGCCAGAAGACTTTCACCCTGTATTCAAGGGCTGCATCCAGGGTGAAATAACTTGTCACACCCAGGATTTCAATGCTAGCTTCCAAGTTCCCGGACTCAAGTGACCCAGAAGGACATAGCCACAAGCCCCCCCACTAACACATCTGCATCAGCTGCAGACTCAGTGAAGGAAAGGATGCAGTAGGTGGCATGGACTTTTTGGAAGGTGTACATGTGTACTGAGGAGCCCCAAAAGCTGCTGTCTTGGTAGTTTGAATTGTCCTTGTGCATTTCTGAGTCATCTTCCAAATTTCTTACTGGAGCCATTAGTAGGCAGTGAGCTGGTGACATGAATCACCCATCCTCCAAAGTCAAAACCCAAAGAATATCAAGAGATAACTATGGAGTAAACTGGAGGTCACCACCAAGCTTTCTTGCAAGTCAAACGAGTAAGGTATTACACTTATTTGGAAATATCACATCTCCCCAACACCTTGTTCAATTTTCCACAAGCAATGAAAAAGCTTTCTACCATGGCAAATTCCACACATCTGAGGCAATGCACTTAATTTCACCAAAACCCAGTTACAATTGGGTTTTCCGTGTCAATCCAGTTTCACACCTTTTTTGGTTAAATATTTGTAACCTATACTGCCAATGACAGTAAGATTATCTAACAAACAAAACTCAGCAACAAGACTTTGCTTTGAAGAATTACCTACACATTGAATCAATGATGTCTCCAAGGCAGCAATTAAGAGCTATATGATGGTAGTGATTTTGGTTTGTGTTGTTTTTTTTTAAGAAGTTCATGCAAATTTTTCAGCTGATATCAACAATTTATTAATGCCCGTTCTCACAGATTCTTCCATTTCTACAATACAGCAGAAGAAACGTGAAGTGAAACTAGATTCATTGTAACGAAAAAGGGATCTCATAATTTAATTCAGTTTGCTCCCTAATCACAAATGCACAAAGAGCATGAACTAGGGAAGAAATATGTAAAGTTGATGCTACAGCATAGCATGCACAGTTTTAAATCTCCTTTCCTGTAGAAGCCTAGGTTACAAATCAGATTGGAGAGTACACACATTATTAAGATTACTTAAAAGTTGTAGACAAGGCTACGATTTGGAGGCAACAGCCTGGCTCTGTTTGAAACTAAATTTCAAATTCCCATTGATTTTGACAACACCTTAGCTTAGGTATTCTTGACACCTGATCACACAGCATAATAATATATATATAGATGCCTGGAATGACTTGCTATACATTGTGATGTAAAAAGAAGTTACAAAACTAATTCAAAGATGACAGACAAGCCTCCCCTCTCCCAGCCAGGAAAGCTTTTCTTGCCCTTTCTTCAACACTTTCACTTCTGCCAGAACTCTCCTCTGCCCGCATGGCCCCTCCAGCTGTCCAAAGTGTCTCCTCCAGACAGTACTGCTGAGCAGGCGGAGCGTGGATTAAACAGTATTAGATATTCATTCTGTCGTTTTGTTTTCAGTGATTTGAAAATTATTTCTCTTGTTGTGGATTTTTTAAATGGGGTGAGGGAGATATTACAGAAAAAAGTAAGGATCTCCAGGATTAGAACATACCAGAAGCTCAAGAATACTTCAGATGTCTCTCTGACCAGGAATACGTACACAAACACACACACAAGCAGGCACACACACACTAAGATTAAAGTCAAGTCTTTTGGAGAAGGCTCACAAAAAATAAAAAAACACGTTCAACAGGAAGAGTCTGTTTAATGTAGGATTTTAAGCAAGGCTCTTTCAGTAGCATAGATCACTTACAGCAACAGCAATTCATGAAATCCTCCCATAAAAATCATGCTATGTTTTGTCTAAAGTGCCACATTCCTTGCAGATCACAGTGCCATTCTCATGCTGTTAATAAGATAATCTGTTACATGAGGCTTACAAATCCATTTAAATTGATTTTAATTAATGAATCAATCACTAGCCACTGATGACTTGGTCTACAGACAGCAAGCAATTCAAAGCCCCAGGCCTCTAATCCCAAACCAAAATCCACATTAGAGCAACAGGACATCTCTCTGATCGATAGTAACACAAAGATGTTACATTCATACACATTTAAAGTGTATGAACTTGATCAAACTGTATCTCCAGATCTCATGCATTACAATTCCCATATTCAGGACTGTTCAACTAGGAAAACAATATTAAATCATTTACATTTCTTTGCAAGTGAAATAAATGAAATCAAGCACAAGAACTATAACCTAGTTCTAAACTTTTATATGCTTATTCCACTTGAAGGTTTTTTTCTTTGTTCTTAAACAATCAGTTGTTTAACATTTGTTAATAGAAAATTGTACTTCATATGGTCGCAAACATGAACAATGCTTTTTACATATGCTTTGATCCTGTGAAAATTCTCTGCTGTTCTCTGCTGCTCAAGTGCTTGAATTTTCCCTTAAATAGAAAACAAGAAAGAAGAAATATTTCTGTCTCAAAAGCAGCATGCAGAAGCAGCATGAAGAACATCCTTGTTATTTCAGTAAGTTAATTATTGCAATTATTGTTATTACAAGAAGTTAATTACAATGCAGTAAGTTAAATCCACAATAGCTGGTGTGATGCTGAACAGTGCAATCCCTAAAGCATCAGCATCTGGCTCCCCATAGCAGAAGGACACACCTGAGTGAGGCTGCTTCTCCTATGTACGCAAACAGCGGGTGCTGTAGCACAGCATCTGTGAATAAAGCACCACTTAAACTAGGCAAGAGAAAGGAAGAAATGATGCATGCCTCCCCAGGAGCCTCCTTCTAAGCTAAGCATCTAGCCCTTCTTTCAAAGGCCACTCCTTTTTCTGAAAACATGACAGAGAAGGAAGGGTAAGACAAGCCAGCTTCCCTCCAAAACAGTCGAGCTGTTTATGTAGCTACACTGTGCTAAGCCCAAGCCACTCAGCT
The DNA here is from genome assembly GCA_028565335.1 of Limnodromus scolopaceus. Lineage (NCBI taxonomy): Eukaryota > Metazoa > Chordata > Aves > Charadriiformes > Scolopacidae > Limnodromus > Limnodromus scolopaceus. Next base: position 57,951,099 of record JAOXNO010000041.1, on the reverse strand, counting down.
CACATGAAGCTCTGCACTGCACAAGCTTGATGGCACAGATCTCTGCTTGTCTGGGACATGGCTCTGTACTGACCTCCCCACCTGATGTAGACTTGCCTCCAGACGCAAAGCAGCAGGTACTCGGAAGTTTAGTATTAAAAACTGAGATCTCTACAATGTTCCTATACCAGAGCAGTTGATGCTGTGAGAATTACAGTTATGGACCAGTTACCCTGTTTACATTTTTCTAACTGCTATCTGCACCTTCATGGTTCAACAGCATCCCATTAAATATTCTAAGGGAAATCCCAATCCTCCCAATCAACAAAGCAGCCTGCTTGGGTGCTCGCTGCCACACTGAAAGTCTCAGCAACCCACCTCCAGCATGGCTCTATTATGACAAAACGCATCCACTGGCCTGTCCCTGGATGGATGGTACACTTGCTGTGGGGGAAGAGAGCAGTTGACACAGGCCATAAGAAAAGTGCCCATGAAAACTGTGCTGATGCAAACCTGTCAACCAGGAGAAAAGTTTCTTCCTGTCCCTCAAGGGGAATCTCACCCATAATCAAAACAGTCCCTCAAAGGCTCCAATGTCATTGCATGAGCAAGGGACTGACTATCTCCAGGTCTTTTCCATAGGCAGAGGGAGGAGCTGGGAGAAGCCTCTATTATGGATATGGGCCTCCACATGAAAAGGATCTCAGCACTCAGCTGCCTTCAAGGCGGTCTGCATTCCCTCCTCTTTTCCCAGCCCATTCCTCTTCCATACTAACCGATAAACACAAGACTCAAGAAGCACCACACCGGACACCAGTATGGGATCACCTACGTCAGCCATTTGGCTTCAACACTCTGTACCATTAGACCAGACACTTAGACACTCAGCCATTAGACTGAGGTCAATCTACCAATATTGAACTGCACTAGCTAAGAAATAATCCAACTTGTGGCTTGCTTTATTAAAGCAATTTCACATATTATCTAATACAAAAGACGCTGTTGCCTAATGTGCAGTAACCATTTTGCCTGTTTAAATGAAGAGCTCTGCATTTGTTTTTAATCAATACTGCATATACAGTTTAACCAATGCTGTCAAAAGTACTTTTTTAATGCAGTGTCTCACTAATTTATTTCTCTCAATACTTGTGTTCTTCCCAGTTTGTTACGAATAATTTTTTGGAGGGAAGAACAAAAAGAATAATTAAAGAAGGCAGGTTTGGCTTTTATGTGCTGCTAATTAATTAGAGAGTTAAATTAACCAAAAAATAAATACAAGATACCAAACTATCTTCCATTTAAGAAAAACATGTAGAGTTGAATACTTTCCAGGCGTAAACACATTAAGATCAACATTGCACCAAACCTGAATCTGGCCCAGTTAGCTCAAAAAGGTAGTGCATCCTCTTGCACAGATGTTGCAGTGTGCAGGCACTCCGTATTTAAAGAGAAAGATTCTGCAGCCAACAATGCTCCAGTGACATAGAGACAATCAATGTGTCCTTGATTATAAGGAGGCAAACAGTTCTCACTACAAAAAAAAGGAGACTGAAAAATAAATTGTGTTTTTGTTTTACAAGTTCCATGTTTGGGTTGGGTTTTTTTCAAGCCCTTTTGGAGCACTGAAACAGAATAAAAATAGTCTGTTGCACAAGCATAAAACAAAGTAACTGCTAAACAAACATTTTAAATTGACTCCTATGTGTTTAGTTCTCATTCCCATTACTCTTCGGGAGTTGGATGATACCACTAAAATATCTTCCTGTTTTCTGGTAAACTGATTAGATGAGTTTTGTCCAAGAATTGTCCCATAATGTGTTCACTCTATTTAATATTCTGAATATCATTGCTGGAAAATGTACTGCAGCACAGAACGCAGTATATGCCAATATATCCTGACATTCAAATCAAGACCACAAATTATAAACAGTTTCAGCAAATTGACTTGAGTGCCTTTGTTCCTCAGACATACATCTTCCTATTGCTTACAAAAGCAGCATATACTAACCGCTAACACTGCTATAGCCAGTACTGGGAAAGGAAGTTATTGAAGCCTGGATTTCCTGCTTTCAGTTGTAGCCAAGAACTGTGAGGCTTGTAGTGGTTTCAGGAACTGACTCATCTAATGATTCACGGATAAGATACTGGTTTTAATATATTTCTGATCATAAGACTCAAACTTCAAAAACAGTGATGCTTAATTTTTATTTTAAAGGAAAAAAAGTACATAAATCAAGTAAACAAATATTGTCATGGGACACACTGGCTAATAATTATAAATGTGTTTTACAGTGGACTCTGTTTTTAAAAAAACCCAGTATTATAAACTTCCTGGAAATTCATTTCAAGAGAATGTTGACAATTAATTCAAAATCCACTCTCAAAAACCCCAGTACTTTTCTTGCAACTCTGATACGGCTGAAATTCAAGTGGAGGACAGGTGGGATAGCAATCTCATTTTTAGATACATCCTGAGGTACATGTGTATCTACTGCTACGTATTAATCAATGAATCCTAGAGCTACTGTTGTTAATGCATGTGGTTACTTTGCCTGCGTATAAAAAGTATCATGAAAAGATCGGCTGGTAGCAATACATTTGGGTGTTGGAAACAACAGGAAAGTTTTGTTTCAGGAGTGATTGGAGCCGCAGAGGTCCACCTTAAAGCAATGACTAACACTGGATCTTAAGCACTCACAAACACATGCATTTTGTGCTAATTCAGAATTCAAAACCAGCCATTTTTATGCATTTAGTTCTTCCAGAGGGAAGCGTGCCCTCCAGTGCATCAAAATGCTTTTTCCCCACAACACAAATCTCATCAGTATGCTGTAACTTGAACTGCCAGGCTCTTGCACCTAAAAAATAGCTTGTGAAGGAAGCTTAATTCTGCTAGGCTCATGTATGGAAAAGTACTGGTTTACTTTTTAATTTTTGAACTGCAAGCTGCAGCTACTCACACGCTACGTACAGTGTTGCAGGGAAGGAGGAGGATGTTAGCATTTCTATATTTCATCATATGCACAACTAGCACTAAAGAAAAGAAAAACAAAATGCATGTTACTTGGAGGGGGGAAAAAAAAAGTGAAAAAAAAAACCCAACCAGCAGTTAAAACAGTTGACAAGAAAAGGCCAAAGTGCGCTCAGTGGCTGGCAGTCATTTTATGGCTATAGTCCTACAGCAGATTTACTTAGATGACGTCAGTGGCTCCAATCCAGCTTTTCTTTGGTAGCATTTACCACTTGCCTCTTGAAGCCTCCACTATGCTACAGAGCAGTAGACCATAATCAAAATTCCCTTTGTGAAATAGAGTTTACCTCAGGGCACAGAGGCATTGCTAGCTGAATTGCAGGCTCTTCACCCTGTACTGCATGCCCAGAAATAAATAACCTACAATACTGTACTTTCCTTAATACAGAAGAACCATTAAAAGCAGCCTGCTACCTAAAAAAAGGGTTCTTTAATTTGTTTCCAAAAACTCAGAGGTCAGAATATTAGTTAATTTTCCAAGCAACCAAGAACTATGATAATTCTACTACCCCTTGTACTTCTTTGTATTGTTTTTAGAGATTTTGGAAGATAAGAGTTATTTATGGGTCATTGTTTCACCACCAAAAAAAATATTACTAATGCTATGGGCTGAAGTGAATTGGTATAGGAAGTTGCGTATTTTAAAATTGTCTTTTAAATATGTCCATTCAACTGCTTATCTACAACTGGTCAGTAAGCATATAGCAAATATGCCAAGAAGCAGAGCAAGAAATTACTATGCATAAATAATAGTCAATTTAAAGAGCAAAATGCACATTATTTGGAGCTATGGATTTCCTATCGCAAAACAATGACTGGAACCAATGAAACACCACTAAAGCCAAGTCAAGCATATACCAAATTAACTGAAACTTCACAGGCTCTGAAGTTTAACCCAAAAAAACCACCCAAAGCCCACAACCATATGAAAGATGCATCTTATTATACTAAATAACTAACTATAACTAAATAACTATGGATTTGTTAAGTTTTAATGGCTCCATCAGTCCAAAGACAACCATATTCATTATGGGTGATAACTAGATACATTAGCAGACTGTAAATTGCCTCTCACAGCCAAGCACTTAGAAATTACTTATAGGGAAGATGCACGCATGCCTCACAGAGAACTGGAAGTCTCAATAGTCCTTTCCCAGCCTCTCCACTTACCTTCCCCCCAGTCACACCAGAATGAGAAATTATAGGTCTAATATTCAATGAGCCAGAAGACAAAAAATGCATTATCATCCAACTGCATGAGTCCCACCATGGACCTGAACTCTAAATATGAATTTAAAACAGATTTAAAGTTTAGTGTGACCCCCAAGCCAGCTTTAAGTGGACAAATGCTAGCATTTCCTGTCCCTGCAGAGAAACTTAAAGTCCCTGTTAGCAGCCTTGATGCCAAGACAAGGGCAGGAAACCTTTCTCATTTTCTGCAGGTGTCCATGCTGACTCAGGCACAGTGGTGAGATGGGAGTATCACCTCTCACTTCACTGCCCTCCTGGTTGTCCTCCAGATGCTCTGCCAGTTCCTACATTTTTCCATGCAGTCCATCTGGGTGGACTTCAGTGGGGCATTAAAGAATGGCTGCCATTCTGGACTGTCTTATTATTCTGTTCCAAAAGGACAGGAGAAAAATTTTCTCTTTGACCTCCTTTCATTACTAAAAAAGTAGTGTCAACAGATTTAGAAGATGATTGTAAATTTCTTTGAGAGACAATCCTGTCCTTTTGGACCCTGTACATGAAAGGCATTGTATAAGCACAAGGGGTCCTTTCTTTCCAATAGCCAAGGCAAGGAAGGAGTGGACACAGCATGGCAACTAGGATGGGCAAAGAGACCCAACAATGAGACCACATCCATGAGCAGCAGCAGAAGAGATAGGATAAGGAGGACCTGGCAAGATGGACAACAAAAGGAAGGAAACAAAAAGCCACCAAGATCCAAAGAAAGGAGAGCCTAATCAAGCTCATACCCAAGGAAAGAGGAGGGTCCAGGCAACCAGAGCCAGATGCGGTGCCCTGAAAGGAACAGCAAGACGGAGCCTGTAGGGCAGAAGACACAGAGGAATGTGCTTCAAGGTCAGAGAGCAACGCACACAGATCCAACCCTAAGGACATCACTACAGCATTGAATGGAAGACTGTATTTATGGTTTGAGACTTTTTCTGCAACAAAATAATTACAGCCAAAGAAAGGCGGGGGTAGGGGGAAGATGAAGGAACTTCCATTGAATCTTCAAGTCTCCTACAAGGCTTTCAGTAAATTGTGGAAAAAGCAGACATAAAAAAATTAAAATCTTCAAAGATCAGCTGACAGCAGATACAGGGACACAACTGGTTTTAAAGATTAATTTTCTTTGAAAGAAAAAGGTAAAATTGGGGATGTGGAAAATGAAACTGTTTACAGAGCTCTACCGTTTATTTTAAACTGTAAACCAGCTTTAGGACAGAAAGTGTGTACGCGTCCTGGTGGTAGATTAAATAAGAATAAAATTTCCTTTCTCCCATTGATTAACGTCTCCAAACACTACGTATTTTTTAATTGAGATACACATAACAGAGGCTTTAATCCACTAAACCTTTATGAATTTACCTTTTCTTCCGAAGTCTGTTCTGACATTTTCTTCCCTCAAAACCAAAATGTCATTCCTGAATTATAATCACCCAACAGAAAGACAACCATGTAAAAAAACATGCCAGCTAATTCCAAAAATAAGCACCATTGTTCCCGGAACCACGAGGTGAATGAGCAGCGAGAGATTCCACTAAGGGAGTAATTGCGATGTCTATAATGTTAAGGAATAATTTGGCACCAAAAATACCCAAGGCCATACTGGTTGGCGATTCAAACATGAAGCATATCAAAACGCTACTGATAAGCTAAATTAACAGATAGCTTATCTGAAGCATATACTAGCCATATGGTGCCACAACTTCTGTTGCCTGTTGCTGGCATAACAATAGGCTACTGCAGTCTTAGACTGGAAGCACTATTTGACAAACTGTCAACAGCATTTTTATTTTTTTGCAGAGCTCTAGGGCAATGGCACACTCGCCTATTTGCATTTTTTTTTTTAAACAGGTGAACAAAGAGTAAACCAGATGTCAACTTTAGAAATCGAGCTGTCTGGATCAGGAGATTTAACAGAGGCAGGCATACTGCTACAGCTCAAATCTAGACAATGAGCTTTTCTAAAAACACTCTGGCCTAGGGGAGTGGCTATTTAAAACACTTGGCTTCTTTTATTTCAGCACTATGGAAGTGAATTCTGCTCTTAAGTGCCAGCTCAAATGAAGTCATTTTGTTTCACTGAGGCTTTCTTTGCATTTTGGAAATGTAGCACGCACTGCAGTAAAGGAAAAGACAAGTATCAAAAAACAAACCTGATTCTTTTTCAGCTAGAAGCTGGGTAAAATGGCAGGGGTGGTGGAAACTAACAATTTTATCACATCCAAAAAAAAATAAAATTTGTGAAAGGATAATTTGAGTGCAAGCTAAATGAAATTTATTTTCCCCTCATTAAAAAAACAAAACACTTTTGAAAGCTTTCAAAGACCTGGTATTTACAACCCCCTCAAGCTCCGCGAAGACAAGGTGTGAATGCTGACAGATAAGGAGGATTTACAATGGGACTTTACTATGTTACAGAATCGGTTAATACCAAAAAAAAAAAAAAAAAAAAAAAAAATAAATCACAAAAGTTGTCGTCTTCCTTTATTTAAGAAAATTAAATCTTTGTTACTTGTATACTATCTGAAGACAAATCTTTTAATAACAATATAGTAATCCACTCAGTTAAAAAATTGACAAAATAAAAAAGTACTGTCAATGAATATATACTACATCTGTCTATGGTATTCAATTATGAAAATGTGCTTTTAGTTGTGTTCTGGAGGAGTGTGAAAGACATCATGAGAAAAATAGATAACTTTCTGTTCTAATAATCTGCTCTACTTTGACAGGCAGTTATGGGAACATATTTATTTTCTGACTTATACCCAGCTAAGTATTTTTAGATTATCTTTTCAAACTGTTCTTGAACATTCTCAGTTTAAAAAAAAAAACAAACAACAAAAAAAACCACCCTCCTTTCATGTTAAGTTGAGATTGCACTTGAACTCCTTCCAAAAGCCAGAGCTGTACTGAATTATGATAATTAGAAAGCTGTGCGCATAAAAGGCAGCACAGTTGATGCATTTAAAAAAGTTCATGCCAGAGAATATAAGTTCAATATGTTCTCACATAATTAACATTTCCCATCATTAGCAGCAGTTTTCAGTTCATGTATCTGTAAAAACAACAGCACTCGTCATTGTTTTAGATTCCCAGTCAATAGCATTTTAATAGTTTTACACATAACCCTAAACTTTCCTTCCCTTCCCCCTCCCAGCACACCGAGATTTCACAGTCTACCTTCTGACCTGCTGGCAAATAAACTTTGTATTTTGTGCTCATATGCTTCTGCTACCGCACAGACTATCTCAGATTCAAAAGTTTAGTGAAGAGCTAATAAGAGCTAGAAATCTAAGAAGGCCATTTGGAAAGGTACAACAGGATGCAGAGGGAGTAATCAAGTTGTTCCAGTAAACAATGACGAGAAGACAAAGAACAAAAAGTTGTAGGTGATACCTGCCGCTGGACAGGAGCCAACCTCAAAGGCCTGCCTCTGACCAACCCAGGCACAAGTTGAAGGGACTCGGAAATGGGGTTGCAGCCCTGAACCAACCAGGCAAGCATCTATAAACCCTTTACACGCTCTGTGGACTCGCGTCATGTTCTTGACATATGTACAAAAATTCATATAACAAATAAGGGCATGTAGCACATGTTGGGTTACTCTGAAACATTCATAGACTTCCTGTGTAGAATATCTCAAATTAGTTGTTACAGGCCAGGTTTTGACACAAGCTTGTTGCCTTCTTTCTCTTTCCTCCATTTCTTCAATCCCTGTATTTTAACATTAATATAGTTCTGGTGGAACCTTAATAACCTGATATAGCATAAAAGTTGCTGAATCTGCATCAACACAGGGAGTAATTTTGGCTTTACCAACAACAAGATAAAACTCAGTGATTGCAGCGGGATCAGGATTTCATACAAGAACATGAGAGGTTCGGGGTATTAAATTAGAAAACTCTTAGCTGAATTTTCTGCAACAAATCTGAGAAGCAGATTTGAAGTTGGTGCCTCAAAAGATTTAAGTCTGCAACTTTTCACTTTCTTATGTTTTGGAAATGAGCAATCATTAAAGCCAAACACAGAATTATTCCAGAAAATATTATTCCATTCCTTGTTCCACTTGCAAAAGTCAAAAGGAGTTTTGTGCAAGAACAGAGAGCAAGATATGGTCATAAAGTGGGAATTTATTGCAGAGATTTTTCTTCTAAAAATGTATCTTCAGTGTGGCTTAGAGTCAGTTGGCTTTACAATAAATAATGCCATTAATCCGTTCATATATCACAGGATGCAATTTAAATTATACAGTGCTTGCATAAACTGCCACAAAACCTCTAACAGCCATTTCTTTCAAGGAGATGATTTACCTCTTGCAGGTTCTAAAATTTTGTTGAGACTACTTAAATTATTATTTTTTAATAGCAAATGACGGTAGTTTAGGAATCTAAAACATTCCTACTTGAGGCAAGCTCTAGCGGCAAAGTGCTGCGTGGTGACAAAACAGTAATTAAATGTCAAATGCCAGAAACAAGTAAGTACTATTTCCCTCATGCAAAAGTAGGTCCCTCTGATGAACTGGGCATTTCAAAATCACATGTAAAAGGCCAATTTGCACCCTTATTACAGCCAACACAATACAGCAACAGGCCATATGAAGTCAAAGGAATTAACCTGAATTTAGACCAGATTTTTAAAGTCAGCCCTCACCTCATATTTGCACACGCTGTGAATAAGAGCACAAATGGAATGAGCGACCAACTTTTAATAGAAATTTGCCCGCAAGTTTTAGACAGATTACAAGCCAAGCAGAACACAAGCCCCATAAAAAAATTTGAAAAAGCATGTGTGTCAAATCTGATACTCTGTTTAATCAAAGACACAGAATAGCACCCATGTCCTTCTTTAGACAACAAATACCATACTAACCATGTACATAAAGCATATGCTGTAAATATCGTAGTATTTGATCTAGCGAATGTTTATTCCTATGAGTCATCACAGTCACTTTAACCTGAGTAAGGACTGGATCTTAGCAAAGCTTTTCTTCTTAAGTAAACAGAATCACTTCAGAAAGACCACCTCAGTTTTTAAACCATCTCTGGAAAAATATAGCATTAATATTAACGTCAGGAAGAAATATCAGATCAAAAGACTGATGTATTCTTGTGTATATACAGTCAGAAATCCTGCATTCAAAATGTAACGTTTGAAGGTAACTATCTCACAAACACACACATTCAGAAATGTACACAAGATCTTAGTGTTTTGGAAACAGTCTTAGGCACCTTCCAATAAAATCACATTACTCCTACTGAAATTGTTCCAACTATGTAACCATCCCACTTTATAGATTGGAAACTGACAGCTATATCATAGTATAGAATTACATATTTCTACCTTTCACTTTTAGTGAAGTGAAAGACACCAGAATTTCTCAGTAACTCCTGAAGTCTTTATTACACTCTTGCCAGTACTACATCTTAAAAGTTTGCTTGCAACATTATCTACAAAGGTAGCTTAAAAAGAAAGAAGAAATCTTTTTCCCCCTGCACGTGACTTAACTGAGCAACACTTTTTCAGAAATGGACAAACAAAGCCTAAAACCACTTTCACGATATCCAAAACCACTACACACCATCGAACAACAACAAAACACTAGTTACAAATTATACTAAACATGTTACACACATGCTCACATGTCTCCACACATCACAATATGCTACCATTTCTCAGCTGGAAACTCACGGCAGGTCTAGTTCATAATTAAGTTTCTGTTGTTCTTTTTTAGCTGTTTAATTAAAACTCCTTTAAGCAGAGGCTGTCTTTACTAAGACTCCTGTCAAATCAAAATTTTCCCTCTGCTTCACTGCTTGCGTACATCCCACTCAGCACCGACTAAGAAACTGTACAGAATATAAAACCACAATTTAAATCTCAAGAGCTGTTGTTACACTCTCCTGGGTGCAAAGGCTAATAATATTTACTGCACCAAAACAGCGTATGTAAAATTGATGCTCAAAATACATCTAGCATGTTTAGCGATAAAGTACTTTCCTAAGGTATTTCTAGATTACTAACAATAAAAATTGTAATAAATCCTTTGCATTCAAAATTTCTGCTTGGTCAGCTGATAAAAACCTGCAGCAGACAAAATGCAGAATTATCCCTAACGGTACAGAAAATGCCTTATGATCTCATTAAAAATAAGTGCAGTATGAAAACATATTTTACCATGAAGGTAAAAAATAAATGCACCTCAAAAAAGTTTACCTTTAATGAAAATAATTTCCAAGAGTTGATTTTAAAAACTTGCAAGTTCAAAATGTGACCCAAATATAAAATCTTCAATTTTGTGTTTTAAGAATAGTCACTGGTTTAATTCCTGTATTTCTATTCCCAAATAAAGTATGCATAGGTGTGTGTACATATATATATGTATATACACACATATATACAAACAAACATGCAAGTTTTCCTCCCGCCCCCAGAAGTAATTTTTATATACAGGCCTGTGTCATTTTTGATGGCACCATCTTACCATTAGTACAATCTAATATCCCTGTAATGGTATTCCCCAACTATTTATAGAGACAGAATACATCATACATTACAGACATGCATTCCCAATCTTGGGTTATAAAATGAATCCTACATAATTTTAAATTAAGCCCTAATGTAATTATAATCATTTTTGTTTTCATATTCAATTGCAGGTAGCACTTAGTTATTTACATGAATTTTCCTGTAAGAGGCATTCCCACAGAGATTTCCATATTAGAGGTACTGTGTAATAACTGAACACTGAGCTAGGGAAAATAGTATTTTATCCGCACAGCTCCAAACTTTGTTATTATCTAGCGTAGATATCTCTGTAAAACCGCTAACTGGCAATATTGCATTTCTAAACTTTATCAGTGCTAAGGGGAAAGCAAATATGCTTCTGTTAGACAGGAATACAGCTGTATAGGTTCCTTTTTCCCTGAGGCTCTGCCATTTCAGCTTACGTTTCTTATATATACCATTTTACGTCAGAAAATGCCAGTACAATGTGATGTTTCTTGCCCTTTCTTTCCCAGACGTTGTTCAGCAGCATACAGTTAAAAAATACTGGGAGCCATTTACATTCAGAAAGCGTAGAGCAGAACTGCTCCCTAACTTTCCAGCACTTCTGGAGGTCACTTTTCATTTCTTCATATCAAAGGCAGGCACTTGTTTCTAATAAGTTAACAACTCTCCTGAGAAACATGGGTGGCTGGTATTTCATTGTTTCATAAATATTTTTATACTGTAACACCATTCAACTTAAAACAGATTTCAAGAGGAGAAAAATCATGACTAAGATTACGTTCAACTGAAGTAGGAGCGCAAACTTTTTTAATTGTTAAAAATAAAGAAATTCTCCCCCTCCCCCCGCTTTATTTCTCCTTGTTGGTTTTGTTTAGTTGTTTGGAAGGGGCCGCTTTGTTTTAATTTTGTTACAAAAGCCGTACTGTATAACTTTTTCCCTCCCCCTTAGAAGTGTACTTCCTTTGAAAACGCTCCTTCTCTGAACAAAGGCTGCCACCGGCCCTCCGCATCAGCACTGTGGACATCTGTAGAATAGATCTCTTTACAACGTTACGGATAAATAAAAAAAAAAAAAAAAACCCAAAAAAACAAAAAACAAACAACCCTACGGTTCCTACCGAAAGGAAGTTTTCCAGGGACAATCTCCTCGGTGTTGTTGTAACTGCGACTTTGTCTTTTTTGGATACAATGTTTCTGCTGACTCCCGAAAATTTTCCACTTGAATGTGCAATTAACCAGCAGCAGCGGCAGCAGCAGCTCTGGAGAAGGAGAAGAAGCAGCGAAAAAGGACATTCCTTCTTTCATCTTTTAGAGGAAAAATAAAAGGGGGAAGGAAAACAAAACTCGGGGCAGCGCACCGAGCAGAGCTCTGAGCCAGGCCGGGCCGCTCGGCAGCCCGCACCGCCGAGGGATGGCTCCTGAGGGCTGCGAGCGACTGCGGCCAGCCCGGGGCTGCTCCTAACTTCTTGCTTCCCCGTGGAAAAAAATGTGAAAAATGCCAAGGATCGGTGCGCGCGTGTGTGAGAGGGAGCGTGTGTGTATGTGTGTGTGTGTGTGTGTGCGCGCTTGTGTGTGCGCGCCCGGCTGCAGAGCAGTGACTCAGGCAACTAAGTGCGAGCAGCGGCGGCGGCGAGGGGGAGCGGAGCGGCGCGGGGCGGGCAGCAGCCGCCTGTTGCAGCTCCGGCCGCGGCCCCGCAGCGGCAGAAACTCCGCGGGAAACAACTTCTTCCCCCGCCGTGGCCCCTCTCCCGCCTGCCCCCGGCACCTGCGGGGGCGCCGGCCCCCCGGGCCGACCTCGGCCGGGACCGACCCCC
>JAOXNO010000041.1:57910063-57938105 GCA_028565335.1 Limnodromus scolopaceus | reverse complement strand
CCTCCGCGCCGCGCTGACCTCATAGGGGAGCCCGCGGGAGGGGGCCCGCCGGGAGGGGAGCCCGGGGCACTGCCTTGTGCCGCCCCGCCGCGGGGGCCACCCGCCCTGCCGCGCTTCGGGGGTCCCGCAGCGCTTCGTTAAGGCCTTGCAACGAGGGTCGGCAACGGGGTCTGCGACAGGGTTTGCAGTGCTTTGCCAGAGAGTTGCGAGCGTGGGGCCGGCGATGAGGGTCCGCAGTGGGCCACTGGGCCCTGGCGGATGGGGAGGCTCCCCCGGGGAGCCCAGCTTACCAGACATGTCCAGCCCTTGAATGTGCCACAGAGCCCTGTGCAAACAACCCCCCGCCAGTCCCTAGGAAAGGCAGGCCTGTGCCCAGGCGGCCACCTGCAGCACCCCAGGGCCCAACAGAGACCCAGAACAGGGGGTGAGCGGGAAGGCTTTGTATACATCACATCCCACATCAACGTGGACGTAGCACGGCCCAGGGGGCCACAGTCTTCACCCCGAATCCAGGTCACAACCTTTCCAACAAACCTGGCACCAGTTTCAGATTTCACAATGCAAGTTTTGTACCACTCCAGTTGTGGCCCTAAGTGCCAACAGGCTATCTTTACCCTTCATGTTCTGGTGCAAACCATCCCCCAGAAATGCTCCCTAAGAATTATCATAAGGCATGTCTCCTTTGGTAACAATCCACTACCTTATGGAAATAATCACAGGGTAGGCACAGCTGTTGTGCTTGTGAAAATTTGTGTTTGCGTAAGCAGAATGGATAACTGGACACCTCAGCGCCTGTTTGTGAAATAAATTGCGAATTTTGATGTACAAACATACTTTTTTATCTACCTTTGAAAGTTTGCCCGGCAGGACTACCACTTTTGGAGATGTCAGGAAAATCACATTACAACCTCAGAAGAACTTTATGTTGATGTCATCAGACAGCATTAACATGTTCACATTGCATGTAACTTCATGACATGCTGGTGAAATTCACATAAATGCCCTGTGTATTACTTGTGTACATTAAGAAAAGATGCTGAGCAGATCTCTCTGTGAATATCAAAAACATGCTCGTCCTGATGGTTTCCCAAGCAGAAGGTGCAATCACACGAATGATACTGACTGAAATCTACTAAAACCCAACCCTACAGAAGTGGCGTGCAACAAGGATCAATATCAAATGGAGCCAAAGTTTGAGCAGCTGTTGGTGAAAGGATTGGGAGAATGCAAAAATGAAAATATTTTAGGATATTTTTTCCTCACACCATACCACACTCGCTGAAAAATTTCTTCCCTGAAGCAGGCTACAAGGAACCCCCTCACACACACAGAATTTCTTTTCTCCTCCTCCTTTCCAAATAGCCGTACTTAGTGTATATTATGTTCTAATAAGTGTCTAAGTGCCTGCACGGTTTGTAAAATTCAGCCACTTTGCAGATGTCTATTGAAAGTCATAGTCTCCTGAGTGTACCCAAAGTTTACCAACTCTTTTAAAAAGCCAAAACAGAAAAACAGGAAAAAACATTGCCCCCTAGCCCCTGGTACCATTGATTTTTTAATCACCAGACCTACACTCATTCCACTATGTTCACTGCATGCACTGTTATATGGAATAACTTTAAATGAATGTTGGGGTTTTTTTTTTCCCATAAAGCTTGAAGAGAAAGTACCATGAACACTGACTCTAACTTCTGTGTCTGTGCAAGGCCCAAAAGGTATCATAGCTTTGTACACATGGAGGAAGAATAGCAAATTTTTGGACAATGGATAAGCAGTTTGAAAATTCTTACCTCTAGCAGCTCTCACAAATGAAAAACTTGCAGTATTAGGCTCTCCTAGTAAAAAAGAGAAAAAAAAGGGGGTTATTTCTATACCCATGAATGTGGATCAACATAAATTAAACTTAAACCAGGTTGTAGCTGTTTGCCCGTATCTGCAGACAGACAGCTCAGTCACTCTTTTGCCATTCAGAATTCCTTCAAGAAGAGTATCTGTGTATTTTTCTGTTAACTGTGAGCAGCCAGGAAAGCTCACAAAAATCTGATTATTTTTCAGGTTCTGACACTTTGTTTATTAGTGTTCGTCACAGGCAATGAGGTCTCAAAAAAAAAAACACTTGGGGAAGACTGGAGGTCTTCCATTAGCACAATGGGAAAGTTCATCCACAATCCGCAGTTTCCAACTGAGGGCTGAGTCCTGACAATATCTTGCTCACAGGCAACTGTACAAATTAAAAAACCAAAACTGAGACCAAGATGAACAGCACACTAGTATGGTGACTAAATCATGCACTTGCTGAGCATAGGTCTGTGGGCCAGAGAGCTGCAGATAAAACCAATAGCGTCTGAACACTGAGGTAGCAAAACTCTGACAACTGTTGCCCTTTCTGGCCTCTTGGCTCATGTAACCTGTAGGTTGTCACACCATGTCATGCCATACCGTATTGGCAGTCGTTTCAAAAAATACATACCTGGAATCCCAATGATTTTCTGGCAGAAAAAAAAAAAGTGTACTGGGGAGAGAGAAGTCTGCGTGTTTTGACAGAAGGTGAGGGTGTGGAAAGATGACATCAGTATCCTTTTAGTCCAGCCACTGTCTTCATGCAAGGGTACGTTTCTTTGGAGGCCCTGTAGATGAAGAAGGAAGGTACATCGGAGTCACTTTCATACACAGAGAACTTGCTCTGATGAACTGCCTGCCCCGTGTTTATTGATGAATGGCTTGTTCAGGTACACAGGTGTGCTGAGAATTACAAAAGCTGAAAGAAACAAAGGGACATTGGGGCAAGCCCAGACAGGGACATTTCCTGGGGACAAATGCTTATCTCAGCTAGAAAGGAGACATACAAGTGGGGAATATGAGAAAATATATTAAGAAAAAGAATGAGATTCAAGAGACAGACACCAATAAAAAGACTTAAGGGAGAGAGACAGGGGAAAGAGACATAGAAAAGAGGAGAGAAGGGATGGTGAAGGAAATATTTGTGACTAGAGAATGAGGGCAGCAAGAATGAAAATAAAGTTTAAAAAGGGGGATAAAAATGGAGAAAGGGAAACCTACAGAAGAAAAGGAATCGATGCGGCAGAAAGAACAGCTGAAGAGAAACCAGCTGGGAGAACAAGGGAGACTGCGATTTATGAGAAGAAAACCAGGAAGAAGTAGGAACAGGAGATGGCAGTGAGGAAAGGAAATTTCCTTAACAATGAAAGGAGTAAGGTAAGGAAGGATAGAAAGAACAAGGAAAAAATTACACTATTAGAGAATAAAGGTCTGTGGTACTATCAAGTCTTGCATTTGTCAGTAAAATATTATTTTGAGTGCAAGTCCCATTGAGACTGGGGCAGAGGCAAGAGTGAGCATGCTTAAAGATAAGATGGAGGGTGGATTGGGGTTTACATATAGGAACCACTTTTGTCATCATTAATGATACTATTGATAATAGGGAACATGAGGGAGCCTAACAGAAGAGTTGTAGCTACCTTCCCCTTTGCCGTTAGCTATGCCAGGTTACAGGGCACATAACTTACATGTTTCATCCCAGCCACCCAAAGATGATGCTTTCAAGTCTCCAAGAGATGAAATGGTAGCCAAAGATATCGGGTTAACAGAATTTCTGGCTTACTCTAGGAATAAGTAAACTCTCATCTGCATAGAGAGTATTGGCAGACGAAAACAAGATGGACTTTGCAATTTCTAGATCCAGAGCCCATTTTGGACTTGGAATGAACCTCAAAGCTTGGTCACAAGTGCTCAAAGAATTTTAAAACTCTGTGTTTGAATTGCAGTTCAGATTAGGAAAACCACTAATCTCAGGAAATGCTTTAAAGCAGTATGTACATTAGGCTTAATCTATAGTGTGCAAAGAATTAAATACCCAAATCAATGTGTTGTTGAACATGCCAACAAAAGTACTATGGGGAAGCTGTAATGTAATGGAACAGAGCTCGCCATATTATAAATCTAGCTGCTGAGCTTTGTAAAGCAGCAGACAGTGTAAGGAATGAAAACAAATAACAGTTTAATAATGAATTACAATAATCAAGTCAAGAGGAAGCCAGGACATGAACCACAGCCTCAGAGCCCAACTGAGTTAAAATAGTACAGAGACTGGAAATATATAATTTCAGACAATTCTGGTTGCTTATTTCTAAAGGTGAACTGAGAGCTTTTTAAAATTACATGACCAGAGTCCAGGGGTGTGTATTTCTCCCATTGATGAAATCACTAACATCAAAATGGTGTGGCTCTTGTCCTGCTTTAGAACAAACAATGTAAGCACAGCAGCCTATTCCTTCTACTGATAGCAATAATTCCTAGCACCAGTGATTGAAACAAATTACTGTGAAAACCACTTGGGTGATTGGGCTTTTAAAAAATATTTTGCACTACAAATTTTGTTGTGTTACCATCATTTTCTGCTGGGGGAAAAAAGGAGAAAGAAAAATTCCTACTAAAATTCCCAAAGAATCTCTTTTCTTTAATTCATCAAAATTTCAGGTTTCTGAGCACTTCGCAGCCTGCTTAATATGCAAATGTAATATGTTGTTCCCTCCCTTCACTTTGGCCCAGATTTTTAATGGTATTTAGATGCTTAAAGTTAGGTGTAGGTATTTTTAATCCTCTTCAGTACTTAAGTGCCTAATTCCTTTGATTTCAATGTTTTTCAGCAATAAAAATAATAATAACAATAAAAGACACCTTATTGTTTACCTTAACCACCTAAGTGCCGTTAGAGACTTCCTTTGGATCATGCTCGAAATCTGCATCCAAGGAATATTTCAAAGCACTTAAAAAGCACCACCTGCTGTGAGATTTGTTGTACAAGACCATTCCCAAGCATTCATTTCTCTCACCAAAATGACTCCACAGGTAACTTCTACAGGGATAGGCAGGGGCCAGGCCTTCTTCTTTCCAAAATGCATTATTTCTAAGTAGGCCTTTTCCAGTCACCCAGAAGGACACGCAAGCACCATTCCCAGTGTCAATTTGTCCCAGCACACCCCTGTGGCAGCCAGGCCGGCCCTCTGCCATCTGCCTCCACCTCGGAGGCTGGCATGCCCTCTCACGGGCAGGCCTTGCCTTTGTCCTCTGTAATGCTACTGCTTCCAAATCAGCCCGTGGCCACTTTGCCACCACCATAAAGGAAATGGGTCCTGCAGACATGGCTCCCTGCTAGGCCTGGCCTGGGCATCTGTCCACACCATTTGTATGGAAAGAAGTATGTTGCAGGATGGTAAAGTCATTAACCAATCTGACAGCCAAATTTCAAAGAGCAGCAGCAAACATGGCAGTTGTTGTACACAAGAAATGGAGGACATTTCACTAGGGAAAGACCCAGGCAGCTTCACCAGAGATAGTGACTCCTTCTGCAATAAGACAAATTCAGCTTTCACAATCCATTTTGCCAAGACTGCAAAAAGGTGTAAATTCGTGCAGCATTTGGATCTACCTGTTTATAAACAACTTTGGGTGTAAGCAAGCACTTGGGTGACATGGAGCCGCAGGCAAAAAGCTGGCTGTGTTTCCTGCTGAAGCTCCTCAGCCCCAGGTCAGGATTTAAAAGGCCACTTCCCTGTCACACCAAGGGCAGCATACATCTGCTCCTCTCACTGCTGCTTCACCTAATCTCTGGAAAGCCACGTGCTAAGGGATAATTTGACAAATATTGGGAAAGGCTACCAAAACCAGTGAACCATGAGTGACAGCGTCTAAAGTGAAAACAAACCGTCCCAGACAAGAGAGAATTGTTTAATGCTCCTTATCCGTACAGAGTCCAAAGTATCATTGGAAGTTCTGATAAATACAAAACCTAACTTCATCTGAAGTGGAAGGGATACCTGGTATACGATCAAGGCAGGTAGGACAGATTGCACACTGAAGGCCCAACTAGAATATAGTTACCCTTATTTTACATGGATTTTTCCATTTCTCTATTCATAATGCAAGTAGAACCACACATGGTAAATAGAATTGGGAGAAAACCAAAGTGAAAAAGTCTGAGGTCTGCAGAGGTGTTAAGGGTGATGTTGCTAAAAAAGGAAATAGTCAGAAGAGGTACATCTTCGTGTCATACTCTCTTTTATGCCGTCTGCATAATGAGACCTGCAAAAATTACCCAAGTTCCTCTTGCCTTATTATTTTCTCAGTGCATATTCTTTTGGTATAATACAGAGAATTCTTCCAGCCACCTGCAAAGCTCAGGGTTTGTTGAGGACAGAACTAGGAAGCTGAGAGAGCATAGCACTATTTCTGATGCAATTCAAACCTAGCAGGATTCAGTCTTTCTACTTTTGCCGGGGGGGGGAAGCAGGAGAGTAGAGGTAAAGTAAAGGGACTCTTAGAAGAATATATTGCTGTATCCTGTTAAACTTGACTATTTGGATGTTCAAATGAATATAAAAGGAAATCTAAAGAGAGGTAATCCATTTCTTACTGCACCTAATCCTTGAAGGCCAGGTTTACATGGCTTTTCAGTAGGAAAATTATGAAGAGTAATTTGCAGTTGGTTGGGTAATGAAAGAAGAAAAAAAAATTACCTAAAGCTGCTGGGAAATCATAATGGTGTATGGGTATGTAGTTATATGGACCCAGTTCACAGGGATAAGAACTACTGAATCAAGTTTCTGGAATGGCCATTACAGATTTTGTAGTAGTAAATATCACCATGCAAATCCTGACCTTTCCTCATCTTTCCCAGGGGGAACCACAAATACTTTTCATCTAGCCGGTATTTAGGAAGACGGTTTTGGAAACAGGAAAAAGAAAAGTCATCTGAAGATGTAGGAGCCACTGAAGCTAGCTGGTACTCTAGTCTATTAGAATAGGATCCCCACCTTTCATTTTAATACTGGACTGACTCTTCACTCACTGTTTTTTCTCTCTCATGTTCCAGTAATGACAAACAGTAAATGAACTGACAGTGTTACCTACTTGAAATTAAAACAACTGTTTAATGCTCTTAAAATTCAGAGTTTTGCAGCTTTGCAAGCTCCAGTGGATGGACTGGCTGCTGTGAAGCTTAATCCTGATTACAAATGCTCTCTTTGTTCTGGCTTTTCTGCTCATATGCTCATGATGCCTTACATCCCATAGAGAGGCAGTCAGGACACATTGCCATGGAAATGGAGGACCACTTCAAACAGGTATCCTGCAGGAAGTGCAATGCCTCCCAAATGTGGGGGAATAGCTGTACAGTCTTAATGAACAAGTTTTGGCAGAAGGAAGACAGGGATGACAGCAAGACAAGCTAGTCATTAAGTGGTCATGGCTCAGGGCTGTGTGCCACACAATACACAGGGCAAAGTGCTCTGCCCACAGTGGTGTCACAGGTAAGTGGGATACATAAGGAACTGTGAATCACAGGTCCTGTAAATGGTCATTAAATAGTTGGGTAGAAGTGTGTCAAACAATGAGGTGATGTAATGGACAAATGCTTATCATACACATAGAGAATCCTGACCTCATTTCACATATGATTTCATCTTAGGTGACCTCACAAGTGCAGTTACTTTACCACCTGCACAGCCTTGTATGTTTTATGTGCTTCTTTTACCCTCTAGATCCTGAAGAAATTAGTTAGTTAGTTTTCACAATCAGTCCCAGATGGATGATGTCTGTCAGCATTTCCCAATTTACATAACATTTACCATTTTCAAAGCACTTTATAAAGACTAAGCAGTTGATCCTCACACCACCCCTGTGCCCTAAGCATTAGTACTTCCTTTTCACCAGCTGAAAATTGTTATGGGAAGCCAAAGCAATCCTCACAATAGCAAAGGTAACAGCAGAACTCAGTACCATCCAAATTTTTAACTGCTGTTTACACCTCTAGCACATCAGACTTTCCTAATGCGAACACATCTACCACACTGCCCTCCGGTAGTTAACTTTTCTTTCTATTTATATATAAAAACCCTCTCCCCAGCTCTGTTACTTCTTGCAACTTTTTGGTCTCTGGTACAGATGAAGAGCCAAGCTCCCAACTTGTCTACAAGTCAACTTCCAAAGTGATCTAAAAACAAATGAGTACAACTTTTGTGCATTCAGATATTGTATGCCAAATGTGTCAGATACAATCAATAGTTTTAAAAAGTAATATTTTTAATTTATTCACTTTATATGAGGTCACAGAGCCATCTGAATTCCTTGTGGGTACAGAACTGAGGTTCACTGAAAATCAGGCCCCAGCTGAGCTTTGGTGAATTTTTAAAGTAAGCAATTAAATGGCTTGTAAAATAGAGGTATTTCAGAACTGGCATCGGTAACTATTAGAAAGCACTGAAACTGCGAATGGCTGCCTTCTTAGCTGCGTAGAGCATTCAGCAATGTTAAACTCCTTCCAAGCACATAGAAAGGGATGTAGTTTGATTTATTAATAATAATGCCCTTGAATACGTAGTTATAGGCAGGTGAAGGCTTTTGAATTACTTCTAACTGCCGACAGCAAGTAAAGAAGAAACACTGAGTAGTAGTTAGACAAAATTAGAAGCCTGTAACCCCTTCCTTGGGCAGTGTTTCTTCATCTAATCTTGTCCATACTAGCAAAGAGTAGTGGTACATGGCTAAATTCTGCCAGTACACCACCATCTGCCAGCTCCTCAGCACAAAAATGCTCTATGAGCCCTCTGCTTATTTGGGTCATACCACTTGTACAAAAAATTACCCAAACAAAAACTCAATGCAAGTAGTTTTGTTTATAATATTGTCTTTTCCTTTCTTTTTAAAATGTTTTCCCCATACTGGCAAAAGTGACCCTATTCTGATACTCTTAAGGATAAACCTCCCCAACATTCAGTGTTGCAATTCATGCCTTATGGGTTTGCTTTCATGTTAGATGCAACGGACAATGCATGGGAAAAGCCAGGTGCCTGAGAATAAGATTCACAACAGGTAAGTTAGAGGTACCTAGAACTATCTAAAAGGGAAATCCTTAGGAAAGGAGTTAGAGGTCTGCCCCCAGTCAGCATGAAGACTCCTTGTTTGGCATAACAGGAGGTGTTCTCCTCCTGCAATTTAGACCCTAGCTGCTTCTGCTGAGGGTGGGGGTCTCTGCTCTTGCTTTTCAGACTGGCAGCTGGCCTCCACACTTTACAGCAATGAGAAGGTAGAAGGTGACATTATCATTCACTGTCCTTCCCTCCTAGGAAACCAGATAAACTTTGGTCCATTTGGGACTGAAGGAACTTGAGCTTAATGTCCTTCTCTGCCTTAGATAAATTCACTCCTCCAAGCCCCATGGAGAAAGCGCTGCCTAGCAGGAAGCTGCTCTGTTGCAGAGCAGTAGGTTCTCCTTCAGAGCTATTCATTGCGTTTTACTGTACTCCTTGGAGAAGAAAGCAGTGGGTCTGTTCCAGTTTTTCTGGGCAAGCCATTAGTGGATGTAGTCCTCCAAACCTGGAACTGAAATGACATATAATTTCTCTCTTCCAAAAGACCAGGAGCATGGTCACCAGTATACCTTCTCAAACAGGTAAGTGGGCTTCATCAGTTTTGTGGCTTCAGTGTAGCCTGGGCAAAATTTACTTGTTGGCTGCATCTGGACTGGAATTCACCATTAAAGTGTATCTGCAATATAACTTCTGCTCACTCTGTTCCGTTTTGCAATAAAAGAATTAAAGGCTGAAAATGGACCAGAGGGAATGGGAAATCTAAAGCCAGTTGGAAGGGCCACCAGCTCAGAAGGAACATTCATTGACTTTACATTTTATATCAGTAGGCTAGGCAAGCATGGCTCCTGACAATGCATTATAGCAAAACGACACAGAAAATAAACTTGTGTGGGATCAAGTTATTTTAGTAACATATCAATATTAAAATCCTACATGTATAAAACATTGTCGGTACCTTTTCCATTTTCTTTTCTCTACATGACTGTTTTCTAATGAATTCAGGCCAGTGTAAAACAGTTAAGTAAAAACTGTTTGAGACATGGGTTTGTTCTGCTGCCCAGGTTTGAAGGGGGTGACATATTTACCTACATTTCATTCCAGCATTGGCTCAGACACACAAGGCAGTTACCATGGCTTAGCAAGGCAATGCGTATCAATTGAACTATGGCTGCTCCGTTATGTCAGAGCTCTTCATGGCATATATGTGAATCCTACATACAGAATCTGCACTAGGCATTCAGGCTGCAGGACTGGGAAGGGACTTTTACTCCTGCCTACATAGTTTTTAATCTCCAAAACCATGAAAGGAGCTATTACAGTGTGGCAAAGGAATGACTGGGTGACACGTGCTGTGCTTCTTCTATGGCACCACTATTAAGAACCGATGGCTTATGTTATTGGTGAGGAGAAGAGTTAAACTATTAAAAACCTAATTTACGTCTCTTTCTTCACTGTGTGACTCAAACCAGTTTTGCAATCTGTTACAGGTTAACTAGCCAGGGTTAGGCAGGGTGGGGCCTGTAGCAGATTGAAAAACTGGTTTATTCAATTCACAGAGCAAGAAAACGTCGTTAAAAATAGGCATTCTAGAAGAAGACCAGATACCTTCCTGTCAATTATGGCACATCATGCAACAAAACAGATTTTCAGGCCCCTCGGCTTTTGCTGCTGCATTGAGAGACAGCATGTGGAATTACGTGCAAGCACAGGCCACCCAGTATTGTGCTGCAGCTGAAAAGCGTGCCTTTCTTTCAGCTTGAGGCTACACTGAAAGGCACACCCTCACCTGCAACCTCTCTCCTCTCCTCCATAACTCTGTGTGCCAAGTGCAGCTGGTTAATAGATCACAGATCAGACCGACCAGCTGCTTCCAGCATATGGGGTCATGGAGGAGGGGAAGCTGCAGGGTTGCTCTGCACATGTGTGAGATGCAGGCCTGGAAATGTCTGGAGATCAACAGGTGATTTCAAGTAGGGAAAGAAATGGAAAAGAGCTGTACTGTTTTCAGCAAGAGAGAGGGAATGCAATCTGTTGTCTCCTGCAGGGTTTTGCTCTTTTTGAGCGAGTAGGCAGAAATGCAGATGATGAGAACTGCAGGCTTACCTTGTAGGGTATCTTGTACAGCTTCATCTGGACATGGCACGTACCACGCAAGGGAGTGACATAGGTGTATCTGAAGGCTCTCTTTCAATGTTAAACTGAGGAAGATAGAATACACAAAGCATGGGAAAAAACATTCAATTACATCAAAAGTCTACTGTATATGTGGTAAAGTATGTGACAGACGGTTCCAGAATTTTGCACCCTCTCTTCTTATCAATGCAGTTCTTTTTATTGCTTCCAGACAATTCAAATTTTGGCACTGTACAACATTATCAGAGAAGAGATGAAATATATGATCTAGTTTTCTTTAAGCAGCCAATACCACCATTGTCCTAGGGAGTTTTCCTAATCTACAGCCACAGAAAGATTGTCAGAAACTGAGGACCTTGTTTTCACTCACATTAGTGGGCCCTTCATATTGCTCCAGGTCTTAAAAGGTCTTAAAGTTTAAGTTAAACCTAATGTAAAACTCACTTTAACTATCCTTTACATTGTCATGGCAGTGCCCTTTTGTCCCTACGAAACATATAACAAAGCCATGTTCTGAATCTCCGTTACCTTATGTTGCGCTTAGTGGTGAGACACCAGCACAGACCAACTGGGGAGCCAAAGGAGCTTCCTTCATAGGAAGTTTTTGAGAAGGTAGGATGTGCATGTGCCAGGGGGGTCTGGGAATATCTGATCCTGCATAAGTACAGGGCTAGACTGAGTGATCTTTTTTTAAATCCCTCACAGTTCTGCAGTTCTATAGGTTTATGTTTTCTAAAGAGACAATTACTTTGTGTGTCAGTCAGTGTGGTCTGGTCTTATCCCAAGAACATTACTCCATATTTTTGCAAAGGCTGTAGGTTTACCCACCATAGTAGTGAAAATTAAAAACCACATTCCTGAAACTGACCCATTTCCTAACAACATACCAAAGAAAAGCAAACAGAAAAGGTATCACACATAGCTTAGTTAAGAATTCTTCTTTTGTATTTGCTATGGTGTAAACACATATTCCCTTCTTGCTTTCCCATTCCGTCCAGCCCAGCTGATTTGGGAACTATGATTCTAAGGATATCCAACTTTTGTGCTTTTTAAAAATGTAATTAAAACTTCCCCCTTTCATCTATAAATGCCCTCAAACTCCTTCAAGTCCTGCTCTGTATAGATGGAAGATTGTTTTTTTGTCAAAAGATGTCAATGTTAAAATGAGGCTGTTACATTTGTTTCTGAGCACAGTAGCCTCTATTTGTTCAGTGCCCCTATTTGTTTCACATCAACAACTGTTGGGAAGGGACCTTCATGATGCCTCTCAGGGAAACTTCAGATTTAAGAGTTATAACATTTAGAACCAAAATCAATGTTCATGTCAAGTTTTAATTCACAGCCTTCCTGTCCTTTCTCCATTGTAGTGGCCAGTTTTAAATCAAAGCTGTTCAAATTTCCTCACGCTGCCCCACAGAAGAGGCATGGGAACGGCCTCACTGCAACTTACAGTACAGCAGAGAGAGCCAGGTAAGCGATATGGCTTGCGTAACAAGAGTCGCTTCGCTGTCACCCCACAAAGCTGCTTTGCAGGGTAACTACCTCATGTGGTGGTTTGGGTTGCTGCGGCTGGGCTACCTGTGGTACTCAAGCTCTGTCACCCCCTGCAATGTCAGGCACCTCTACAGTGCCACTATAGCTCTGCTCCCAAGTTTTGATGATGAAAAAGCAACTTCAGTTTGCATATGCATTAGTGTCAGCCTTTTGTAGTGGGACATTTGTGCTACAGACAACTGTCCCAAGGGAGTTGGACTAGAGCTAGCATTTCCCTTCCCTGGAGTCACTGAAGCAGCTCTCGGTTAGAGCTGCGGTCTGGGTGACTGGAGTAATGAGGCTCTGCAGTCCATAATTTTGCACTGTGCATTTCCTCCCTAAGGAGTTGCAGGGCTGGCTTATTGAAATCACGCACAAATAGGTCTTAGTGCATTTCCTAGCAGCTGATATTAGAAAAAACTCAGCTAGCCTAATTGTGAAATACGCTGGTGGAACCTGCAGAAATGTGGGCTTTATTTCTGGCTTTGCCACCAGTTGGAGGGCTGACTTCAAACAAACCTTGTAACCCCTTTGTGTTTCAATTCCCCTCACCTGCAGAAAAGGGATGATAACCCCCTCTATGCTACTACCATGTGCCAGCATGGGCTGAGCACATTCTGGGAGCAAGGCCAGGCAAGCCTGTCCTTCCACTGACCTCCAACACCTGTTCCTGGATAACTGGAGAGCTTCAGCTCCAATGGCAGCCAATACAAGACCTTCACCAGCACTCTACTCACTAAACAAACATATCTTTAAATTGTTGTTACAACTGGATGAGTTGGCAGAAATACCATAAAACTTGGTGTTGTAAAAAATAATAAAAACATTTAATGTTACAAAAAAGTTACTTTGATACTAAGCACCAAGTTGGCATGACTACGAGTGTAGCATCACACACAGCAAAACTACCAATGCTCCTTGAACTCATTGAGAGGTTTAGGCCACTCTGGCCCTTATGCCCCCTCACCTCACAACTTGCCGGAGAGTCCCTCAGCAGATCCTTCTTCCACTCTCAACTGAAGCTACTTTGGTAGCTTGAAAAGTGGCTCTGGGCTGTGCTGCTCAACTCCAGTTCAGAAACTGCACTTGATGAGGCAAAAGACACTTCACTCCTTGCCACGACTTCATGCTCTGGACCACAAGAAAACCTAGCGGTGACCTGGCTGGCCCCACCATCTATCCATGTAATGGCCATATCTGATAATTTGGTGTAAGTAATTCTGTAAGATGAGATCCTAATTTTTAAAATGGTGCTCTGCAGGCCAGTCATTAGATTTGACCGGCAGTTATTTCTTACATTGGGATGATCTCTTATAGCATGTAAAGTATTATGAAGGTCAGCATTTTTCCAGGGCAATAAAATTTGCATTTCAGAAACTTTTGAATAAACATTTAAGAAAAAATATAAATACATTGGGTAAAGTTTTGTTTAGTTTAATTTTTATAACTCCTCTGGATGGCAGGACATCTGTATTGGCTGCATAACGTTTTTTAGAGAAGAAATATATAGCCATCTGTTCAGCTCGTAACATGTGTTAATAGGTATCTCAAATTTCAATTCAAGAAATAACCATCTTAATAAATAACGTAACAGCAGGAAACTTGGGTTAACTAATGGAGACCTAGCTGTAGTAGTACTACATCTGTTTAAGTTAGTCATTACAGAAATATTCAGGTACAAAGTACTTGGCTTAAATGAGACCTTTAGCTAAAAAGCATTAGAAAACTGCATTTCCTGGAAGTTTGGGACTGAGATTAAGAAAAATATCTACTCAAAAGATTTCCAGCTTTATGTTGATATTTGGATACATTTTACAGAGATGAGAAATCTTTACGAAAAATGTACCCACCCAAGCTTCATAAATTTCTCCTATGGGCTTGGTGTGCCACAGAAGATCCTTCAGATAACTTCAGACCTACCTGGATTTGAAGTTCAGACCACTAACTCTAGAGAAAGAAAAAAGCCCATGCAAAATGCCTGAGTTAAGACAACCATTAAATTAATCTCAAATTGTGCAGCACCTGTAGGACAATATCCTACTTAAGTGGTCTCAGTGCAGATAATTGTCAGCTGTGAATTTAATCTGAAAGGTGAATTAGTACTGGATGATAGTACCCTATTCTTGCATGGGTATGCATAAAGCATGACAAACTACAAAATAAAGTATGATTTTTTATTTTTTTTTTTTAATTATTTGCTGCTCCAAAAGGCTCTTCTTACTGCACAGTAATAGGTGGCGTAAAAGTCTGTAACTCTAGGTCTTTGGTTGCCAAGATGAAGAAAATGTCACTCTCAAGCAGATGGTAGTGCTGATGCAGAAGGTCATGGACTTGGAAATTCATTTAAACAACCCAAAATAAAAGCAAGGGAATGGTAGGAATAGTCTATTATTGTCTTTGAATATTGAAAAGAAGGTTGAGGAGGCACAGCAAAAAAGGAATGCCAGTTTATCCTTGGATTAGCTATAGAAAATGCATTTGATTTCCTTAACAAGAACTAAAGGGAAACATAAAGCACCAAAAGAAATCATGGTAAGATCCTTGGACCTCTACAGATGAGGATCTCATCTGAGTATGGGGGAATGGCAGACGACACAGTGTTGCCATAATTAATAGTCCTTATACCATTTTCTACTGCAGGGATGTATTCCATTCCCCCACCAACCAACTGAATGCTGGAGGGGCCTAAGCACCCTAATTGATGCTGTTCCTTGTTCAGCTGTTAATTTTAGGACTGAGAAGCACAGAGAGAAGTTTACATCTTCTTCTCCCATCTCCAGTCATCTTCCAACTACAGCTCAGCAGGCTGGTGAATTCCAGTCCTTTGTGGCTAGCATGGGGCAGATGTCATCCTGGAGAGGTTACAAGAATATGACTTTATGATTTCATAAAGTACCTTCACAGGAACTAATTAGGGGGTAACTTATTAATGGAGAAACCACCGAGTTATGAATGAACTATCAGTTGCTGTGTCAAGTAACTTGCATCAGCAACTACAGTTATAAACATTCTGGGTAAAAGCACATTTAATAGGACCCTTTCATGGCCTGTGCAGTCTCTGTTGCAGGAACAATTTAGTGATTCCTTTGTTTGTGCCAGTTACAGAAGGGCCTGGAAGATCTGTGATCTCTATTCAATTTCTGTGATGTGAATTTGGACCCACCTTTGCTATTCATTAACCACTCCCCTCTCCCAACCTTTTAGCTCTCATGGCTGTGGAGAAAATACGATTCAAAAATATTGGAAACAGCAAGATCTTCCTGAGTCTGTGGAGAGCCTAATAAGATGCTTGTGAATATGAACTGCCCTATTCACATTAATCAGTAGCTTCTTTGGTCTTGCAGCCATAGAACTAGTAATTTTTCAACAATATACTAAAATTGATTGAATTTTTCATGTGGGTTTTGCCACAGACACAGGACATTTCTAGACACTTCTACACATTTCTAGACAACTCTAGACATTTCTTGAAACACTTTGTTTCTGTACTCTGCTGGAGTCTCTCAGCAGCTGTTTCTATCTCAGCATTCTTCCTACAAGCAGAAAATCTGTGGGATTATGGTACATCACTCCCTCCCTCTCCATTCAGTTAGGCAGCTGTATAACTCACCTCCGGCTCAGCCCCTGGCAGTGTGGCCACACTGAAGTTAAACCTGGAACCCACACTAAAGTTACATTCCCCAGCATCCACACCATGCCTCTGTATCTTTAAGCTTGCTTATAAATTGGTATTATCACACGACAAATTGCCAAACCATTTATCTATGAGGCAAAATCAACCAGTATGTTCATGTACTCCTTATCACTAGGACAATTCGTAAACATCTGAGCAGCTTTAAACAGTTGCACTTCAGAGCATACAAGCCTGACAAGCTTTCAAAAATGCACAGCCCCAAACACATAAATACTTCCTGCACAAATAACCTTTTATAGCTCAGCAGCAGACACAGAACTTTTGCAAACAGAAAGAGACATGGCATCTGACTGAAAAGAATAGCTTTCTACCTTAAATTTAAAACGGAGTAAAAAACCATTATTATCTTCCATTCTTAACTTTCTCTCCCAGATTGCATTTTGTATCTGTCCTTTGTTAAGAATCACATCTCAAGAAGAAAAATTCACCTTAAAGTTTCCTAAGTAAGAAACTAGCTGTTGGTACAATATTTCCTATGTGTTAGTATTCAAAGACTTCCAGAATATGATTAAAATATTATGAGCTGCTTTTATGAGAGCTGAAGTCATGTAAGGAGATTTATATAGGCCATTGCAACCTTCCTATCAACTGTAACTTTGCTTAAGGCTACTGTTTATGCTTTCAGAAAATACTGGAGATATCTAAGGTCTAAGGCACCAGAAAAAAGGAGAGGGAGATGAGCATCTGTCATGGTACATAGAAAATGAATCCTTCTGGCAACTTCTGCCCAGCCTTAGATTAATATGGATTTACAATTAACATCATCCGTGAATCAAGCAGCGTTGTAATTGTTTTTGCAGCTATTCCAAAACTTTCTTCTGCACAGACATAACCTAATTCTAATGTAGTGAGACAGAACAGCTTGACACATTTGTTATCTAAAGACCACTTCAGCCAAAGAACATAATGAAAAAGCATGGGAACTTGACTCAGGAGCAAAGGCTCTTCTTTAATACTTGTTCCAAAAATAAAAAAAAAAGCCTCTGCCCCCTACATCTCTCATTATTTCTTATTCTTGAAGCTCTAATTTTGCCCCAAGGACTGCTTCAAAAATACACTCTCTTTGACAGGATTGCTTAATACTGCTCAGTCAAGTGGGATTAGAGCCTTCTGAGGGAAAAAACATATTTCTTACTCATTTTCTTGACTAATTAGTAAAAATGACTTTGGGAAACCTTAGTTGTAGACATATCACTCACCTCTTCTTCACAGTAGGGATTAATAACCAGCGCAAGCTATTGCTTGATGCCCAAGTGCAGTTGGCAGGCAGTTCTGCAACACCAGCCCTGCAGTCTCATGGAGTAAGGCACTGTGGCAGCAGCCTTCATGCAGTGACTCCAGTCTCACACGTACCAGGAGCAAACCTGTTATTCCCTCTCACAGGCACACTCTTTCCAACATCATCACTATATAAGGGCTGCTGCAAAGGGGGACTAACCAAGCGTAACCCTGTTCTGGAGTCATTCCTCCAACTAGTCTTTAGGGAGAAGTGAGTGAATGTTCTGCTTATGCACCAGCCGAAGGAATATACCTGTGCCTCAACTTCTGGAGGTAATGTGACAGGAAGATGAGCTGGAAAAGATTGGACACGATGATAGAATCAATTTCATGTCCTTCTTTTCCCATGCTATGGCCAGAAATAGTGAGTCTTTGCTGAGAATTAATTGGCTAAATATTCCTCTATTTCTTTCCTTAAATCAATGAATTTGTAGAGACACACAGAGTAAATAAACAGAAAGTGCCTGAATCATGCAAACATCAAAAGCTTAGTTCCATAGTTTGTTCAGCTATGAAGTTTAAGGAGAAAACAAGGACTATCACTATGTGTGGCACTATGTTTTCACTGTGTATTACACCATCAATACACTAAGGTATTGACACTTGAAAGCATTTCTAGTAAGGCTGAGACAAGACAAAATTAAACCAAACAATCTGACTCTACAGTCCTCACTAAATCAAAAACAGGGTTGTTGCTGACATGTATACAAAATAATGACTCAGACCTTAAAAATCCCTTATGTTGACTTACATTTGTGATTTATTTTTTTTTAGTACACAATACAGTATTTAGAATTCTTTACATGGGTACAAGAATATGGCCTGGCCACTGCACTTCCTACAGTTGATTTGCTGGAGTGTTATGCAGTCCGGTACATAAAACTATCAGGGTGTGATGCAGAAAAAAAGGCTTTATGAAAGAGCATGAGACCCAATTGAAATTAACTTACCAGCAAAGAGAGAAAGGGGTTTTTCTTGTTCCTCAGCACCACTGCCCACCGGCTAGGCTCAGCTGGAATGGCTGTACAAACAGCCACCTCAGATGTTTGGTTGAGCCATGAGGCCACAAAAGGTCCCCTGACTTCCTTGGAAAGATACAGCTCTAAGCATTTCTCTCTGGCTTTCTGGGCTAACTGGCAATGCTCAGAGTTAAGAATAGAAGACAGATCCTGCAAGAAGTATTAATTTTTTGCTGAGAGAGAAAAGTATTCTAGAACAAAAAAACCCATGCTTTGGGGCACATCTTCCACTCTGCAGTTACTGAAGAAAGAAGGATTTCTTCCCTTGCCTAAGCATCCAGTCATCAGTAATACAGTGAAAAACAGTCTTTTTTTTGCGTAGAAACACACACACCAACCTAGGTAATCCCCAGGTAACATGGTTGGAATTGTCATTTCTTCATGCCCAACCAGCATCTTACTCTTTTCACAAGTCAATAAAATAAAATAAAGTAAAATAAAACAAGAACAAAAAGAACCCAACAACATAATTCTTAAAGCAATGGCAAAGCTTCCACTCAGAGAAGAGCAGTTGGGCCTATTACAGCAGGTAATGAAATCCCCTTCTCTGTGACAAAATGGGACCTGATCATATGAATTTATTGCTTGTTTCTCTTTCCTGAAGAAGTTCTGTCCTCAAAAATGGTCTCTGACCTTCACAATATTAATAATATTGATTCTGCTTGACAATATTTCAGGTCTTTTGCAAAGACCCCTCAACTAGAGCTGAGCTGTAAAAAATCCTATTTCTTAAAAAATGCATCAGAACATGATGTGTTGTCATGTCCACCAACTGTGAACATGACTTTTCATTAGCTATAGGGATTGATTTAATACAGCTGTAACCATGAGGCTTCTGAAAAGCGCAATGGGACCTCTGGGACTCTGCAAGCTGCCCCGACACTTCAAGAGAAGCTCTCTACATCCAGATTTCTCTTTTAGGATCAAAAGCACCACACCAGGCAAAAAGGAACCAGAGCAATTCTGTTCCTGAACAGAAGTGCTGGCTCTGGAAAGGTGAGAGTGGGAACCACAGAGAAGGGGACAAGAGTTAGTCCCTTTCTTCAACAATGCACAGCAGTGACAACATCTGCAGAGTGAGCACAGGCTGGAGTGCCAGGCATAGATGCTTTATATATCCCACACTCTCAACAGAAGAGTTGCTTCACTGTCATCTTGCTTCACCAGTGCTTTGGAACAGCCATGAGGAGACAAAGACCGATCCTACAGGAGAGGCATATTTCCATGGGTGGCCATGAAGACTACAATGAATAGTCAGTCACCTTGATCCTTCCCCAAGTCAACAGAACAGATCCTAGGGAGAAAGGACTAAGTTCCAGATTCTTTTTAGAGCTAATGGTATCTCACAGTTGTTTCATTCCTCATACCCTGGCAGCATGTGTTAAGGAAACATATGACACTGAGGGCCTCTCTCCCTCTCCATGTCCTGACAAGCCTGAAGAGATTGAGAGTCAGCCACTCTGGAGTGAGAGTCAGTAACAGTGATTCTAGGAGACGACCTATCTGCTTCCCTGTGTAGGGCATAAGGAAAGGGAGTAAGGACAGCCCACAAAGCTAACAGGCAACGGAGTAACTCTTCTGCTTCTGGTGGGTACAGCAATTAGCCACTTGTAGCTTGCCTGGCCCAGCAAACTAATTCTGAGCATGCTGGGGATGGAAGAACCAGGATCTTATAGACTACACAAGCCTGAAAGATACAGGCATGTGTGCCATCCACTGTCTGTGCTAGCTCCAAGTCGGAAAGGCTTCAATGGAGCATTTCACTTTTCCCCAAAATATCAGAGTGAGTCTGAAGATGCTGCTACGTAAACTCTTTGCTAATACACCTGCACAGAGCAAAAGAACATCCATCAGGACCAATATTAGAAATACTATACCAAAGGGCTACCCCCAGAAGAGCCAGCACCAGTGGAAATGTGGCATATTTTGCTCTGTTTTGTTGCACACTTACCATGGATCATGTGAATGGCTCTGAGTTTGCTGCTGTGGGAGAACAACTGGCATCTTCAAAGCTTGCTGAACTCCTCTGTATCGAGGAAGAGGGCAGCCCCATTTCTTGACAGATATCCTGTTGTCATGAGGCTGCTGTGGTGCAGGCTAGCTGTGATGACTTGTGGGCTGTTGGCAGTCTCTGGTTCTCCACCTGTGTATTAGCCAGACTAACATGGGTGCAGTTGGGAGGGTGATGAAAGGGCAAGGTTTTTGCTGAACATCCTGTGAAACTTGTGAGGAGCTAAATGTTAGAAACTGTAGATATTCATACGGTCTGACTTCCAGAGATGCTAAAGTGACAATCTAGAGGGCTATGAAGGAAGTCTGGTTCTTCACAATATTTGGACACCTAAATCCTGTCTCTATTAGCAGGCACTAGGCCTTAACAATGTAGGCCATCAGTTCAGATTTATTTAGACCAGTGCCCACCACAGTCCTAGCACTTCAAGCTCCTGGTTCACTAAATCTTGGAGCCAGACAGTAAGGATGCTTCACATTGGCAGTGAGGTTGACATATCTGACAAGTCCAAGTAAATTAGTCATGGTGGAAACAGGGTGACAGAGCAAGGAAAGGAAATACTCTTATTGCCAAAGACATGGTTCAATACCTAAATTAAAGTACTGTGCTTCATTTCAGAAGTCACAAGCAGCCCTAACTGAAGAACTAAACCAATCAAACTCAAAATATTTCACTGATAATAACATAACTGGCTAGTTCATTGCTGCAACCAGAAGCAGATCTAAGTAAGAATAGTAACATGATGAATTGATGGTACAAAGTAAAAGTACAACAGTAATTAAACACAGAACTCTATTTAGCAATGCAGGTTTGGTTATTAATCTTGCTAGGCTAACGTTTTGGCTAGGAAGCAGTTAAACTTTTGTATTTTAAAGTAGATCTTGTTTTGTCATGGAATGAATTTGAAAGTTGTGTAGGTATTATCTATCAAAAAAATTTCCAGTCTGAAGCCTGTGATTAGCATAGGACAAATGTTCTACGTTGATACACATTTGTGATCACATCAAAGATTGTCCTTAAATCAAGACACTTTAATACCCACACATTCTCTATCTCGCCATTGGAAAGCACATCCTGTGGGGCCATGTAGACCACTCTGGGCTACTTCATAGCAAAACAATCACATCACAGCAAACTGTCACGCTTTAGGAAAAAGCAGTTCTACCTTGGTATATTCTGAACTACAGACAAGCCTCAAATGGTCTCTACAGATGCCAAATCACCAGTGAATGCAATTCAATTGCATTTCTTCAGACCTTGCGGTACATTTAGAAAAGTATTTTTTGCTGCCTCTCTTTCCCCTCTCCCCTCCTCCTCCAACATCACCTCCTTTAGGATGCAATGCGCCCAAATGGTTTTGGGGCAGTTTTAACAAAGGAGTCCCATTTTGGATCCTGTTCTGACTCCCCACAGAAAGAATAGTCCTCTCCCCTCCTCACATAGGAGTGTGGACTCTTAATTTTGTAATGCAAAAGCCCTGGACCAAATCTATTGCTAATATTAACTCCACTGAAGTCAATTAAATGACTCCAAGAATTGGTTTGTCTCTTGGTTTTAATACCAGGAAAGTATCTCATTCAGCATAAAAGTAGAAGCTTAACACACACTTTGGCGTGTTAGACAGCCTCGTCATCACAGCATATTTGCTTTTGAATAGCCTTATTATCCGTATCTGTGTTACTTCTAAATCTGGATATTGCATTTGTTACACAAATAGAGAAAATTAGTTATATTACTTGAGATAGGGACTGCTGAGACAGCTGCGTTTCAGCATATGTTAATAGTACAACTGTCCTCATTTAAAGAGATATTTAAACCTCTAATAAAATTTTTGTTTTTAAAGATT
The DNA here is from genome assembly GCA_028565335.1 of Limnodromus scolopaceus. Taxonomy (NCBI): domain Eukaryota; kingdom Metazoa; phylum Chordata; class Aves; order Charadriiformes; family Scolopacidae; genus Limnodromus; species Limnodromus scolopaceus. Next base: position 57,915,703 of record JAOXNO010000041.1, on the reverse strand, counting down.
TCCTTTACTAAAGTACACATAACTACCATGTACCATTGCCATCTAGTGGAAAGGTAAGTAAGAACACAGGTTTCCTTCACATTAATAGCTATCCATGATGATCACTGATGGTTTCCTTAGCTAATTTAGAAAACCTCTAGAAAGCATACTGTAAAGTCCATACATCTCTCAATGCCTGCCCTTCTCTAAGGGAAATCGATAGCTTCCTGTTTAATTTATCTTTTGGTATGGTAAAAAGAAGTGTTTGACTGCTGTTAGCAATTTTACTGATAAAGAGTAAGGTTTCTGCAACAGAGGAAACTTAGCTTGTTTCCTTATCTTTGATTAAATATAACATTCACTAACTTAATTGAAATACAGCATGTTAGTGGATACGCTTAGTCAATAAGGATGTATTTCAGAGACAACTGCTGTGAAAGGGGAGGTGGTGGTACAGCAAAAATAGAAATAATGCTATAGTAGTGCAGCTTCTCCTTGGCTTGTCTAAAAGAATGAAGTTAACACAGCTTTTTGCAATTAAAAGCATACACAAGTTTTGGGCAGGCTGGCAGATTAAGCATTAAATTGAGGAGCTTCTATACAAAAACTCTGGTCAGGCTAAAAGACTTATTTCTTGTAGCCATTTGTTTAATGAGTTTACATCTGCTGTAACATTCAAAGAAGTCAGTAGAGCTCAAGTGTTTGACAGCTGCTCTTAAAAAACCCAAGGAGGACGCACTTTGCTCATCTTCCTCACAGACTTTAGATAAGGATGAGAAATGTTACAGAGACCCACTGGAAAGCCTCAAAGGCAAAATGCATGATATCTAGTTTTACTAGATTCTTGATCATTTACAGTTCACCCTAAAACTCCCACACATTTGTTTCTTAATGTCCCTCATGCTCCGTTAAACCTCACTGCAGCAATGTTCCCATAGGAATGTGGCCACTTGCCAGACTCTCTCATGAACATTTCATTAATCTTCTTGGCTCTCATACAAACTACAAAACATTATTTGTTAGCAATTTAACTGTTTTGCTCCCAAATGTGCCAGAAATGTGATCTTTGCTATGTTTTCATTCAAGAATACACGAGGATAATTATATAGTAAATTAAATGAGGTTTTTTACATTTAGCAAGATCTCGTGCCAAGAAAGGTAAACTGATTATATCGTGTTTCTGGAATTCTTATGCTATCCTAAAACACAATTCATTCTCAAATGTAAAGATTTAACTTATAATTAGCAAAATACATCTTTAGATACAGTATTATTTCAGTATTTCTGACTTCTTTAATAATTCAGACCACACCATATAATCTACCTTCTTCAGAGTATAACTCACCAGAAAATACTATTTCTGTTTTCTGGAAGTCTGGTCTGACTCATGTCCAATGATGTTGAGAAAAGACCATCACTAGCTTTGCAATAAATATAAAGAGTCTGTTAGGCATGACTTGCTAGAGAGAAGGAAAACAATTTAGAGAAAAGCAACTTCATCATCTGCAGAGTAGGGAGGACAATTCTAGATATACAGAGAGACAACTTTAATTTCATGAAATTAGAAGCTTCAGAGTGGTATCAGTGGACAGAGCTGTCCTCAGGTGCATGTAACACCAATAGTATAGAAGCAGGTTTTATCACTCAGTTTCATCGGGGCTTAAAACCCCAACAGTACCGCATAGACAGACATGCAGATGCAACTCAGCTTCATGTGTGAAGTGTAACCTCCTCATTTTCTAACTTTGCAGTATTGCAAGTAATAACCTTCATACGTGTAAACTCCGCGGGGCTTTTTTTGTAACTAGTCTATAAGAAGTTGAGTTAATTCCTCAAATCCCATTTTCACTTTGCAATAATGTGACTGTTTTCAACAATTTGCTCCCATAGCACTGTATGCAAAGTGGTATGCATCTGCAACTGAAGGACGAAATGAAGAGTTTAAAAGGACAGGATCAGAGAATTAAAGGGAAGGGAATGAACATATTTATAGGTCTTTCTGTTTTCTCTTCTGACTTCTGTAAGTGCACATAAGACACCAAAATATTTGGGATGCATCCAAACTCAGACACTTTTGAGGTTTTCCCAGCAGTTTTCTGACTTAATATTGTTCTACAGTGTAACGGGCAGAGACATGCAGCCATACTCCCCATATTGTGCAGTTACTAAATTGCAGTCTGTGTGAACAGACACAGATTTGACCAGACTATATTTGAAGCAATGGTCACAGGCAGTTTGCTGGGTCAGAATTTGGATTTTTTTCTTGGAATAATCCTTAGAAGAGAAGAAAAAGTTCTTGCAAATTATGTTGCAGAACGGGCTGGATTGTGGCAAAAACTGATACACGCTCTTTCAACCCTACCTTTTAAAATCACAGCAAGTGTTATGGGTGTGTCCGTAGAACACGAGTGGTTGATGAAAGAAATAAGAAGCTCTATCAGTTGTTACGTGCAGCAAGATAAAGAAACTATTCAAAGCTTTCAATGGTGCTTGGAGGAAAGGAATGGGAATGACATGGTGCTTAAGACCAGTTGGAAAAAAAAAAGATTTTTGGTGAGACAACAGCATAATCAGCTGCATGATTTTAATTGTTTGCATGTTGGGTTGATCAACTACCTTAAGCAGGGAGAAGGAACACCTAGAAGATAAGGTAGGTCATAAAGTATGATCAGATGAAGGGGGGGGTTGGGAACTGGAGATTTTTGAATGGTTAAAGTAGATAGGAAAAACTTGGTAGAAATACCAAATTTCTCTCTTTGGGAGAAAGATCTCAGGAGAGTCAGTCAAAGAGGAAACAACCAATGGAGAGGGCAAGGCACCCAGGAAAGTATCTGTTGTTCTTAGATGGTGATGGGACAGCTGATGCAGCTATTTTAGCACTGGATTGAGAGTACTCATCTGCTGTGTTGCAAGGGTTAAAAGCAGTCCAGAGACAGGCACATATGTAATTTGCCATTTGGAACGAGCATTCCCAATTTAGCTTTCAAGCGGTGGCAAAGCCTAGTCATAGCGGCAAGATGCCAAATATTAATTTAGGCAAAGCTACACTGCTATATGCTCTTGGAAGCTGTATGATTAGAAGAAGTCAATAGAGTATAACTGACCTAATTTCTTATTTTTATTTCATAACTAAAAGCAACTCAAGGGAACCCTGAGCACAGAGACTTGCTCAACCCACACCATAATTGGACTGGCTGATTGAACTAGCTGGTTGGTTAAAATTGTGTTCTGATTAAATTGTAAGATTTTTTCCAAATCGCAAAGCTCTCCTCCCTGTAATTCCTGAAAGCTCCATCCGAGAACTACAGTGTAAAGAGAAAGAGAATGCATACTGTCAGACAGCCTCTGTTGTTCCCCCCAACAAGTTATAAATAAATATAGGACACTTACAGTGCTCTGAACTAGAGAAAGCCAAGATCAAGGCCAAGTGTCACAGTCCTCCCTGAAAATAATTGCAGCATGCAATATAATCCTACATACTATAGCAATATGTAGTCTAAATAGAAACAGGATAGCACTGGATTGTGTGTGGTGAAACTGTATCAGACCCTGGGAATTTTATGTTAATTAAGAAATGCTGATTAATAGAGAATGCTAAGTTTAATAAGCCAGTAATAAAAGAGAAATTGTGTTTAAATAACAGGCGTGTCTTGATTCCCTGGAACAAATCTTCTGATTTTTAATCGGGGGAATTCACCTAGTGGAAAATTTTGCCTGACTTAAGACAGCAGAATTTTTCTGTTGGTGTTACTGCGGTTTAACTCCATATCCCAGAGGTCTGCCTGGCTAACTGAGCGATTGGGAAAGAGGTCTTAGAAACAGCAAAAGTTACAATCTTGATACCAAAATTACTGGGTGGGGTTGTGTCATACTAGAGGAGAGAATAGAGGATCACAAGACTTCTGGAGTTAAAGTGTTAAGGTACATGCAAAAGATCCAGAAACACAAAAGATAGTTCAGCTTATTTCCTGCAAGTGCTCAGAATGCAAGTTACAGGTCTGCTCGGAAAGAGATTACTAAAGGTGCTGAGACTGATGCCCCAGCAAGATCCAACCTCTACTTCACTTCAGGGTACAACTGCTTATTCCCCCCTCTAGCATCACAACTACACATAACTTCCTTAACCATAAAGTGAAGGAGAGTCCTGGATCTTTTCTGTTACTGATCGCTCATGGTAACAGGGACATAATAAAGTTTGATGCAGGTTTCCTTGAACATGTATCCCAAAAGGAGACAGAGCTGATACAGAAAAACTTGTCCATCAGTATCCTGTCTGCACATCATGCTCTGCACCCTGGTGGATCATACAATACTTTGTAGATTATATAAAGGAACTGTGTTCAATGGAGGGACATTATTGCAAGCATAAAACAGGAATCCAGACACTTTCGGTAATCCAACCTCGAACAATGCAGGCATAGAAAATCTACTGTGGCTAATGAAAAATGAAAAGCAAGGCCTAGTTATCAGCAATGGCATTTCAGAAATTAACACACAAAACTTCCAACTAAGCAATACCTATGTTCCTGAAAAGCAGTGTGACTGTTCAAAATATTAGTAGATAAATTTGTGCCCTAAATCTAATTCCTACAATTTGCATATTGTAGCAAATTCATTGCTAGACTCCCTTTCTTGCATGGGAAGACAATGTCCCTCCAAGACAGCAAAACTTCTGAATCTGGACATGGAGCTCTGGCTAAATGAAGCCGAGTCTGCTACATGCCTCTAATTTCTTTGCTTTGTTGGAAGTCCTAATGTCACCACTCAGGCAATGAGAAGGCAAGTTAGGGCTTTATCAGGCTAACTGGTGGTAGGCAGAGTTGAAGGCAGATCTTGATTAAGTGCTCTAAGAAACTGGGATTAAACTGTGGGACTGCAGAATCTGGGAAGTAGTAGTCCACATGCAAGTTTTCATTTCAGAGCCCCTCAAACTAAGCCCCTTTTAAAACCTGACCTTTTTCCTCCAGCTCTCGTCTTCATGCTACAAGTAAACTCTTGGAACCTGCCAAAGCACAAAACTAACTTATTAGTCACAGGACAGTTGGTGGCACACAGAGCATACTCCTGATTAATTTATCAGTCTAGGCTATTTTACGGCCAGCTGGCCCACCCTCATTGTGCTATATGAGCATGTTGCAAACTATAAAGTGTTCACACAAAGATACATTTTCTCCTCTTCTCTTCACCCTCTGCTTTTATTCTGTGCTTGTTTCTTTAGAGACTGTGGTTGTGTGGGAAGGTTCCATCAAGTATCTGTATGCCTGCTTCTCATTTGCATTAAGAGCCTCTAAGGTGCCATGAAGAAAGTTAAATGTTAGGTAAGACTCAGGCCTTGAGTTCTGTGAGGGTCAGACAGGGTTGGTTTTGGTTTTTTGTTTTCAATTATTTCAGATTTGTGTAAATGCAATTAGTATTTCTTCCATTTTGAAAAGGTACCATCAGTATTGGTTCAGATTACCATCTCTGCAATTCGTATTTGAAGAGTTTATTTGAGTTTGGTATTGCTCTATTAAGAGAAGGCACACTGAACCAATTAGAAATACTGGAAATAGGAATCCCGACCAATTCAATCCATACATTTTACAGAAAGAAGGAAAGAAGGAAAGAAGGAAAGAAGGAAAGAAGGAAAGAAGGAAAGAAGGAAAGAAGGAAAGAAGGAAA
>JAOXNO010000041.1:57835878-57909963 GCA_028565335.1 Limnodromus scolopaceus | reverse complement strand
AGAAGGAAAGAAGGAAAGAAGGAAAGAAGGAAAGAAGGAAAGAAGGAAAGAAGGAAAGAAGGAAAGAAGGAAAGAAAAGTTCCCAAATAGCAAAATCATGAAAATCACACAGGAAAGTGCCACCCAAGACTGAACTTCTATCAAAAGTGTAACCACCACAAATTTGTTTTCCACTCATATGAATCAAGGCTGGGACTAATTTCCCAATGTGTTAGAATTCTGCATTCTCTTTTTGTTCTCTTATAGTTTGTGAGGCGAACAAGCAAACAAGATTAATTACAATACTTTAACAGTCTGTCAAATAAGGCAGTTCTGTTACCTACTTTTTCAGCTAGTGCATTCATGGGAATATTTTTTTGTAGCATTATCTCATAAAAATACACATGTAAGCTTAGCAGAAACCATAAAAATGTATTGTAGACTTCAGCTAATCTAGTATTTTTCATTCGTAAGGAGGATTTGGGTGGAGGCCAAGTTAATTAAAACCAGAATAGAAATGTGTTCTTTTCATATGAGTCATATACCTCTGACTCACAATAGAGTTTGTGAAGCTAATGGGTTAATTTGTCCCGATAACACAGAAAAAATGAAGCTAGAGGTTATGACACTGTTTGAACCGAGTGCTGGTTTCAGACAGTAGATGTACTAAGTTTTTATGCAATTAAGAATACAGATCTGCTCTAATGATGCCCTTTCTCTCTATTCAAGTGCCATTACAAACAGTTCAGAAAGACCTAGAGGTACAGAAGGCTTAGAAAACTAGGACTGACACCCTCAATACTCTATTATTGTAACAATATGCACATGAAAGTGTTCAAGCTACTGTCACATAGAGAAAAGTGAAAATAACATGCATGTAACTTGTAATGCTGGCAATTTCCTCCTAGCTGACAGCCCTGCAGCACTTCAATAGGAAAAATTCCTCCCCAAGCAACCTAACAAACCTACACACTTACTTGCCTCAGTGGCCTGATGCTGAGCACCTACATCTTTACCACAGGTAGAGTGTTAATATTTTAGGCTAACAGCTTCTGTAACTCATCTGGTCCCCTTTTCCCTGGGGACTGGCGTTCCACACAAGCCTCATTGGTAACTCCCTATCTCCTTGTTCTACGCCACAACTTAAAGGCACAGACAGGGTACAGAAAGGAGAACTTTGTTCCTAATGCATACATATCATGATCTTCTGCATAAAGTTAGAGAAGTTCACTTACAGCTTTTCTCCTCCCACATTCCTGCAAGACTGTGAGCCTTTCAAGACAAGGACTGTATCATAGCATGCATTCATGGAACTGCTAGTGCAATAAACCCTGTAGGCATGGATATAAACCAAACAGCAATAATAAGCACACCTGAATTATATCTGCCTAAAACTTAGTGCCAAGGTTGAAATCAAACAGCAGCATTCTGCTACTCCGCAGTTGATTAGTTATCTGATCTCCAAGGGCCTCACAAGAGAGGACATAAATTATCCTGTTTTTTCAACCTTCGTGCAGGTGAAACTCTTAATGAATAAAAGAGTGGACAAGAAACATATATCTTTTATAAGTTAATTTATGAAGTGGCTATAAGAGATCCTTTGAGGAAAGCAGGCCTTAAAAGTAATGGGGGTTTTGGGTGTAATTATATAGGATTGTGCTAGGATGTGAAGACAATACAACACAGGCCTCAGTGTAAATGTGACTGAGGCTTCCCACGGTGTTCCGAGTATTTATCCTTTTCTAGGTAAAACAGACTCAAAGAAACCACAAGGACTTTCCTCACATATTTAAAGTTAATTCAGTATTTTGCTGAATTGAGGCTACAGTCCTCAGCACTTTGCAAGTTTCAGACTGCACACAGGAATAGAAGTACTCCCCCCACCTAAGTATTGCAATCCAAGCAAAAAAAAAAATAAAAAGGAAAATTACATTAAAAAAAAAGATAAAAACCCTAAGTTCTGTTCCCCACCCTCCTGCATGTAATTTAATAGCCCTCCTCTGTTCATCTAATATAACAGTTATAATTTTGGCATGTGATCCAATGGACTAATCATTCATAGACATGACTATAGTCAGCAGCATTCATTTCTCCCAGCATCCAAAGCCCTAAACTGTGGATGGTGCTGATTAGTCACAGCTGAAGACTCTAGAGCCTCAACATGCTAGTTTAGTATTAATTTTCACCTAACTGGAACAGCGCAAACATCCAGGAGAGGAAGGAATAGTTAAAGCATGTTTTCAGGCATATTCCCAGTAAAATTAAACTGAGCCAAGTAGGAAACAAGCAGTCTCCCACAACATGGAGATCTTGGAAGGGAAGCAAAAGATGCTCTGTTTTCCCTCCACAGCCCGTGTGAGGGGCGTTTCCCAAAGCAGATTGCTCTGCACACACAATATAGGCCCCATGCTGCAATCCTGGAGAATCTGTTTGAGCACCACCTCCCCCTGAAGCAACCCAAATGTCACACTTGATTTTCAATTGAAAAATCCCGATCATTTTATGCTTGCATATGTTCAAAGCTGACCCAGTCCCAAGAGAGACAAGGCTGGGATCCAAAAATGGGATGTAGCACTCAATTCTTGTGCTCAGAGAAGGCCCGAGAAACCTCAACTGACTTTACAGACAAAATGCAGTTGTGTCTGCCATTTTCCTTAAACACAGCTTGTAGATGATGTGGTGCTCATCTTCCCATGTGAGCTCACCTAATGGCTAGAGAACAGGTAGGAAGCTGGGGATGAAACTATTATTTGCTTTGCCTGAGAAAAGGCAAACCTAACTCAGGGTGCAGGCCGTGAAGGGTAGGATTACCTTCTCTTGGGGCTGTTTTGAAGGCAGAGTCCTGGCAGAGAGCGAGAGTGATCAAAGCTCAGCAGGAACTTTGCATTGAAACAGAGGTGATGTTAGTCCTGATTCCTCTTCAAAATGTGTTTTGGTATTTTAGCACCCTTTGATTGACTCAAATACAGAAGTAGGCCTTACAGGAGGCCCAAAACACAGGTTCTTCCCCCAAATCCTTTTCCACCTTTTCAACAACCTAACCACCAGTTATGATTGCTCTTCTACTCTTTCTCTCTCTGTCAGTTAACGTGGAATTACTTTATACAGAGTTGCAACTTCAGCTTATGAGTCCACAGTGCCCCTTCAACAACACTTAAAAAAAGCTTATCACCTTAAATTCATATTGCAGGTTATGGCACTCTTCTAAGATGGAACTCCCACAGGTGCAGAAGGGCATTAAACCCAGAAACTGAGGTAGCCAGACTGTGACCTTTTTGTTGTACTGCAATGTTTGAAGAAGAGCAAGTTTACGTGCTCTTCAGGACAAAATCCATAAAATTCAGGACAAAAGCCGTAAGTGCATGTGGTGGAGCTTATGACTGTGGATCCTAAGCAGACAGAGATACTCCTTTCCAGCCCTAAGTAATAGGCTGAGATTGAAGAACGGTATTAAAACTCACCCTGTCCTTAGTGTTCCCTGTTGATTAAGCAGCTCTGCTTGGTGGTATCAGCTTTGCAAGCAGACCTAAAGATCAAACACCTGCTTCTGGATTCATTCCAGTAATTCAGTGGCTAAAAATGTTGATCTGTAGCACTTTAGATGCCTATACTTTTGATGTGTTCCAAGTTCTGCATTGAAGCTCCTGCATTAAAGGGTCACAACAAAAACAGGCTTATATATAAAAACCAATAATCTCATAATCTTCCTAAATGCAGTTATTTTCTGAAATGGACAGTTTAATTTTGATAATTTTAACATTTCACTAACATTTTGTTAAATTTCAAATTAACAAAATTGCTATGCGGAAAACTGCATTATACCCAGCTGCAATATCACCACTGAAGTGTTCAGCCCAGTAATATTAAAGCAAAGGTATACTTTGCTATTTTGAGTCAAATATGGCATTTTCCTGACCTACTGCTGTTAATCATTTCAAGCATATGTTTACATGGCTGTTTTTGCCAACCCACTTTCAGCTGTCACCAGCCCCCACAGAAAATAATAATAAACACTGAGTACACCCACAAAGAGATAACTGAGAACAGGTCAGATGCATAGAGAGGTCTGGAAGCTCTGGGAACATAAACCATACAGCCTTCCTAAGTTTTCATCATACAACTCATACTTTGACCCAACAACAACATACAGTATTGATTTTCAGGTGCAAATTTTATTGTGGATCATAACAAAGGTTTCAGAAAAAGCACAGCAAAAAATCAGCAATAGAGTGTCTCTTACTTACAGAATACATAAAATAAGATTCTGTGAAAGCCACTAACTCTGCAGCTGAAGGCAATGCAGCTTAGTTTAACGCTTATTTTCAGATACGCATGTTAAGAAGCAAATTTTGCAAATATTCATTTTTCTTAATTTGTTTGATATTGAACTTGAGAACCAAATATTTCAATGACACTAATATTGTTGCAGAGTGTGTAGTATTAAACTGTTAGACAGAAAAGAAAATCTCATTATTGCAAAAAGAAATAGTCACATAGAAAATATTGTCAAAATACATAAAATTAGCCCTAGTAAATGTTAAATGACTCAAAACCTCTTTGGAGAATCTTTGGATGCTGAGGTATTTTTGAATTTTGGTGCTGCTATCTCTATTTTTCAGGTGATACATCAAAACAAAATAGAATCATAGAATAGTTTAGGTTGGAAGGGACCTTAAAGATCATCTAGTTCCAAGTCCCCTGCCACGGGCAGGGACACATACCTTACTTTAAACTAATTATAACTTTCTACAAAGGATTTCTTCAGCCTTTAACTCTTAAGAGAAAACCCACACTAATTCTTAGAGTAAAATGACAAAAGTCTATTAGGTAACAGAGCAGAAAATCTTGCAAGAGGTCTTCAAGGCACTGTTCTCTCTTTGGGTGCTTGGCACACAGGCCATTCACGAAGGCTGTTTTGATAGGAAGACATGAATAACAAAAACTAGACCTAAAGCTAGTATCTAGTATATTTAATATCGCATATATTTTTCTCCAGTGAAATAAAACCCATTACTTTTAAAAGCTATTCTGCTTTACAACACTGTGGCTTGCAATAAGGTGTCTGCTAAATTAATCTGAAACATGAATTTAAAAACATACTTTAAGAAAATAAGAACAAAAGTCAACCAAGTAGCATTTATCTAAAGCAATATAGTCTACCTGAATGTAAACCATTCCCAAGTACTGTAACCCTCTGTAAAACAGAAAGGATCAAATGCTCTGTTGATTTAATGCCACTGGTTTACATGGAGATATGCCAATCAGCATCTTGGTCCACAGTCAAATGAAGCCGATTAGGATCTTATCCAGCACTTGCCAGTTCACTTGAATTCCTGAACTATGTAGCTGCCAGGGCTGCTGCCCTCCCTATGACAGGAAGGTATCGACTGACTGAGAAATGTAAAGAAGTAGCTGTTCTGCAGTCATCTTATTAAACAAGAAATTTGGTGCCTCTGTATTCCATAGAAAATACAGAGCAATCCAATTCTGGACTTTATGTGTGTTTCTCAGGCAAAATTATGCAAAGATTCCTTCAATACCTTTTTTCTAGGGCCTGTTCTGCATGGCAACTAAATGCCAGTCAGCTGGGAAAGAAATCTCAAAGGAGTTGACCTCAAGATACTAGGATTTTAGATAATTATTTTGACAACATCTTTGTGACATACTATTAAGAATCTGTAGCTCCTCTTTGAAAAAAATAACAGTTTTGTGTGGTTGACAGGCATGCCAGGATCCATCAATAAGGAAAGGACGACTACTCCAACAACAAAACAAATCTGTTTACCCTATTGCTAGATGCAATGGGTGGACTAGAAGTCAGAGAAGCACTGAAAACTCTGTTCTTTTGGCAGTTTCATAATGTCCCATCAGCAGAAATGTTTACTGTTTGTTTGTTACTCAAGGCAGACTAATAATCTGCCAGTTTTTGGTGGACTCGGCTACCTGTGGTCCTCCTTGTGACAGAGCCCAACAAACACGCACATTGTTCTGGTGGATGAGATCCAAATACCACAAGATCTTAAGGCAGTGGCTTGGATCCATAGTACCTGGCTTCAGAAACCTAGCCAAAGTGCTGATAGCAGCCTTGAGATCAGAGGCTCCCTCTGGGACCAAAGGAGAAACTGGCCTCTCCAGGTGGCTGTTCATACCTTACATAGGCTAAATACATAGATTTGAATCGATTTAATCATTTAAAGTAATTATAAATAAAACCAGATTTGACCTAAAACTTAAACAACTTCTATCTTAATATAAACAGGAAAATTCTGCATTCAGCTGTACATCAGCACACAGCACTGTGTATCAAGAATAAAAGCATCATAGGTGTCAGCAGAATTTGGCACAGCTAACTTAACATTTCACTTCCCTGTAGGAAGGTGCTGGCTTACACCGGCTGCTGAAGAGCAAACTGTCTACAGTAGTATTCTATATTTCTATAATATTCTGTATAAAAGCAATAAATATTAGATATAATCTGTATATTAGATTTCATAGTTATCTGATAGCTATTTAAATCTACACTGTCAAAAATATAAGCAGTGACCCACTCCTACATGGCAGCATATACTTTTTGTGTGAATATGTTAAAACTATCACATGGGTCTGTTTTTACATAGGAACATAGGACACTTTTGTTTATATAGCAGATTTTAATTTACATAAATTCTTACCATAGGATAGATAATTGTGTAAAGGTTGGATATTGTTTAAATGTTTCTATGGTTCTGCATAATTGCCTTCAGCATAAGGATTTCATCATTCTGTCTCAGTTTTATGTTTTTTAAGGATGGAAAATATAGTCTGACAGAATTCAAAATCTTCAATAACATATACCAATATAACACAGTAATACTTATTTTCAAGTCCAGGTAAAAAACAGTTTCACTATTCCTAACCTTTTTCCTTTACATTTATAAATCTCCTCTTTAAAGAAAGTGCACTCCTGAAAACAAGGGCAATCAAAATGTTTTGGCATTACTGAGATCTAAAAGAATATTCAACTGAGCATGATCTGCAGAAAAACCATCATATGTTAATTAATTACAATTCATTAATAAAAACAATTACAATTACTGCAATCTAAGTGTGCAAATGAAAAACTTACATGTGAAACACTAAAATAAGGCTGAAATGGATGCTGGTATATACGTGAGAAGTTCTGTCTCAGTTTGCTCAAAAAATGCTTTGCTAATTCTTATCATTTAGCTTCTCAGATATTAAAGATTTAATGAAAACATGTTCATTTTCACCAAGCTCAAAATGTCCAGTTATTTACCTGTGTAAAAGGCAAATAATTGTTATTTTCTGCACCTTTAGTTTCAGAAACTCAGTTAAAAATATAGAGGTAAAAATATTTTAATAAAGACATTTAGAATGCTTATAACAATCAGATAAAAATTTCTGAGTTCAGAAAACATCCACTTACTGTCCTCTGAATTAAATACTGACATTCCTTTGCAACAGTTGATATTTACTTCTTAGAGTAATAATTTCTGTGGCCCCCCAGCAGAAGTTAGTATTATCCTGTTATTAAACATCAGTTAGTGTTCAAAGACAGAACACAATTGCTTGCCTTCACTTTGCTGATGTTGCACTGGAAAACTCTACATAAAAAAAAAAAAACAAAACTGGAAAATTGAAAAACATGTAATGCTTTATATATTAAGTAACATATATCTGGTATTGACTGTTCTTGCCAGCATTGCATTTCTTCAGATGAACAGACTCAAGAGCTGACAAAGTGCTTTCCCTTTCACCTATACCAATTCTGCCACAATTGGATGACTATTAACAAGTCTCCTTCCTGCATTAAGCAGGCCAAAGATTTCTAAACAGTCATCCAGTAATTTCTGCCTAAAGACTTTTTTCCTCACTGTGTAACCCAGGATCCCAAGAATCTGTGGTTGAATTGGAACACTTCTTTTAGAAAAGTCTCTAATACTAATATCAAGACTTCTAGCAAATGACATCTATTTTCAACTTATGCTAGTGCAGTTTTTGATGATTAACAGTTATGTCAGGCAGTGTCTACCAGCTTCTTCATGGTAGAAGAAGAAGAAACATAACTGGTGCTTGATATCAAGTGTAAGTGAAGAATCAACTCCCATTTCCCTTCTGTGTCTTTGTTAAAGCTAAAACCGAACAGGTAACAGCTTATACTTGGTTATGATTAGAAAAAAGTTCTCTTTATAGCCATGTAAAATGACCAAAGACTCTTACACCATAACGGAGAATTTGCAGATGGGAGTAGTTTTGCCCTAAAAGCAGTGCTTTTGTATCTGAAAGGCTACAGGAATGTTTCTGGAAAATAAATCTTTTTTTTTTTTTGGTGTTGGACATTATGCAGCAAAACACATTCTTCATAAAATCAAACAAAGGGACAGATTCTAAATCCTATTTAGCAATAAATCTATACTTGCAACCTGGTATCCCATACTAAAACTACTAGAAGAAAAACAAGCCATTCTTTTACTTTCTAATACTATGTAATAATACAAATATTATAGGGAAACTGTATTATACAGGTGTGTTTTATACAGGTGTGTTTTCCTGAAATGTGTACTTTGCAAAAAAGATCCCTTCCTTGAACAAAATCAAGTGACAAGCTGCAAAATCTGCTTATGTGGAATGCTCATTAACACATATTTAAAGCAGAGTATCATATTACAATGAGTATGAAGGAATGAGTAGCCACTTCAGTTTGTACCCATAAAATTTAAGTCCAACAGCACCGGAAATATAAATTAATCAGGTTAAGTGCTTGAGAAAGTCTCTTCTTTTTAGCTGTGAACAAGAGTATTTAACCGTTTCTCCCCATGAACATTTCTCATAATTAGAATGCAACCATCTTATCACGGATAGAAAATCCCCAGATTAGGAAATATACATGTAAAAATACTAAAATAGATACTCAGTGCTGAATCTTCCTATGATTGGCTTCAAAGGCCGATTTGAATTAAAGTTACTAAATGTTTTTTTCATTCTTGTTTCACTTACTACAAAGCAGTGTTAGGACAGTTACTATTGAGACATGAATTCTCACAGAATATACTCTAATACTTTCCTCCAAACCTTTTTCTTCATAATTTATATTAGTTTTAAATCTACTATGAAAATAGTAGTGCAAGAATAATCAATTAAAAGATCTTCAGATAAATGGTTTAGTTCCTTTTACGATAAAGATGCAGAGGAATATCGATGAAAAATATGCTAGTTATGATGCTTTCTTTGTTAGCACTCCTTTACGTCCCAAATCAACTCTTCACTCCACATTCCTGTATTTGGTAAACAAATTGTACAGTACTCTCAGTGTAGACTTCAAGTCACAATTTACAATATCTAGAAAAAAAGACAAGGGAAAAAAACATTAGTAACTTCATTAGCTCAAAACATTTTCAGTAAAAGTACCTAAAAAGTGCCTAAAACTACCTTTCTAGTCAGCTCCATATCCATGAACATTCATATCAGAAAGATAGTAAGAAAGAGCAGAAATATAATAAAGCACATTTTTTTAAACTGGCAACTCAAAAATTATTATTTCAACCACTTTTAGTTAGGGATACAAATGGCTAATGGTGCTGATGTAGAAACACAACCAAGGTTTAGATGCCCACGAGACAAATTGTGCCTAGGATTCCGTGTATTTATAGGACTGAAACTTCAGTCCATTGTGGCTGAAAAGTAATGATTTTGAAAAAAATCATCAGGCAGGAACCAATGGAACTCTCCTTTTACGTAAGAATTGCAGGCCTTGGCCCATTCTGGGCTAAAATATCCTTTATTAGGCCTAATTTCAGCAAGATAGCTAGAGACAAGTTTAAATTTTCTAAAGAAGCTAGGTGTAAAAGTGCCCCTCAAAGACATTTCTGAAAATGCTTTGGGTTAGCTGATCTACATGGCTGAATCAGTCCTTAGAAACTCAACATCTAAAGTAAAGGATTTATATGAAACCAAAACCTAATGAATACCTGCTGTTTCCAAGAGAAGTTGTTGAGAAAGTCAATATTATTTCACAAGAAATCTATAAAACAAACTGACAAGTACTACTGCAGCAGTGTAAGCTAGTTCTTCAAGGAATATTCAATCTCAAACAGGGACTTAGAATTACCCTCAGAAAGAAAAGAGTAAGAATAAGAATTATCCTATGTTTTTCTGCTGACTTGTATAGCAACTCAATCTCCTAACTTTGGTTCTTGGAGTTGGCCATGAAGGTGTAAAGCAGATGGTGTACATACTCCCATTATTTTCAAAACCTCCTAGTAAGCCTAGTAAATTTTGTATTTAATCATCAGATAGTTTTGCCATTATATTTATCTACACTGATGTTACTCACAGATTGTGGTGAAGGGGTTATACTTTGAAGAATGAATCCAATCAAACCCATGCATGGTGTCCCAAAGCATGCAAACTTTGAAGGGCTAAGGATACAAGCTACATGGCAAACTGAATTCCATGGACAAAGGGTGAAAATACTCAAACTTTGATTTTATGCTAAGCCTATGCATGGCCATAAAACCACGGCCAAAAGGTTTTGTGGCTCTTAATAAATCAGATCAAAAATGTTGGTTATAAGGTGAAGAGAAAATGCCAAAAAGCTACAGGAAGGGCACATTGCTCCCACAACATCATGTTATACTCTGCAGTACTGTTTGCATATAACTCAGGAAGTTTCCTCTTCTAGGCCAGCAGCAAGCTGCATAACATCTTCATTTCCTAATACACAACCTCAAATGAATGAAGAAATAATTTGACAGATCTTTGCAAAGTTACCAGAAGACTCCATCACCATCACAACAGAATTCTATAGAAAGGTCCAAACTAAAAAGCACACTCCCCGAGAAAGATGACTTTTTTCCATTGCTACATGTGTTTGACCAACATGTATAACATTTTACTGGTTGCAATTTTCAAAAAGAGAAACTTGAGTTTGGCTTTGATTTACAAATTTCAAGAAGCAATCTGAAAAAGCTCAAACTGCAAATGAATTCATTATAGACTCAGTAGATTAACGGTCCAGCCATTTTTAAAGTAAAAGGTCACAGAAAGCTTTTTAATACCTTTTCAATTATATTGCAAATAACCCAAATAAACTGTTGACCCCATAAAAATCATTGGTTTTCATACTCATTTATTTAACCACATTCTTTTTTCCACTAAATATGTTTTTCATATTCTAAAGCACTTTTCAGCATATTTTTTCCTCAAGAACCTCAAAGAAACAGTGTAGGAATTTAAAGAGTATTTAGTATACACATTTAGGGTAAGATCCTTTTCAATACTCTTTTGCTCACTGGAAATTTTAAGTACGGGCATTGTGCCCAATGTAACAACACATAAAACAGATGTGTTTTTCCATTCACATTGGGCAGGAAGTTTCATATTAAGCATTTCAATAATTGCACAAGAAATGTCTTATATATGCTGAAATATCCTTATGGCTTGATTTATACTGGAAAAATTAGCTGTCCCCTAGAGCAATAAATACCTGAAAAATTAAATGCCATAAGAATTTTAAACCTCTATGGGGAGTAAGGGATCACAGATACTCTCTGTTTTACTTGGATCCCTAGATTTCACTATTTTCCCCTTCTCTCTTTGACTATTTCAAACATAAAAGGTTCTGATACAGTCACCACTGGTCAAGCATGATTGTGGAGAAGAGTTCAAGCAATCAAAAGAAGTGAAAAAATAGGCTGGGTAGGTCAAGATTAAATGCGTAGGTAGCATAGGCTCAAATCCTGAGCCATTTTCGTGTGTGCATGCATATGTCTGCTGCTGTTATGATGTGGAGGTTGGGAGGGATGGAAAATAAGCAGAATGGAGCAGAACTTGATTCAGTGAATCTCCAGAGAGCCCTTACTATTATAACTAAAACTCGACTATTAGCTTCTATCAACTCCTCAGGGAATGACAATCCAATATTATGGCAGGAAAAGACTGCATGCACCATAGAACGTGAATCTGCAATGGGTCTTGAAAACACGTCGGGTTCTCACACATGTATATTGATTATTATGGTAGGTAGCCAGCAGAAGCCCAGCTACCACCCCTGTTGAGAAGACTGGAGCAGAAGCTGCACGTCCAGCTCCTTCATGGCAAGAAGTGGTAACTTCTCATGGGAGGAACCACGACAGTACCCTATAACATGGTGAATCAAGGGCCCTGTATGCAGCCCGAAAAGCTGCATTTAAACTCTGTATTTATATGAGCAAAGAGGAGTGGAATTCTGGTCCTGCTGAAGTCAGCAGGAAAAGCTTCATCTTCCCTGAAGATACGTTTTACTTTCAGTCACCAGCTCTAAATCTAATTTAAATATGCTGGATTAGGTCCTGCATTCAAAGGCAGTTATATGAACCTTTGAAATTCTTCTTCCACAACATCTACCTCTTGTGAAAATCTTATAAATTACACTGGAATACTTGAGGTTTAGTATGAAGATGTGGAATCGGGGAAAATGGAGCAGTTGGAGCAATTCATATCTGCCAGTGACACCATTCACAATTGTATTCTTTTTCTTTCAGTGAATATCTGAGTATTACTGCATATGTTTGGTCACACACATCCTACCCTGGCCATTAAAGAAAGGAAGCCTTACAACATTTGAAAAAGAGTATCTATCAGCCATTTAAAATACAGTTACCTGAGCACTTCAAAATGTAACTTGCCTTTCACTCTTGGATTAACATTTTAACCTTTATTTAGCTATACCATAATCCTATGAGATGAGATCTGGATCCATTTTTAAGGAGATACAAAATAGTAGAATAGATACCTTCTGGTCTTGGCTTTGGTTTTTCCAATCCACCATCTTGCATTAGCTCAAACGCAAAGGATACATTGAGGACCTAGTAATATAATAAAGGCAGTCATTATTGTGAACTATATGCAGTATACTATAAATGGTCAAAACAAGAGGTATTTAAAGCTGCAGACCTAGATATTCGGAAGGGAAAAAATAGTCAGGGCTCCATTTATCAGTGGAAGATCTGGTCCATGGAATCCAGACAATCTATTGTTGTTTTTTTCTGGGTGGTGATGGTGGTTTCAGAAATATCAAAGTAACTGAAAAATAACTTGTGAACTAGTATTACCCACAGAAAAATTACTTACAAGTAAGAATAGCCCACCTCCCACGAGTTTAAAAATTGGAACATGATGGATCATGAAGTGCTCATCTTGAATAGAGAGCTGAATTGCCTGGGCAGCAACAGACACTGAGGTAATGGTTGGTCTTAAAATGATACATTTTACATACATGCCTTTATGCTTCCAAAAAACACGAAAACTTTCAAATGCTAAATTCTCAGATTTTGAACACAAAAAAATCAGTTCTCTCATCAATTCACGTGTATAGTTCTTTATACACTTAACGAACAATAAGTATGGTTCAATGACAGCATCAGACAATGGCTGCCAAAAATCAGTTAATACTTGCCAACCACTCTATCATTAATATAATTTTCCCTTTTATTCCAAATAAGCATTAATACTGAGATCTTAAAAAATGCTTGGAAACAGTTACCAGTACCTCTCTTGATTTCAGCTATTTACATCAAACTTAAGTGGAAAAGTTTGTGTCATCCTTGTACTACTAGACATGTTCATACGTTTATTTGTTTTTACCAGAAAAATGAAATCTAATTACCTTTTGTTCAAAACTATCAGGAGTCAAGAAAAAGCTGTGCAGAGGAACAAAATAGCCTTCTAGGAGACCCATTAGCAGGACTAAGTACACACCATCTGCAAACTGTAAAAAAGACATGTCTCAGTACATTTTCTGAAGAATAACTCATTGCTTTGCTAAATGAACAAAATATATATTGTCTAATGCAGAACTGTCAACAAACTACTACTACAAATATTTTAAACTGCAACTAAAAGATCTTATCTCTCTTCTTTGATTCCTTTCATTTAGTTAGTATGTTCTGTTATGTCTTCTCCAAAACTGACCTAATGCTAAAATAGACATGCAGAATAAAGTCCCTGGAAAGAGAAGTGGTCAGCAGCTTTGATCTATGCCTTTGCTGTCTATTCTACTAGTTGTGGGGAATCACAACAGCCACATTTCAAGCTCTCAAATGGCATGCATTCCCTGAGCAGAGAAAAGCAGAATGAAGGTGCAGTCTCATGACTGCACTGAAGTTCAGTATATTGGAGGAAATAAAGGAACAGAGAATTATCTTTGTTCATGTTCTATAAGTCTGTGTCAATCTAATTTTAAGTGTACATAATTACAGATGGAAGATATCTAATTGCTATGATATATGTTAATTTCTATCTAAAAAAAAAGCAACATCCATGATTTTGTTAAAGGCCTCTCACTCTTACCCCTGTGGCATCAGGTCTATCAGTGCATTGAGATACCCTCACAGTCAAACTGAGTGAGATCTGAAGCAACCCATCACCTTCGTGATGTAGATAATTTTTCTTCAACTGATAGAAATAGAGTCTCTTATCTAAAGGAATACTGTTTCATATAAACATTTAAGTGGCTTCTAGGTACATTTGAATAATATGTTTTTTCCAAATGTAGACAATGCAATAAGCAGGCATAGGGAACACCCTTCTGAAAGCCCTTACACATTATTTTCATCTGTATATTAATTTTAACTTTGAAAAATCTCTATCGGATTGATCTCTATTTAAATAAACCAGAGATTGTTAATAATATGAATCAAGACATAAAATAAAGCCTATCCTGAAGACACCTAATTTTTTTGATAGTGTGGAGACCATCCTTCCCGCCTGACTTTCTCATTTTCTTATGATAACTGCTGCAATTGTACACATGGGGAGGTATTAATACAGCAAGATTAATCTTTTCTTTTAGCTTCTTTCCAGCCAATTTAGCAGCTGAGAACAAGAAAGAAGACCATGTACCACATTATTTCTGTGATGCAATCAAGTCTGCAGCCCAACTGTACAGCTGCCTATACACTTGAGTAGCTTTACTCTCAAGAACACATTTCACTGAATGGAGTCACTGTAAATAAAAGCACGCGATTGCATGCTTGTGTAAAGGTAGGCAAGAAACAACTGTTCAGCTTGATGTTGGATAAAACCAAGCGGACAGATTCCTTTCCTAACGAAAACAAGTACAGGTTCTGCTTACAGCACTTGGCAGCTCCCAAGAAGTAACATCTGTTAATTAATTTTTATGCTAATGGAAGTACATAACTGTTTTAGAGAAATTTAGCTGCCCTCATGATTTCTCTGCTTAATTAGTGAGAGTCTTCTTCACACAAACGTATTTAGAATTGAAGGGTTTCCTGCTGAAATAACATCTTAGAGTGCAATCAATAATAATTCAATGAAATTTCTGGATAAAGTTGGGGGCATAGTGCAAACTAACCCTCCCCTTTAAGAAAGGCTGTAAAATCCTACCTGAGTCTCCAGTTCGGTGACCTCCAAATTCAATTTATTGAGATGCTTGTTCACAAAGGTGATGAGAGTCTGAAATATCACAACAATGTAGTGAAAGCCTATTCATAGGGCAGCAGTTCAATGCATACAGTATGAACTCCACTCAGAAGAGAATCTCCATGAGTGAAGAGACTGCAACACAAGTTTTAAGTTTTAAAACTGAAATGTGATATAAAAAAATAAAATTTCCAAGAACGAAGAACAGAAATAAAATAAATGTTATGTATATAAATAAAAATACACTGTTAAAACATAATACTTCTTAAAAAAAACTTGTAACAGACCATAGGGAAGTGGGTAATTGGACTCCAGTCAAATCTGACAGCAGCCAAAATACTGTAGGTCAGATCCCTGGCAGTTGTAAACTGGATACCTCCTTGGCATCAGTATACTCAATCTACCAGTTGGGTTCTACTCAACACACACTTTGTGAGAACTTCTTTTTGATGGAAAATTTGATAACTATATGTTGTTCTGTGTTCCAAAGTAAAGTTCATGTTCCTAAATATTAATAAAAAGTAACATTATAGTCATGAATTTGTATATTTAAGCATAAAGCTTAAATGTATTTAATGTATGCAAACTATGCCAATTATACATTATATACATACACACTCACTCTACATATACAGACCGATATATACAAGCATGCGCGTGCACATATTTTGTATTTTAAAAATAAAAAACTTCCAACCTTTTTCACTACATTGAGCTTGTCTGGAGCATGGTCAAATAAAGTATCAAATGCATCCCTTTCTGAAAAACATTCAGAGATGTTAATAAACTGAGCAGCAGTTGTCCAAATGTAGAATAAACACTTGCTAAGGCACATGGTGGTTTAAGACAAAAGTCAGCATAAGGTTTCAATGTATTCGCTTTGTATTCCAAGTACCATGTATTTTGCAGACTGCTGTCTTGCTATAAGCTTCTAGTCACTTATTCTCTATTATTTACAAAAAGCATAATTTTCAAGTAGGAATTGGATTACCTAAAAATTGTTCCTCAAAAATGAACACAGAATAGTACCTTTATGCATAAAATCCTAAACAGCCAGATACAGGGAGCTAAGTAACCAAATGATTGCATGCAGAAGAATGTGAGTTTACATCTAGAGTCACTACATTTACAGAGGAAGATTTTTGCCATGGGCGACTGACTGCATTGTGATGTGTTATATTATTAACCACCTCAAGCAAGCCTACGATTACACAGCTGCAATATAATCCATTGTATAGATGGTTTTGGACCATTCTGATATGCAATTTAGGACATCGGCAGCAGGACAGGCAATCTAGGGTAGCATGACTAGAGTGATACTGTAGTCACATTCTGAAGAAAACAGAAAAAATATAAAATAAAAAAGTCACCAGCCTTTTCTGAGTAATTTTCATTCTGACAATGACCTGAATGACAGCAAATGACTCCACAACAAGGTACATTCATATTCCTCAATAAAAAAATACTATAGTAGATCCAAGGGCATTTGTAGAAGGCAGAATTTATACAAAGTAAGACCGCTCAGGGATATCATTGGGACAAGACATCATGCATGTAGCCTTTTAAATCAGCTGTCAGGCAGCCATTGAAATAATACAAGAAACAAGTGCTAAATTATTGGTGGGACTTCACCTAAGCTCCTCAGATGAGTGTTTTCTGTTGGCCAGGCATTTGGCCAGTCTCAATACTAGCAGTAAGACATACTAAGCCACAGGAACTTGCATGGTGTTTAGGCCTGTTAGATAATGACTCAAAGTCATTAGAGTATAAGCAAGTAATGTATGCAAGAATGCCAATGGGTTCACCAGCTAGTTTTTGATAAGACATCATTTCACATGCTGGGAACCTAAGACCATTAATACTATTACTGTAGTGTTCTGGAGGTTAAACCACAAACCACCTGCAAATTAACACATGCTGAAAAGCAATGAAATATGTTTTAAAGATGGTCAGACTGATTTTAATGCTTTTTTTCCTTTTGTTAACTGCCACAATAGCATGTGGTTTATGTATTTGACAGCACAAATTGAAATCCTCTACTTCCTTGCAGTTTGATCAAAGTGACCCACTGCAGAACTAATGTACACTTCGGCTGCATCAAGAAAAAGATAATAATCAAATGAACTTACCATGCCTTCCTGACAATGCCCTATGAAAAAAAACCAAACCAAAAAGAACAAAACACAGTTATAGACAATTCACTTGCAGACATCGTGCTGCAAAAGAAAACAGCATACATGGCCAGATCTTCAGCTTGATGAAAACTACAATAGATCCATGAAATTAAGAAAACCTTCAACAAGTTACTACAACTGAGAACCTGGATTAGTCTTGGAGTCCACCAGTATATCTTCTGGCTTCACTAAAGTCTCATGGGAAGCCAGATTTCAGATTTCCTACTATTGAACCAAGTCAATACACCTTGCCTGAGTGAAGAAGGCCTTTTCGTGTTGATTTTGTGAAAACTTTTCCCTCTGCTTTAAAGATGCATCTACCACATCAACCACAATACAACTGCAGCCAAAACAATGCTTGGACTGGGTTCTTAAGGACTGCAGCATTTTGCTCCAGTTTATCCCTCATAAAACTATTACACATAAACAAATCCATAAAGATTAATAATAAATCAATAGTCCATCTTCTCTCCATTCTATTAGAAACTAGCATATTCTACTATTGCTTTCTGTTGGTTTGGCATAACTTTTCTGTTATAAATTGTTCAGTGAGAGAACATGTACAGAGCTTGTACTACCATCTTTTTACATCCTCAAAGTCCAAACACCTAAAAATAGACATACCATGTTTCTTTTTGAAAGAATCTACTTCTCTGTCAAATAAATACCAACATAAAGGAGTGAGGTATATCTTTCTTGTTTGTTTGAAGGACTTTTGAATTAAAAAAAGAAGAAATATAATAAATACAGAAATAAATTAATAGCAGATAAATATAAAATAGAGATTTTGTATATCTTTACTCTTTCTTCTCTTTTATTCTGATCTCCTGCTTTTAGTTCCCCAGCTCTGTATTTCCTCACCCTTTTGTATTTTTAGATGCATGTTTGCAGCTCTTGAAAAGGCTAAAATACAGTCACTGGCTGATGCATCATATTCCTTGGAACCCCAATACCGAAATCTAAATATCAGCAAATGTTTGAATTTCTGAGACGCATCTGTGTTCAATTACTGAACTGCTGGCAAAAGTGGTGTTGACATACTCAGTGTTACCAGTTATTTCCTCTTGGATTTGCCGAGACTGGAGGATTCCTTCTCGTTTCTGGAAAAAATAAAAAAGTGACATTTTTCTTAGTAAAGTTAAATGCTTAGGGTACAATAAAAATTTATTTGTGATTCACAAACATAATTAGGTAGGAAATCTGCAAAATAAGAAATTTTTAAAAACAAACTTACAGTGATATATTATTTCACCTTGCAAGTATTTCAGAAAACTCTTTTGTACATTAACAAGAAACTTGAAACTCCACCTGTAGAAGGAAGTATTTCTTTTCCTTTCTCCATTGTTCTTAATTCACTTTTCTTTTAAAGGCCCCAATTCAGCAAGACATTTGAAACACCTAACCACATATGCAAGTATTTTAGTAGAGGTATGTATAGGTGAGTTGAATTAAACCTTGTATTTCAATGAACAGCTTGGCAGATGGTGCCTGTGCTTCTCTTTTGCAAAAATCTTGCTCCTGGGCTATCTGTTCTTTCTACCTCATTCATACACTTCCTTTTTGCCTCAGTGTTTTCCTTTTCTGATTTCTCTCCACACAAAGAGCTCTATTTGCTTGTGATGGAAAACCAAAATGGAGGATAAATCACTCACAGCCTGCTCCAGACCCTAGTCACCTTGGTGTTAATATATGCATTGACACCAATGTTCTCAGAGGTGAGAAGTTCTTCGCACATGGTAGTGAGTGGCCTGTGTCTGGCAGCTATACACAAAATGGCAGAAGCCAACTCAAATGGTTGCTTTCTGAGTCAGTTGTAAAATGAAGGAGTTTAAAAATTTGACATTGCTTCCAGGATGTTGATCACAGTCAGTGGTGGTGGTGTAAATACCACACATATGTTTTGCCTCTCTTTGTGTTCTTTCTGTTAATTCTATTCACTGGAATTAGTAAAATTTTGCAATACAGAAAGAGAAGTCAGGCGAATGCTGACGACTGCATGTAAAGTCTAGACATTAGGCAATTATTCATGATTCTTCACTCCTTGTCAGACAAGGAAATGATAAAAATAAATTTATGCTAGTCCTTTACTTGCCTTCTACGTGGAAAGGAGAAAAGGAGAAGAACCTTTTGGAAAAGTCCTTCATGGCATGTGAACTGGGGCTGCTGCTCTTCCCTGCCTTGGAGAACATAGCACAGCCTCACCTAAGGCAGTCCTAGGTGTATGATGTGCGAAGGATTTGGCTAGGGTTGAGTCTATTACTTCTATGCTGCATTACCAAAATATACGAGGATCAAACTTACTTTCTGCAAGAAAGCTACCCATGGCACTCCCTGGGTCATTCCAGACTAGTACTTGGAGTAATCTGAACTGTCCTTTTAGCTAGATTATAGTTACATTTTTTAAAGCCCTGTTACTAAACATCTTGCACATGGTTAAAAACGCATTGAGAGAGGACCTCTGAACATTAAAAAGACAGAGGAAGTCCAGTGTGTTACTGAAAACAGTAAAAATACTGTAAAAGGGGGCACACAACAGCTGCTGAGACATCTTCTGTCACATATCTTGAAAGTCTGAAGAAAAACTACATCTCTTAGGGCTATCTTCATTTCCAGCTTGTGCAGACAGCAGTAACTACTTGCACTGGAAGTTACAATCTATTTTATGCGAGCTCAAGTTAGAATTCCACTCTGGGATTTTTGTTTATTTTTCCCTTTGCTGCAGAGTGAAAGGAAACTTTTATTTCTTCCTGATGATGACTCTGACATGCCAACGGAGCAAAAGCGCTATCACTCTTGTTTCCTAGAGGAGTTGGGCATCATAGCAATGGCAACTGTACTTCTCACTGCCTGGACTGATGATATAGGAGAAGAAAAAGGCTTCTAATACTTTACCTTCCCTCTGCAAACATGCTCAAATAGCTTGAAACATACTCCAGTACTGATATAAAACGTATTTCCCTTTTGATAAACTGATATTAGTATCAATATGAGTTCTGAACCTTAATCATATTGTTGTCCAAAAAAAAAGAAAGAAATTAAAAAAAAAAAAGACATCAAACCCTAGTTCTGTGCCTGGCATCTGATCGCTAACATTAATGGAATTTCCACACTGCCCAAAACCAACATGCATCTGCTGGTCACTTATTTGATCAGCACATGTCAAGACAAACTTTCCTATGCTTTTGATTTGTAAAGACGGGTCCCAATGGCAACAATCAGAATGGACCTTAGAAACACTAGTCTAAGGACCTTCTCTGTGAAGGATGCTTCGCATACATCTTTTGCACTTCAAAAACTCTCCACCTCAAAAACTGGCCTTAACACCAGTGCCATCTGTTGTGAAGTTTGTTTTATATCAGACAGAGAATGACACAATATTCCTGAAAGTACAAAGAAGTGCTACTGAGGACTGAAAGACTGTCCAGCAATGTTCCTTAAAGGCAACAGTGACTATAACTGAAATAAAAAATGACAAAAATCAACACCTACTATTTGAAAGTCACTGAGAAATGAGGCATGTATTAGGATTCCTCATTAAAAAGCTGGACACACATTCCAGTGACCACAGAAGACTTTATTTGGACAAGCTTGGCATCTTCTTCCCTCACAGCTGAGAGACTCCACTAAAAGCCACGAAAGATCTTCCTAATCACTTATTTTAAATTGGTGACTACTCCTACAACAAAAAAATAAATCTGAAATTTGGGTAATATGTCTGGGAATGAAAGAGTTCTCTCTTCTTCAAGCCTCTTCACACCACCTATGTATCAGCAGTTTTATACAACTGATGGCCAACTGCTTAATTTCCCACACAAAGTCCCATTCTGAAAACCTTCCCACTACTTGAATGGGTTTTGCCTATGTATTGCTGCTATCTGTTTCATCTGGTGGATCATGTTTTGTAATTGCTCCACCAAGACAAAATGCAGAACTACTCTGGAGCTTGAAAGAACAAATACGTTTGACAGAGGTTCAAAAAAAGACTTCTTGGGAACCCGAAGGCAATGCTGCTCGGAAACATTTCAGACCTTACCAGGGCTTTCAGAGAGGCAGTGGGACCAATGATCTCAGATTAAGCTTGTGATGTACACCTTCTTCTAATCTCATTAATTTCCTAGCTTTGCTTAACAGTAGTTTACACACGCAAGAATTGCTGTCTCAGCGCTCAGAATATGCTGAAGCCATTCTGGCTGCTCTACCAATGCATTCTTATACTTGTACAGCTCTTGCACACAAACCATCTGTCATTCAGCCATTCGTGGATGGCATAAATAAATCATTTTTAAAAAGAGGCAAAATGATATCAAGATCCAGCTCTCCACAAAAGCTCTTACTTGTTTCAGTAGAAATGCTGGCCTCTGTTGAAATTTATTCATTCTATTAGTATGGAAGGAAAAGAAAATAATGTAACAGAATAGCTACAAAAGGTCCAACTATCAAATTTTTTCCCAGATCAGGTTATAACTCTGATTGCATATTACTCTCATTGCTAACAGCTTTTGTACAAAACAGCTAAAGGAAACAAGCTTCCATAAGAACTGTGCTGGTTACTTGTTGGGCACGAGCACATTTTTTGTTTCAGAAATATCTTTGTTTCTATTTCAATAAACCATACCCAGCCAACACAGCAACCCTCACATGTTATGTGTTTTTAAATCTAAAAAACATCATTAAATTAATTAGGGTAGTCTTCTTTAAAGACTTCATAAAGGTACTTTGCTCTTTTATTTCTCTCTCTCTACTATTCCCTTTATCAAGCTGTATAGAGTAGAATTTAAAACCAGCTACCACATAGTCTGTTGAGTTTCCCTAGGCGTGACTTTACTTTACAGAATGTATGAGGGTTTGAACACGAGGCGTGCAAGTTTGAACACTAAATTAGGCTTTCGGATCTGCTGATGGTTGATTAAAACTTTCACTGAGTTTAAAGGGTACGTGATGAATTATACAGAACCATTCCCACAGGACATGAAAAACAGATTTAGAAAATAAAAATAAAAAACTCACCCACGATAAAATAAAAATGAAAAATGTCTCAACCACAATTACAGTAAGAATACTGTCCCCCACCCTATGTTAATAGGAATCAGCATAGCCTTCGAGTTCCACTGATTGGCTTTCACCAAGGACTGGGTCTGCAGGGCAAAATCTTCTGCAACATTACTTGTTTTTCATTCTGGTGCAAATGCTCTCTCTGCAATTCACTGGCGCCTGAGCTACAGCTGTGTAGCTAAAAGGCAAAGCAGTGAGCCAGATTCTCCCACTACTTATTGTTTTTAAATTGGTTTATCTTTACTGACTTCAGTGGATTTGCTGTTGAACCACATTAGCCTATTAAACAAGAGGACAATTATGTCCATTGATTTCAATGGGAATTTTGTCTGGACATATGGAGTGACAGCAGAATGCAAGATCTGGTTCTTTATTTTAAAACTATGTTCTTTTTCTCGTTTACTTTCTCATCCCAAAGATGCCCTGACCACTGCACTCCTGATTTCTTAAGCTCTTTTTGGTAGAACTTTGAGATAAACCAGTACAATTAGTATATTTACAATAATGAAAGGAAAGTGCTTGAAAGTTATGTTCTTCTGAAGCCTTAGACATGTAAGTGCAGATTTGCTGGGGTTCTCTTTCAGTCTTTCTGAGAAATCCAAGAAGCAGAGTCTGAGAGTCAATGAGTCATTATCAGGCATCAGTGATGCATCTACCAGAGACTCCCTTTCAGATTTCTCCCCAAATTACAAAACTTGACTGATTTGAATGCTGGAAAAATGAGTGGTTACTTTCTTCAGAGCTGTCCCACAGATTTTCAGCCACGTAAAATTTGACCAATAGCTCTTTGCACCAGATACTTCAGGGTAACATCAGTTAAAATACATAAATACAAACAGCTACAGTGCAAAAAATAAATGCAAAAATAATTGGAGAGAAAGAAAAGCAGATTAATTGGGAAGAGGCCAAATAAGATAGAGCAAGCACAAGTCCAACTGAAAGAAAAATGGTGAACAGAATAACATAAAGAGTCTGGATGGATGAGGCTCTAACAAGGAGACTGATTGATGCAAACGGTTTAGATGATGGGATTTTTTTGCATGCTTATGAGAAGGCCAACACTGTAATCAGACTAAATTAGCATGCACATGGCTGAAAAAGAATATTTAGTCACCTAACATGCATCTGAATGTAATAAACAGTGACAATTCATCATTCGGCGCCAAGAATGATTTGAATCTCTATAAAAGTGAGAAGACCGTCAAAAATGAGAAAAATAATAATTCTAGAGATCATACTGGGTGATAAACAAACACATTCCAACAATAATAATGCTTCATATATTTTTAATGTCAGAGTCTGGCTACTTCACAATCAAAATAAGATATTCTGAGCCACAGCTGAATCTGGGAAAGCACTTCTGCCTTTTTCTGGTTGAAGCATTGTCAGCAGGGAAGATGCACAAGTGTTTCTTGTCAGCCAGAGACCTACACGTGCCCGCCCAAATAGAAACTCTGGATGTATTTTTCAAGAAACCCCTCAGTCAATTTCACAACACTACCAAGAGCTGTTTAACTCCTCTCTTACCTGCACAACAACAACCTGAATGGACACATGATCTGGGAGTCTGATTGGTGCTCGAAAATACTGTGATAACGCAACCAGAAGATGAAGTATTGCTACAAGACTTTTAGCATGAACAGCTGAAAAAGATATTAAAAGCACAAGTTACAAACTGCAAAGTAACTAGGGCACATATTTTTACTTTTTAGAATGTAGGGATTATGGGACTCTTTTCCTCTTGCCACCTGGACCCGGGGGCACTTTTAAGGCATCTTTCCTCTACTGGTCTCCTCCTGCTTCAACAGGTCATGCAAATGCAGCCCAGTCAGTAAATGTGTGTCAGCACCAAAGTGTTACTTTTTGCAAAACGTCTGGATGCCATAGGCTTGTGTAGATGGAAATCTAAAGCTAATCCAAAAGCCAGATTTCATGTACAGCAGTTTAAGTGCTGTCTCTGCATTCTCCTTGCCTTTCCTTTATTCCCTTTATTTCAATAAGGATTTATGGACTATCAGAAAGATATTTTTGTACTCATAACATGCACTTATTCATTTTTAAGTGTCACAGTGTCTGCAGGATGATAAACGAGCCTATTTTGGCAGAGGCCTTAAGCAATAACTTACTAAACTCAATGACTCAAACATTCCTCATGAAGTTATTATAGTTCTTGTTATTGAAGCTTTTTCACAGCAGGTTTCATGTGGGTAGTTAACACTAGCATGACTTACAAGATATCAAAAGCCATACTGTAGGAAATCCTTAATCAAATATCAAACTGTTGGCATGGAAGTGCATAATTTCTAATTCCTATTATTGCCTTTGTTTTTGCATTTATAGTCTTCCCCCAAGTAGTATTCCTAAATGCTCTTTGATGGCTACGCTACAGTGCACTTATGTTTTTTA
This sequence comes from Limnodromus scolopaceus, assembly GCA_028565335.1. Taxonomy (NCBI): domain Eukaryota; kingdom Metazoa; phylum Chordata; class Aves; order Charadriiformes; family Scolopacidae; genus Limnodromus; species Limnodromus scolopaceus. The sequence goes on along the minus strand of JAOXNO010000041.1, from coordinate 57,884,932 downwards.
TACTTGAACTAACCAATAACTACTACCTTATTTCACTGCTAAAGCAGGATCAGATTCACTAAAGTATCCTTCTTCATTATCTTCCAATGCAGGTCTCAACTATGCCGTGGAGATACTCATTCATATAAAATGCAGCACCACTGTCAAATGTTGCTGGTGTGCCAGTGGTCACAGATGAGGTGTTTTAGCAGAACACTAAAAAGATGTCTGTCTGCCTAGCACTGGTGTGTGCTACAGCTGGCTTCAGCTGCTGCTGTCTATCTCTACTTCAGCTCCAAAGCACATGTGAAACATTAAATTAAAACTAGAAGTTAAATTGTCAGACCACTCCAAACACCCTGCCTCCAACTGCATAACAGAGAATGGAAAAAACCTGGGGGGAGGTTGAAGAGAAATGGGGACAGAAAAATCATTGGGACCACACGAAGGGGAAAGTCAGAGACGCCTCATGTCCACTCTTCCTCTCTCAAGCTATTTCCTGTTCATATATTGGTTGTGAATGGAATGGGATACAAAACTGCTCAGCTCAAGACAGGTAGAGGAGCCAGGGAAACTGCTATATATTGCTCAAGGTATTCGCCAGCGTGAAACAATTCTGGATACCAAACTTAAAACAGATTGAGAGGTCTAACTTTCTAAAGCTGCTGATAACGTGCTTTCTGCAACACATATGCATTACAATGTCTTGTGTTGGGCCACTGAAGTAATTTCTGTTAGATATTACTATGTTCATTTTTAATACAATAAAATGGAAGGGTGCAGTCCTAATCTTGATGAGAGTTTTGTAACCAGTATCAGTGGTTCAAATTTAGCCTTAAATGATCAGAAATATTATTCATATCTATGTTGCAAATTTTACACACACAGAGAGTCCTTAGTACCTAACTCTCCTTCTGCTCATCTACTACATTTATGCAGGTACTTGCCCTTTTCAACAAACCAATTAAGTAACAGAAAACCTAAACTGGTATGCATATGGATTTAAAAGCAGAAATACTGTACTTTGACAAACTCTGAAAAGACAGTTATTTAAATTGGAAGTTGAGCACCAGCAAAGAGGGCAGAGTGTACCACATCTGGAAGTGCCCTGCAGAGCAGCTCCTACCATAAACACCAGGTTTCAGCTTTCCCTTATCATTGGATATTTCAGAATTCCAGATAGCAGCTATAAACTCTCAGCTGTCAACAAATGAGGACAGCATAGAAAACACATAGCTTACAGTCAACGTTCCATTTAATGCTTCTTGGAGGGAGCTTAAGGGTTTCATTGATCTTTTCAAGCACTGTCTGTAACTTCTGTTTCTGAGCAATTTCAGACTGAGTAACTTCAGCAACATTCAGCTTCTCACTTTCAAGTTTCTCTGAAATGATAATAGAAGAAAAAACAGAAGAAAAAACATTGTTAACTCCATGAAGAATATAAAGACATTCTGTGCACCCAGCTGTACATTCAAGAGATATTAGACTTTCTAGTTTTAAAATTATACGCTTTTTCTTTCAGAGCCACTTTCCCCGACACATCTGAACTCCTAAGATATAGTTCACATTTTCCCTTTATTTACCCATTGCCAAGGGGAAGGTGAAGTACTAATGAAAGGCACACCACTGGCTAACGAATATTTGCTGCAACTCCCTTTAGGGCACACCAGGCTCTGAGGTAAGGCCCATTACTCCTGTTGCTACTGGATAAAGGGTATTCTGTATGCAAGTGGCTTGTCCAGCAGACCAGCAAACCTAGGAAGTGGATAACAACTTTTAAGAAGATTCATTTCATCAGTTTCAGCCTCCTGGCTTCTCCATCAGACTCAGGAGATTTTAAAACTTTACTTGGCCCATTTGTGATAAAAGTGAAGTGACATCATATTCATAAAGGTGGAGGATACACCCAAGAAATGCGAACAAGTATTTCTGGAGGTACAAAACCAACTAAAACCTTGGGCAATTTCTTTCTATGAAACCACAGCCCTTTTCTGCAATCAAAATTTGCAGTACATTTTAAACTACTTTATGAAGTGGTCTGTAAATAAATAGTACAGATTGCTAGGTATATACATATATGGCTTAGTGTTCACTGTTCAATAGTAAGCAAAGAAAATTTAGCAGTAAAAGCTCCCTGATAACAACACTAGAAACGAAATGCTTGGTCGCCTATCAGTTTACTTCTATGAAAGAATATCTCATTAAGCTTGGTAAGAGCTGATTTTGTTCTCTTCAAAGTCAACTGAATATCTTCCCAAAGAGAGTGAGCCTGAGCTATCAATCTATGAATCCTGCCTAAGAGAATGCTGTCTCCATGGGTTTCTTATACCTCTGCAGAAATCAGTTTGTGCATAATCTCACAACAAGAACAAAGTCTGTAATTAGCATAGACCTGATCCACAAGAATTAAAGGTAATGGAAGAGATTCCACTGAAATCAGTAAGTGCTGGATCAGTAGACGCATATTTAGACTCAGGCTGTATCTGATATGCATTTTTTGGATTTTGGGTGAAGTCACTGGAGGTCTGTCCATAAGAATCAAATTGCTCAGTCTGGGGCACATCCATTCCACCACAATAGCTTAAACATTCATAGAAGGGAATAGTCTGTGCAGTCTTTATTAGAAGTGCTCACATGATGTTTCAAGATTCATTTAAGATACTGAAAAGAAATTTACTGGAGACTTTATGAGCTGTAATAACTAAGAAAATGGCTTCCAAGCCAACAGTTAAAAAAGCACATGCCAGCTCTGCATTAGCAGTTTCTTTTCTCTATCTGTTTCTCAGCTGAAGCTCAGTTTGCAGTCCACTGGGTATCATTACCTCAGTAACGTTAAAAGCCAGACATCAAATCAGAAAGAAATTTCAACCTTCCAGAGGAACTTCGCGATGTGGACAAACTATAGTATGGAACCAGCAGAGATTAAAAACATCCACTGTTATACTGAAAATATCCTTGCCTTCAAACTTACTTTCCACTTGTAACATGGTTAAGTTTGTACAGCACATATGCAGATAATAAATTTAATTGGAGTGAATACTGTTTCCAAGACAAGAACACTCCCTCCCTAGCACCCCAGGTAGGCTTTATGCTGTTCTCATCAACTACAGAGCACCACACATTGCACTGTAGCTATAAGGATTGTGCATACAGCCTGTTGCTCAAGGGTCTCATAATACAATGCTATTTTTATATCACTTAGTGGCATAAATGTAAGATGATACCAAGGCTCCTAAGTAGGAACAAGTGATCCACTTACTGACAAAGTGCTCCAACAGCATGCACATATATTTTTTCTTACCAAATAATTTCTGCAATACTTGTCCATCATACAGGTCTTCAGCCAAGTCTTTCACAATAATCCTCTCTCCTACCAACACATCATTAATCCAGTCAATTAATACCTATATGGGAAACACAAATTTGGCAGCATTATACACTATTCATTTACAATTTAAAACACATGTCATTTTGTACAATGATGAAAATATTTAGCAGAAAGAATACCAAAGCTGCAATGACTCAAAATACAATCAGTCTGAAATGCCATCAGAAGAAAATAGGAAGGCGTTAGGAAGGAGTTAGGAAGGACTCTTCTAAGGTGGCTGTGTCAATGCACCACAAGATCTAGACAAATACCGGATTGAGGCAGATTCCGGAGTGAAATCTGCCCTTTGCTTTCAGTAGTATTTTAACATTTTATTGTGAGGCAAAAGGTGTTGAGGTCAATTCTAATGAAGCTTCCTCTAAAGTTCCAACCCCGAGAATCACAAAGACTACAAGTGAAGTCAGTGTCATCTTAGATTGGGGGTGCGATGGGATTAAGAATACGGATTTAGGATTTTAATCCAAATTCTTAAGTCTGTCTGTGCCATATCTAGAAAAAGATACTACCACAAATGACCTGCCCATTTCACTGCGATGTATACACTATGTGGTTTCATTTAATTAATACCTAAACAGTGCTTTGAAGTATTCAAAGGAGAGAGGCAGGGACAGCATTAAAAAATGGTTTCACTTTCCTGAAAGTGTTTACATGCTTTTCATTACCTTCATTAGTTCTTGTAATTTTGGGTCATTTCTTGAATTTGGATCAACCATTGTTCGGACTTCATTTTCCTCTGGAAGGTTTAAAAGAAAGATATTAGAAACCATTACAGGCATGACACTTTATTTTACATCAAGCTTTTATGTTGAGATGTAAAATTGTTGTGAATTACCTAGCATAGTGTCCTCAGGGTCTAGTTCGAATGGAATTGGACTGAGAGGTAAGTTAATGGCATTTATTCCTTCTTCCTGTAATTCAGATACTAGGAAATAAAAAAGAAGAGCTTGGTCAAATTTCAATTCAATTTTACTTACTATTTCACTCTTGTTGAAAGTAGCATTAATTGTCTTAATTTCTTTATAAGAACATGACTCCATTAGATGTGCCACTAGGTGTAATTACAGCAATAAAATATAACTAACAAAAATGGGAGGCCCAGCCAACAAACCTTTACTTGTATGAGTAGATTTTTCATGGATAATGGTACTGGAATCAATTCAATTTCCTCAAATCTTTTCCAGTATAAGGCCCATTGTCCTCAAATTTTAAAAAGCTCACTTGCATTCTAATAGTCCTGATATTTTAACACTAATGAATCATTTTAGCTGAGGAAAATTACTATTGCTCTCAGCTATGTCACCCTTGCTCTGGTGATGCTTCAAGTTTAGCTACTTGAGAGGAGTTGGGTCTGGGTATATATCCAACACAGGAGCTGCCAGACTGATAAAACTATTTAGGACTGAAGGTGCAGTTACAGCACACGGCTCTCTCTGTTATTCAGGTCAGAGACCAGCTGGAGCAGACTGGGATGCTTCTGGTCTGTGTTCTTGGGCTTTCTTTAGCAGAAACCACAGCAGCAGGACACAGGCGTAAGACGATGAACCCTCAAAAGTACTGACTTAGTGTGGAGTCCAGACACAGATTGAGAAAGAACTTGGACGTGGAAATGGAGAAGTAAACCAAAATCCCATAGTCTGGAGCTGCATGGTTGTCAGGAAATATGGACAAGCTCCTACTCAGACCTGATATTGCAAAAATCAATGTTCTTGTAATACGTGCTCTGACAACATAGGAACAGAGAGACCCAGAGAAGTGTAAAAGCAGTCCTGCCATTAGTTCTGTACTACACAGGTTCTGTACCTGGTACAGTACAGAGAAACATCATACATGCCTCTCGGTGACCCAAACTTTAATAGGTTGCAAAAACAAACCACTTCCTTCACTGCCCAAACATGTTTCCATAACAGAAGAGAATAAATACAAAAAAACCAATACACTAATCCTACCACAATGGAAGAACATATAGCACTGTGCAGGGAGGGTAACCCACTCAGGTGATCAGACAAGTTTGTATCCGCTTTGTAACCAAGAAATCAGTGCAAACCTGATTTACCAAACCAGGAAAGAGGCTCGCTGTCTTACAAATGACAAGTAAGTAATGTTGTTTTGACCACCAATTTTCCAGTGTGCAGACCTTCAATAAAACTGGTTGTTAGCACAACCATTCTGGTTGGAGTTTAAACTCAAATAACTGAATTCAATCATCCTGCATGTGTCCTGAAGATTCAGGTTCTGACATGAACTAAAATATATGATTGACATGCAGATGCAGATTCACCATCTAACATGTCAGATTTACTACCTGAAGCTTTCCTCATTTTATTCTGAAAATTACAGAAACAATTTAGGTTCAGAGAAAACAGAAAAGCAAAAAGTGACAGTAGAGATGGTGTGTTTTGATCCTGGCCCCGTGACTGCCTCATAAGTTAGCTTTTGGAAAATAGTTTTACTTCTCTGCCTTAGCTTCCTGTGTGCAGTAAGTGCAACTATGTTTCACATGAACACTATGATAATTAGTCAGTTGGTGTGATAACAGTACTTAAAACTTTCCAAATATTTTCTATGCTTTGTGAAATGTTTTGTGCTCCGCCAGATGAAATGTCTGTGCACATTTCAAGAGTCTGTGTAGCTGTATTCAGGCATCTATGTAAGACTCACAGCAATAATGGCTGTTAAAATGCTTATTACTTTTAATTGTACAAAAACAACTTTGAAAAGTCCACTAACTTCAATACTGAAACACTAGCTTCACTCCATACACTCACCCTGCTTGTGTATCTGTAAAATACAAATACTGAGCAGCTCTACAGAGTTATAAAGTAATGTTGACAATAATAGTTCCCTGGATCATTGTATATGCTCTAAAACTGATGGCTGAGAGCAATGGACCAAATTAATCCCTCATGTAACTCCATTGAGTTCTGAGGAGTTATAGCAAGGATGAATTTGGTCTAGCATGTACAATCTCAGGAACTGTTTACACTTAATGGCAATCTTTTGAACTGCTGGCACTTCTTAGAGAAAATCACTGTTGGTTTTATTAACCTCTTTGATTTATTTTTTTTTTTTAACTTTGGTTCAAAATGGTTATGGGCATAAAAATGTCAGTGGATAGAAAACTTCCATGTGTTCTGAAATGTTTAGTTCATGGAGGACTTCAGCACAAAGGTTCCTAGGCAGAAAACGTTTCTTCACATCAATCCCAAGAGGGAGCTTAGTTAATAAAATCTGTTCAAGCCAACTGGCTCCACTGAGCTCTCCCATCCCGTAGGGCTGGATGCTCTGCTTGGGGCAAAGACACACTAGAGGAAGCAGTCAGCTCATTCTCCTAGTGAAGGACAGTGGGGAAAGCTTTTCACTCCTCTCTCCAGGGAGCAACCCACGGGCAGAGCTCACTGACGCTTCTCCAGGGAGACCAAGTGAACCCTTCAAGGCTGAATGTTTTGTAACATTCTTTACAAGGCCTACCGAACCTCCCAATATTTGTCCTCCAATGGGCACAACTATTACATTCTACTTTTAATAACATGACCTTCATCATATTATCAGAGTTTCTGAAAATAAGAGAAAGCAAAGAAAAAAACCCCATCATATCTTTGCATGGAAAGGAAATATAAAATACAAAGAAAATAAAAATAAATATACATGAGAAATGAATACATTCATCCATTCTAGAATGCATTGCAAGTGTTATATTTATTGCACAGCAGGGGCCAAGTCCTGCTTTGCTGTACACAAGTATACACAAGTGGTGGTTTTGCTCCCCCAAGTTACTCACCTGAATCGTATAAATTTCTCACACCTGCCCAGCCCATGTGCAGAACCTACCCACACCACCTCCAGATGATCCAAATATCCCAGATAGATCCAGTTTGCCAGACAGGATAGCTCCTCCTCAGCCAATGCATTCTGCAGTGCACAACCCATGCCCAAGATTGATATTAGTCCCATAGTAAAGACTTCCCCTGCCTTCCTGTCCCCTACAAGCAGAAAACATGATGGAGAAACCCTGAGCCTGATAGCATCTTTTTCATTTCCTTCTTAATACTGAAGAGAAAAGATTTAACTACAGATTAATACTATTAAAAGGAGCAGGTAAGAACACATGCATTAGATCAAGTTGTGCGTAAAGGGAGAGAAAATACATTATGTAGTACAGCCTCACTTTCTAAGAATTTCCATCAAAAAAGTTCCATGACAAACCACTATTATACATTTAGGTGTTTATAGAGGAACCACAAAAATGTGATTGAGGTTATGAGTTTGCATACCACAGTTTTAGCGGAGGAACCCATTTTTCAGCTGCATTTCTTTAATTTGTTTTAATTAACTTTCATGAAAATCACTTCAGCAATTTAGTATTTTAATGAAAACAAAGTACACAGGTTTGGGACACTTTTTGCAGGAGCTGAAATTAAAATAACCTAATTTCTTTAAATACTTTGGGGAATTACCTGGAGCATCAGTGAGAGCTCCACTCTGAGTCTTACAGTGTGAAGACCCAGGAAGGGAGGAGAGGACATGGCTGCAGCAGTTCATCTATACCACACCAGTTGCTAAGAGTCAGACCGCTGCACTGGGACCTGTAGCAGTTCCTCTGAAGGACAACATGCACAGAGGTGTCTGCTTGACATCAGGGATGCTTGGCCACTGGATGACTTAAGAGCACTTTTCTGTTCTCATTCTCTGCTGTGGCCCAGATATCGCCCAGCGCATCGACTACCATGGAGCTTGTTCTTGTGTTGCTTATACTGGCATGATAAGGGACTTTATCCTTTTGGACATGAGAGGAAAATCTAGTCCTTTATGTATTTTTTACAGTCACCATGCTGAGTGGAACTGGGGGTTGAACGTACTTCTAAAGCAAGACCCTTAAAAGCAACAGTTAAACATGGCCCAGACAAACCTCTATGGACTAGCAACGTGAAAGTCCCAGTTTTAACTCTGCATACGGAATGGATGCTTCTCCTCAGACTTCTGATTCAGTTCCACATGCCAAATTTGTTATGATGTAATCAAGAGTAACTCCACTGCTATCAGCTGTCAACAGTCTTCCTCCAATCATGCCAGCACCAAATTTGGCCCCAGAGCTGGGGAGCCCACAAGCTTGCATCAAGAGCAACTACAGCAGCTATTTTAAACTGGATAGAGTTCTTACTGGTTTAGATGCTCTAGGATTACAAGGTCATAAACCTATGCTATCAAATCCACACCGGCGCTCTGAGCCAGACTTTGCCCTTTGATGCATGCATCCAACTGCCATTGAAACCGTTGGACGCCAAGCACATCTGAAAGTGGAGTACTGCCCATACGGTTTAAATTGGCTTAATTCCTCTAGTACATGCAGCCTGTTGCTCCACATTGTATTTATTAGACAGTTTCATTTGGGTTTTTTACTTGTTTATTTTGTGTGCTGAAGGCTTTTTGCTGCCCTGTTTAGTATTCAGGGCTTAATGTTATTCTGATTTGAATAAAACACATCTTATTATTTAACTGAGCTCAGAAATGCCACATCACCCAATGCACTCTCTGTGGTTTAGACGTATTTTAGCATATCTATCCAAAGAATCATAAAATAAATACAGCAAGATGTAGTGTTAACTGGTCTCTCCTCTGAGTGCTACAGCCATGTCTTTCCATATAATTGATTCCGTACATACAAAACTAAAACTACTCAAGTACTACAACACTAATGGACCAATTCTGAAAGTTTGTGATTAACTATAACCAAACCCTAGTGTTGGAGAACAGTGACACAATTCTTTTAACCTCAATCTTTCAAAATTATAGGAGATTTAAATATATGCATGTACACCTACATAAATATATACATACACATTTCTGCAGTTCTTTAACTTCCTTTCTTCCGTCAACATAAGGGTTTTCAATTCAAGGCCTTCTCTGTCATTTTTAAGGTTTTAAATGGTTTGTGGGTTGTTTTTTTTTGTGGAAGCTGAGATTTGTTGACATTCATGTGACTGCAGGAGTTTAAGCTTTCTATAAAAAGTCAAAGGACAAACTACCTGATATAATAAACTACTACGGTAGACAGTAGCTTTATGTGCTGTGTCTCTATCTGCAGCTACTTTTTCCTGGAAGAGGCATAACTTGGAAGGATAACTGCAGACATCATATTGCCAGAGTAACACCGGATATTTGCATATACACCCACATTCAAAGATGCATGCATATGCTGCATATGTTTATGTATGTAGCCAGAAATTACAGCCTGTTTAGAAAAATGCTCATTTTCAATAAGAAATGTCTTTACTACTCTTGTACAGAGATATCCACTCAATTAAAGTTGAGCCAAATTTAAATGAATCAGGTATTTACTGGGTACAAATTTCTGACAAATGCTCATGACGTTGATGGCTTGCCTTTGTAACCACTTTTGCAGAAGAACAGCTTTACTACTTCTACTGACTTGATAGTCTGCAATGCAGACTTGAGTGCAAATGCCTGTATCCACACAGATTTCAGTGGATTTATGCTGATTTATACCAGCTCACTGGCTCAGTGTGATTCCTATTCCTCCTCACATACTCCAGATTAATACTCTGATATAAATCAAGTGGAGTAATTCTGAATTTGTACTAGTAAACGTGAGAAGAGATATAAATGACCTAAGACGGCCAGAGAATAAGAGAAAAACCAGCAAAAGCGTTTTCAAAAAGTCCTAGTTTAGGCTTTTACAGAATGACATTATTTAGTCAAGCAAACTTATGCAATTGCTTTCTGGGCCATCCATCCAAAATGTTATTTTCTAATGCTTGTGTGTGTGCATCTTATAAGTCTACAAAGGGAAAAGAAAATATTAATCTAAAATGGTACTGCCTAATTTTCTTGACTACGTAATTCATTCAATATGGATTTTGGCAGCTCAGCTTTAACTCCAAAACAAAAGAAATCCACACAAAGGACAATAAATCTGCATTACACATGGTACTAAAATGATCCAATGGATTTATAGATGTTTACAAGTTTGCAGAGTGTGACACAGCGTCCACCAGAAATTTGATATTCACAGCACAAAACATCATAAACATATGTCTGCAACTACAAAGGGGCCTTTTTATGTGGGGATCATTGTTAAAATTGTCTTCAGAACATAAACCTTAAGTTGTAAATGCTACTCCCCATTTATTCTCCGAGACATAACAAATGAGGAAAGAAAAGCAGAGATATGTTTGTAATTGAAAATGTTTCTCAGGAAATGATCTGTACAGGAACATCATTCTCATTCCATTAACTGCTGACTCCAAGCCAACCATTTGTAAAAGTAAATAAATATGCAAACTGGCTGACAACAGTGTGCCTGCCTTTAATGTTACTGCATTAGTACCCAGTTTCCAAAAAGAATCTATTTTCTTTTCTCATTTCTCCATTAAACCAAACATGGCATACACACAAAAGAACGGGAGAAATGCTGTTCACAAAGAAGAATGGGAGAAATGCTATAATTTAATTTTCATGTATGCAATACAAATTAAATGCTTATTGCCTTGAACTTTCTTTAAAGTCCAAAGATACCCTGAAGTACCTCAGTGACTAGCTTGCTGTTCCTTTCTTTTTTGAAACTAGCAAGTGAAAAAACCCTCTACCGCTTGACAGATCTCTGATCTGAGTAGGTAACAAACAACAACAAAACATGGAGCAAACTCAATCCTTTTAAAAAATATACATTATTTTATTGGCCATGTAACAAGTAGCTTCATTAAGCTTTACATGCTTTCACGTTTCATTTGGGATGAAGGTTCTTTCTCAGAATTTTCCAGTAGTTTCTAAGAGGTAAGAAGTGGTGCAGGGTCAAGCTAACACAGATGCCAGTCGTTCCATTCATTCCTTCACAACACATCCTCTCAACACATCTTTTAGAATACATAAGCAGTATTTGCAGATGTTTTGAAAAGCCTGTTGCCCTACAGAGTGTTTAAAATATCACTGAAAAAAACAAAACCAAAAGACAGTGTTGGGAACAAATGCAGACAGGAGTTCAAATGACACTGATTCTGTCACCCAATGACGAACAAACCATGCATATGGGAAATGCTGTAACCATTCCAAGGCCTTATCAAAATGTGTGATGTTGAATCTGATCACAGCCTGAAAACTTCTCAAACAGCCTCAGATACGCTGCTGGGGTCTTCGTGCAAAAGATACCTACAGGTTGTTAGCTGATATGCATGTGGTATCGCTAAATACAAACAATATTATTAAAACAAATTCTTTGACAGCTAAGATTTCCAATTTATTAGGATATTTATTGCGGTATCTCAGAACTGATTTATTGAGATCTCAGAACTACATGGGGTGCTTGGGGCTACATAGAAACCAAAGAGAAAGTGTTTTTATCCTCCTCAACAATATTTTTATCAATTTCTTGAGTTGTAACAAATCTGCAGGTAGCAACATCCAGAACAGAGTCAGACAGACCTCTTGGTGTAGTTCTAACCCTAACCAAGGGTAGACAATTGTTCATCCAATATGCTTACCAGTTTGCTGCAACTACTTTTTCCAAAAAACGTTTTTTTTGTGGCGTGGAGAAACTGATTTTCTAGGACTGACTTGCCTTGTTCTCTGAATCACCAATCAGCTAATAGTAGCTGTTCCAACATCAACAAGAGGCACCCGTGCAGAAAAGACAAAACCAAAGATCTGTTCCAAGAAGTCTTTCCCAGCTCAACAAGTTCTAGCTATTCCTAAGGGAAAACCCAAAAATAGTTCTTAGGAATGTGAGGGCACACTAGTAGCAAGCCGAGGATTTCCTGAATTTCTTGCCCTTTTCTTCTTGTGTATATAAGCCTTGTTTTTGAAGGAGAACAAGAACTAAGTGTCAGATCTACTGCATCTCAATAATCTAGATGGCTGCTTCTTCTTGGAAGAATTAGAAAAATGACTACATTTACTGGAAAGATAAGTTCCTTTTCAAGGACTGTGAACTGGTTTATGTATCACACATGGCCACTATTTTCAAACTGTACTTCCTAGAGCTACTTGTGTTTTAATATAAACATCTGGTCATCTTCAAGGAATGACTTTGTAACAAGGGATCAAAAGATTTGTAGTAAGTTAGCCAAGTACTTCTACATTCCAGAAGGAAAAACCAAAACCAAAACCAAAACCACCTTAATACCTTCTGAGAGCTCCTCATGCTTCAAGATCTTACTTTGGTATCACAGTCACCCAAGATAAAGTTTGAGGGTGATACTAAAGCTGGACAAGTAACTAACACAAGGACGATGGGAGCAAGAGTGACACGAAGAAACTGGATACAAAACAGCAGATGTATTACTTATTTGCATAACAGGTAGCTTGCAGTCTATGCTTTGGTACCTTCTGCATCAATGCTGAGCATCTAACTCTAGTTCTCAGATTCAGTACATCAAATGAGAATTGGCCTGTGACATCTAATTCTTTTCCCCCCCTCCATTTTAAAGATTTTCAATTTCTCGCTATGTTTAATATTTGTGCCTAAGACACAGATGGTTTCTAAAAGTCTCTGCAGCATGTCCTAGGGAATTGAAGTTTCTTGTCAAGGACAGAATCAGGATCTAATTTGGGAATTGGGACCTAAAGACAGGCCTTCAACATGGAAAAACTAGGCTGTGGCTTTGGCTGGATCAACAGAAACCCAGACACATTCTTAAAGAAAATGGGCTGGATTTGGTGAAGGGCAGAAAATTGAAACCTTAAAATGGAAAAAAAATATATCCTCTGGCATACTGAAGAGTATACTACCCTTTGGGGTTCTCTTGACCAATGTGGAGGTTAGCATGCATTTGACAGCAGAAAAACTTCAGGTTGAGGCCGTTACAGAAAGGACTACAGAAAATGTAAACTTGTTTCCCCATCCTTATTTCATATGAGTGTGCATCATTAAGAGGCACATCTGATGTGTGGAAGCCCTCCTGTTCTTACCAGCCATACAGTGTGAAGGGTCATTTCAGGGACAGAGAGGAATAAATTAGGGTTGTGGCAATCCCCAACTAGAAGGAGTACTTCAGTCAGCTGGCATAAATCACAGTGTGGTGTGATCAATAGTATGGCTGCGGTATTCTCCTAAAACACATTTACACCAAAATGTAAGATGATGATGCAAGACAGGACCTTGATAGCACAAACTGGAAACTATGTTTTGCTTAGGCAAGCAGAGTTAGTTCTCAATTTGCACAGGAAATAAATCAACACTTTCCAGTCTAGGTTCTCAAAATCCTTAATCAGAATTAATTAGTTTAACTTCCCACCAACAGAAGAAAATAGCATTATCCCCATTCTGCAGCACAGAAAGTGATGCACTTCTAGATTAAAGGATACATTTACATGTTTGCTTTCTGGAGACACAAATTCACTTGTAAAATGGAAGCTAGGCACTTAAAAATACAGCCTTAAAAACCTGTCTACTATGTTACACTTCGCCTGATGCAGAACAGAGAGGAATATACGTACCTCTTGTTTCCCAAACCCCTATCTTAGCAAAGAAAACACACTTCTTTTCATATAATTACTGGCAATGATTCTCATCCAGCCCTGTGCCTTGCCCTTCACAGGTACTTCCTGGTACCCTCCTGAGCATTCCTGATCTTGCTCATTTCCTTATAAAACTCAAACAGCTGCTCCAACTTCCAAATGTCCTGTCTCAAAAAAGTTACCTTACTGAACTGTTCATCTGATTATGGCGTTCACATGTTTCTTATCAGGATACAAGTTGCAAGCAATGTAAGCACCAGCACTGTAAGGGTAAACCACAGCTCTGAACTTCACGTGCATTGCAACCATCTTTTCCAACAGATCTCAAACAAGCTGTAAGTTCAGAGCAGCACTTAATACCACCTGTCAAGAGCTGTCAGGCAAGGGAAAAAACTCTGTGTAAACTCCTACCTGTTAAATACGTTTCATGGGTTGCTGTCATTACCAATATATTGATTTCAGCATGCGAAACACTCATACCAATAGAAGCTATGGCTGTATTTCCTACTTTGCAGGTGAACACACCAAAAATCACAATTCAATCACCCAAGTAAATAACCTTAAAAGGGTTTTACTTCATAGCACTAACACATTCAGAGGTTCCCAGAAATAATGTGCAGCCTTCAGTTGTTGATGTCATAAATGAGTTTATGTTAATATTCCTATTAGAAAGTGTTTAGTACTACAAAATTTTCATTTTAATAAACATGAGTATTAGAACGAACTTACTGCCATTTGAAAATGGCTATTCTCAAGCATGTCTTTGATTACACATGACATTTTTTCCTGAGTGGAAATTCAGCTGATAAAAATTACTATTTTCACACTGGATCCAGTATTACTTAAGGGCTGAATTTGTAACAAACTGAAATTAATAGAAACACATACTCTTACGAAATACCACATATTGCAGAAAAATTTTCATGGAATAACATTCAAAATTAACAAACTACTGTGTTTTCTTCCTGAAAGAAATGTCCTGAAATAACGTCTGACAAGGGCAAGAAGAAATTAAACTCCCATTCTTACCTTGAAAATATTACAAAACAAAAATATCTACCATTGCAAAATTAAGAGGTCAGAAAACAATACTCCTAAACTATCACAGAAACAAAGATGAAAAATAACTGAATGAGTCGGTCTAGTCTCCTACCTTTAGGACAAAATGCTCCACAGCCCATCGTAGGGTCGCTGGGCCACCCTCATAGTGCATCACAGGGAAAACTGCAGTCTTTAAGGTGTCTGAAGCCCCTTGCTCTGCAGGCCCCTTTGCTGCTGCTCTTCAGAGAAGCTGTATTAGCTTTAGAGCCTGTTTTCCAACAGAATGGTCCAAGCACATCACAACTCTCAGCTCAGAGCATCGCTTCAGAACAAGTGACTGACTGCCTATATAATTTAATATGATGCCACATGAGACTCATAGACCATCTGCAAAAGAAACTAAATCTGCTTTTTGCAGCTTGGTAAGTTGCACTCTGAACGCTGGGATGCAGTTTTCACTGCATGCTTTTGTTATCAGTTGAACAAAAACCTCAAACAGCAAGTGTAAAGCACATGTTTTTACCAACCTCATAGTTCATTTCTGCTGTGGGTAACTTGTACCTTTTACCCTTGGAACTGAACGAAGTAACAATTCCCCTTAAAGCACAGGAAAGGTCTGGGCACAGAGATGGCAATATTAGAAATAAAATTTCCTTCTTTTTTCTTTTTTATTTTTTTCTGTGAAACAAAGGTTGGTCAATAAGAGCTACAGAATCCTTGAATCCTGTTGCCAGAATTGGGATGCACATGCGATATTACCAAATTCTGGACTTGTTCACAGTACTCCTTTGCCTATAAATACTTCCCTACTGAAATAATTAGCAACACTCACATGGAAGGAGGACTAAACTCTAAAACAGGCAAAAGCACATAAAAAGCAGAGGAAAGGAGAGGTATGAGCCATCAAAAGAATAATAAACTACTGGTAAGAAATGAGCTAGTTTTATGGGCTATGGGTCCTTCCAAAGAGGGACAGTAATGAAAAGATAATCTAAAGCAATTACTCGGACTAAAAATCAAATTACTATGAAGTTTTCTACAGACTAAAACCTTTCAGAAGCTGTAAAATGTTTAAGTGTCTGTTTCAACTTGGAGCAGGATGAGGGAAGTGACACATCCCTGGCTCACTTCTAAGTCATGGAAAGTGGCTACCTTTCTAGTTTCCAACTGAACTTCATTTAAAATACCAGTGCCAAAAGACAAGTATGGAGAACTGAGAGGTATATTATTGTTTAGGCTTATTCAGCTGTGCTACACAACATTCCTCTCCCAGGTTTTGTATCAGGTGTGATTCCTTGTAGAAAAGGACAAGGAGCTCTCATCACTATTCTGAAACCACATTCTTTGCCAGTTCTAAGCAGTCTCTGATACACATCGGTCTGCAGGTACTGGGTCACTCCTCAAAGCAGCCTTCCCCCGCCAACAGTACTATTTCATGCTGTACTCAGAAGTAGTAACGGGGCTCACCCCATTCCGATTCCTGGATTCCCATTGCTTTCTGGCACTGGGAAACTGGATTGCTGAACTGCTGAATAACAGCATTCAATTACAGGACAATACTGAGGTGGTAGTTCTTTATCAAGCTTCCTTTTCTTAATTTCTGAATAGAACCATAAGTGTCCCAGATACTTTATTATGGCAATCCCATCTGGGAGGTAAGTACAGCTAAAGGAAAACCACGCTCCACTTGAAATATCAAGGAGGATGCCAAAGATGATTACTTGTTAAGAAAATTCACAAAGTCTGAAGCTACAGCAACCTGCATCATCAATTCATTAATTCAACCTATTTTATAAGTGATTATTTATACCTATTTATAAAGTGGCACTATTTTGCATGCTTAAAAGTAGCTATTTTACAAAAATAGTAAATAAAAGTGGTTTTCTTTATGATGAGTTTTTGTACCTACAGTAGTAGCCAGAAGATCAGGCCCAGGTAAACTGTTCTAATAGGTATAGTTACGGTAGAGTAAAAAAGCTCTAAATGAGCTAAAGCAGAGCTGCCTTCTCAGAGGGCATAATATGGCAAAAAGTTGACAATAGCAGTTCTGAAGTGCATAGCTTTGGGACCAAGTACAGGAATTTCTAACCATACTCTGTAATCCATTTTCACTTGCCACAAACATAAATTCAAGCAGGATTTCTAATTCCTGTAATCTAACAACACCACCACCACCACCATCATTCAAAAAGCCTGTGTACCTCCCCCTTGCCTCAGCAGAGATCACTGCAGGGAAAAAACAGCACATTGGTAAGATACTTTGGGCCTAGAGTTTCCCAAACTGTTCCTAAGAGTTCACTTTCAACCCCACAATTTTCAGCCTTGTAAAAACAGAAGTATAGCCAGAGAGGACTAAAGTCTTTTTCAAGCGGTTTTGGCCATCAATACAGGAAACAATTCAAAGGCAACATGACACTGATAGCTTAATTTGTGAAAATGGATAAATACCGTATCTGCCACATAGCACATTAACCCATGTAACAAATAAATACAGAAATAGCACTGCAATACTTGGTTAAAAGGTTTTGGTTCACAGAGGAGGAAATTTAATTAAAGCATGTAATGTCAATTACTGTCATTTGTAATTTTATTTTGCTTCCCTAGAAACAATACAGATGCAGGATTCTAAAGTTACCTGCATGTTTGATGCAAATGGGATAAAATTATCTAGGTTCTGAGAAAATCCAGATAGTAGTAGGAAAAAAAATGCATTTTTACCTAACCTCATTCATGGATCTCCTTCAAAGTGTTGATTACATGAGGACTGCCATGCCTCCAATTTAAACATATAAGCCAACAACCCAGACCTAAAACAAGACTTTTATGTTTAAAAAATTGTGTTAAGTCATCAGAAAGGTTGGGAGGGGAGCAACTGCCTAATTCTCAGCTACTGCAAATGGGCACAACCTTACTAAAGCCAACAGAATAACATTGATTGATATCAGAAGAGAATTTGGCTTACTGTTAATAATGATTGATTTCAATTGGAAAATTACAGGGCCAGGTCCTTAATACTTCTGTCTCCTTCACTCTGCCTTGTGCAAAAGTGACGGAGACCTAGGAGCCACATAGAAGAAGCCAAATATCTCATTACCACAGGAATAAACATTGCCAAATCTCGTCAGTCCTTCTTGTTTGCCATACACAATGCACTACAGTATCAGCATCCATTTTTGTTTCTACACAAACTGCTTTTCAGCAGTAGAGCTCAGTGCTGCACAGAAGCATCCTACCCATAGAGTATTATGTTGAAGTCAGGAAATAACACCAGAAATGGACAAATTAAACTTACCATTGGTGAAATACATGTCAGATATATCTCTTGCAAACTATGATCAGAGCTACTACTAGGATCAGCAGGAGGAAATCTGCTGTAAAGAACTCCAAGCCATTTCCCTTTAAGTATCACCACTTCTAAATAACGCAAGCATCCTGACTTTGAAAAAAATCGTACTTTTCTCAACAGTGTAATGCTACAGTAAAATGGTGATTAGAATTATAGGAAAGAGCTAATAAAAGAAAGATGAAACCAATCAGATGCTTTCTTATGTCTCCAAATGATACACATAAATCGTGTCTATCAGGTTCCCCCAAGCTATTTCAGGAGTATGCAGAACACAAAATGAGGCAGATTCATTACAAAAAGTCTAAATCTAATCTACTTGAATTTAAAATGCCAGGAATCACATAAATGGTAGATAAGAAGACAGAACTCATATGTTATACATAAGCAGAAACAAGAGTCATACAAATTGGGAGTCACATAAAATGCTCAGTTACTAAGAAATTACAGGTCAGATCTCTGGCAGTGCCAAAGTCTACTAGTGTACAACTGCAGTGAGGAAAGAGGTGTCTCCAAACTGCCTTCGTACCTTCCCCAGTCCTCAAAAGGATGATATGGGACTAGCATCTGGGATTTCAGGGGTGGTATGAGTGACACGGTTTTGGCACTGAAGGTCTCATAGCACTGCTATGCTTTCCGAAATCCATCGGTGGAACTCTCCAAAAAGTTCTTTTACTTTTCACAGTCCACTTACATGAGGACATGCGATACGAAGCTTTTTGCATCCTAGGTCGAGATTTCACCATGCTGAGGAAACCTTCAGCTGTTCCGACAGACCTAGCGTAAGGCCCCTCCACATCACTTTCACAACCAGCACAAAGGCCTATGAGGCAAAGCTGAGAAGCTGTCCTAGGACAAACAGTGCACCATCTATTCACAATTCACTTAGCAAAAATGAAACGCAAAGATTTCATTGGGATTTTCAAAAGCACTTGCTATTCTCTAAACTGTGCTTTCCTGGAAATCAGGAAAAAAAAAAAAAAAAGGAAGATAGATTTTTTAACCTTTATGCTTATGTAAATTTAACCTCCCATCTCCATTCACCAGGGATAAAATCCAGGAGTGAAAAATTCCAAAACAGACTGTGTAATGCAAAGGCAGGAGTTAAATACCAGAGTTATATTTTTAGAAGTGAAAATTATCAAGCTGTGTCCCTCCTACATAACACAGGTGAATGCTGACAAATGTCATTCAAAAGGGGCAATTCCAACTATACCGAAGTGGCAACTGCAAAAAATTAGACTATTGACTAAAATAAAATACCATTGACATGACATATTTCACCTATTATATAATATAACTGACAAATGGCTAAAAATATGTTTACAAGATCCTGAGGGATTATAGCTCCCCCAGTATGTCACTATTATCTGTAGTACACCTTGCAAGAGAAATAGAATGATGCTACCGCTACAAATATACACACTTCTTACACCTTTTATCATAAACAAAATCTTTAATACAACCAGGGGTGCACACAAAATCAGATCACTTGGAACACTCTAGTAATACAGCCTCTCTCTCCTAACAAGCAAGTCTCATTCCCTGACACTAAATCAAGCCATGCCCAGGTCTAAAACTTCCACCTGGAGCCAGCCATGTCAACTTGTTATGTGCTGACATTTTGAACTGAATGCGGGAATTACTCTCCTCTTATTTTTTAAGTAAATTCTGCTGGATCAAAATTTAAACATCAGCAACACTACTGAAAATACAGAAACAACCTCAAAGTCAGTAGAATCTCAGTGGCATAAAACTTGTATCCAGATCAGACCTAAATCATAACTCCTGCTGATTTCTCTTGTGGCACAAAAATATTACTCAGCAAGAGTGAAGGCAGTACAATTGGTTACCAAATAGCTTACTCAGTGTTATGATATTGTTTCTCAAGTGAAAAAATTCAGTATACTGATTTACAAGGATGTCCAAAATCAGCTCAAAGTTTGTGCTAGAGTAAGGGAAAAAAACCCTTGATTTATACATCTGTGCATTAACAAGTCCCTCTTTCTTGTTACTCTCTCTCTGCCTTCCATTTAGTCTTCACAGTACTTGAGCTGGATTTCCTTTAGGCCTGGGTCCTATTCACTAAACTGCATTAATATACCAATTCCATCTTGAGATCTCCTTTCCTAGAACACTGCCAAGCTGGCAATATGGTTCCTGAGAGACTACTTCCCCTGACATGCAGTAAGCTATTTATTGACACACCACTGTTCCCATGCAGTTTTGCACCTAAGCAGTGAACTGGATAGCAGTTCCATATGTTGGAGCTGTTACACTTCTCTGGAAAATTGTATTACTTTGGTAAAAAAAAAAAGCTAAGAGCAGCAGGAAAAATATCATAAAAATGCAGTTGAATTTGTTTCATCTTGCCTCCATCAGCAAATTTGGTCTATGACCTCTGCATATGAGTCATGCAAGTGTTTTAAAACTTGCAGTGATTTATATTTTCAGGATAGGAAGTTCAAGGCTTGTATTTCTATTCCCCAACCATACATTATTTTTCTCCATACACAATTTCTTGATAATTATCTATGAACTAAAATATATTGGCATCTTTTTTTCTACTTTGTGGTGCATATTAACCAAAACCATTCATCTCAATAACCAGTCTCTGTGTTCTTGGCAGAGTATAGCTGATGTGTAGGTTATTCCTGGAACCATATGAATTTGATGCTCTCATCATAGTTTTAGTCATGGAAACCGACTTCTACCAAGGCAGGCATTGTTTGTGAAAAAGGAAATTCCCATCATATCTGTCAGAAACAAGAAGTAGTAGAGTACACCACTTTAAAAAGTATCTAATATTTGCATAATGCTCTTCAACCTTAGTCAGTTCTACAAATCAAGCAATGCTTGTTAGAGCTTAGGGCCCATGTCCCACTAAGAAAAAACTTTTTATTAATAGTCCCTGTGAAGCACACACAGCTTCATTCCTTAAGATCTACGTTTATAAACAGATGAAGAATATACCACACAGGCACCAGAAAAACAAAGATCTTCTGCCTATCACACACACAGACTATTTCCAATTCCATTTTCAGCAACCTAATTTTAATTAGGTTTTCAGATAAAATTACTAGTAGACACACAACTGTTTTGCTGCCATCCTGCTGATCAGAACCAGTGACTAATTCCCACTGAGGCAACTCCAAACCAAGCAGAATTATTTCTGGACTTCTGGAGGCCACTACAGAATTGCATGAAAGCTTCAGTGAACTGGACTGCCCATTTCCAAAAGTTCACAGGACTTCTATTATGTGGGCACACTCTGGAATGGTGAGATAAAAGATACAACCCACTGTGTACACCTGGTACTTAGTATACATATTTGAGATCTGAATTTTAATCCCAGAAATGATAGTGCCAGGGCTCAAAGTACATGGTCTGTTCAAGAAGCAATCTGATGGTCAGTATCTGGGTCACCTAATACTTCCCTGCGTGTCTTACAGGGTTCTACGTGAATTCATAGTCTGCTTTGAAGAGAGCTAGCACAAGAGGCTACTTTTTAGTTTTTCTAAACATTATTAGTTGGGGTCTTGGGTTGGCAAACCTGTGTTTTCTATGGTCTATTTGACCTGTATCACAACACTTGAAAAATAAGATTACCTGGAAGGTCTCACTCATTTTAAAGACATCATTTGTTTCCTTTATGATGCAGGCCTACAAAAAACACAGCACAGATATAGATATGTTGACTTTACCCTTAAAAGACCAAGTTAGAAATTACTGTACTGGTTAGCTGCAACTGATTAACCACCTCTTGTCCTCTTCCTGTAAAATTTAACAAATAATCCCTTCATTGAGTGAAGATGTAAAAATCTATCCCCACAGCTAAATTCTATAGAGCTATGCGTCTTCAGCACATGCCTCTGTAGGATATTTTATGACGGCAAAATCAAAGTGTCTCGCACACCACCATCTTGACAGTATCGTGTGGCACTGTTGTTCTTCCTGTGTGCTCTCTTCAACTGGTCCTGCTCAGATAATGAGAACTTTTCCATCTTCTTTCTCTGGATGACTAATAGTGATCGATAGCTCTGCTTTATCTATTGGCCAATCTCTGGAATGTTGTGAATCATGTGTCGGCAGCTTAATCTAGATGGAAATCTGTGTTGATCCTTGGAAAGCTCTGCTTTAAAACTATTTTCTGAAACATTCAGACTTTAATTGATCTTGGTATTTATTTCTTGTCTGAATGAGCTGGAACACAAGTGAGGCTCCCCTGATGAGTGAACGATCAGCTCAAGCATAACATCTGATCTCTCTGACAGATCTGGATCAGTTTTAGAACTCTGCTACAAAATGCTACATCTGTAAACAAGTCAATCCTAGTTTTTCTGTTAGGTCTCCACATATAACCAGGGACCTGAAAGCTGCTGTTTTTCTTCAGATGTGTCCATTTTCATTAGTACTATGCGGCATGTCAGGCAAATCCTGCCCTTTGTTACTTGTGCAGCCCAACTGCAATTAAGTTAACGAGTCTGTTACTGTAGCCAGGACGGTGTTCAAACCCTTTTCTATAGCTGTGATTGCTCTGTAGTGTTAACAGAATGAAGAAAGTAAAACCTTACATTTGTCACCAAGGTAAGCATTTATTGACCATGGGCACAAACAAAGGTCAACAAATCTCTGCTGTTTAAGAACTACAGTGGCACTTCAAGCCTCATGATATCACTTTGATGCAGATAATGGTCATTATCACTGTTTTACAGATAAGAAAACAGACTGAAAAAGAGAATTTGCACGCAGCCCCAGAACAGAACCAGGATCAGCCCTCAAGGGCTGCTGGCTCCCAGACACAAGCTTGGTCCACTTCAGCAGCAGTCCCCCACCCTGTCTAAGCTTCTGCAATTCATCACAGCATCAATTTCCTCTCACCTACTTTATCCTGATTCAAGCTGGTCACCTCCTGAACACTCCTGTCACCTTGTCCATTTCCCCTTCCAAGGCCCTTGTTTGTTGTCACCTTTCCACTCGCCCACTGTGGTGCTGCTGCTGCCACTTCCTCCCCACTTGTGCTTTCATGGCTTCGCCCTTCACCCTACAACTGCAGGCAGAGAGTGTGCAGTACAAAACTGCTGGTACATCCAAAAGATCTTGTTTTCCAGATCCTGCAGGGAGCAGAACCAGTTAAACCATGAAAAACACAGCCCTGTACTTCCAATCCAATTTATTATATTTTGAATGCAGGTATTAAAAGTATGAAAAGCATTACTAACTCTATCTTGTCCTATTTAGTGGCACCTTAAATTGACTGAACTTGGCCTTAGAAGTCTGTTCCCAGTGTTATCCGCTGAGTTTACATTACATCCTAGAAAGCGTAGTTCTCAGCATAATCTCCAACCTCCTGTAATTCCTGTAAAACACTTTTTCCTGATGATTTTAAAGAAGTCTTTAAAAAATATTAGAAAGAGAATCTGGTAGTTTATCCTTCTAGAAACCAATGCTATTAGAATTAAGTTTAAAAGCACTGCATGGGCAAAAGAAAATATTTCCTGGATAAATCAAGGCTTACTGTAATAAAGGGAAGATGCTGCCTTTAATAAGTCAAAGGAATGTACCATCTTGTTAAAGAGTACTAGCCAGCTAACCCATGTTGATGAACAAACAGATTTTCAGCTTCTGGGCCCTCACGTGGTAAACCTGTTGGTTTATAATTACATCTCTCTTTGCTCTACCAGGGCAGGGGGAAAAGTACAGGCGAGAGACTGTGCTCCACCACAGTAGCACCTGCATGCAAATGCTGCGATATCAGCTTAGGGGCTCTGAAGCGAACCACTTGCCAGAAGTAAATGCAGTTTGACAGCAGCTCCTAATAAGAGGAAGGAAATGAAGGAGAGAAAGAAAAGTGATAGGAGACAAAAGGACTTTATAAAACAGGGCTTTATTGCTTTCATTTGTAGCATTTTTTCTTTGTTCTGTTTAAGCACTGAGCCTTCCAATTCCAGATAGTGCACAAAAGAGATACCTGTCTCAAAAAGTTTATTTCAAACTGGAACTGTCATGCAAGATGCTTCACAAACTCAGCAGTCCATTATTAGGAGTAACAATGAGCTACCTCTAATTAATTTGGCACAGCCTTTGCTTCTGATACCAATCGAATCAATATTAATGGAGCGTTTGTGCTCTCTCATTACAGCACAAAACGGGTACCAATCTTCTCATGAAGATTTTTGGACCATAAACTGTGTTTGAGGTCAGTGTAGTTGGCTTCTTCCCACCTCCCTTTTTTCAACCAGGATGGAAAAAATATATAATGATGTGCTATTTAGTACCTGGATAAAAATCTACATTCAGGCTGCCTACACTGAGAGACTGAAACCAGTTCAATATGAAGAAATCTCAGTCTAGGAAAATAAAGATTTTAGTAGCTCACAGAGCTCAAATTAAACACTTAAATAGGTAACACTAGATATTTCTCATGCTGCCTCACATTTCTCTATTTATTTTTATCTGCAGAATCAGGCGTGTTAGAGAGGGAGGCCTGGTAAGAATTGCCTCAGCCATCATTCTTGGTTACTTACATCTGTGGTCAATTTTCCACACTTTCTTCCATAAAAGGTAAACGAGGCACTGTACTTGCAACAGGATAATCTAAACAATATGAACAATGTTACTGTTAAAGACCATCTGGCTCATCAAGCACAGCTCCAGACTTTTAACTCCTTGAATAAAGTGTGGAACCCTGCAGTGTATTTTTTTTTAATCCAAAATTCATTTTTAAAACCGTAAACGTAGAGCTCCTGGAGATACAAGGGATTCAGAGAGTGAAGAAACTCATTTTCTGTTTTATCCCTCTTCTATTTTACACATGCCGCAATCCAGACTAGAGACAAACAATCAAACGTCACATTTTTCTACAAAAAAAATCTTCTAAAATGTTCTGCAAGAAGCCGCTGCACGTAACTTGTATGTGTGCGGTTGGTATTTCAGAGGGGAGACAAGAGAGTTAAGTATTTCATAATTCACTTCAACTTAATGGCTTGATCCTGCCACTTCTTAAAAGGTACTAAAAGTCAAAGAAGGGTCACGACAAATTAGAAGAAAAAAAAGAGGGAAGGGGGAAGGGTGAATGCAACCAAAGAAAGCTTTTGTTAATCATACGCACAATTTCTTATCTGTTCGATAAATTAACAAGCAGCTGGTTAGTGGGAGAAAAATGTTAAAGCAATGCAGGAACAAAATAACCTGGAAGAAGGCAAGCTAGTAAGGAGAAAACGGAGTGATCCAGAAAGTCCAAAGAGCAGAGGAAGCATTGCAGCTGGCTGTACTCTGTGTACCGTAAGTCAGATCACAGCTCTGTGCCTCAGTTTCCCCACTCATGAGGGCACTGCCAGGACTCAAGCACTTCAGTTCTGTGAAGTGCTCTGAAATACAAAGCGGCAGCATGCCCCGTGCCTTGAAGCAAAACAGCCCAACAAAGATACAGGAGTTAAATATTACTCTACATTTAAAAGGCTATGGACTTGAAAACACACTTGTTTTTGAACTGAATAACAGATAGAACTAAATCTTGTCATCAGTCTTTGTTCATTTTTCTCCCAGCTCTAATTCTGTGATTACTGTGCAAGGAGTGGGTTAAACAGCTCTGCAGCCCTGTAAGTCCTGGGCTGTAACAGAGGGCAGGGTTTTGGTCCTCAAGAGGATTTTTTTTTCTCCAAAGAAATTTTACTGGCATTATTAAAAAAACCCAAAACACCCAAAACCAACAAAAACCCCCAAAAAACCACCAACTGGTTTGTTGAAATACTTCAACAGTTTTTATTTATTTTCTAAAAATATATTTGGAAGGCGAAGCAAAGACAATGAATTAGAGCATAGCTGAAGTTTTACTTTTTGGGCAAACACAAAAATTAATTTTCATATTCATTGGTTCCTTGCTTTAAATTCTGCATCATGCTGTAACCAGAAACATCACCCTATCTGGTTTCTAGGTAAAGCGCACACATGACTGAACCTTCCCCTACAGTAAGTTCTTCCAGCCACTCCCAGAAACATGTGCCCACAACCCTTTTTCAAAGTCTACTCTAATTTGGATCTAATTTTCATTGAAGCTATTATATCATAAGCCCACTTCAATATGTACTGACATACATATGTTAAATTCTTAACTTACAAAATCTTTTTAGATGCAAGCAGGGCTTTTTCATTTTTAAACAAATTGTATTTAATATATGCTCATGACTCATCAATTAAAAAAAGCATTGTTACAGTAAGGGAGATAGCTCAGGCAGTTTTATGATTAATGGGGTCAAAAAGTTAGAATGCATATTTAAAACTTCAGTTGCTCACACTGAAACAATTAACCCTATCTACTGAGCAACAACGATACACCAGCCAAACAAAAAAAAAAAACCACCCAAAACATAGAATTTCAGAAAGAAGTAATACTATATCACAAAACACTTATTTTGGTGTGCGTTCCTCCTCTTCAAAAAAAAAAGGCAAAAAATGTCTCCAACTTATCAAGAGATTTTCTGCATGTAACTTCCAAAATAAATCTAGCTTTTAAGTATGAGGTGCTAGAGTACAATGTGTAAACTAAACATGTCCTAGTGGCTATTTTGCTGAAAAAAAAGTCCCGTTTTCTGGCATACCAATTTAAAGTCCTTTTCCTACTACTAAAGCTAATATTAGGATTTGGAAAAGGAAAACAGAAATTATTTGATCAACAAAGAGTCTCTTGTGGAAACTTCCTGTACATTAATGATAACATTAGTTACAAAACTGTCTGCCAATTATACTGTATCTCCAAGAAAAAACGTTCTTATTTAAAATTTATTTTTCTGCTAACTTGACTGAGCACTCATGATCATAAGCATCAAATGCACTGCAAGCAACTACTGGATTTTAATTAAGAGCATTCCACAGGAATAATACTAACACGTGCTGAGTGATAAGTGTATATGCACTAACACTGTTCCGTAAAGCCTTAAATTACACACTTCAGTGCGTTAGACTTAAATCCTAGAAAATAGTGGCACCAATTGCTGGGATTACAAGTTTCAATTAAACCTAGAACTAAATTACTGGACTTCAAACCATTTCTTTGAGCTACACCTGTCTGCTAAGCCTTTCACCACGTTGACACTTAATAACCCTTAACATTTTTCATCTAGAAAGCTCAAATAGTCTTTCGCATTGAATCCTCGTCACTGCTCCATTTCA
Organism: Limnodromus scolopaceus; assembly: GCA_028565335.1. Classification (NCBI taxonomy): domain Eukaryota; kingdom Metazoa; phylum Chordata; class Aves; order Charadriiformes; family Scolopacidae; genus Limnodromus; species Limnodromus scolopaceus. The sequence continues at coordinate 57,857,540 of JAOXNO010000041.1, read as the reverse complement.
CATATGTGGAAACTGAGGCACACAATAATGAAATACCCAAACCTAACACAGGAACCTGTGCCACAGCCACTGATTTTTGAAAGGGCTTGCACCCTTTCAGGAATTGCACCTTGTTCTCAGACTTGTCACTCACTCTAACTTTCACATGACCATAATCTGTTACCAAGCATTCACATGGCCTTAAAAATTACACCAGGAAGGGGCTCCAGATTAAAACTAACCAACTAGTCAACAATAAAAGGTTAGTTTTAATGTCAGTTTCTGATCCCGTTCATTCCACAGCCACACAAACACTTGAATTGGCTCAAAGGAGGTGACACCCAAGGGGTTATGATCAGAGTGAGACTCCGTGTTGCAGTCAGCTTGTAAGCCTAATGAAACTACAGCATTAACACTGAACTTTCTAATATCCAGCTGTGCACATGAAATTGTGCACACTCAGGACCACGTGATCACTCAGCAGAGAAGGTGAAGAGGGAATGTACACTCAAAAAGCAATATTCCAGAAAATACAACTAACATTAAGGGATGGCTCTTTGGAAAGCCTACAGTAAAACTGGGAAACTCCTCATATAGCACACTGAAGGTACCAAAAACTCCACATGGACAGAGACCAAATGGGAAAATTCACCCAAGAAAATATCTGCAGAGAGGTTTAGTAATGTACATAAAAAGAGTTGCCAGTGACAAACTATTGGAAGCTGGCAGAGCATTCTGAAAAGCAATCATATGCCTCTCATACTCATCTACAGCTGTACATTGCTGGCCAGTAAGTGCTGAGCTGGTTGGCCCCGTACTTGCCTGCTTTTATGTTAACTAGCAGATATGAGAGAGATAGTTGCTATTTATAAAAAAGCATATTAAGTGAAATATTAAATTAAAAAAAATAAAATCTAGCATTCTTATTTAGATTATAAACTTCAGAAAAGTGCTAGATAATTATAACCATTGGTATAATTCTGGTATAATTCAAATTTTCTTTCAAGACCTGAAACGGTAATATTTTTCTGGAACCTTTAGACGGTCTTCTCCAATGAAACACCCAAAATACTTACCTTACAGGGGCAAAGGGAATAGAAACTGCACACTGGTCTGTGCATGTAAATTAAAACCGCTGAGTGTGAAGCCACTATTTAGGAAGCGTGCTCTAGATGGGCACATCTCAGGTTTGGATTTTCAGAGCCAAATAGTAGACCTGGCAACAGAATGTTATATTGAGTCAGCACGGCAAAGTTCTCTAGTTGGCTTTGAAAACCTCAGTCATGTTTCCATGTAACTGAAGAAAAAAGAAAGAAGGAAAAAAACACGAAAAAATAGAAATTCTTTCCTCCTGGTCCAGGACTATTCTCTATTTGAAAAAATGGTTAACTGCTCTTCTAATTAATGTAAAGCTTACTCAGACTATATCTTACCACGAAACATTTGACACAAGTTCATATGAATTTCATACGGCAGCATACTTAAATTTTCTTAAAGCCTCATACCCATACTCTTGGCCAAGCCACAGTTAAAGAGCTGCATGAATGCTGTGCACGGTGTAAAAGCAGCAGAGATACAGGGGAGAGCTTTGCACATGCACTTTCACACCTGGAATACCATGCCCAGTTCTGGGCTCTCCTGTGCAAGAGATATATGGAGCTAGTGAAGACAGTCCAGCGAAGGGCCACAAAGATGGTTAATTGCCTGGAGTATCTCTCATGAGGAGAGGCTGAAAGAACTGGGACTGTTTAGCCTAGAGAAGAGAAGGCTCAGTGGAATCTCATCAATGTGCACAAATATCTGAAGGTAGGCTAATAAAGGCAGAGCTAGACTCTTTTCAGTGGTGTTCAACAACAGGACCAGAGGTAACGGGCACAAAGCAACACACAGGAGGTTCCTTCTGAACATTAGGAAGAACATTTTTACTGTGAGGGTGACCAAGCACTGCCACAGGTTGCCCACAAAGGTTTCAGAGTCTCCATCTTCGGAGATATTCAAAAGCCACCTGGACATGCTGGCTCTAGGTGGCCCTACTTGGACAGGGGGCTTGGACCAGATGTCCTCCAGAGGTGCCTTCCAACCTCAGCCATTCTGTAATGCTGTGACTCCAAGCATATAGTAATCATTGTAGCTCAGCAATGACACTGTCATGAGCAATTGTGAACACATAGGAACACATGATGTACCTTACTGCCTGTAAGAACCCAAAGTCCCAAGGCTCTGGAACACACAGTAATTCTTCAACTCAGAAATGCTCAGAAGGTTAAACTATTGATACAAATTGGAGAACAAGACTCCCACTGCAAGAGCAAAGAATCAAGGAAAGAATCCACCAGGCCATGAAGGCCCTCAACCACTCTTTCCATGCACAGACAACAAAGCTGTCTAAGGATATCTAAGCCATGTGCATATACTGGAACACCTCATTCTTTTCCTGCATTCCTACAAAAAGAAATTAGTTTAGTACCCTGGTAAAAACCAGCATTGCATAAATATGCTCTGGGCATAGGATCTGTTACAAATCAAAACTATTAAGAATTATTTCGTCTTTTCTCTTACCTGATGGTTGATATATTTCAGGAAGTATTGTACACACCAGGAAGTAAATGACCTGTGTCCTTTGAGAAGAAAGTGTGAAGCTAACATGTATCACTTCTGAATAAAGAATTATCCTCTCCTTTTCCAGATATGACAAAAGTGAGTGGTTGTTTTCTGCAGAAGAAATCCCTGAAACCGTACATTCTAGCCCATACTCTGTAGTAACTGTTTTGAAGCAAAAATAAAAATGCTTAGGTTGCTGCTTCGTCTGCAAAGGTTTCAATGACAGTAACAACAATGTATGCTAACACTTTTAAAGCCTGGGGAACTAAATGATAAGGAAGACTCCACTAAACGTAGAATTCTCTACAGTGTCTGGATGAAACAACTGAAAAAAACTGCTGCAGCTGATTGTACTGTCTCTAAGTCTTGGCATTCATTATTTAAATTCAGTGGAAACTGTTCTGCCTTGAAGCAGACTGACTCATGCACTTTAACTTCCAATTTCCTGCAAATGATCCATTAGTTTTTGGCAAGTTTTATACTGCACAGTACTTCCATGAAAAGGGCAGTTCCCAAACTCTTCCGATTTCAACAGTGTCTTTTGTAACAGAGTTTTAATGAAGACAGAAATTGTAGATACTCATGCCCTGACAAAACCGAATGTGATCCCACCTGAAGACACCCAACATACTTATCAAAGGTAAAAAAACCGACTAAATTATTTGTTCTTAAATGTTCTCTTTAAATGTACTTACTAGGACAAATCCTACTAGCCTATACCATACACTCCATATGAGGCAGTGGGCACTCATCAGAGAACAAAAGCTGAGTTTAGATGCACAGTGTTAAGTTTTATCTGACAAGAAAGTAAAAAAATATCTGCATACTACCTACAATTCCCAAAAAAGTGCACTACCTACTCCTCTACTTCTTTGGCTTTACAATGACTGAAGTGAGCCACTTGATAAGGCCTAATTCCATCATTTGCAACTACAATTGCTTTTAAATTTACCACCCCCTTCAAATATTTTGTCACCAAGTGGTATTTGAAATATGTCAGTAACTCAAAATGGAAAATAACTGTGGTATCCTCAATGCCACCATTTGGTAACTGTATAAAAATGTGGTCTAGTAAATGGCCACTAGTAAAATTCTTCTTCTTCCAGACCCAGGATATAATTATTTAAAAATGAGAAGAGATGAAAGCTCAACATACTTACATGTGAATACAGCTTTCAAAGTACTTGGTAGGATTCCAAATCCACATATGCTCCAGTTCAGCTGATACAGTAGAAAAGCTTTCCCCCCTAAAACTATTTTTTCCCCATTTGTGCACCTCGCAGAGTGTGAAGCTGGAGTCTTGTGTTTATCCACGGTCTAAGAATACTGCAGAAAACAGATTCCTGACCTCAGCATATCAAATCTTGACCTACACAAAGCAATTATAAACAGGTTATAGACTTTTCATGTTAATTCAGTTCCCTAGCCCTCTCTCCTGGGACTCTCAGCAAACACAGGTTATTAAATGAGATTTGCAAGATACTCCACCCTTTGTAAGAATTGACCCAATCTCATCCAAATAATTTTAACCAAGTGATTCAAACGCCAAATGGTAGTGGATTTTTGGCCACTATGGCAAAGTTTAGATGTGATAAACTAGGCAAGATAGACTAGCAGCAAAAAACTTTTACAAAATAGAAGCAACTTCCAGAATGTTTTGAAGGGCTTGCTTTTAAGCATTTAAAAATACATTGTGTTAGACTAACAGGGGTTTAAGACATTGTTGGAACTTCAGTGGCTATTTAGGCACCTAGATCCGGTATGTATTTGGGTGTCTAAATGACACCCACCAGCTCTACAGGTGCCTCTACCTCAGCTGGTCCAGATGTCTATCCAGATATCTAAGTCCACCACGTATCTATTCCCTAGTGCTTGACATGAACATAGACATAAACCTGATTCAAAAACAGGTGCTTATTACCCAACCTCCTTTCCCAAGCCAGACTTTGCACAAGTACTTCCATTGTAAATAAGATATGCAAAGATGGCAAACCAACGTTTTAGTAATTATTACCTACTGCAGAGGGTTACCTTACTTTCTGCACAAGCAATGTGGCATTCGATGTTTCATGGCAAAGCTAAATTTTCCTTCTTTTCTTGGTATGTAGGTTGCTATTCTCCACTTCAGAAAGAACTCTCTCCTGCTTTGATGAAACCACTAGGAAGTATCCCAAAAGACTGCTTAAAAGCTCAAACAATAAGCACAAACCTAACCCCCTTCTTTCCTTTTAATGGACTCTAATTTCCTCATTTTTAAAATGTGTAATTTCTTGCAGCTATGCGAAGTTCAGCCTTACAGATCCGCTTCACTCTTTCCACTACATTTTCAAGCCTTAACATAGCATGTGCCTGATTTAGTCCTTAAGCTCTGTGCACTCTGACTTGATGCATGTATGCACCTCTTTGAGCACATGAATGATTTCTTGACATGTCTACTTGACTTTTCTACTTGCATACTTATTGTTCTGTGAGGAATTAAGTGGTTTGTCAGACTGATCCCAAGTGCTTAGCATCTGAACAGCATCAATTTTTACTCAATGGAGTAAGAAAACCTTTCCTAGAGTTTCTTCTCTCTATCCATGCTAACTGCCTACATCCGTCTCTTCTTTCCTGATGAAAGAATAAAAATTACTGAAACTGGAGACCAATGGTTTGAACTGGGTAATCAAATGAAGCAGAGCTAGTATGCTAGTCATCTAGGGGTTAAGCTAATTTGTTAGTGCCCTTGCTGTTTCTTGCCATCAGCCACCATGCATCCACTCTTTAAATTCTGAAAAGAACACCGACCTTTAATCTGTGGTATTAGTTCCTTTGACAAAATGGAAGATTATGTCTTTTTCCCACAAGCCTTCATGCAAAGCTTAGCCAGCTTCCATCTGGTCTGGCTAATTAAATGTAAGTTAACATTAAGTTAAGAGCCAGCTCCAGCCCACAGACCTTCTCTTCTGCAACTGCAAATTTATTAATTGGCCAAACTATTTGAGTATTTAATTGCAATTTTTGATTACTTCTATTTTCTTCACTCTCTCATGAAAACAGGGAAATGTTTTTGAAGACATATTTCCATAATTTCAGCTCAGAAACACAAAACATTAAGACATGCTAATAAGATTCTGAGCAGCCATAAAATTGTCAGGTTTTTTTCTTCTGTATTTGACATGTTAATAAAGTACCATCATAACAGTGAGAAGGATCTGCCTATTATGCACAAGATCTGGAATAACTGGAGCTGTACACTTTTCAGCTGGCTGTGACCCACAATCTGGCCCTATATGTACTAAAACTAGAGCCAGTTGTTGTATTCCTTATTCAGTCAAAACTTTCTTTGACCTTAACGGGCATTCTGTCTGAATGAAGAACAAAGGAATCAGATCTAATACGGGGAGTAACTAATTGTAATCATACCCACAGTTAACTTTTGATAGAATTCATTTGGAAAACTGAAAATTTTACAGAGAATCTACGAAGTCAAAATGGTGCTTTGCACTATTTTACTTTTAGTATTAACTCTATGTAGGTCTTATGCCTAATCCGTTTTGCTGTATTTAACATTATATGTTAAGAGAGGAAAACTATAAGCTTTAAGACTTCTAAAATAAACAATGCGGCAAAGTTAGACTTATGACTTTGTTTAACACCTGATACCACTTTAAGAAATATTAAGTAGAACATCTTAAACCTCTTAACCAAATCCTCCTTTGGGATAGAGGCAAAAATCACATTAAGTAATGCTATTTCTTCATGTATTTTTCTAATATAATGCCTGCTGCAACAGTATGTAAAGAAAATTTAAAAATGCAAAACCCAAGAAATTGTTCACACAAACCAAAAACTAAACACCAAATGAACTGTTGATAAAAAAAAACAAAACCACACTACCAAAAAATCCCAGTTAAAAGTTCAGTTTCATAAAAAATCTAAACTGTATCAAGACATGCAACAGAGAACTAAAAAAACAACAAAAACTGTGAATTGCACAAAGCACTATATAATAGAGCAAGACTAAACACTGAAATGAAGAGACCACTGCTTGATTCCACTTCTTACCCTGCAAAAGATGATGTGAGTAAATCATCTCAATACACCTTTTTCTGCCTCAGTTGCCCCAAGCAGCTGGTATGGACAGAACAAACATTTCTCCCTTTCTGTTCTCACTCAAAAATTCTCATGTCTTTAGAAATGCTCTGTGTTGGGGCAGACTAGTAGCAGCTATTATTATGTTGGAAATAGAAATGGACAAGTAATTCACTTCTAAGAATCTCTGAAAATAAAAATGTTGTTACAGAGTGCAAGACCAACAACAGACTCAAAGCATTTTTTATTTATATTTATAATATAAATTATTTCTATTGTAAAATATTGTACAGTATTTATATAATAAATATAAAATATTGTACAGTATTTATATTAAGTTTTGTTACGAGATTTTCTTATCAACTTATTCTGTTCTCTTCCCTAGCTATTAAATTTTAATGACCTGCTTCATGAAAACATCTCTCATGAACCTCTGAATCTCTGTTTTATCTTCTGCCTAGCTTACTTTACATTTCTGCTCTTACTGTACACACATCAGCTCTGCTTTCTCTGTAGCTTACCCTGGGAATGCTGTACTGCACATAGAGTTGTTACCTTTTAGTCAGACAAAAGCAACTTAGCTCAGAACATCTGATAAAATACACTGGGCTAACTCCTTCAAAAATGAAATACGAGAAAGAAAATGCAATCTAACTTTACTAGACCTACTCTTAAGACTAGAAAAAGTCTTCCAAACACCCATTAAGATTCAGGTCATACCCAAAATACCAGAACTGCAATACAGCGAAATGCTGAGCTCCATTCTGACACACTTCTAGCTGATTCCTGTGAACTAATTCCTGGCACTTACTCCGCTCACGCCAGCTTTCCTCGTGAACTGGAGCCACCTTGTGCCCTACACAGCACCTGCACCCTGCTGTCCGTTAGGGAAAACGTTTACAAACAATACTGGCATTCTGGGCATGAGACCACAACTCCTAAAAAATATTTATTCGGATTCTGTATAAATTATTTCATTTTTGAGTAACTGTTTCAAGTCAGTTAAACATGAATAAAATAATAAGGATGCAAATCAACTGGATGCTGATTATTTTTTGCAATCCAACCCACCACTGCAATGACTTTTTAGGAAGTACACAAAACAGTAAATCACTTTGAACACTCGTGGTATAATGAGGAACACCACGCCTATTTTCCAGTTTATTATCTGTTCTTACTTATAATTGAGAATTATAACAAAGCAGTGACAAGAATCCAAGGCCATGAGCCACTCTGCTGCATGTTTTATTCCGCAGTAAAACAGTAGTCTCTTCCTCTACAGTAGTGAATTAGAGTGCACAGCATACGGCCTTAAAATATTTACAAGTGCTACAGTTCAGATTTGGCCTCTAGCCATAAAATTCAAATCCAGCTTTGAAACATCCCCAAAACTCAGAGTTGAATATTTTTCATCTTGTTATAAAATAACGATCACGTGCATCAAATAGATCTGTAGATATTTCAAGAGGCTACTGAGGCAAATTTTGATTCAGGGCCAAATCTACCATATTCTAACAGGATCAATATCAAACGAGTTGAGGGTATGAGAGTACTGAGCCAATACATATTTCCTTTCCTTCTCAAAGCAATGGTGATTTTCTTTATTCCAAGGGAGGAGGACAGATGTGATCACACCTTCTAGTAAAATTAATGCACATCATTTACACATGAGACCTGACATTTCTTCTTAAGCCTAAAAGCATAGGCCACCAAAAAAAAAAAACCAAACCAAACCACCAAAAAACCCAACCAAAACCCTTGAACTACATAGTTACAACACTACTATTCTGGCCTTTTACCATTCTTCTTCTTCATGCACTCTGACGACAAGTTAGACGTATCATCTTTTGAATCCAGTACTGCAATACATTATACTGCATTTACTCTGAGCACTCTGACATTATCATTATCTTCTTTTGTGCCCGACAGCAACTGCAGCTCCTATAATGCCATTATTGTAATTAAGAACAATCTGAACCATTGACAGCATTGCCTCGTTTGCTCTAGAATCCCCTGTGCATTAGTGTTCTTCTAAACCAATATTTCACTATTAATAGTTTGCTGCTTTAGAACCGCCTACGGTTAAAAGAAAAGAAATTATTAGGCCGCAGCCTAACTCGATGGTCGAAGAAGAAACTTGTTAAGAAAAAAATAAATGAAAGGCTGTACACTAGCAAACTGTTACGCTTTTCTTTACACACATTGAAAAGGGATTCACACCCTGCCAACCTATTCAGGCCGTTACCCAGGTGAGGAAGCTTATTTTGGCCTGCTTCAAAAGGACCACCTGTACAGATACAAAAGAAAACATCTCTCTCTTCTCCCACTAAATGTACTCAAAGTACTTCTCTGTCTAAACTCTCCCTTTCATTAATCCAGCTCACAGTTGGATAAGTAGGGCACAGCAATTTAGACATTCTTGTCTGGGAAATTCTGACCTTAACACCCACCCTTGCTGCACACGTGATCTCTAGGCTGCCTGTACCCCCATCCATCTGTTTGCAAAGTATGACTCCAGCTTGTTTGCTGAGCCAGGAAGGCGGTCCACTATAACCCTATGATTGCTTAACACCCAAGTCTTTTTGTAATTCCAGGGAAACAATCAGTCGTGAGCTAAAGAAGTTCAGACACCACTGGCTGGACAGCATTGACACAATAATGTGCACCTCTTAGAAGCCAGGGCCAGAAAACCCATCGCCAGCCAATGAGAAGCAATTTTACCTCTGCGGTAAATGAGAAGCTGGAGTATTAAGTCCTAACATAAAAGAAATCTGCAGTCTTTACATGTACACTATCTGAAAAGGGCTATGTTAAAGTCTACCTATTGAACATCACAAGTAACATGGAGCTTTATCTATTTTTAGTAGACATGAACACAGGAAAGCACTATATGAAAATCACCAAAGAAACACGGCTAGTGGAAAAAGCTGGTATCTCCAAAGTGTAAAACAGAAAAACACGTATGAAAAAAAATATTTCACAACTCCCTTTCTCCACCCTGTTTCTAGCATAGTTAACTTCACCTGAATTGTTTTTGCTTGTGCACTGCTGCAGCTACCAAAGCCAAGAGGCCAGCTCTAATTAGAGCCCTTCAAAGTTGTCTTACTGCCTGCAACGGCCAGCAAAAGAGATTCAAGCACTACATGAGACTTCAGTACAAATACTAAAGATGTGGTTATGGTGTTTTTCTCTTGTGAACACACATTCCATTAAAAAATGATAAACCCTATACTCAAGAAACATTCAGGAAATTACAATGTGTAGACTACATTTAGGATTTTTGATGTTTCTGCAGTATGAGATCATATTTTCATGTCTGGGGCATCTCTACTATTCTGGAGAAGAACAGCTGCTCCTCACTCTACCACACCCTACCCTTCAGTATCTGCTCAGAGCTTTTGAAGGGAGGGCAGCGGTCACTGACAAATCTTGCACCCCCTTTCCTACCATCCTGACTAAAGCCCCTTTTTCCAAGTGGAATTTCATAGGTTTCACTATAAATAAAAGTTAATCTCACCCAGCACAGGGTCAGTGCCATGGACTGCTCCATCACTCCACAGGAAGGGAAAAGAACAGAATCAGCCCTATGCTAAGCAGATATCAGAGAAGCCAAAAGGACTTAAACCACGACTACAGCTACCAACAATGACTCACAGAAATACATATTCCAGGTGTTTTCTTTTGCAAAAGCAATTATCTAAGAAAAACAAGATGACTAAGATATTGTCAACCACGGTACACTATGTGATGCTTAACACAAACATCAATAAGAAGTCATGAAGAGAAATGAAAAGACTAAAAGAAAAGCAGTATTGAGTAACTCATGACCAAATGTGCCCTCTAATTCTGTATTAAATCCACATATATGATAAGAACCTTTTATGCAATTATTTTACAGAGACTACTAGAAAACTAAAAGGAAAGCAGAACAGTTGGGAGACCGTACAGCCTTGTTACTTAATCCTGCAATTCTTTAATATTTTGAGTAAGATCATCACTTGGTTGAACAGTGGCACAGTCTAGAGCCAGGTGCAGGATTAGGGTGAACAGATGGTGACTAATCTTCCTAACACAGCTCTGCCAATACAACTCACTCTTGACCAGCCACATCCCCGTTTTTCTTTTTTTTTCTGGTCCTTGGTTTTCTCTGGCCTGAGCACAGGTTGTCAAAGGGGTAGCTGCATGGTAGGCTATTCACATAAGCTGCTGATCTAACTTTGGTTTTGGTCCAAGACCTCTTTTGTTTGTACTTCAGTCCAGCAACCAAAGTGAATTAACTCACTGGCTACTGGCACACTCAACACACACCCGATCGCAAGAGGGACAAGGGTATTAAAACCAAGTTACATTATCTATTAACAAGTATTAGCACACCAGACAGAAAATGTATGACGGTATGTACAAAAAGCAAGGTGCTCTGAGTACAGCTACATGTGCAAAGAAGCACAGGAACTACTAGAAGCTGGAGAAGGCACAAGGAATACACAGAGAGCAAGCTAAGTCTTCAGCCCTACCCCAACCCTGCCTTTGGAAGAGCTGCAATAGAAAATGTGAAGCACTGCAAAATATCCTGCCTTCCAGCTCATTGTCTCTCACGTGAAGTGGCATCAAACTGCCCCCAGCACAGCAGTGACTGCACCTAGTGCAGTATTAACTGCACTTTCAAGGATCATCTCTTTTTGGTTTTGGCTGCAATTTAGCTAAGAAAATAGCCCATCTTTAGGGATACGAGTCAAGAGCACTATATATTTTAATAGGAACTGGTATGGGGAGGAAAAGGAAGAGGATCAAAGCTGCAGACGGGAAAGCAAAAATATTTTAGGTACACCTCAACCACTGCTTTTCTAAAGTTTCACTTGGCAAGAACTGTGCCCCTACAACTGATTTCACCTTCAGTGACAACAGCATTTTGCTGAAAAAGACTGCAGAATTCTGTGAATTAAGTTAATAGGAAGCACTTGATCTCAGATACACTGAAGTAACAAAAGAACTGCACTGTCCTTATCTTAATCTCAGCGAGAAAGGCAGACAGCCCAGAATTAAACTACTTGGTCTACAGCAAGGGCATGGTTTACTGGTTGTGGAAGGCACTAACAAAAGGGGAAAAAAAAGGATATATCCCAGAGATTCTGTCCAATGGAGAGTCACAGAAGCACAGATCTGTACTTAGAGGAAGCTGCCTTTAAGCTGAGGAAGATGTGGAATCATACAAGCAGTAATCAAACTCAGCAAGAACTTTTCTCTTTGTCAGTCCTGGTCTCTTCGTCTTCTCTTCCCTTCAGGGCAGATTCTTTAAATGCTAAGAGAAACACTGGAGTTCTAAAATTACACATTCTCTTGACAGAACGCTCACTTTACGGAGGATGAAAATGAGACCTTCACATTTACTCTCTTCTACAGCTTTACTTGCTTATATGCACCCTCATGTTGAAGACTGAGCGCATGTTTTTGAGTCTGATATCAAGGATAGCATAAATCTGTAGATGTAAAGAAAAAATTAACATTGAAATAAAGGTACACCAGTCTGAGCTGGTCTCTAGCTGTTTTTTTTCCTTCTTTCCATGGCTCTGTCCTGTAATTTAGAAGCACTGGAGGCTCTTCAACTACTTGTTTAATACCGATTTTACTTCACCACTTTAATCTTTTTTACCTTTCATCTAGATAATTGCTATGCTTCTAGCCAACAACAGCAGATACTGAAAAGAAGTGACAGAGTATGCTGTCACCGTGCCTTCATCACACCTGGCCAGTCAGAGGTATGAGTTTGGTGGACCAGACCAGTCCACCCTTCCCTCAGTTGAAATACTCAACCATCAGACACCTGAATCTTTAGATGATCTCTAGAGGTCCCTCCCAATCGTAACTATTCAAGAATTCTGCAACCCAAGCTTGTCAGTCTCCGTGACAGCACAGTCCAGCTGGCAGCTTGTGACCACCACCCCTTCCCCACAGATGGGGAACAGCTGCTGTGGCAACAAACACTGTCAAACCACCAAGCACCCTCATCCATGTCTGCCCACAGCACCCTAAAGAGCTCAGCAGCGACCACTTCAACGCAGACAGCACAAGAAGAGGAGGGAGCAGCCACTGCTGAAGACAGAAGAGAGGAAGAGATGGACGCAGCCTTACAGAAGACATCCTTCCTCCTCCTGTCCTCCAGACCTGTCCCTTCTCCCAGACCAGCAGCACCTCAGAGAGCAGCTGCTTTCTTCAGCCAGACCCCTTGCTCTGTTCCTCTTCACCATCCTCCCTCCTTTAACCAATTCCATGCCTGTTTAGTTTTATCCTGTATGAAACCTATAGGCTCAGACAATGAAGATACTGCTCAAACGGGAAAAACACAGGAAATAAAAGGCATATTTCTGTAGCAGCTGACTTGCCCACATAACCTAAGGCTGCTTTCAGAAGTCAAACGCAAAGATAAAGTTCAGTGGCTCTATGCCCACATACATGTACCACAGAATTAATGACCATATTGGGTCAGAACGGCAGATCAAAGTCCAGGGTCCTGGCTTCTGGCAGAAATGCATTCTTAACAATACAAACAGGGAAAGGCAAACTAACAGAATTTTTTCCCTTGGTATAAGCTTTCTAATAGCCATGGATTTCATATTTTCTGAATCTGAAATGTCTATGATGGCCTACATGATTGACATGTGGGCTGCTGCAGAGATTTATTTTTTTCATCCACCCAGACCCATTTTTAGCCCTTTCTCCCTTTTAAAAAAAACACTTCTGGCATCTGAAATATCAGGTAAGTTCCAGAACTTAATCATGCATACAGTAAAAAAAAATTAAAATATTGTGTCACTTCAGTTAGTTCAAAAGCAACTGGATGGACTTAACGATTGTGGGTACTCTTCTGGGAACAGGCAGGAGAGCCCAGCTCTGCGTCCGCTTCACAGACATCCCCTACCGCATGCATGGGTCCTCCTGCCTCCAGTGAGCCACCACCACTGGTTCCTTTGCCTCCTCTTTGGCAGAGAAGAGGCTGGCAGTGCTGTTTTGTGCTCACCTCAACCCTGTCAGCACATTTTACATATCCTATGTTCTACAATTCTATATGATCTAACACCTTCACAGATGTTTACATATGCTAGGAGACATTCACATAAAGCAGGCACTGATAGGCTGAGCTCTGTGATACTAGGATACCTCTGGATATATAGACTCAATAACCACAGGCATTTGGGACTCGCATTCCTACACATTTGATTGCTGTAGATAAAACACATGGACCAACCATAATTGGACTGGGTCCTACATGAGTATTTGGTTAAAACAATTACTTTTTTAGAGTAAATTTGGGATTATCTGTGACTTCTGATTCAGAACTGCATTCACATGTAGTATTTTCGTATCTTTCTCTGAACCAACCAGAGCCAAAGCCTATTAAAAACAACAGAAAAAAAGAAAAAAAAAAAGTCTCTTGAAACCAAAACCAGGAGATTAAATTCCCAATAAGATCACAAGTCCTAGAAAAAAATGAAATGCCAAAAATAATGTTAACATGCATTTTACAGGAGGAAAAGGCTGGAAAAATATGCAAGCTATGCAAACAAAGAGCTCTAGGTTGCAAACTATTGCATGAAGGGACTCTTCGCACTGGTTGTGAAAGTATAGTGCCTAACATAATAGGATCTGGGCCTCAATTTCACCACATATAAACAATAATAGATGCTCAACAGTGTCTTAGAGATAACAGCTATCAGTGCTGATTAGTTTCTGTTTATTGCAGAGAGCAGCACTTGTGGAAAGAGAAGACAGAGGCAGCAAGGCAAGAGAGAGGCAGACCCAAAAGCTATCAAAGGCTACAGCAGTTACTCTTCCACCTGCATAAACCCACTGCAGCACAGCTGGACAAACAGCTTCAAGCATGCCAGAGCTGTCATTTACATATATGCCAGAGAGTTGCATCTGTACGGCTACTGCCATCACAGCATAAGCAACAGTTGGGTGTTCCGTCTACGCTGACAGAATCATTTCAGAGGCAATTACCTTTCTTTCTATTGAGCAATCCCTTCAATGGTCAGAGCAGAGGCCTCCCCTAATATCCCCTGACAATTTGGATTCAAAGGATGGAAACAAAACGCCAATACTTTCCTCTTGAGTAGTTTATCTTCCTTTCGTACACTGTACACGTGCTCAGAAGGCTTGTAGCAATGAATCGACAAAGTAAGGAGGTGAATCTTCCCTCTATTTTTCTTTTCACCTTCCATGTTACTTCCACTTAACAGAAGTATTTTATCTACTTAACAGAACTTTCTCCAAGGCATTAATTGTTTCAATGGTGGTACTATAGGTTTTGTCCAGCATCAGCTACACAGCTGTCTATAATGTACCTGCATCAGCAGACCGGGGACATGGGAATATGTAACACGGTATATGAGGGAAAGATTATAAGCACATTTCAATCGCTATGCCCTAAGGTTGAAGGTAAAGCGCATTATGTCAGATATCAAAAACAGCTGTTCAGCTACTCTGACGGCACAGAAGGCCTAGTGTTGATGTACTGATATGCTGCAGTAAAAGACAGAAATTCAAAAGTACTGATATTAGATTGATGATAAAACTTTTACCATTTCCTTTTCATAGAAAACTCCATATGATCTCTTCAGAGCACCAGTACAAAACCAGCATTCAGTGGCCCATTTTCATCATTTGCACTGTGTATTAGCAAATACAATGGCAGTACATATATCAGTTCTTCTTTCAGCTCTGTCTGCATTTTAAATACAGCATCAAGTGAGAGCAGTAGAAAAGAAAGTCTGCAAATCATTTAAGCTAGTCTAGAACGTCTCGCATGAGAAAGAGATGAACAAGTCTACTGATAGGAAAAACAGTTCTTTGCACCAGTAGTGTATTACTCTACTCAAAAAAGAAGTTGCAGAAACAGGTCCAAAGAAAATAATTAAAATATGCCAATTAAAATTCAGCAGAACACTTTCTGTATACTAAGAAATAAATTTATTTCATAGTAAAACGCCCACAGCCAGACTAAGGCATGATCTCTCACACAACAAGGCATTTTAGTCATGGATTCAAGAAAGACAAAAATTTTACTTAAAACGCCTGAAAAGCTCATCATTACCCTGCACTTACTCTTAATCTGTATTTTTAATTAATTAAATTTAATTTAATTTTTAAGTTCTAAATTCATATTATTCTGTGAAATGCATGATGGCAACAAAGCAAAGATTAAAAAATTTAAGGTCATTATCAAGAAACAGCAGAATCTACTAATTTTTTTTATACTGTTAACATACTCTTCCCTTAAGCATGTGGAGCATACAGCCTACTGTGACCTCCCATACCAAAATGAAACAAATAAATAAATAAAAACCCAAAACACAAAACCCATAGAAAATAAAAAGAAGAAATATTCTAAGTGGAAGCTAGAAGAAGATTCATTCCTTCTCCAGCCCACCAACACCAAATAAACTACGCAGAAGAGCAGTCAAATTACTGAAATTGATGTCGTATCAGTTGGAAAACTGATTGAGCCCGTACAATGAGCAGTAATTGCTTTCTACCAAATTCATGGGTCCAAGCTGCCTGTCTCCCATCTGCTCCTGTGCAATTTAAGTAATTCTGAACTTTACTCTCTATTCCCAAATGTGTCACAAATTTATTAGCATGGCAGGGGCGAACTCTTAAGATTCTCCACTAAGGTAAGCTATTAGGAGTGAATTTTCTGTGTCTATAATTGCCAGGCCAGGAAAATTCAAGGACGACAATCACCTGACCTTACTGAATCCACCATGAAAAATTCATACGGTAGCACAACACACACCCCTACCTAAAAAAAAGTCATTCTGTTCTTTCCTTGCACTTGTATAAAGATATGTTTAGTACATAATGCAGACTACTATAAGGAGCCTACAATAAATTTTAGTTTGTGGGTGGTTTTTGCTAATGCAATGAGCTCCACCATGCATTTTAACTCCTGCTAGATAAAGACTAGAATCTGCCAGTAGCATGTATGGGGCGGCTCAGACTTTGAATGCCTGTCAGGAATGAAAAGGATGGAATCTTACTATAAACTACAAATAATTTTGGTATATGATAGTTCAGTTGTAAACAAGTCATCAAATATTCTAGTATTCTCTCACAATTTTCTCATTACATAAAAAGTTTATTATAATTAATTCCAAACAAATTTAATCATTTGCTATTTTTATTACCTTAACAGAATGTATACACTGTTTAAAGATGCAGCTGCTCACGCTCTCACAGGAAAGACTAAGTACAATGTTCTCATCCTCAGATTACACCAACGGCAATGAGATACCGTAAAGAAAAATCAGGATAAGACCCTACATGACAGATTATGACATAAGCAAGTTTGAATTCCAAATTTCAGATTTTATGAAATATTCTCTAATATTTAATGACAATGTATTTTCCAGATAATATGTCTTAAGGTATGACGAATCCCTGCTTACATCATGTGGGATATCTCAAGTAACACCCTCAGGGTGCACAAGTCATGAAAAAAGCCATAGTAGCTATAGCCAGGTCTATAACCCAGTTAATCAGGAGACTGGCATCTTCTGTAGAGTCTATATTCATCTAAAAGAAAAATACTTTTTCTACTGCCCATACATTAAATACAACAATAAATTGGAATAACCACAATTATTGCCTCATGAAGAAATACTGATATAGGTGAAACCCAGAATATGGATTTATTCTACTGGAATATTAAAATCACAAAGCACAAGACTAAGTAGGGAAATGGGGAAATTAATACCCCACACAGAAAAAACTACAGCATTATTTCTAAAGAGTTACTAACAGTTCATCATATTTACAGACCCCATGTGTTTAGAGATCAACATTCACAACAAAATAGGGTGGATACCTGTATCAGACTAACAATCTGGATTAGATTTGTTGTTCTACAAAAAAATATGAAGAGTAAAGGTGCCATCCAAGAGTACTTCATTCTAGTTTACAAAAGTTGAAGATCTAAACGTGGCCAGTAGAAGAAACATTTTTTTTTAAAATGCTTATGACTTATACTTGAACATTTTCTAATACATTATGTATGTTAACAGTTGAATAACCATGTGCACTCCTATGACCAAGACCTGTCTCTATAGGAAACCTGTCACTAGATAGGTCTCCACTCTCAGGGAGCCTGAGAGAAGATCAGGCTCGTGACCACCTGAGGAACCTGAACATATATAAATCTATGGGACCTGACAAGATGCATCCCAGAGTCCTCAGGGAACTGGCTGATGTAGTTACCGAGCCACACTCCATTTGAAAAGTCATGGCAGTCAGGTGAAGCCCCTGGTGACCGGAAGAAGGGAAACATTGCACCCATTTCTAAAAAGGGTAGAAAGGAGCACCCTGGGACCTACTGACTTCTCCTCTGTGTCCGGGAAGATCACCAAACAGATCCTCCTAGAGGCTATGCTAAAGCACATGGAGGTGATTCAAGACAGCCAGCACAGCTTCACCAAGGATAAGTCCTGCCTGACCAACCTAGTGACCTTCTATGATGGAGTGACTAAATCAGTGGACAAGCGAAGAGCTATGGATGCCATCTAGCTGGACTTCTGTAAGGCTTTTGACATGGTCTCCCACAACATCCTTCTCTCTAAATAGGAGAGATACAGATTTGATGGGTGGACTGTTCAGTGGATGAGGAATTGATTGGATGGTCACATCCAGAGGGTAGTGGTCAAGTGCTCAATGTCCAGATGGAGATTGGTGACAAGCAGTGTCCCTCAGGGGCCCGTACTGGGACCAGTACTGTTCACTATCTTCATCAATGACATAGACAGTGGAATTGAGTGGACCCTCATCAAGTTTGTGGACAACACCAAGCTGAGTGGTGCAGCTGACATGCCTGAGGGATGGCATGTCATCCAGAGGAATCTGGAGAAGCTCGAGAAGTGGTCGCATGTGAACTTAATGAGGTTCAACAAGACCAAGTGCAAGGTCCTGCACCTGGTTTGGGGCACCCCCTGGTATCAATATAGGCTGGGGGATGAAGGGATTGAGAGCAGCCCCGCCAAGAAGGATTTGGGGGTACTGGTCAATGAAAAGTTGGACATGAGCTGGCAATGTGTGCTCGCAGCCCAGAAAGCCAGCCATATCCTGGGCTACATCAAAAGCATGGCCAGCAGGTTGAGGGAGGTGATTCTGCCCCTCTGCTCCGCTCTCATGAGACCCCACCTGGAGCACTGCATCCAGCTCTGGAGTCCTCAGCAGAGGAAAAACACAGTCCTGCTGGAGTGGGTCCAAAGGAGGCCACAAAAATGATCAGAGGGCTGGAACATCTCTCCTATGAGGATAGGCTGAGAGTTCGGGTTGTTCAATCTTGCTCCAGCCTTTCAGTATTTAGAGGGTGCCTACAGAAAAGATGGGGACAGACTTTTTAGCAGGACCTGTTGCAATAGGATGTGGGGTAATAGTTTTAAACTGAAAGAGCATAGATTTAGACTAGATATAAGGAAGAAATTTTTTACAATGAGGGTGGCAAAACACTGGAACAGGTTGCCAGAGAGGTGGTAGATGCCCCATCCCTGAAAATATTGAAGGTCAGCCTGGACTGGGTTCTGAGCAGTCTTGTCTAGTTGAAGATGTTCCTGCTCACTGCAGAGAGGGTTGGAATAAATGCGCTTTAAACATCCCTTCCAACTCAAACCATTCTATAATCCTATGAAGAGGACAGGCTTCATAGTAAGGATTTACCAGCTTTGAAGCCATCTGAATCTGCTAAAATAAACAAACAAACAAAAAAAGGAAGCTAGTATAGTATCAATCTCACCACTATATGTTCTTTCACTAAAGAAATGTGACAAATACACACAGTAAAGAGAATGTTACAGTGAATTTAATGAAATACTTTTTCTTCCATCAGCAAATAACACTCCTCATGAAGCAAAAAAAAAAGTTCTCCAAATCAACACAAATATTGTTCCAAAATTTCAAAAGGGTAAATATCAACATGATGAGGTAATAAAATGGCAGGTGTAGATTTCAGTCAATAAATTTAATACACACATAGAAGTAATGAGAAGAAACATGATTTCGCAGAGTACAACTTTTTCTAAGATTGTAAGATTTGTGGATCAAAGTAACTGCTGCCTCTAACAGTTTGTTAGAGATTTCTGACTTAATAACATCCGTCACTGAGGAAAATAGACTTGCTTAATAATAACACCGGACATACTAAACCTACTACAAATAGGCTAAATTAAAGATCTTTAAACATACCTGCAACACCAACTCATCATAGAAAACTGTTGCTAGTTCAATGCTGCTAATATTCATCAATACCCTAACAGAATAATATAACAGAAGTGAGTAACTTATAAAGTTTGCCATTATTTACTATTTTATCAACTTCTGAGCCACCTGCAATGACCAGAAAAAGCCAAATAACATTAGCACAATTGTGCAAAAAGCATTCTAATTGAAAAGCAAGACTGCATCTCAGAAAGATGACGTGATAGTTACAGAATGAGGGGCTACGCCCACCAAAGTTGTATCATCCTTGTCTGCTGCACTGGTGCTACTCTGAAATACTGTGCCTGGTTTCATTACCTATGCATACCTCAGAAGGAAGGGTCCGCTGAGCACAATACCCTTCTTCACACTTGCAAAAAATGAACATTGCTTGAAAAACTGTTTTAAAGTGACTGTTACTTTGGCTCTATTTGCATCCTATTTAAATTAACATCAGATGTGAAACTGATGGGTGAGTGAGGTTAAATTCCAATTGTCTGTCTCATGGGATTTTAAACAGGCCGATTCAGTAGGGAGTAGATATTTATTCACATGTATGGACAAAACCCAGACTGCTACATGCTCACTATTCTTCTAAGCTCCACTGTCATGAGGCAAAGGTTTTTTTGCTAAGTACAGGAATAATCAGTTTAAGACCTTGAAAAATTATTACTATTACAAACACTGTATCAGTTGTCTGCATTACACTGGTTTCGACCATACCGTACACCAATACAAAGCAACACGTTATGAGTCAAAGAGGATTTGATCATCAAGGTTTTGGGTTTTTGCACTAGGGCTTAAAAGACAAGTACTCCTGACGGTCTGCGGGGCGCGGCCGAGGTGTGCAGCGCTCACAACACGGACAAGCCCCAGGCCCCCCCAGCTGCGCGGAGCTGCGAGGCGCTCGGGCCCGCAGGCCTGGCGGGTCCGCAGGCCGACGCCCGCGTCCGCCGGAGCACTTCACCTACCGCGGGGAAACGCTCCCCTTACCCAGCCCGGGCACCCCTGTCTGTCCTGCCCTGTCCCTTTCTGACTGCGTCCCGAGGTACGAGCTCAGCACTGCCCTCCACCCCCACCTCTCACCCGGCCCGAGCTCTGCGGCCCCCCCGGCCCGCGGTGGAGGGCCCGCCTCGGCCGCAGCGCACATCCCCCCGCGGCACCGGCGGTGGGTGGCGTGTCTCCCGGCCGGCGCCCGCCCGCACTCCCGCGTTTCCCCGCCGGGACCGGGGAACGGCACCGCGGGAAGAGGCGCCGCAGCCCCCGCGCGGTCCCGCCGAAGCCGCGGGGATGAGGCGGCGCGCTCCTCCCTCGCCGCTCGCCTGCCCACCCCACCCAGCACGTCCTTTCCCAGTCAGCCCCTTCCTCCCGCTCCCCAGAGCCTTTTCCTCTCCCCCTGTCTCCTCCTCCTCCTTCCCCCCCCCCCCCCCCCCATTTTAAGGTAACTCCCAGGAAACGTGCAAACCTGTAACTTTTACCTTCTTTGGCTTTTTTCCTCCTCGCCAGCGTGCCGCCGAGCTTGCCCAGGAAGGAGTCATCTTTCTTTCTGGATGGGGGGGATTTAGGGGTGGGGGACTTGGGGGAAGAAGGAGACTTCTGGGGGGAGGTTGCCATGATGGCCCAGCCGCCGCTCGGGGATGGAGGAGACGGGTCCGAGGCCCCGATGCCGTGGGAGGCTGCTCCCGGCTCTGAACGGAAGCGGAATTATTTCAAGCATTTGAGGCAGCTCCTGCTCCGCTCTCCCGGCTCTCCCGCTCCTTGGC
>JAOXNO010000041.1:57780553-57835764 GCA_028565335.1 Limnodromus scolopaceus | reverse complement strand
TTCCCTCCCTCCCGCCCGCCCAGCACCCGCCGGGGAGGGCCCGCTCCCTTCGCACGGCTCCCGCCGCCGGCCCCTTCCTCGGCCCAACTACCCCCGCCCTCGTCAGCACAACGGTCGCCCAGCGGCCCCCCTCTCAGCCCAACGGCCGACTGCCAGCTCAACGGCCCCCTCCTCAGCCAAACAGCTGCCCAGCGCCCACCCACCCCGCTGCCCAACAGCCCCTTCCTTAGGCCAACAGTCGCCCAACAGCCACCCTCTCAGCCCAACGGCAGCCTGACACCCACCCCCAGCCCAGTGGCCCCCCTCAGCCAAATGATAGCCCAAAGGCCACCACTTCTCAGCCCAACAGCCTCTTCCTCAGCCACCCAATGGCTCCCTCCTCAGCCCAACGGCCACCCAACGCCCGTTCTCCCAACTAAACGGCCACCTCTTCAGCCCAACAGCCCCCCTCCTCAGCCCAACAGCTGCCCTTACCTGCCCCTCTCAGGCGGTTCAACCACGGGCCAAGGGTCCTCGTTTCATCTGCCCACAGGGTCTGGTCCCTCAGGGTGAGGAAAGGGGTGTTTCATAGAGCCCTGAGAAGGAGAAAGCCTGGTAGCAGGAGCCACACTGGGCTTCCAGGAGGGCTGTAGCCCCAGGCTGGTATGAAGTCCATGCTCCTCTCCCAGCTGGGGGATCCACAGCTTTTTGGGTGGCTGGCTGTACACCAAGGCACAGGACATCACCTTGCCCCATGGTCCATCCACCCGTGCACTGCCTCACAGAGGAGCCGGTCATTAACCCAGGCTGGTTGGTCAAACACAGCAGTCTAAGTGACCACACATGTGAAAGTGCTAGTTAACACAGGCGCCAAAAACTGACTGCAAGTAGGGATCAGACAGCTCAATTCATCCATAACTACTCACAAGTGGAGGCTCTGGAAGGGTGGGGGGTTGCAGCAGCAGGCCGATGTTTCTACACACTGTGACCAACACTGGTAGAAAAGAACTAATGAAGTAATAAAGTGTCACTAAACAGTCTTATGCAAGTTAAAGTTCAAGCTTAATAGATACACTTCAGTCTTGAGCACGTTTTGTAAGGGTCTCTTTTGCCTGTGGGTTTTGGCTACATGTGTGGTCAGAGCAGCACAAATCATCATGTCCCCTTCACAAAAGAAACCAACTGTTGTTGTTAGACCAGTATAAAAGCCAGTGGGAAAGAAAGGTGACTTGGTATGATATACCAACTCTGCTTTGATTTGCAGATGAGTAGCTTAAGAGAGAAGCATCTTTAAACCAGATAATTTGCTGTGACTGGTTCAGGAGGCACCCAGGACTGGAACAGCATTAATGTCATCTGGATGCACTACTTTCGCTTACCACTTAATCACTCGATTAACAATTCAGGCAAAAAGCCACACACACTTCATGCAAATATCTAGCTATCCATTAAGCATAATAAGTGAAATGAAATTACCATGAGGATATTTCTAAATCGGCTAATAATTGTTGTGTTTTTACAAGGCGGTAACATTGGTTAGCTGATGAGGGGTAGACATCAATGCATATTTGTTGCATGCAGTTAGTATATGCCCTGGAGAAAAACTTTATTCATCCACACTGCCATCAGTTAAAAGCAGGAACGAGCCCAAGCCATTAGCACAATCTCTCCTTTCCTTACGTTTGTTCTCTGGCTCATAGCACCAATTGTGTCTTAGGGCTGTTGTCTACACAAGTCCAAATTTCACACATTATTCTCTTTTTACAGAGGTGCTACTCACACAGTGTATGGATAAGGAGATGAGCAGTTTTAAATAGTTTTTAAGAACATAATAAATGACTATTTCAAAAGGAGAAATAAACACAGCAGGGCCTTTTTTATGTGAATCTGTGACATTGACAAACAGAACCATGCCCCAACTAAATTTTCTTTTGGACCCAAATGACTATAGAGAGGTGTCAATATAGGATTTTGTGGGCACAGCAGAAGAGACAGCATTTTGACAAACACAAGTGTGCTTGCCTTTGTACCATTACATTTGTGTTAAAGACAGAAAGAACAGGCCAGATACCTCACAACCAGTAACGGGTGCTGGGTTGTGCAGTACAGGAAAGTCAGAATTCAACGTGCGTTTGCCAAGTCTCACACAAAATAGCAGAAAAGACTCAGCATCGTTCTTTCCTATTTCACTACACACAGTATGTGTAAATTAATGACAAATGCAGTGTTACTTCTTTAATAGCCTTATGAGCTATGGGTATTTCACATCACAAGGAGAAAATAAATTTTAAATTAGACTTAATGTGTTTAAAATCAACTTTATCAGATCTGGATAAACAAATCAGATCTGGAAACACAAATACTATGTGCTTTAAGCAATAATGCTAAAGCCACAGACAGACTTAAGTTTACTGGGGGGGTTTTATGGGTTTATTTCAGAATTTATTTGCAGTTCCTTGCACGTAACATTGTAGTATTTTTCCACTTCTGATGTTTCTCTTTGAGGAAAGTTACAATATCATTTTCTTCCTGTGCCTTAAATTTAGAACTACATATGCTGGTTTTTTTTTTTCTTTTGATCTGGGAATATATATGGATATATGTCCTTAAATTAATATTGCACTCAGCACAAAAGGCCATATAGATATGCACAACAAGTTATGGCAGATATAGAAATGTTGGTTGTAAATGCCTAGTTCTTATTTGAACAGTATTTTAACCACAAATAAAAGCTTCATATAAATTCATGGGGATTTTTGCTTGGCTAGGTTTTTGCTCTGCTTTATATTTGATAACTGAATACTTTCCCAATCACACTCCATGATCCCACACACAGGATACAGTAGTCAGCAGGTGGCCGTCCAGGCTGGCCCTGCTGCATTTAGCATATAGAAATCTGGAGCAGACCACAAGAGCTCTCACCGTGCCCATTGTCAGCACTGTGTTCTTACAGATGAGCCAACCAGTAGCTCAAATTAATTGCATCCTGTTCACGTATATAGTTTTGCCAGGCAATAAAAGAAGGCTAAATCCAAATACTTCTTATTCACCTGTATATCTGTCCATGCACACCTGGCTTTTATTTCTTTTACTACAGTACTGAGAATGATCAGAGTCTTACTTCCTGAATGATGTTGAAGAGACAGAGTATGTAATAACCTGACCATGGGTTAGGCTAGTAAGAAAGAGCACTGCCGCAGCCAAGCTGGTTAAGGCCGTGCATTAAATATTGGCTTGTCTAAAGAGTGGAAGTGGAATTTTCAAAAATATTTTATCAACCTGCTGCTATTGCTGTGATTGCCTGCAGTAAAAAAAAAAGATCAAAGTGTACCCTCTTTATTTTTCTAAGTATTTGTGGTCAGCCTTCTACTGACCTGCCAATTCCATGTGGTTAACTGCTGAACACAGCACCCCACCCTGAGTAATAGTTAACAGCACATTAAAAGAGCCTGCTTAGAAAAGAAGGCATTTCCGCACAGGTTACTTTGCAGATGTTTAACATGTATTTCTTGATTGGGATTTCCCAGAGAGTGCCCCAAAATACCTGGAGATAAGAGCTCTGGCAGGATCTGGTGCTCCTGTATGTGTCCATGAGCAACACGTGCCAGGGGCTGCTCCATCAGGTGTGGTAAGGCAGTGGCTGCCACTGTCACCTCAGGAGCCTGGGAAGTGTCATCTGCCTCCAGCCTTGTCCTGCAGGAAAGTGTTTTTGTATTTCATCAGGAAGCCCCACTCCTCTTCACGTGGCTGTGGGCAGCAACCACCTCTGCATGCTGCTGGAAACAGCGGGCTAAAGCACAGCCATACCTGGCTGGTGTTGGTACATCCACATCTCTTATCCCATACCCATGTAAGAAAGTTTATACGCCCCGCAAAGGACTTTGCTGCTTGTGATTTCAGACTCTGTAAGACAGGACCAGGGTTGACTGATCATCCCAATGTGGCTACATTATTAACATCAGAAAGCATCAGTACCAGGGGCAGAAGGGCTCCAAATTTTCATTGCCACCATCATCTAAAACGCACACTCGAGGATAAGTATGTTTCCAGCTCACAAGGTGAATTTAAGATTGAGCATATGATTATGCTTGAATTTAAAGCAGAGCTATGCCTTCTTTGGGATAAGAATCTTCTCTTTAAATAATATAACAATAAAGTTACACAATTTCATAAATGTATCAGA
The DNA here is from genome assembly GCA_028565335.1 of Limnodromus scolopaceus. Lineage (NCBI taxonomy): Eukaryota > Metazoa > Chordata > Aves > Charadriiformes > Scolopacidae > Limnodromus > Limnodromus scolopaceus. Next base: position 57,831,602 of record JAOXNO010000041.1, on the reverse strand, counting down.
GTACTTCCAACCAAATCCTTAAAAAGTACAGTGTACTTGTTGTACATCAAGGAGCAAAAAAAAATACACGAAGATGCAATGAGGAAAAATGTACATGAAAGACAAAAGATAACAAGTTGCATACAGTCACAGGGAGTAATTATTTGGAAAGTTTCAGAGGAAAGAAAGTGGGTTTTAAACTTTTCAGTATGAAGAGGACATCATCCTGGCATTTATTGCTTCTGATAACATGCCGTTCCATCAATCAGTTACTTATAAATACCAAGCCAAGTTTATGTGCATTTACATCTGGCCTTGCTGAAATAGTTTTAGGAAAAAAATCAATATTATGATTTTTTTTCTTAGTAAGCTTCACTTGTGCCCTTCACTTGTGCCTGTACTTTTGTACATCTGTGTTACATAAATATTTCAGCAAGCACATTGCTGGCACACAGCAAACTCTTTTCGTAGTTCATTAGAACCAACAGAAGAAACCACAATTTGTTCATAAATATTAGGCAAAAAGATTTAGGTGAAATCCAGCAAATTCCTTGCTCATCACAAAGTATTTCCCAGGATCTAGGTTCATGAGATGTGGCTGCCATGAAAACTGCAGGGATAGTTTTTGCATGCTAACATGGCAAACCCATCATGCTAAACTATGCAAAAACTGTATGGTCCATGCAAAACCCGGCAGGGACAGTTTTAGATCTTAACAGTAGCAAAGTCTTAAAAGATGTACAGAATCTCCAATCTGCTAACCACATACTGTTACTTGCTTCAGAAAGAAAAAAACCTACAGTATATCTGTCCGGAAATAGACTACTAACCTAAAGTTAAATTCTTAGTTGAAACCAGATATGCATTAGGCTAAAAAGCAGAGGTTAAAACATAAGCCCAAATCTTGCTTATTCACTTCTTTCACCTCGAGCAGCACATTGTCTTGCCCTTTAAGGATCTCCCACTGGTAGAAAGTGGCAAAACGAGATGATCTAATAGAAGTGAAGTTAGTGGAATTTGAAAATTGGCAGTTAAGTTTTGATCACCAATTCTTAGCAATCCATGCAGTGACACTTTTTCTTCAAGTCTTCAAGGAGCTCTTATAATTTGTATGTCATGCATAAGGAAATTAGGTGGTGAATTCCTATGTAAAAGTGAGAAAGTTGTTGATCTCATGGAGTTTGCAACCTCTTGTGTTAAAGGTAGTCAGTCAAATGTCAAGTCAAACCTTATTTCACTATGAAATGAATCTGTGAACTGCAAGACAGTGTGATTTACTTACCAGTATATGAATTGAGGAACTGATATAATTTCTTACCTATAGGTATTTCCTAGACCCACATTATTCACTATAGATATCGGTGGAGAGAAATTACTATGGAAATGATTCAGTGACTTCAGAGAGTGAGATATAATTTTATTTTTTCAAATAGAAAATTGCTCACATCTAGTTCATTTGGACACAGTCAATACATTCCAGCACATCACATTATACGCAACAATGGCAGTGCTAAGGACTTAAAAATGAACAAATCTATTATAAGTTAGTGAGTCAATTCACAGAAAAGACTGAGCAGCAAGAAGACTCATAAGCAAACCAATGGTTTAAATACATTTCTAATACAAGCCAACCATATTAAATTGACCTGTGAACAGTGCACATAGCTCCTCTGTTTTTCCTCATCATCATCTACTCTCATGATATATGAAGACCTGCTTTAAATGACTGAAGAGTTTATTAATTTCCTAAATCACTTGCACAGTTCATTTTTGGATCTAATCTTGTGAGGTACTTAATATCAGGCAGGGTAACAGTAGCCTGACAGGGTTTTCCACCCAAGAGCAGACACACAGTTTTGGGTGGAGCATGTGTTACGACCACATGGCATCCAGAAAAGTATCTTTTTAGCAAAGAATATTTTTGAGGTCCATAGAATGCTGATGGTTCTCAGCTTCTGATGACTCTAATACTCTCAATAACTCAAATCTTTGGAGCTGAAAGGAAAGCACGCTTTCACATTTGGTTTTATAGCAAACAGGTTATCTGCTGTAAACTGAAATCTCAGCGTTTATATACAATTCAGAGCAACCTGAACCTCACCAATTGCAGTGTGTTCATCTCCTCTGGGCAAACAGACTGGACTTTGGCAGAGCAGAGCAATCTCCTCCTCCAGACTAGGGGCATCACGTGTCCCTGAGGCTGCTCTTCCTCTTTGTATGGCAGCAACACTAAGACTTTTTATTATAAAAGCGGGGTGCAAAAAACAATCCTTGACTGATATAACCGGAGGTTTCTGCTGAATTCTCCCCCTATGTGCAAAGTACTAAGAAGCTTGCTTTAAAACCTTTTAAAACTACCTTGAAAGCATTATGATGCTGTGTTTTCAACAGAGACCTGTGATAGCTGTTCTAGACGGTCTTGTTCTACAGGATTACATGAGGCCTCTGGGAACAGTGGTAAAATCCAGAAATTTTCTCCACAAAACTGGGAGTACCAGCAGATCTCAACAGAGGAAATGAAAATATTTATTGCTGCTCTGCCTGTTCCTACTTTGTGTCAATCTTAAGTAACAGAGTTAGTTAAAAAAAAAAAATCCAAAACCCAATCACTGCAACCTATCTTGTTAAAAATGTAATCCAAAGATCAGGGATGCTTAGCCTATGAATGATAGGGAGAAAAAAAAAGTCTGATGGTAATTTTGGAACACATTCCTACTCTACTATGCACAGCTTTACCTATACATAGCAAACACATATTTATCTGTCAAAATCAGAGAAAACATCCAAACTGTAAAATGTAACCAGACATCCTTATCCACTTTAAACAGTCTAATAAATAAATATAAATACATAAATATAGCAGAACCATAGTATATTCCTTGCCCAATAGAGGTATATTATTTATCCATGGCCAGTAGCACAATTTTTTTTTTTTTTTTTTTAATCTTTAGAAAGGGTATTTTAAATTTCTCACAATACAGCAAAAACTTAAGATCATTCACAAATTACTGTGACAGGACCCAGTGTGCCTGCTAACTTACAAGTGCTTACCAAGAGGTTTTTTAGCTTAAAGCTTTTGTAACAGGAATGCTTCTAGCTTTGGCTGTACCATAGGCAACTGCTGCAAATTAGCACCATTCATGAAATAATGAGAACATCAAATCTTCTCAGAGCATGAGGTAAAATGATATTCAAAAAGAAACAGTCTTTCAGTTTCTCCTTGTTTTTTTTCAGTTTGAAAATGTAGTGCATCATACATACAGTTGGGAATACTACCAATCTTAAATTGCAGAAATATCTCAGATTTAAGAAAGTACTTTAATTATACTGAATACTAAGAATTTCTGCACACCTGCTTTGCCAGTATCTACAAATGCATGTACAAAAAAAATAGGAGATGGTTCCTTTAAGCAAAAAAGTATGCATATATATTCTTGAGCAGCAAGATAAATGTAGTTTAAATATAGCCACAACACTTTTCTATCAAATATTGACATTACAAATGCAACATTTTTTGCAACGCTTCTGAGGAATTCTTCTCAGGGAGATCTTTAACTGCTACACCACTCACCACTTTCTATGATACTATTTGTGATGTATTTGGATCAAGCAATTATAAAACAGTTAGTCTGTATTACTATTTTTAAATTATCATTTAGCATATCTTAGAGAAGACCTTAATCTGTGACATACAAAAGCTTTTTTGAGCATGCAATAGTCTTAAGGGTAGTCACCCCTTTGGTAATCCCTTACAATTTTACAAAATGTAGGGATTTAATATTGCTTTAACTTCTTGTTCAAAAATATACAGTACATTAAAACTTACAAATACCTGGAGAATTAATTTCTTACATTGCATTAACAGTAGTTTTAATGAGTGCTTATAAGTAGCTATTAGTCAAATGACCCTTCCTTCACCAGAAATAAAATGTAACGTTATTTTTAGATGAGATGCTTGCTTTCTGACCTTTAAATAGTTCAACATGGGTTGGCTGTGCCAAAATATTAACAAAACCACATACAGATTCAGACAAACAGATGGAAGCAATACCATCTCAAAAATACTAAATGATGTCATCATGTTTCTCAGGAACTCTATTCTCAGCATTAAAACAAAATTCCAAGAAAACAACATCGCTCGGATTTCCCTTTCACAGACCCCGATGCCCATCACACAGGTAAATTCAGTCCTATTCTGTATTTTGGTGATCCTTTAGGCTGGTAGTGAAATGACTCACTCCAGTATGAGCAAAAGATCTGCTTAAGAGCTTTTGATAACAAAACGACATGTTTCCCCAGTAAACTGATAGGAAATTTGAATTCCTTCATTTTTCAGAAGACTGTGTCTCCATGATTACAAATATTGCTGAAATCATGTTTATTTGCATGTGGCTGTTTAAATCCTGCTCAGTTGATAACCTCTAGATAACATAATGCTTTCAAAGTGCTGGTCTTCTGCTTTTTCTTTCACTCTCTGCTCCTCTAAAGTAGACACAAGTTTGTCTCTTTCTTCAACCACTTTCATCATCTCGGTAAAAATTTCATCCTCCTCATTCAGATCCATCTCATCTTTAAGGCTGTCTAAAAGATCACAAAACAAGAAGTTAAAATCCAGATCACTCTGTTATTACACTTTGCATTATAACTGTTGGTGTTCATGTTGATGTAATATTACAGTCAATGACAAATGAAGTCAATAGCAGTTAATATTTTTCATGTTACAGTTCAGGGAAAATTTCTCTTGCATTTGGGCCATTTAAGCTTGACCACTAAGGTTCCTAAAACCTAGAGTAGATCTTTTAGCAAAACTTAGATTGGAAGGGGTAGGAAAAGCACTACTTGTTTATAAAAAAACATTTCAGCTGAAGTTTAAATTTAGTTTATACAAGGTAAAAAGCCCAACCATGAAATGTAGTACCTGTAAGATAGGGAAAGTGTTTTTCAGAAAAAAAGTATTGAAAACTGGCATCGCTCACAATCCACATGCTTAGAACACAATAGGATATTTTGGGGTATCCAGCACCATGTAACACCTCATCTCCCTGCATTCCTCCTTCCCACGCTCTCTTTTCTAATACCAGATGAAAGGACAAGCCCAAAATGTAATTCCAAGTACCTAAAAGCAGTTCCAAAATACTGCAGTAACCAATATTGCTACAGCTACCATAAAAGCAGATAACCTCTTCTGTGTTTGGGTGGCTGAAGAAATTACTTTCTGTTGCTGCCCATCATCATGTTAGCTGGATGTTGCTGTCTGCACAGCACAATTAGTGGAATTACATGTGCGAGTGCTTCTGATCCAGTTCAGTGTAAAAGTGGGCAGGTTAGCATAGCTGTCTTCACTAGAAGTCAGATGAAAAGATCTCACAAGCCGCATTTTGCTGGCAGAGCTGCACTTGCAGAAGAGCCTCAACCACTCTGGTCCTTTTTGAAGCCAGCAAGGACTCCTATGGGCATGGCCCATCACTGTGAGCTGAAGCATACTCCCCCCTTTGACTCACCATCAATGGCCATTTTCTCTCTCAGCTTTTGTTCCAGCCTGCTTTGGTGATCCTCCAATTCTAGCTCTTGGGCTCTAGGTACAATAAAAAGTACGTTAAAGAATAAGCTTTTTAAAATAAAGATATATACATTGATAGTCCTTCAACCAAGAGCTTCTGTGTTCTGTTTATCCAGTATTTTCTCCTCATTGGCAGTCAAGGCTAAAAGCCTTGCCTGTGCCTACATTGCAACAGCGATCCCAGAAGTACCACCAACACCTTTTTGCATTATGTATCAGATTAAGCCCCTTCGTACATTGCAACCCTTAAGGCTTTAACCAACTGTACTTTGCTGGTGGCACCCACAACATGGTTCTGGATAGGACTGAACGCTCCCACACGTGAAGGGCCCTGCCAGGTCCTCTCCACAGGAGCGGATCCTGAGGCAAGGGAATTAACGCAACTGGACACATCCGGACAACAATATTTTGTGCCCTGCAGCAATAAGAGCAGCCTGCTTTTGCTTTTTAAACTGCTTTGCAGACAGTGTCAGCAGAAAGGATTGCTACCACAACACTCAATGACAACTGAAGTGGAAAGAAAAAGTTTGGCCCCTGGCAGCATCGGCACAGCTGGGGAGAAATTGGGGTGCAGCTGGAGCTAGTGGCTGGGCTGCAGGTCTGCACACAGCACGGGGGGCTGACTGAGTGATATGGAAATGATAAATGGCAATGAGCAGCCTGCACTGGCGTGAAATCCAGGGGTGAGTAATGACTGCTGCAGCTCTCATCACCGCCCAGAAATAGTAGAGAAAATAGATAAGAGACACCTCCGCCTATCTGTTGAGTGCTTTTCCAAGGAGGTGAGGTGAGGGAGCTACAACCAATATTGTTTCCATCAACCACAGTCAGTGGCATCTGAGACAGTTTTTATTTGATTTGTGTATCTGATTGTTTCATCGCTATAGTGAATTCCTAGATCTTTTCTCCTATGTCCAATAAAAACTGAGATAAACTTTTCAGACTGTTTTTCTTCCACAGGAGAAAGTGCCCCACTGTTCATTAGACCCACATTATATAAAGGCAGAGCATCCATATGCTATACTGGTTTAGACTACCATATACGATTGAAATAATTGAACCACTATGAGAGGGAAGGATGAGGAGGGCTCAAGTGAAAATCTGTGTTCAAAGCAGATTGTAGCTACCCTGGGTACGTTTATTCCATGACAGTCTCAAACAGCAGCATGCAGCAAGGTGTTCAGGTGAAACATGAGCGCACTTTTCCCCTCCCCGTCTTTAGTAGTAATGCTTGTCCTTACTTACATAATCAGGAGCTCAGACTCATACCGCATTAATTTATTCTTCTCCAGGACCAGCTCAAACCATTCATGTAGCATCTGGGTTTCATCCTTTGTGCCTGAATCTGTTTAAAATAGGAGAGTTAAATGTGCATTACCAGCTTTCCTACCAATGCTCTTACAGCTTGAGTTCACTTTAAGTAGCCCTCATTTGTAAGCCTAGGTGAGTCCAAATGTAGGGCTTTTTGCTGTACGTAACTGACATCAGTAATGTCTGGGTATAACAACTATAACATTCTTGTCTACATTTGGTTGAATGTTGTAGTTTATTATAGTTAAAGGCACATTAGATTTAAAAACACTTTTGCTTTGGAATTTAAGTTTTTTATTTCAAACAATCACATGGTCTTTCTTTTTTTTAATGGGCACTTTTTCTTTCTCTTAGTTCTGCCTTTGATAACATAGTTTCTCTGCTGATAGTGGACTCTGGCAGCTGAACTACATGTATAAATGGGTATCCCATTAACACAATCGGACTTCAGGATGTACATCCTGGCAAGTATCAACTTAGTCCCTGCTTCCAGTGGGCATCAGATGCACAATTGAATCCTCTACAGATTTCCATTCATTTGCCAACTGGCCTCTAAATCTGCATCTGGTTTGAATAACAGGAAAGGCCATGGGACAGGACAAATCTGTTATTACTGGGTGGTTTTGTAACACTTTGGCTGGGCATCACTGATAGGTACTATTCAGGCACGAAACACAAGATGGTCTCTCTCCCAAAGAACACACAGCTTGACTCTACCTTGCTGAGGAGGAGGAGGAGAGCTTTCTCTTTCACCAGGTGAAGGCCCTTACTGCTCCTAAGAAGCTGTCTGTACAAAAATCTTTGGCAATGAAGAACCCCTGGGTGTTTTCAAGTGGCAAGTCAGAGCACACACATATTTCTTTTCTTTGCTGTCCTTTTTAACACACTCATCACTTCTCACAAAACAAAACCAGCCCACCACCTCTTGTTGCAGAATTACAGCAGAAGCAATGGCACTGCAACACACTTCCCACAATGTCTGCTCTGCCCATATGCCCTCTGTTGCCACAAAAAAAGTGATCATTTGTAGGAAGCAAATATCTTACACTACTCCAGGTTGAAGCAACAGTTTAGGTGACAGGCTGGCCCCTTCAGAAGTATAAAACCAACAGCCAGCCCATGCTCCTGCCTCAGCACATGATAGTTGCCCACCCCACCACATTGCTGCTGCGTGTTGGAGGCAGCCAGACCTGGGACAAAGCAAAAAGAGGTGCCATGGTCAGGCAGGGGAATGTAGCACTCTTCTCAGTCCTTGCATCACGCTACTAGATAGCCAAGCATAACACCCCCATAAACCAGCCTGGCTGTTTTCTTTGGATGAAGACTTATGTGATTTCTCCTACTTTAGGAGGACTGCACCTTCATTTCAGATGACTGAGAGCGCTGAAGTCTAAGCCCAAAGGTCTCAGGTTCAAGCTCCGGAGATAACAATTACAAGAGTATCATTAAACTAGGTTACCAAGTGGAGAGATAGCCAGAGTCCTGGACAGCTCAGCAGTGTTTCAGATGCCTTTCTGCTGGCATTTTGACATGGGCTTTGTTCTCAGCCCAGGAATTATCCTCTTGCCTCTACTGCTTCAGCTGTCCTTCACTTTAACATCAAAGCCAGGATCTGACTCCACTCAAGAACGACAGTTTAAAGCCCATCTCCTCCAGGCAGTAATGATCTCGCCTGAGTATCCCTTTAGCAATCTTCCTGAGCAGAGGCAAAATTGTTGGGTGTTTGGGATCACCGGTCCCTTTGCATGCCTTCACCAGGCACAGTCATCCCAGAAAGCCCAGGTCACCTCTTGCCAGCGTCAGAGGAATTACATGGACCCCATGCCAAGGAGAGGAGTTGTGCTGGTTTGGGTGCGCTTCTGCAATTTTTCACCAGGATTTGACCCCAATCTGAAGTTACCATGAAACAGAAGGATAAAGCAGCAGGAGAGGGCAAAGAAATCTTCGTCCAGTTTCTACCCAGTTCCATTAAAACTTGGCAGTAATGGATGCTTCCTGTGGGTTCTTCCAGGTCAGCAAGCGATGATAAAAAAAAAAAAAAAGTCTAGTCAGAGTGACTGCTGGAGCAGTTCTCTCTGGGGTATGTCGATGATAACTTCTCACAGATCCAGTGCAGGGATGCAGCATTAGTATTCAGAGCCTTAGGTCTTCGTATGCCACCATCAGAAGTTAACATCAAGATTTAATCTATCTTACTGTCAGTAAAATCATTGCAATTGTAGGTATGCGTATGTCCTGCACCACACACACAGAAGGTTACTATTCCCTGTTTGCTATTTTCTTGGTTAGGCAAAAACGTTCTTTTCTTTAACATTTCCTCAGTAAACTTTAAAGTCTCTATATCACTAACAAAAGACTGCGTATCATAGGTTGGTTGAGTCAAGGAAAAAGCAACACACTTCTCAACAATGCCACCCATTTTAGCAAAATCCTCACTGCAAGCTGAAATAAAAATAGCCCTTGTTTTTCCTCCTTTTCCATCCCACAGAAGAGCCCCCAAGTGTCCCCAGGGGCATTTTTTCCCTGAGCTTTTAAAACGTTTTTTAATAATAATGTTAACAGTTATTTAAGTTTGATGGAGCGCTTCATGCCTTCCAAGGGCCACACAAGCCAATGAAGTCTTTTGTGTAATGCAGGATGACAGATCTTTTTAAATGTTAAAGGGAAAACAATTTGTGAGTTTGTTTTGTGAGCCATGCTGGCTTTTTCTTACAACATTGCTAAAGCAAAACTTTCCTCCTGTTTTACCCAAGTCTCCTTTAACCTGGATCCCATTTGAAAGTCAGATATTCTTCTAATTACATCATAGTAATTTCTATATTCATAACTTCTGATGGAATGACAGGCTGTAGTGTTCTCAAAACCTCTACCTTCTGTCCTCCATAGTGATGCTACACTGTCCCTCCATACTGCAGTCACACAGTAAAGAAGGCTTCGCCAGTTTGCGCTCTTTTAGGAACAGCTAAACTTCGCATTTCTTATTACTCCAGGTTTTCAACTGATCTCTTTTGACTCTGTTGAAAGTTCTGAGAAACCTTGGATATGCTCCTTATGAAATCAAAAATTAGCTGCAATGTGTGCAGATACTTGTTCACCTTCCAAAACATGGAGATATTTCTAAACATTCTCTCAACACAGATTTTCTTCTTTATCATCATTCTTCATGATTTGTTTAGTCAACTGATCAGTTATGCTAATTTCAGCGGAAAACATGTTTCGAGATTTTTATTTCTGTATTTTCTTGTAGGCAGAAGATCTCCATAAGCCTCCACAAATGTCAGTGAAAAACAAAGCAATGGTACAACAATGATTTATTATTTGGTATTTTGAACTAGAAAAAAGGAAATAATGGGCATGACAAATTATTCATAGGACTGATATTATTTCTTTTCTTTTTTCTTTTTTTTTTTTTAATGCATGAATTGTTGTCACTACAATTAGAAGACCATCAAAGCCTCATTTTGCTCATCAGTCTTTATGGCAGTTGTTTCGAACCCACGCATGTTCTCTTCTAATTCAGTTGAGGAGCTAATGAATAACTCCCCCTAACAAAGGGGCCATTCATCCCAGGCTTACAGAATTATTAGAGGACAGTTGCGTAAATGTCACTGAAGACTAGTGTTTGCAGGCTTGTCTCTAAATTTGGTTATTCACTACCTTTGCAGCTCAATATTATTGCTGAACTGTGATCGTTTTCTAATTACCTTAATAATACCTATTAAATCACTTGAATTGCATAAGCTCAGACCTCCTTAAATACAACTTAACCTAATAAACACTGGTCATTCATTAAACAATAACGCTCATTATTTTTAAGAAGGTTGAGCAGAATATTAAACTCACCGATTCCTGCATCATTAATTGTATATTATTACAAGCAACAAAGCACTCACATTTTGTTTGGGAAAACTTACAGCTTCATGCTTTTGCACCAGAAGAGCTATTGAGAGACAGTAACATCCTACGTTTCAGTATCTGCCCTATTTGTAACTGGCCACCTACACAAAAACAATCAACAGGGAGAAAAAATAGTACTTTCACCTTAATGAGGGCAATCCAATTACTAAGGATGGGGAGAGAATGAGAAGCATCAATCTCTTGGCAGACAGCCTTCTTTAGGAAATGCGATTGTCAAAACAGCAAAAACAAGAGGTGGCTCTAGGCCATTTATCCTGGTATTCAGTATCTATCCCAAGAGTAAGAAGCCTCTTGTCCCTCTATATTTTTGATGTTTCCAAAAAACATCCACCTTTATACAAATCTGCAGTAAAGAAAAAAGCTAACACTCTAAATCCTCAAAGTCTTTTTAACAGACTTCCTCACAGGCAGTGAGATGGGTGCCATTTGATAAATGGTTATGTTTTCATTTAAGAAAAAATAAAAGAAGAAAAGATGCTAGCTTTTTAAATAGCATTTGAAATAGGTTGGCATTAACAATTATAGGAAATCAGTTAATAAAAAGCTGAACAAATGATGTCTCACTGAACTGATTAGTGCAGTGTTAGAATGGGGGCGGTAACTGCTAAGAAATATGGTATTAAAAAACCTGGCATGTAGAGATTGTGCTGGGTTGCCTAGCTAAGGCAACAACAAGATCAGGTGCCAAAATATAGCTAGGTTTTCAGTGTTGTGCAACTGCTTGTCATGAAAGCACCAGGCTCAGCTTTCTAAAACAGAGGTAAATAAAGACGCATTTGCAATTGGGCTGTCAGATCCCTAGAATCCTTACAGCACAGAACTGCAGCCCCCTCTGAAGTCCCTTACATGCATCGTTCACAATCCCATCACTGTTTTGAGCCTGGCAGGAGCACCCAGATGTCCCACCCCCCTCCAAGAGGCCTCCCCAGCTTCACCCCATGAGCACTGGGAAGCATTCTTAAGGCTGGGCTGCCAGGAGGATGCCACAGTCCTGGGTTCTTGGGATTGTTGCTTCAGGTAAGTAAATACCTTGCCTCCAACTGGGGCCAGGACAATGTCCCTGTTATCTTCTACCCACTGGGAGAAAGGCTGTGTGGTTCATGCTGCTGTTGCTATAGCATGGCCACCGGCTCTAATCACATTAATGGCATTTCACACTCTGGGAGAAGTCATTAAGGACTCTGTTACTAGGCACGGGCTGCTGCTGGCTTGGTAACTGAGATACAGCTCCTGGAAACCTCACTGGTTACCTCCAGAAGGTGAAATTAAGCTCAAGATGGGATTTAAAAAAAATGTGGGGGGAAGAGGGGTGGAAATGTAGATTCAGGTTCAATAGTAAGGCAAATAATTCCGTATCTGCGATAGCCAACGGTAATTTATAGCACTCGGTGTAAAGGTGCTTGAGCTAACAGAGTTTGAGGAAAAGGGTAAACAACAATCTTTGTCCTTCCGGTTACTCTTTCATTTCAGATTTTGCTCTGGACTCTATTTTTATGACAATCATTAAAACTGCTCAGCTTTTAAAAAGGTTAAAAAACCACCACCAAACACACAAACACTGCTTCATTTACCTGATTCTCCTCTTAGTTCTCTTTCCAGTTTGACACCAAAAATCTCCAGAGCTTTTTGTCTTTCTTCCAATTCTTCTAGTTGGCGCTGGATTGCCTGCAAAATCGTAATGGTATGAAAGCTACAGACATCGCTTTAAAATTCAGAGACAAAGGATGGTCTCAGCGGTTAGAGAAACAGCTTGAAAAGGTCTCGGAGGAGTCATGGGATTTGCAAACTCATTGAGGATATTAGGCGCCTAAGCAATTTAATAATTCCACTAGGTATCTGTCCACATTTTTAGTGGGTAAGTATCAGAAGTATTTAAAGAACCTCAGTTTTCCTGAACTTTAGCTCTTCTGTTGTAAAACAGAAATCAACTTTTCTGTGTCTCACAAGGTGTGAAAAGTCATTACCTTACAGATTCAGAGACACATCTTCTGAGAGGCTACATTAATAAAGCTCATATAAATATTGAAGGTTTACAGCTAGAAAGCTTTGCTGGCTATTTTATTGTCCATGGGGTTTTGTTGTTTGTTTTGCTTTCATGTTTCACAAGCTTTTGACACAGGGAGGAAAGGGTTTAATAAGTAAGAAGTGATAATTCAGTGGCACTTCAGGAAGGACTTCTACATTCACTGATCTGTCCCCTTTTAAATAAGATGTTCAGAAGTGCCATGTAGATAGTAGGCATGAAACACCTTAAAAGGTTAAATTGACAAAAAGAAATGCTCAGCAGTTCCCATTTCAGGCTGTGTTAGGGAATACTAAACCAAGCCCTCAGCAATAGCCTAACAAACATGAAAAATGGTTTGAAAAGTTTGGATGTGATTATTTCCACAAAGCAGTAAAATAAAAGAAGCTGCGTATGCATCTAATTTTACCTTGCAATAATTTACAATTCTCAGATAAAAACTAAAGCATAGTTGTTCTTACTTTGGATTAAATAAAATACTATTTGTCATGATTTAACCCCAGTTGGCAGCTAGAACCATGCAGCCACTTGCTTACTACCACCAGTTTCGATGCAGGAGAGAATCAGAAGACTAAAAGTGAGAAAAAAATTGTGGGTTGAGATAAAGACAGTTTAATAGATAAAGCAAAAGCTGCATATGCAAGCAAAGCAAAACAAGAAATTAATTCACTGCTTCCCATGGGCAGGCAGGTGTTCAGCCACCTCCGGGAAAGCAGGGCTCCATCACATGTAATGATTACTTGGGAAGACAAATGCCATCATTCCAAACATCCCCTACTTTTTCCCCCAGCTTTATATGCTGAACATGACATCATATGGCATGGAATAGCCCTTTGGTCAGTTGGGGTCATCTGTCCCGGCTGTGTCACCACCCAACTTCTTGTGCCCTCCCAGCCTGCTTGCTGGTGGGGTGGTGTGAGGAGCAGAAAAGGCCTTGACTGTTCAGCAACAACTGAAAACAGCAGTGCGCTACCAACACGATTCCCACCCCAAATCCAAAATATAGCAATACACCAGCTGCTAGCAAAAATTTAGCTCCATCCCAGCTGAAACCATGACACTGTTTTTCTTTTACATGGGTTTTATTCTGTCATGGATTTTATAGTAATGGCTAGAAATTACCATTTTCTAAAATCCACTGTCTGGTTCAAACACAGAATTCCTCTCCTTTTTAGTAATACATTTTGCAAAAACAGTAACATCTCCAAAAATGAAGATTTCAGATTCACATCTGAAAAACAACTTATTAGCTTTCTTTTTTAATTTAATATTGAAATAAGAAATAACAAGCGGAAGCTCCATCCAAAACTATCCACTTGTTATAGTAATACAACAGAAGATGGTGGACAACTCTGCCCATAAAAAGCCTGCTCTCTCCACTACCGTATCTTGATTACCATTACAACCTGAATTAATGAGATTAAACCTAGCTCAAGTTTCTCTGCCCTATGCTACAGTACAGACACACAGAAAAAGTGGTAATGGCCATGTAAGCCATTAAGTTGTGTGTGTATGTATATATACATGCATACAGATATGTACATGTGGTAAGTGACAAAGATAAACCTGAAAATTCTGACATCAGGGATAACACAGTCTGAGATCAAGTCATGCAGTAGCACATTCCTAAATCTTTGAGCTGCAATCGGAAATAATAAAACATTAGCAGAGCATTCCTAGCATTTTCCAAAGAGCAGGGCCTGCATAAAGTGAAGTGACGTTCCACAATTAAGAAAGAAAATTGTTTACTTTCATTGTTGTAGAAGAGAAAGAACAAACCCCATTACACTATTTTCGCACCCTCCTGCAGTATATAGGGGTAATAGCTCAGTTTCTTACTTTCTCAGGGACTGGTATTATTTCTCCTTTCCATCTTAAGTGTATTCTTCTCTTATTGCCAGTCCCTATTCCCTCTCATTCTTCATACACAATTACAAAATTCTGATGATCTCCCAGGGCACGTGTGGATTTGTCACATATAGAGATCCAAGACCCTGCCACATACATCTTTCTGCTCCTGATGGTTTTAGGGGATTTCCATAAAGAAGGCAGTGAGCAGCAGTGAGGAACAAGGGGAGGTGCAGAGCCCACACTGGGGACCCCTCGTCCTTGCTAGTCACTCTTGGGAGACAAATGGGACATCTGCAACCTGCATTTTCACCTGTGCTTTGTGAAGCCTCTTCAGCTCCTCTTGTTTAATCAATTGCTTTGTCTCCTTCTCCAGCTTCCTTCTCCTTCTGAGAGTCCTTTTTGCCTACAAAAGAGAGAGAAAAAAATAAAGGCAATCAAAGCATACGTATGCTGTTACAGGTTTCCTCAAACCTTCCCCAGAATCACAGAAGCATTGAGGTTGGGAGAGACCTCTGGGTCCCTCTAACCCGACTTCTCTGCTCAAACTGAGGTGAGCTACTGGAGGGTGCTTCGGGCAACCTAACTTAAATGAAAATATTCATGTAGGAAAGTTTTCGTGCATTTGTCTACATTGACTTTAAATCATTACAAGCTCTTTTTGCTACCCTAAGTGAGTGTGAACTGTGTCTATCAATGAAAAAATGTCCGAATCACAAAGTTGACTATAGACAACATACCACTATATGTGGCTTCTGCAGACATCACCCTCATCAGGGAAGAAGCCAGGCACAGGCGGTCGGAAGCAGCAGTTTAAGGAAACAACTAATTTCTACTGCTGTAGCTGTTAGGTAGTAAAATCCACTTTGGATCATTTGTAACACGGTAACAGGGACATATCCAAGAGAAACAGCCATCACAGGACACTACCTGAAGCCCTACAAAACGTTCCCCAACCCCATTTCGCTATGGTGTTATGGAGGTTTTTTGCCTTTCCCTGGGCCGCTGTTGCCAGGAAAGAGGGGCAGCACGTGCTGCAGGGCTGGCCGAGGGAATCGCCTGCACTTGCTCCAGCTTGCCCTTGTCCCAAGATATCTGGAAGTGCTTCAAGGCTGTGGTTTTCCCATTTTGGAAGAGACAGAATATATGTGCACCATAGACGAAACAATTAAAAAGCTAACAAGCCAGGAAGATGCTAAAATTTTTCCCACTGAGTTTCCCCAGAGAAAAATGGTGGTACTGGCAAAATAGCATCCAGAGCTGGCAGGAAGAGAGGTGTTAGGAGACAGCCGAGAGAAACAGGCTGAGCAGGGAACGTGCATCAAAACTGAGTCACTGCTAACACTCATGCGCAGCAGCTGCTCATTCCCCCTGTTTCTGGCAGCTGCCCCAGCACTGCTGCCTTTCCCTCTGCCTGGTCCTGCCGGTCTCTGTGGCTGCCCGCACTGTTGGGAATGGCTCCCATTCAGTTTTCTCCCATGTCTCCCTTTTTTTCTTCATTTTGTTTAAACATTATTTAATTCACCAAAATAATATCTTCCTAGAGATTGCTTCTCCTGTAACAGGAAGGATGAATGGTGAAGTCTGACATCTCAGCGCATCCTGACGCAGAGCCACTGGCAGGATGTGCTGCCACACATTGCTGCACTTCTGCCTCATGGCACTTTGGTTCCTCTAGAGCTGCGCAACTGGGTTTCCATTCAAAACCCCACTTAGCTTTCAGCTCAGTTATGTTTCTCAGTGTACTGGGCGGCCACTTGCTTTGCTTTCCTATTTTTCCCCACCCTCAAAGGCAACATATCAACAGGCCACCTCATACTATTAATTCCACTTACTGATATTCCCCCCACAGGAAAGAGGTAAACATATTTCTGATGAGTTATGCAGGGAATAATAGCTCTGTTTCTTCAAATCAGAGCTGGTTATCAAGAGTTCACTGGTGCTTTAACCCCACCGCTCCTGCCAGCCACAGGAACCAAGTTAGGGCTCGGAGATCCTTGCCGTATAAGGTCTGGGTCCAACTTCATGGCTCAAGCAGTTGTGCTGATTAGGATAAACACAGTGTTTTCCATGCAATCTGCCTGTAACACCTCTCAAATGAAGTTGTATTTCCCCAAGAGAAATCTGCATCTGTTTGGTTTAATTTTTTCAATGGTTTGCTTGTTGGGCTACATATTAACGCCACTTAAGGATGCAGCTTCAAAGTGGTTTCAGTGAAACATGTCTGCTTGTCATATTAAGACCTTCTCTGTCAACGTTGGTGTAACCTGGGGGAATTAAAGATCCAAAGCAGGAACAGAAAATTTGATTTTCAGCAGTCTTAAAGAGTTTTACCATATTTTTCTCTCCATGACAAGTAACTTCCACTGATAAAGCATTCCCATCCCCACTTGGAGAAATTGCACCGTTTTGGATTAAAATCACATGATAAATCTTAAATACAGTCCAACTGATGAAATATCTTTGTTTCCAAGTCAAGGTTACCTTGTGTGTTAATGAAGGCTGAGATTCAAATTCATCATCAGAGGAAGAAGTAGAATACTCAGTAGTTTGTTTTATGACAGGTGGGTGTTCACATCCTAAAACGCAGGAATAAAATAGTTAGTGAAGCAAAAAATACTGTTCTTTAACTTACACAGACACTTTACACCTGTCTTGAGTTCTAATCAGCAGCACCTAGAATAATATGAAAATTTGGCTGACAGCACTAATTGAATTTTTGGTCCCTGTCAAAAACTCTGTCTGGGTATATTTGATTTTTTTCAGGTATTGCATACAAATAGATTAATTCCTTGAGCACCCTGCATGTAGCATGCTGTTCTGAATGCTCTCAACATTCATTAAAATGTATATCTGAAGTTAGCCATATTACCCAAATGATTGTATAAGGCTCACTATACAGTGTAATTGAATGCAAAAAGTCTGAGCCAGCTCTTAAACAAATTATCCTTATGTGGCTTGTAGCATCTGGCACCCATTTTTACTACATGACATCTGCTCAGTGTAAAATAGTTGGCGTCAGAATGTCTGGTCATATAAAAAAATCACAAATGTAATCAGAAGCAAATGGACTAAGAGAACAAGGCTTTATCACACAGCCTCATGCAACATAAATATTTCATTAATTATGTCTAAACAAACGTCACTTATTTTTCTGCTTTACGAATATTATCACATCATTGAACTGTTGATTAAAATGCCATAATAAGTCAGGAAAATCCATATATCACAACAATGCACTCCATAAGGAAAACTCAAAGGCTGCCTTTGGAAGGAGCATGCTTTCAGAATTATAAATTAAATTACATTTAATTGCAGCAATTTTATCATGCCTGTTTTTCCAGCATCTTGTTTCAACTGGGTGTAAATATTTGAATTTCTTCTTAATTTGTCTAATTCATAGCTTCATTCTCTTTATTTCAGAAAATAAAACTGCTTTTGGAACATCTGTCTCTATGCTTCAACCTGCTACAGGGTTAATGATTAACAGCTGGGCAACATCTTGGAAATGTACATTATTTAAAGCTAACAGTGCCATTTTTCTTTGTATCTGAGAGGTAACAGTTGGCTTTCTGTGTGCAAGTTGTATTCAGATTAAAATCACTTCCCACTCTCTCAGCGTAAATGTTTCTTCTTTGCCTTGTCCTGGACCCCAGTCCTGAAATAGGACTTCTGTTTCAAGCCCAAATTTAAAATCAGGATCCACGAAACACATTCATCCCAGGCAGTAAAGCAATCAAGAAATTCTAATTTTTATTAGTGGTCTCAATTTTAGAAGCACCCAGTCCTTGCATTCAATGAAGGTGCAAGTTCAGAGGGCCCAGTAGAACAGACTTGGGTCCTGCCCTCCTTTTTGCAGGACAAGTTCTTAGGCAGCAGATGCCTGCAAGCAAAAGCGGGGAGGTGCAATAGCCCTCCAGGTTGGTCTCCAGCCTCCCAGGTGATTCCCCTGCTCCCGAATTGCCCAGGCTGCCACCCTATACCTCCTTGCCTTGCAATGCTTGGAGGAGGGACACAGCTTCTGCTTGCTGACCTGCTGGGGATTCTCTGATGGCTCACGATTGCTGGGGTCGCACCAGTGCCATGCACAGCCCCATGCTCTGCAGACAAGAGTGCAAATCCAGCTGCACCCCAACTCTGCCCCTGGCAGTGACAGTCAGCTGTAAAGCCCTTCCCAGCGCATGAGATGGAGGAAAACATGGTGGGTATCACAGTCAGTACTTCTTTTGAGGAGTAAGCTCACCTATCTTGCTTTTTCCTGTGCAACTAAAAGTTTGCCGTGACTACCTTGCAGTCACACCACTGGTGAAATCAAATTCCATAATATGCAAGCAGCAAACCTTACAGCCCACCAGGGGTGGAAACACAAGCAATTACACGCTCCCTTTCTTCTCTCAGCTCTGGGAATAAGTGACTGCTTCCCTGAGACCTCCTCCTTGAGTGATATCAATAATTTAAAAGGCATTATGAGGTCTAAAGGGAAAGCAGCTTGCTGTAAAACAAGGGCACCTGCCTCCTCCTCAGGGTGTGTGACATGGGAGCCTTTTCCCTTTTTGGGACACAGAGAGGGTCAAAGACTTCCCCGAGGACTTCCAAGGGCTATCTCATGAGCACTAGCAAGCCAATGTCTGTGCACAGAATAGATTCATAACATCCACAATGCTTATCTGCTCTGGAGAGCCAGGTATTTGCACCTTGCTCTGCAGAGAAAAGCCATAGATTGCTACAAAACAGCTCAGCTTTTCAAGTGATGTGGTACCCAAAGCTCTGTGACACAACAACCACCCAACTGCAATCAGCAACTTCCTTCATCATCTCCATGCAAGAAGCCTGTAGGAAAAAGAACCATGTGAAACCACTCAGTGATGAGGCATCTGATGGGCCTACCTGTGCTCATTTACAGTTACAGTCCTTGTCACATTTATTGCATATACATTTCACAGCACTGACGTTCTCTGCTAATATAATGTGGATAATTGAAGCATGGGCTGCTCCAAGGAGCACACAGCAAAGAGTGACAGAATTGGGATGAGGATAAAGGGTTTTGGCTCTCAGATGTGTGCTCCTGCACATTTCAGGGATATAGAAACAGTGGGATAGTACCTTTCAACATTAAAAGGGCAGCCATTCAGTGTTCAACTATTTTTTCTTTGGAGAGACCAGAAATATGCTTTAAAATTTACCCCAGGTGCAAATTTCAAGACAACTGTAACAAGCCTAGTAAGAAGTTACCTCACTGAATGAGCTTGCTTAATGCAGAGCTAAATACCACAACTTCATTCCATTTTTGGAAAAAAAACCCACAACAAAACACAAACCCAAAACATCAACAAAACCCCCCCAAAAACCCAAACCAAAACACTCTTCTGTATTACAGCATCTACATGTTATACTAGATGACTGAGCATTAATCTTTTCCATCTCCAGAGGGGTGGGATAGGCAGAATTTAGCTGCCAGCTGTGAGGATTTGGACAAGGAGTTAACACATAAAAATGTTCAATTTAGGGACTTTTACACTTACTGAGTCATTTAAATCTGAAACTTACAACTGTAATAGTAAATTTCAATAATAATAATTTGTCTGCTCCAAACACGACAAGTCTTAAAGCTTGATAGCTACAGAAAAGATTGCAAAAACATTTTTTTTTTTCTCCAAATATTAACTCATCCCTTCTAGACCTGGGCTTTTGCTTTCCTGCCATCTCATTCCTCCAAAATGGGAGTTATTTATTAGTTAAGTATTCTAACATTTCCCTGACTTCCAGATTGAGAGATGTTATACTACAGCTTTTCCTCTCCAGCTAACGTGACTTTGGATCACTAGGAATGGTCAGCCATGGGTTTAGTTCTTAATTATAAAAGGGTCAAATATTCCTGTAATCTGTATTAATCTATTCTTGATTTCTACCTCACAGTAGCTACTAGGAGTTTGGTGAAGAGACCTTTCCAGCATACCTGACTTACAGCTATCAAATTGCAGGAAACTAAGTATTATTACAAACAATTCTGAACAAAAAAGAAGATATCATATGGACAGGTTAAGAAGGTGATACCTTCTGTTAGAAATGGGCAATGCCAGCACTGCTGTCAATCTGCATGTCACAGCTCACCTACCTTTCCTGGGGTGTTTTTGTGCTACAGTAATGACTATAGGCAGATCTCTGCACAGCCCAAAACTTCCAAGGGGCTCTGAGGCATAGCACTTATGAAACAGAAAGTGTTAGCCATACATTCTTTAGACCAGGTCTGGCTATCAGAAGCTTGAATGACCCATATGGAACTGCAGGTGTAAGTTTGAGCTACGTGCAATCTGCTGCTTTGTAATTAAGATCTTTGCTTCCTCATGCTGAGCTTCAGCAGGTGGTTGAACACTTGGTAGGAGATGACAGAAGGACAGAATATAGTTTTAGCTTGGACAGACACCTGGATTCGAAATGTAGAAGTCATCAGCATAGGAAAGACATCTCGACATGTATTTGCAGATGAAGTAACTAAGATAAGGTGTAGGGAAAGATCAGCAATATAACATAGAAGTAAATGTGTGGGGTGAGACTGAAGGTCCTCCCAGACTTTCTCCAGGAGTGTACATCTAAAGGAATGCTATTGGCATGGGGCAGTCATTCCTCCCCTTAACACTAGCCCAGCTTCCAAGCATTTTTTCAGTGCAGGAGCTTTCTAAATTGGATGTGGTTTCTAAGCACCTGATTAATCCTCAGTGGATTTCTCTTCAATGAGCTTGCCCAGTCTCCTCTCAAGCCCGTGGAGTTTTATCACCCAGCTCATTTTTTGCCTCCACAAGCCACATCCTATTGAGGGAGAAAAACCAGCATAATGTAAGACCAACCATACTCGCACAGAACAAGTCTGTCTGGCCTCAGCTAGGATGGAAAAGCCCTACTAAAAAGAGCCAAAAGGAGTATAAGAAAGAGCCTTATTAAACTGGTCTCTGCAAGGTGCTAGGAGTATTTTTTTTTCTTTAAAGAAAACATTTTTTCTGAGATTCATAGTAAATTTCAGGAGAGAAAAATAACAACATATAATGTGGGCTAAAGCTTGTCATCAGTTCATGACTGAAGTTTGCCAAGCCTGGGCCTCAGACAAGGGCCAATATGAGATAGAAATGCCATTTCAGAGAGCCAAGAAGACTTGGCTCCTTACCAGCTTGATTTATTCAAATATGAATGTTTGAAAAAGTTCAGGGAGCTGCAGTGCTGAAATGTTGAAGATGACAGATTACTGGGCAAATGGCTAAATCAAAGCTACATTTTTTTGTCTTGAACAGACTTTGCAATGCCTACATTCAATAATTATAATAATTTAATGATTCCTCTTCTGGCTTGCACAGCAGAGGAATGCAGCGTATATTAAACCAACATGTTTTTCCAAAATATTTTAAATATAAATAACTTGTAGCATTATTCAAACCTATCAAGAGCTTTTCCCATTTTTGTAGGAACACAACATATTTATGGTAATACATTTAGTTAAGAGCAGGTCAGCTCGGCTTAGTTGATGGGTGATAGCTAGGTATAGGCTCAGGAAAAGTGTCCTTTTTGAGACCCCAGGTGACAGGTGTGAACAGTAGCCACTTTGTGTGGCTTCAGATCAGTCCTTAGCATCCTCTGGCTCAATGGGGATGCCTGGTTTTGTGAGTTGTTTGATAAAGGATGCTTCAAAAAGCCAACCGAAAAATTTAGGAACAAGAGCAGGAGTTATTCTATTGATTTTAATAAGCTTCAGATCAAGTCTGTTACATACTACATATCTTCCTCACAGCATGCAGTAGTTCTGAAGCAGAAAGGATGCAAAAAGGATCTGACAGCTCACTGGGAATATTTCAGTTACTTCATGTTTTACATACAGATTGCTATTTTAACTCTGCAGTACAGCAGCAATTTTGGGGTTACAGCTTGGGCTGCAATTTAATAAATTAAGAAACAAACAGATATGTCAATAAAAAATCAATAGGTTATCAATAAAATTCAATAGGTTATTTAGTTAGATAACTGTGACTTTCTGCAATGGGCTAGTGGAAAGATGGATCATGGAGAAAGACAGGTGGATGCGGCTCTCATACCTCATATTTTGTACCTGAAACTGTGCTGCACTTAATTTTTTCTGTGCTCAGATTACTCAAATTGCTCTTTGTCTGATATCAATATTTCTTACCATCTGCAATTTTAATACTAACCTTGTTCTTGTACGGAAACATGAAAACTGATGCCTTTCAATCCCTACCCAAATAGGCTCACAAATAGGTCAGAGCAGGACAATAACTGCTATCTCTTCTCACATAAAAGAACAAGGGGATATTAATGTCAGTGAAAAGCTCCCAAAAGTATGTCTACAGTTCGGTGACTATGGCAGCAGACAGGGTTGAAGAGACACCTACTGAGAAAGCAGATACACAAAGCAAAGCTTCTTGCTATTGCAACGGTATTGCTTTGTTCTCTGAGCTCCTCATGACAAGGGTAGCAAACGTACTCTGCACTGGAGTTTTTGGTGCTTGTCCTTTTGTTTGCCCACTGTACAACCCCTTCTACAACACACTCAACATCACAGCAGCAGCCGCTCTTCACAGCATCCCACTCTGCCTCACCACTCCTTCCACCTCAACAAGTATGTTTTCCTGTCCCAAACACATTTGCACTGCAGCAAGCAGCAGAACAAACTTGGGTCCAGAGAGCTGCCCTCTGTCTGCAAATCCATTCTGCTCCTTAAAACCAGAAGCAACTCCTAAACCTTAACCAAAAGATGTATTTATTAGTCTTCCTATGTAGAAAGTAACTATAAATTAAATATGACATACAATAGATGTGTTTGTGGGATCACACACAGGTCTTTTAAATGTTAAGTGGTATTACTAGAAATAAATAATTCCACTCACCTTCACCTGTAGAAGGGTAACGTAGCCTGTCTTCTGGAGAACGGTCCGTCATGGAAGACAGAGATGACACGAAATAATTCCCTTCTCTGTCATAAACTTTACTTCTCAGTCTATCAAAGAGTGACCCAAAACTACCCTTCTGTGCAGAGTCATCTGAATTGTCCTTGGAGGTGTTCTTGGGCTCTGGAGATGAAAGGAGGAGGTACTTTTCATTACAGATAAATATGTCATCCACAGGAGCCCCTGAAGGCATCTCTTTAAAGGTAAACTTTTCTAGGAGACCTGGGACATCTTCCATCCTAGTGCATGATGATTTCTGAGGTATACTGGTTGTCTTGGAAGGCCTGGTGTGAGGATTGTAGACTGGGAAGGACACCTTCTCGCTGTAATCCCTTAGAGATCTCTTTTGAGAGCTGACAGAAAAATGACACGGATTTGAGAGAGGGCTCCCATTTTCTAAATACTCTCCTGACCACTCCCTTACTTTAAGCTCCTGTGCCTGAGTGTTATTTATTCTATTATTGTTACTGTTCCTTTGGCTTAGGGAGTCAGGAGTACTGGGGAAGATGAAAAAAGCTTGTTCTGAAGAGGCTTTGACTTTGCTGTCTGAGTCTTGCTTTAGTCCCTCTGGAGATGAAGTTAGAGGCTCCAAAATGGACCTCTTGATCGCATTGGCTATGAGCCTCAGCGGTGATTTCGGCTGGCCAGCTGTGTGCTCCCTGGCAACTGCATCTGGATTCCTCAGAGCATCTTTTGTGTCACCTGGCAAAGCTGGCTGAGTATCATCTGCAAATAAGAGAGGCACAGGACAACCAGATAGTTTGAATACATCTTCTCTCCAGTCAGCATCCTTCTCCTCTGAAGTCCTCATTGCTCCTTTGTTTCGATACCCCTGACTGGTTCCACTTAAGTCTGCTCCGTTTGAATCATATGACAAGGGTCGCTGTTGAGTACAAAGCAGCATCCTCTTTTTTGCCTCCTTTAATTCTTGCTCAAACTTTTCTTCTGGGTGTCTTGTATGTTTATCATCTTTTTCTTTCAAATCCAGAGATGACACTACTTTTGTCTTCCTGTTAAAGTCTTCTGCTTTAGATGTATATTTCTGGTTTTTTACCTTCCATCTCTGGGCTGTGTATGTCCCAATGTCACCGTCTATATCTTCAGGCTCAGAATAGTCAGCAGCCAGTGTCCCATTCCCAGGAGCGGTCCCTGCAGAACCTCTGGTGCTGTTCTGAACAGGGCAATGGGGCACATAGAGACAGATGTCTTCAGGCATCTCTCTGGCTTTTTCTTTTATTTGAAATACTGGGCTGCAGGGTTTGAAATGTCCTCTTGTAGCTTCTGGTGGTTTCCTGTAAGAAGCCAACTATGAAAAGAAGATTATTTTGTGGGTAGAAAAGTAAAATTTTTTGTATATTTTATTTCATATAATATTTTAATCAATTTCACTCTTAACATAATAGCAATAAACATAATATTTTATTTATATACATGCATACGCATGTAGATGATAATAAAATAGGAAGAAAAGCTTTTCTCCCTAGAGGGCTAATATTTCTCTGCAAGTGTAGATCTAATACTACTGTTAAATTTAATCGTCTAAAAATAACATTATTCATTCTAAGAATCTGTCATATCTTTATGAATTGCTTTTAATATTTTCCTTAGAAAGAAACAGTCCCATCTACAGGAAAATAAACAAAAGCAGATCTGCTCTATTCTCCTGGGTGCATTTCATTTGCATCACCTTAGAGTTTCCAGCAAGCAAAGAGACCATCATCTATTGTCTCCAACTGCTTTTATAATATTGCATGCTTACATGGTGCAGGTAGGAATGAATGAGGTGACTCAGAAAAAACTGTAAAATGCAAGATGGTAGTTTAGAACAATTCAAATAGTTCTCTCTTATGATTGTTTTTCATTTGGTAAAGATTTAAATTCATTACTCTAGCCACTAAAATCTTCTGCTGGAGATAGTAGCAAGGATAAACGTTCATGTTACCTAGCCAGCAGACCAAAACTAGGTTTTTAACTTCTTAAGAGGGAGGCATTTTATCCTCAATGCTATGTGATAACAGATGGAGAGAAGATTCAATTCCTGTTTCCATTTATGTGCCAGATTTCCAAATTCACACAGGTGAAGCCATTAATCTGTCTGACTTCTCATTTCCCAGAAGCATCAGAAGTAAGGCAATAATGATTACTCCTTATTTCACAGTTGTATTTGATGACTAAAATTAATATTGGCCAGGATCTCAGCTAAAAAAAACATGAGGGACACCTATAAACAAACAAATACCCTCTTAATCCTCTCTCTTTAGAGTAGGAAAAAGGCCACCAAGCGCTGCTTATAGAGTGGGAGCTGAATGGAGTCACCTCTCCTTGAGCGCAGCGTGGCCAGGCAGCATTGTGCAGCTCTGCTCCCCTGGGATGTTCCCTTCCTGGCCCTATTGTCCTGGACCGGATATCAACTACCACCGTGGACATGGAAGATTGATTTTTTTTTTTTCTAATGCAGACCTGAGGTCAAGCAACTTTAATAATGTTTAACCCAAGGGTGAGGACAACGAGCTAGAACACAGAGGACATGGGCTGGACCCTGTTCCACCCAGCTCCGAGTCCAGGGGACGTGCTGCCCTTTGCTCGAAATGGTCGGTCACGACTCCTGCTGCAGCACTGCAGTTAGGGCAGGCCCACCCTTCCTCAGCATTAAAAAAAAAATAAATAAACAATTAAAAAAAGCAGCAAATAGAAAGGAAATCCTAGGTCCTGATAAAAGCTGAAGATGCTCCTGATCTAGGGGTGGTGTGAAGTCACTGTAACAGCTTGCCCAGAGAAGTTGTGGATGCCCCATCCCTGAAAGTATTCAAGGCCAGGTCGGATGGGGCTTTGAACAACTTGGTCTAGTGGGAGGTGTCCCTCCCCATGGCACGGGGGTTGGAATTCAATGATCTTTAAGGTCCCTTCTAACTCAAACCATTCTATGATTCTATGAGTCAGAGGCCTGCTAAAAATTAGAAGAAGTCTTCTGCCCACCAGATGCAAGAGGTAAACACTAGACACAGGCATACCTATGTATAAGGGCTTTAATGGCCTGAAATCACCCAGGCTTCCATGCCAGGTTGCCTATGGCTAGCACTGTGTGACCCCTTACCTCAGCTTCCAGATTTGCTCTCCAAGGCCAATGCTGGCACTTGCCTTTCCCCTGGTGATGGAAGTGGCATTTAAGCCACCCAGATGTGATCCCTTCTCACTCCACTGCTGCTGGCACCTGGCCTTGCCCAACATACCACACATGGACACCTGTCTCCACCCAGCCCTACGAGCACATGGGCAGACAAACAGCCAGCTTGGGAGCACCAGGGGACAGAGACTGGGGAGGTTTCCTCTCCTTTGGGCATGAATTGTGGCACAAATGAAATCCCAGTGGCAGTTAAGGGAAGGGCAAGATGTTGGTGCCTACATATTGGCTGATGCAACAGGTTAGTGCCTAACTTTCAGTGCGGTTAAGGTCCGAGTCCCACAGAAACCAAATGCTACTTATCTGCATGATTTGGGTATGGTTATATCAATCAGAACACTGAAGTCTCTTCCCTCTGTATACCACAGGCATAACTTCAATTTTAGTGGTTGCTGTGAGGACCGAAACTGTTTGAAAGAGCAGGGGATGCTCAAACAGCCTGCTAAGAGCAGACATGCCAGTAGTTACACTTGTTTTGCTGTGCACACTTCTTCATACCTGTGTTTGGGAGTGATCCTCTCCAGGACCACTTTGACAGCTGGCTGAGCTGTCCTTCCAGTGTAGCCCAGGTTTCTTGCTGGACAGTAGAGGGAAACCTGCCAGAGACACAGATTTTACCATCATATTTGTATTGCTTTTGTCTTAGATACGTCTTGAAATTAAAGAATGAGTGTAGAAAGTTAAAAAGTCATCTGGACCTACAGTAATGAAGTTTATGGCCTTACTCACATGTCTGTGCACACTGTGCCAAACACATGTTGACATTTTCAGCAGTGGGTCTGAACTGCTTCCACTTTTTGCCTGTATGTAGTGATTGAGTTCCAGGAAACTTTCTGGAAAACCAGCCCTCTTTAGAGGGCTTCCAGGCATTCAAAGCAGAGGCAGTCAAAAGAAGTGACTTTTGAAGCTTTGGGTAGTTCTGAGAAATGAAGAAACAGGTGACTTCTGAGAGTGCTGTCTGTCAGAGTGGGAAAGAAATGGGAAATGCAACCACCTGCAGGCAGTAAGGACAGAAAAAATCCTGCCATGTCCCACACCAGGCCAACAGGCAGCACTGGGGGCTCCCTGAGGATTAGGCAAGGTAACTAATTGCTAACAGCCTTGAACGAAAACTAGCACACACATACTTAGACCTACTGGAAGAAAAAAAAAGTAGGGAGTTAACCTGTACCTGAAGGGAGTCAGGAGGGCTCTCTAATCTTTGTGCCTGTGGGAATTTTACATAATAAATAATATTTGGACAGAAGGAGAGTATCCCTGAGCCAAGATATTACCATGTCAAGCTTCAACATGACAAGTGTATTTACAGCTGAATTGTTAACTCCTAAACTCAATTATTAGTTCTGAAACCCACAAAGGTTCCCAAAGCAAACATTGGTTCTTGTATGTAGGGATTAAAAGCTGCGTAAGGATAA
Source organism: Limnodromus scolopaceus (assembly GCA_028565335.1). NCBI lineage: Eukaryota > Metazoa > Chordata > Aves > Charadriiformes > Scolopacidae > Limnodromus > Limnodromus scolopaceus. The sequence continues at coordinate 57,803,419 of JAOXNO010000041.1, read as the reverse complement.
ATGCAACATGCCAGACAGAGAAGATAGTTACTGCACATGGACTTCAGAAAAGGCAAACCAGGGACAGAGGCCAAATTTCCCTTCCTCTCAGTGTCTCACCTGCTCGTTCCCAATCTTGATGCAATTTGTTACGTTCAGTCAAGGACTGAGGGAAACAATTCGCTGGAGTTCATTAAGGAACTCCTGTAGGGATCAGCAACCAAGGGCTGACCTTTATATTCTATATAGGGAATTGAGCCATGGGAAAACAGGAGAATCCAGAATTAGGATTAAAAAAAACTCACTGTATAAGTGAGCCAAGGGGTTTAGCCTGGTCCACTAAAGCCCTTTGCCTTCTGGCACAGACAAACATCATGGCTCAGTACACTGAGGGAAGGTGCAACCTCTGCACTAATGAGGGCATAAAACCCACAGCCCAGGGGTCTGCAGGGTAATGGTACCATGGGGACAACTACTTCCCACTACAGCTCTCATGACCATGCGCTAGCTGACAAGGACAGGGCCCACACACGGGAGAACACGGATTTGCGTAAAGCCACAGCTTGCCATCTTTCACAGAGATAATGGATTTATTCCCACTAAGATGCTAAATCCATATTTGCGGCTTCACATTCAAAACAGGATTTTTAAAAAAGTTCCCGTGGGCACTATCATGCTCTGTTTGGCCCAAAAGCTACTCCAAGTGACCAAGATAAATTAAGAGCACTGTGTTCCCTGTGGCCATGCGATGGGGATTAAAGATTTTGAAAGGTAATATCCTGCTCTGAGCCTTTCAGCTAATACAACCATGACACTGATTTCCTTTCCTTGGCCGTGTACCTCGCGCTGTTTATGAAACATGTGTGTTTTGGGAAATAAGTCTGAAAAGGAGACAGATTTTTCTTTCATGTGACTGATGATCATATGAATTCTTGTAACTAAATATTAAGTGGATTAAATATAGAAACTAAGACTTACAACATTCCTCCAGAGAGTAAAAACTGCCTTTATTCTGTTCCCAGTATACGCTGAATGTGCTTTACACCTCATTTTAACAGCATACTTGAGGTTCAGACAAATTCATGCAGTGCGTCTCCTTCCTCTCAAAGGCTTTTAGCTCCCTCTAGAGCCCTTTGGAGGCACACGAAGATTTTAATAAAATAATGGGAAAATTAATTGGCAAACGATTAAGTAATGCACTTGCTGGGAACAAGCTGAAAATGAATCAAAATTAAGAGCGACCTTCTGTCTTCTCTCCTCTCTCACAGTATTTTTCCCCCCCTCAAACCTGGAATAAGCATAATTATTTTTTTTAATCTTTTAAAAACTGAGATCAATTAAGGCAAGATCTTAAATCCAAGCCTTTGGTGAAGGCAACACCTGATTACAAGCCAATCCTCAAATGTTGTACAGTGCTCAGAGTCAGCCCTGAGGCTGACACAGATGTCACAAGACATCCCCAGCATGGCACAGTCTTCCCCCAGGGTGGGACAACCTGTATGGCTGCTCCAGAGAGGCCTCGCAGGAATGCCACGTCCCCTGCATCTTGGAGGTGCGGTGAATCCCAGGAAACACAGCCCCCATCATGACCCATGTGCCTGTCTGTCTGCCACAGCTGCCTCTTGGGGGACAGCCCGTCACAGGGATGTTTTGCTGAAGTCCAACTTGCTGGAAGCATCCCCTCAGGACCATGAAACAGCCCTGTGCATACTCCAGATGTGTAGCACCAGAGGCCTCCAAGGGACACAAGAGTTCAGTACACACGTGTATCTGAAAGCCGCTGACCCAGATGTGAGCCCTCTGCAGGAAGGAGAGATGCAGCTTGTCTCCTTTTTTGAGACAGAAAAATTCATCCCGCAGCAGGTACTTATACATAATCTTGAAACTTGTTTGTGCACTCAAACCAAGCAAGCCAAGATGCCTCTGCTTGAATGCTGGTCACATAACATGTGCAGGGATCCTACTTGTTTCAGGAGCAGAGCCTTTACTTCTCTGAAGGCAACTGGGACTTTGAGCAGCAGCAGAAATCCGCCTTGTTGCAGAGGGCAGCTGAGGGGAGGGTTAAAGAGCAGCTGTCACCACCATTCCCCAAAACCCACTGTCTCCATGCCCAGAAACTGTGCCACTCAGTCACATGCACAAATCCTTTCTTTCCACTGCTGCACATTCATGTTTTATACTTAAGGCTGTCAACACCCCAATCTAACAGGAATGACTGTGTTTCTAAAAAAGTTTTGAGAGGACTTGGGATGCTGGGAAGCTTGCCCAGCTCCCATACTGGTACGATCAATCCTGGCAGGTATTCGTGAGCCCTTAGTGGGGACGGGGCAAGCACAGGGTGCACTTGCAGAGGGGCTGTGCCAAGGCAGGTGGGCAACCCTGTTAGGAGCAGCAGAGATGTGACCAGGGATGGCTGGCTTGTTTGGGTACCATGGCCCAGGAGGATTACTTGGATGCAGCACCAGCTGCAAGGAGTGACTGCACCGTGTATCGAAAGCAAATAGAGCACAGACCAAATTGCTATTGAAATCACTGCATTTTTGTGTGATTCCCATAGGCAGGGACAAGTTAGCCCAAACCAAGAGAAACTGCCAGAGGATAAGAACTAGTAATGCTCATTTTCACCAGCTCACCTCTTGGGATGGCTGTTAGTACTCTCTTCCTTTCAGTAACCCTGAAACATTGCCTTTTTATTTTTTCCCCCAAGAAAAGAGGTGATAGAGCACCTGTAGATAAGTGCAAATGGGCACCTCCAGGAGCATTTCTAATATGCAGTGCTCAAAATGTTAGATCCAGCATTGGACCTAATCAAAAGCAATCAGTGCACACTGGGCTGCAGACACAATATGTGGCTCTGGGATAGGGGTGCATTTTCTTGGCTGGAGAATTAGCACAGACACAACTTGCCAATGGGTTACCAACAACATAGGTAACAGTCATACAAAGAGGGAGCTTGATCTATTCAGAACAAGAAAATGGAAAATAAATATTTGGTGCATTTTAGATCTCCATTTTCCCAGCTAGTGATGCAAAAAATACAAAAATTTTAAAGAAAAGAGGGAGAAGCAGACATTTAAGAGACAGGAAAACAGGATACAGTATAAACAGAAGATACAATTGCTTCTCAGGCTTTACTCACTCATTTGGAGTTTTCTTCTCCAATTCTGGTACTTATTTAATGCTGTGGAGTGAAAACTGTTGGCTCTCTGTAGTGCTGAAGAGAAACAGACGAGACACATGGTCAGCTAATGTAGCAAAACCCAGAGAGCAAAAAGAGAGAGGGGAAAAAAGGGGGGAAAAAACCAACCCCAACGACGCGGTGGGGGGGTTACTTCTCGAACTAGCTCCCCCTGGTCCTTCTCCCCCGGCGCGGCCGGGAGGGGGCAGCGCGCACCCGCCGCCGGCCCCAGATGCGGGATGGCGGGGAGAGGCTCAAAGGAGAAAAGCCCACGTCACCCCTTCCCACCCATCCCCAAACCAACCCCGGCCCTTTTCTCAGGGGAGCCGGGACGGGCAGAAAGGCGGGCAGACGGGCAGACAGACAGACAGACAGACGGGCGAGGGGACAGGCTGAAGGGGTAAAAACTGAGAGCTGTTGCAACGCAGCTGGGTGAGGTTGCAGAGCTGAGGCACAGGCTGCTCATGAAGATCTAGACATCTGGCTGGCATGGTGGGGAGGAAGGTGACCTTAGCAGCCAGAGGTGGGGGAGAGCATAAAATTGGGGAGGAAAAAGGATAAAAACCTTCAGTGACTGACTGCATTGGGGTCACACGCTGCTAGGCACGCTTTGGGTGCTGCTGTTGTCCGTTTTATTTTTGCCCTAAACAAGGGCTTGGTTATTCAAGAATTAATTTGAATTGCTGTATGAAATCCCCTCTTTTCTGTTTAGATTAAAAATGCATATATGGATGTGGGGGTGGTTGGAGATGTGAAGAAATGAATGCTGATGGCCTTTTATTTTTCTGCGAAACCATTGCTTTGGCTGTTTTTAGCGTATTTTTTAGTTCTGACCTTCTCCAGCTCCAGAAAGGAGTTTCCATTTGGAATCAAACTGTTCCTAAACCTATCCCCACCTCCCTGCTAGCTACATCCTTTCTTCCATGTGCTTTCACTGGACGAAAAAATTTTAAGCAGCTACTGATACAAATCCAAATTGAACGAAACAGAACTCTCTAGTGCTTCCCAGTGTCACCCTTGCTTAGACAACACTGCAGATATTGCATTAACTGCTAATAACATCCAAACTTTTTACCAGTGGGAAAACATTCATCCCAGCCCTGCAAGCTAAGCACAAGGCGCAACTGCTCCAGGTTACCCTGCGTCATGGAAATGCTGTTTCAGCAACATCACCCAAAAGACAGAAGTCTCTCAAAGATACCATCAACAGGTACAACCTGACCACACTGCAGGCAACACTCTCTGCTTCAAAACCTCTCCCCCCAGCCCTGACTTCAGCCCTCAGAAGAGGCTGCTGGAGCACCCCCGGATCAGGATGCTGCTTACCATCAGCAACTTTGGATGTTCTAGGGCTTTCCTCTGGCACCACAGGGCTCCGGGTGAGCGATGAGCTTCTCTGGACAGGGCTCGGGCAGGTGGGGGGCTCCAGCAGTGAGGTCCGTCCTTCACTCACTTCAGAGTGTGATGAGTCCCCATTAAAATCAGACTCCAGGTCAGAGCTACAGGGAAAAAGGGTGAGATGGAAAGAAAGTGGGACATTTCAGAAGATGCATGGAACTATTTGTTCCCCTTCAGCGCAACAAGTACCAGCATCAGCACTGACAGCGATGCAGGCCACAGAAACACATGTTTTTCAGCCAGAGCTGACATCCTCATTCTGATTGTTTTCATTGTCATTATTACAGGACTGTAATTTTCTGTAGATGCTGCACAGCTGGGATATTCCTATTCCCATCAGACTTCTGCTGCCCAGATTCACAATCAGTATGTTCAGCATCTGGAATCAAACTGCCACCAAGAGCAACGTGGGGTGAAACACCACACTTCTGGGTTAGCAGGGACAGGCCCTTCTGCCTGCAAGGCTGTACACCAAGATGAAGAAAAAGAACCAAGATTTGGAATGCTGTAATTGGCCTAGAAGCAAGGCACAAGGATCAAAACTCTACACTTTCACCAGCAGAAGACAAAGCCAAGGAGGGTGAGGAAACGCGCTTAGCAGTTTGGGGGAACCCATGGTAGAAATCATGCAGCATCAGTTGTTTCAGCCCCAAGGTGACAGGTGACACTGCACTGGCACCAGGCTGAAACTATCTATTTTGGTGGTTTCTAAATTGAAACATTGAGCATGATAAAACAACACCTTTCAAAATAAAAGCTTTGCAGGTATGTCTGAAAGCTGGGAAAATATTTAATTCAGCATGCAGAAGGACAGACATCTCAAATGAGAACTTTGTAGAACTGGGGTATTTTGTTATTTGTTATTGCAACATCATTTCTGATGGTGCACCGGGCACCTCGCAGAGCCACAGGCAGGGTTTTGGACCACAAGAGGCTGTGCTTCGTCCTGACCCCACTTCTGGGTGCTACAATTCAGAGGAGGAAAGAGCCTGGAGGAAAGGGGTGAGGATGGCCACCAGCCCGGCAGGGCTTAGGCAAGAATTTGGAGAAAATTGTAAGCGTTAGTCAAAAGAGAAGACTAAATGAAGCCACATGAGCAACTTTCAAACATGCAAAAGGCGTCTTCAGGAAATAAGGAAACAACCCCTGGGAGCCACTGGAACAGCCCATGGAACAGTGAGTGCAATGAGGCACTTGAGCTGATCACAAAGGCAGATTTTGTCATCCCCTTCCTTAAATGTAATTAAAAATATGCCACACAAACACATGTGAATAGCACACAATTCGTGACCTTGCCTCTGGGCAGGAGAACAACCATTCGAGGTGATTATTAGTCCTTTCTTCGGTAATAATGGGATTTCTTTCATCTCTAAAGGCCAGACTGTAAGGAACAGGCACTTTCAGACCCTTCTGATGTGACCATGTTCCCATCACCATAAATAAGCATGCCACCATCCCACTCGGCCCATTTCTAATGCAAACAATACTGCTAAGCTAATTCAGAGATTTTATTTTATGATTAATAGCTCTACCTTAAAACAAAGAGGCACTTAACGCTGTGAGTAGTCCTGTTTGCATGTCAGGAGAAAGCCACTTCGTGTTTGCATAGCACTGCCTTGTAGAAAGTAAAGATTTATTGTACCAGCCCAAGACACAGCCCAGGAGCCAGGAGGAAGAAGAGTGGAAAGGAGAGGCTGCAGATGGTATAAAGCCAGGGTACATGCCATAAAGGTAGTGCCCGCCAGTCCTGCGCCCCTGCTTCACCCAGATCAAACCAGTAGCAGAGTTGGCAAGGCAGCAAGGACGGGAGCACAGCTCCAGGTGCGTCGCTCCCTGTCGGTTGGATCAGAGTGGCCTCAAATTTCACTACCAACGCATACTTTTTAGGTGTCTTTCAAGCTGCTTCAAACATACAGATATGTATAAAAATATATAAATGTATGAAGTCTTTGATAGTTGAGATCCTGTGTGGATGGAGAGATACCACACTGAGATCGGGCAGAGCGCCACACAAAAGAAAAAGACCTGTCATTAACATTGATTGACATATTTCTGTTTTAAAGAGCAAAACGCTTATTTTCCTTGGCTGGCAAAGAGGTAAGTGCTATAGTACGAGGCTTCTCTTCTGATCTCTGCTAGACAGGTGGTCATTATTCACAAGTACCTACAGTCTGAACTGCAAAGCTGTGTCACTAAGCTGGTTGTTTTCCCCGTCCCACCGAGTGCCCAGCAGCCAGCTCAGCAGTGCTATTAGTCACTTGCTATTTCTCTCATCCCCCATTTTTAGGCAGGAGCTGGCCTGCCAGAGTGGCAAGAGGTGACAGGCGCCCGAGCTGCTGCAGCAGCAGGAGTCTGACCTCAGAGCTGCTGGCACCTGCCGTGCTGGTGACAAATGTGACGTCACTTCTCACACCATGTCCTGCTGGCGGGGAACCAGGGTCCTTGCCGTCCAGCCACGGGGGCTGCCGCAGGGAAGGGAGCTGATCCCTCTGATCAGGGGGATTAGCCAACTCTCATCCCTGCCTGCACGCCACGGGGGCACCACGAGCCGGAGGGTATTAGCGAGGGATTCAAGAACATGCTCCGCAGCAGGGGTCTGTCAAACAGGTAGGAAACCATTCCCTGAGCTCTCAGCCCCCTGTGGGTGAGGAACCATGCCAGGCAGAGCACAACTGCCATTTAAAACCCCTGCAGGGAACAGCAGAAAGTTGCACTTCTAAAAGTGTTGCTCTCTATAAGCTAAAGTTGCATTTCTAAATGTTGCTCTCTACAAGCTATACACACCACCACAAAGAGGTGTTTAAAGGGCAACAAGAGCATGAAGGACCTTCCTTACAGAGCAATAACTCCATGTTTGCAACAGCTGGATTTGGGTTTGCTCCCCTCCCTGCTTCCGCCTGCCCCCCAGCTTCTTTTTTTAGTTCTCAGTGAGGAAGACTGCTTTAGTCTGGAGATACCAATCTATTCTTTATACGGAATGAACACCCACAGAATCCTGACCAGAAAGCCAATAAATTCTAATTTGTACACAGAAATCAGGCTTCCTCTGACAGCTCCCCAAGGATCGGATTTCAGATTTCTTAGGGGTGGGCAGGACTTGAAACACCCTGGGAGAGGCCCAGGGTGTGGAGCTGCGGGATGATGTCCAGGGCGGGAGAGGACCCTGTCACAGGATGCACCTTTTGCCACAACGCACCGACTGCCCTAATGCCTGAACTGACATCTACTGCTATGCAAAGAGCTCAACCCGAGCTGATCAGGGCAATTTTTTCTCTCTGATTCAGGCCTCTGTGTGGGCTGTGAATGTTTGAAGATTTCCTGCAAAGTGAGTCATGTGTCTGGGGGATTTATGGCTGCGGTAAAGAACAATTGTTATTCCGAGTGTGAGGGCTTTTTTCTTTTCTCTTTTTTCCCCAATTATACGTACATTCAGTACTATATTTGTTACATCTTTCCTTTGTGTTCCAGAGAAAACCAAGCTGCTCTTATGTGGCTTTTATTGCCTTACTTGTATTTTAAAGTACCTGCTTGCATCACTGGTGACCATGACTCGGACCGCGAGAAGGTTGTGCTCGGTCATCTCTTCCTCGGGAATGACCCTCACAGTGGCCCACTCGGGGGAAGGGGGTGAGAACCAGCTCTCCAAGTCACGTTGGTTGGGGATGCTCTTCACCTTCTTCGGGGAGGTAGGCTCATCAGCCATGGGCAGGCAGTGATCTGGAAAAGCACAAAGGTGACAGTGGGCTGTCAGGGGAAGAGGGAGTCTGCAGGGGGGATGTTGCCCCCTCATTCAGGTGGTCCTTGGCCACCACCAGCAGTTTCCACATGGGGTCCTATGCTGTCCCTGTGGCACAGGCGAGGTGCATGCACCAACAGTCTGGCACGGTAAGAACATCCCTTTAAGCCGGTACAGCCCTGCCAGAGTTCGTCAGCTTGGATGCAAGAAAAAGGAAACTCCAGAGGCAGCCTCAGCTTTTGCAGCTGCAAGTCCTTGCTCAGCTTGGTGGGACAGCCGTCAGGCTGGGCTCCTGGTGGCAGCAGTAATGAAGACACATGCCAGCCACACAAGTAGGGATTTGTGGTCTCTTCTCAGGCTCTAGGTGTATGTGTGTGTGTGGTGGGAGGCAGATGGATCAACCTGGCTTGGGTGGCTAAAACTTCAGCGTTTTATTGCAACTTTAGGTCAATTTAGGACAGTGCAAGGGAGCAAAATAAACACAGGCTCTTCAGAAAAATTATTTTTGAGTGTGTACAGCAAATACAGACGCTGATTTGGGAGAAGAAGTGGCATCACAATGGTTAAATAGCACTACCCCTGAACTTTGAATTCAGACAGGAGGAATAAAGAATAAAGCCAAATTTCCCTCGCTCACCCCGAGTGATGCAGACAGAGCCGAAGACAGGAGATATATTTCCCTGTAAAATCTTTAATTTCTGAGCAACCTCATTTATCCACAGCCTCCTGCACAAGCAAACACAAACGTATCAGCCACACAAATTCCCCCAAGGTTCAGTGCAGAAGGGACAAATGACAAGCTCCGGGAGTGTGGCTTTGCTAGGTTCACCTCCCATGTAGGGTGCTTTTCCTGCATTTAATTCAACACTGTTGCTTCTAATTTACACTTAAGTGGAAAAAAATCAGACCTGGGACATGGCTTGTTTTCTCATCTATTAGAGCAAACTATCTAGTAAACATCAATTAGACTCCTCTTTAGCTTCAGCTCCTCCATATATTGCAGGAACGCACTCAGCCCTGTCCTTCATTTTGCAAGGGTTTTTAACTCGAATCCCCAGCACTTGCATGGCTTGAACACGGAAAACAAACTAGCCAGGAGCAAGAGTGCTATGAGCAGATCCTTGTCCCAGAAGCATCGGGGGATTATAAACACCACAGAGTCCAAGTGCTGGCCCACAAGACCCTCCAGAGCTGCAATTCCCTGCCTGTCACAAATGGTTGTTCACCAGGGAGGCTGTGGGTGCCGGGTACTGCTGCTCCTGGGAGCTGACATGGCAGGTATCATGGGTGCACGTCCCACACCACACCAAGCTCTAACCCCATCTTGGATCCCTTGGTCTGTCTATCACTGTCCCTTCCCTCTGGTATCATCTCTGTGGAGCTGGGAAATAAGGTCCTCAACACAAGCTGTGACAGCAGAGCTACACCTTTATTCTGCATGATTCAGGTTGCTCCCAGTCTAGCCCAGAAAAAACGGGCTTCTGAGCTTCTGCACCTCTCCCAGTTATTGTTTGTGCTCACCCCCTTCTATGTTTACAAACAGCCACCAGTGAGGAAAGCCCAGCTGCTGGTGGCAGGATTGACTGTTCTACAGGTACAACTCTTGTGCTGGCCAGGTGAAACTCCCTTACTTGCGCGCACAGACTAGCATGGCTTTGCTGTCATTTTTTTTAGTGGTTTTACTGATTATGCTTCTCCCAAGAGGCACAACATTGCACTTTTCAAAAGGCTATGGTGAGCTTCACAAAAGTCAATGTACTTTCTTGGCTTGAAAACTCCTTAAGACTTCACTGCTAACAAAGAGTTGGTTTGTGGTTTGTTCTTTTTTTAAATAATTCTATGTACAAGAGGCCAAGGAGGAAGGAGGAGCGGCTCGCTGCTTCTTCAGAGCAAGACGCTCCCATGTGAAAACATGTGCTCAGGCTCTATGTCCAGCTCACTGGTACCACTGCAGCCAGGTGTTTCTTGACCAATAGAGATTTCATTTCCTTTGGGAGATGGAGGAACTTCATCCCTCTCTGATTTTTATGTTTGACTTCTACTTTGGTCCAGCCAGGCCACCCACCCAAAAGCTGCTCCCAGGCATTGCACAGTAAGCCCAGAGGCATTTAGGTGGCAGCGTGGGAGTCCATGACTCACAGCAGGGCTCAGCTGCCCTTCCTCACATGGGGCATAAAACCCTCCTGGGAATGGCCTCCACTCCTCCAGAGCTGGGCTGGACCACAACGTGCCATTTGTACTCTCCAGAAGCAGAACGGAAATCAGTATTGTAAGCCAGTTTGAAAAAATAACTCCTTCAACTCAACTTTCTCCTTAAAAGATGCTGCATTTTATATGAAAATCAGAGCAAGCAAAACCCCACAAAATCTTGCCAGCTCAGTGTATAAACTTTGTACCCATGCTGGGAATAAGCACTGCACGTGGCTGCTAAAGAAAGTCAGTTTTGCCGTTTGCTTGCATGCTCAGTACGTATTCCCTCCCCATCCCGCACATTAATGCTTTCCACGCCACGCTAACAGGAAAGAGGAGAAAACATGTTTATGACTAACAGACACACACAGCTGGAGAGCATCAAAACCCACAGACAGGCAGACTACCTAAAACGATTCCCAGCATGGTTCCTGAACGCAAACAGATTTCAAGTCAACAAGTCCCTCTGCAATAGCCCATTACACATCCATTTTTTAAATCATTATAGAATAATAAGTCAGAGCTGGTGAAGGACCTCAGGATGTCACCCAGGCCACCGAATGCCACGTCTCTTTGAAGAGTTATATTTCCACACTTGCTTTTTTTCTTTCATCATAGTATCTCCCCTTCTTGAATTCTGCACCCATAAGTTGGGCCTCAGGAATCTGTTAGACAGCTGAACCCCTTCTAAAGCAAGGTAAGTTTGCATTCATTCATAGGGATACTAATCACGTTTGAGGTCAACCTCCTGCATTAGCATCCACCCCATCTAGTGAAAGGTGTTGACTAGATGATCTTTGAAGGTCCCTTCCAACACAAATCACTCTATGATTCTATGATCGGAAAGCAAAACCACTCCTTACTAATGTATTTAATCAATATTTTTCCTGTGACATATAAAGTTGAATAAACTATGTTGCATTCAACTCCATAAAAGCAGGAAGAAACTGGACCACCTTGGTGTGTCAGCACGTGGGACACTCACGCACATTAACTCAAACACCACATTACAAGTTCTGCAGGACGTTTGAAAAGATTAAAGTTCCTACTGCTGTTTCTCACCACAGGGCTGCGCCTTGGTAACAGGCTCGAACAAAAGGCAAAGATGTCCCAGATGCCCCAAGCATCAGGGAGTATTTTGTAGGCTCTAATGACAGTGCACGATCTGACTGGTATCTCCTAAAAACCAGCCCTTGCTGCACAGCCAGACGGTAACCCTGACCCCATGTGCAGGTGCTGAGTGGTGAAACACAGCCTGGCTGAGCACTTCAGGCTTCCACAAGAGAGAGATTTCAACCCCTGAGAACAAGAGGAGCACAGAGAATGGGGATAAGCAGCTGCTGGATTCATATAAACGCCGCAGAGGAATAGCATGGGCAATTCAAACAGAAATCTGGGGGGTCCACAGGCCTGGAGGCTGCCTGGCAATTGCCACCTGCCCCTCCACAGCAATGCAAACCAATCCATTCGGCCATCAGCTGCAAGACCCTACTGCTTGTTCAGCTGCAAGATCCCACTGCTGGTTGTCACTCCCCTTAATTTCGAAGGGGTATTAAAAAGGAGAAATATGAAAATGAGCTGATATAAACAAGGAATTTAAAAAGAAAGCCAGAATGTCTTTAAAGCTCTTATTTTGCACAAAAAAAAAAAGATAAGAAGGGCCATCTGAACCAATTTCTCCTGAAGCAGCCCAAAGGGTGAGTGCTTACACAAAGTATGGCATACATTAATGCCCCTGAACAGATGCAAGGCCAAATAACAAGCTGTATTCATACCTTTCCGTTCCAGCTGGGAGCCTTGCAGCTCCCCCTGCATCCCGGACAGCCACCCATCCTCGCAGCACTGACAGCCCAGTCCTCAGTGAGACATCGGCACAGCGAGGCTGAGCAGGAGGATACCGATACTTTGGAAGTCTGGCTCCAGGGTAGAAACCATGCTCTAAGCCTCAGTGCCCTTATTCCCCATCACACTGCAGGTTGAGAGTTAAGCACCTTGGACTGGTACTTCTGATGAACATTGCAATTAACTCTGGTCACGCACCAAGCGGGCTGATACACCGGCCCTCATGGAAGAGGCTGAGCTGTGCCCAGGCAGGGGACAAGCTTGAGATGTTCAGCACTTCTGGGTGCATGCATGCAGCAGCCCCCCTGACACCTCTGCTCTCTGTGGAAACTCAAGCTCTTGAGGAAGGATTGAGGTGGACATTCAGCTCCTAAATCTAAGGTGACAATTTCCACATAAGCTCCAAGATATATTATTTAGCTTGTGCTTGAGTCCTTCTATGAATCTGTGCCTGGCTGTACTTACCACGTTATCCCACTTCTTCACCAGAAGACATAAAAATGGCGTTATAGCTATTCCCAAAGGGGAAGGGGCATGTGGGTGTCCCAAGCCACTCATCTGGGATTACCCGGGCAGCCTGTGATGCTGCAGGCATCTCTGTGGCCAGCCAGTATTCCTGCTCTGCATCAGGTTTCCTCCCCAGGACAGCAGTTTTTCTACTTGAAGCTGAGACTGAGTCAGAGGAATTGAACTTTGTAAGATAAACACATGCAATGTAAAAGCTAAAGAGGCATCCGGTCTGCAGGACAGAAAAGGGCACAGCCCCATTTCCTGCCGATACACGCTGGTGCCGTGCCACTGACCTCTGTGGGGCAGCACTAGACGTTATCAGAGGAGAACCCAGTCCTCGGGAAACAGTCACTCAAAATAGCATTTGCGTAAGATCTTACTTCATTTCCATCACGCTCACTTCAGATTTCCTACTGCCTATGTCTCAGCGTGCTAAAGAGCTCCAGCAGGGAGTACGCCTGCTCCGCAGCAGTTTGGACTGGAGTCCCTATTAATCCTTTGCCAAAATGTTCAAATAATTTATCCAAGGGGGGAAGGCCCAGACAAGCCGTGCAGTGGGAAGGCGTTAATCTTAGGTCAGAGTCAGCGGAGCAGATCTGTCATGCGAGTACGGCTGCAGGGACAGGCAGCACACGCCACAAGTATCTCTCAGCACACTGCCGGCCAGTTAAAGTGGAAGTGTCCTAACAACAACTGACTTTGCGTTTTTTAGGTGCTGGAGTTCCCTAAGCTAGTCAGTATGAGTGAGCCAAGGAGCTAACCTGCGAATTTCCAAATCCTCCATGTCCTTTGGTGCTTTCCTGTGCTGGGGTGAGGCAGGGCAGCCCTCCCGGCTCTGCCCAGACACAAGCAGCAGGTCCTCCACAGCCTACGCAACCCGCTGTTTCCGCTGTCTGTTTTATAGACTACACTTACACAACTATAACTTGCTGTCTGAAGGTCTGGTGGAGTTAAGAGAATTTAAGTTTTCCATTCCTTAAATTGTTAACTCTGCCGTCATCCACATACGATGATCCTTCCTCATCCATCACACTGCCCCAGTGCTTTGTTTTGGCCCCACCACTGCCTTTTTCATTAATCTCCCAATTCTCCTCTCCCCTGCCAAGCACACTGTGACTTTCCTAATTTATCTCTTACCTCCTGTTTTCCTTTTCCTAGCTGCCTTTCTCAGGGTGATGTCCCAGTAGGCTCCTGCATGCTCCTTTCCCTCCTCTTCCAACCCCCATCCAGTTACATGGTGGCTCTGCTATTGATCTGGGTAATTTCTGGGGCTGGGGACACCTTTCTGGCTCAACAGCAGGTAGACCTGGCCTAAGGCAAGAGCTTGGTGGGGCTCTGCTTGACAAAGCAACAAGAACAGCTCTGAGGTACCACAAAACCAACCTCATGCTTTCTGCTCCTAAACTGTGTGTCAAAAACGTAGGTCCCTAATCCACACACAAACTGCTGTCTGTCTCTTCAGTGCAAGTGTCTCTCCTCAGTCTGAGCTCTCCTGATCAAAGTTCTTGATTGACCTGCACTGAGATCAAATAACTTGGCTTTAGGATTTTTTGGTTTCAGGTTTGTTTTTTTTCTGCAAGCGTTGGAGCCTTCAGTTATTTAAACAGCACCAATACAGTCAGTGATTTCAACAGAACAATCCTGTATTCATCTGAGCCTCCCACTCAAAAATGATGAAAAATTTGGGTAAACAATTTCTCCTTTGTCTGTAATTCAAAACCCACCTCATCCTCCTCATGCAGGGAGAGAAACAACTGTTTTCCTTACAGGGGAAGGATTTAGCTAAACCGCGTGGTAACTGAGAAGTATTCCTAAAGCTTCATCTGCAGAGCTTGTGTCGTGGTCAGTGCTCACCCAGAAGGTCAAGGCTGTTCAAAACCCACTGCAACGTACAGGCTTGACCAAACAGCCCTTGCAGACTCCACAGACAGATGCAAACCTCTTTCCAGTAAAACACATTTTTCTCCATTAAATGTCATGCCCAGTTTTCCCAATTCACCTAGAGTGCCAGCTCACTCTTGCATTTGAGAGAGCGATTTTTGTGTTAAGTCTCAAATGAGTCAGAGAGGCAGCTGGTGAAGAACAAAGACATTAAAAGATCTCTGCAAAGCTGGGAGGATTCACAAAAGTTGGAGATGGATCTTATTGCAGCCACACAGAACTGGTCAAGGATTGCAAATCCTCAATTTTTCCTCATAGCACCAATAATCCAAACACCACAGTCATTTACCCATGAAAAGTAAATTAGCAAGACCATTTGGAAGACCATCTTCAGCCAGTTCAAGGCTTCTGGGTGCACTTGCAGAATTTCGCCCGTCAGACCCAGCAGAGACTGTGGCTGAGCAAACTGGAACACTCAGGGAAGTTTGTACTGAGGAGCAGAGAAGGCAGCAAAGCGACCAAAGCCTTTGGGACAGCCCAGCAAGGCCCGGCATGAGACTGCCAGCCTGCACCAGCGCCCCAGCCCTTCAAAATCCTTCACCCTGCTTTAGGGGAGGCCAGGCTGTGTGAAGACGCTCCCATCTCAGCATGGCTGTCAAGCAAGAGCCGGGTAGGGCTGGTACCCCAGCAGGGGCCTGTTTTGAGCTGATTATCAAATAAGAAAAAAAACCCTCTAGTTTGTTTATGGCTCGGCAAAGTAGCAGCCTCTAATTAGAAACATAATGATGGTATGTGGAGGTCCCTGTATACACAAGTCCAGCAGCAGCCCTCTTGTAGTTTTTAAGAGATCTCTCCCTTAATCTCTCTGGAGACCCTGTCCCTGGCTGAGCGCTGTGGAGAGCACACAGGTTCAAGGCACATTCACACTAGTAAAAAGCATGCAAATTCAGTATGGTTCTTTTGCTCACTGAAAGATCATTGCAACTGTGATTCTCTCAATGACAGGCTTGTAAAATTCACACATTTACAGAGTAACATCCAGTGATGATCCAGCATAGCATAAAAGCATTTTTGCCACCTTTTTTTTCTTTAAATAACTTTTTGTACCAGCATCCTCAGCGGTCTGGATGCTTTTCAGCATCTAACAACGCCTTCAAGCAGCACCACTCCCCTGCAAAGGCTCTGTGCCCAGTGGGAACGGCCAAGGAGGGAGCACGCCAGTGTGACTGTGTGTGCAGAGCTGAGACCCAGCTCTGCAGCAAGGACAGCCCTGCGAGTCATCCCAAAGCCCAGAAAAAAGGATGGAGAAACCTCTCAGTATGCAGGATCAGGGACTTCAGGATCCCAAGTGCTTTTGTGAATAATTTGGTTCACCTTCCTCCCTCAGGTACAAGGGCAAAGCTGACATCCAAGCACAGTAGTAGAGAGGTCCTTCTTGTCTGTAATATGCTGCATATTACAGACATGAGCTACATGAATATCCTTAAAGCTCTGAAAGCTTGCAATTAGTCTTGTTAGTCATTTTCTCCTGGAGTGATGTTAAGGCAGTTCATACGCATGGAAATACAGGGCAGGTTTCCCCACAGCTACCAGGGGAACACCTGTGCTGGTGTTGCTCAAGCTAGCCAGGAGCAGCACGGCCGCATGGGTCCATCAGCCTCGTGCTGGAAGAGAGCAAACCTCTCCCAGCGTCACAGGGTGTCACTGCCAGTCGCCACAGGGACTGAGGGAGCTTTTACACGGGGCACTGAGCTGCGCAGACCCAAATCCAGGCCTGACACTGTCTCACGGTCTCAGCACCACCAGGCCATGCCAGCTCTACTAGGCTGCTCTGCCAAAAAGCTCAAGCTCAGATTTTTGAAAGCTCAGATCTCAAAGCTGTTTACTGCCCCTCCGTGACTAACAAACTGCTAAACGCAGTCTAACAGCAAGCAAGCTCCTTCTGCTACTGCCAAACAGATAAATGCCTCATTGCATCCCTCCCTCCTGGTCCCAGAGGCTTTGCTAACACACCAGCCCCATTTAATGAGGGAAAGGTTCTGAATTTCACGCTGGTGTCCCACGCACGCCGTGCCAATTCAGTGCTGCACAGAGAAGCTCTGAAACCCATTTCTATGTTATACCACATGAGTGGAACAATTGCAACGGGCTTTGCTTAACTGATGAAAATATTCCACTCCTGTGACTGTCCCTGGTGCGGGTGCCCTTTAGAAATCTGCTCAGAGCCACGGGGTGCCTGGGAGCTTCGTGCCACCACATACGCAGCAAAGGAGAGGCCCTTTCCAAAGGGCCTCGTCATCTACCCACCCGGGGCTTCACAGATGGCTCTCGGCACCTTCCATGATTAACATTTATAAGGCCTTGATCACTCCCATATCTGAGTGCCCCCACTGATAAAGCCAGGGCCAAGGAACAGACGCAAGCAGGAGACGTTATTCATACTGGCGAGCCCCACTTGACAAGGCAGCCTGACTTTCTGTACGGGCTGCTGCTCCCGAGTCATCTGCCAAACCAGTGTCAGGCAAATCCCATTACTGCGACCTGACAAGGAGATGACAAGGGCTCGGGAACCAGCCAAATTTGGGCAGAGCCAAGTCCCCGCTGGGGGCAGCTGAGCCAGAGAGGCCGTTTCCCCCCACACCTCGGGCAAAGCACATGCTGCCCACAATGGCACAAAGCCTGAACTCCGCCAAAAACCGCCCCCCTCCCCACCAGCCAGCAGCGCTGGGCCAAGCGCCTCGGACACCAGCTGGCTCAGGGCAGCTGTGTTTTATCAGCTTTGCTGGGGAGCGGCTGCTCTGAGTGTGCCTCTGCCCGTCTTGGACAAAAATGGTCAAAGATGCTCCACTGAAGGATCCCTAACCAAGGCAGCTGCAGCAGCTGTGCCATAAGCAGCCAGAAGTGCTCACATTTATCCTCCCTCCTGCTCTGTAGCCAGTTTTGAGTCATGAGAGGGGAATCCATTTTTAAGCAATGTACAGCAAGAGCTCCCGTGGTATATCCCAGCTAAGGCAAGTCAGATCAAATGGGAGCCCCACACAATCAGAAAGGGGGAGCGAGCCTTGCCGAGCTAACAAAAATATGAAAACAAACTAATACAGACCCAGAGAATATCCTTGAAGGCAGATGAAATACAGAAACAGAGCCAGGAAATAACAGATTTTAAAATGATATCAACTTTTCTGCTTTGGGCCACAACACACCCAGCATACTGGTGGTCAGGAAGAAAGCTTCTGTTGGGAGGCCTGGCCAGGAAACATCCCCGAGAGCACCATGATCCAGCCAGCTTGGGGGTCCCTCACACACAAGGTCTGGCGGCTGACGGGGTGGAGACCACCCAGCTGGGCCCTTGGGTGGAGGGGGTAAGAAATTGTTGATACCTGCTGCTGGCAGTGAAAGGGGACCCTGCCCCGAGGCCAGGCAGCTCAGCACCCACCTCAGGAAAAAGTAAGAAAGAAATGACCGATTTCCTTTGGCCCTGCCCACGCTGAGTATCTGTGTGCAGGCCGGGCCTTCTTCGAGGTGGGGGGGAGAAGGAAACCTACTGGAATTAAGTGTCACAACCTGCATTTGGGACATGGTGTTTTGGCACCTCTGACACATCACGTTTCATTGCCTCCCTGCCGGCTGCGGAGCGGGAGCAGTACTTACCCACAGCTGCCCACTCAGGACTGGCAAAGGCCTTTCAGGTCCTCAGGTGAAAAGCGCCACTGAAATCCCAAGTGCTGCTCTTACCAGCCGGGGGGGGAGGCGTCTGGGCACCCAGGGCTGGCACCTGGCTCCCTTTCCCTGCTGTGCAACTGGCCCGATACACCACAGTGCCAACCCACGAAGACCCCAGCCCGACTTGCATCCTGCTTTTCCGGCTGGCGATCCTGGGGCTCTTAGTCTGCCATTAAACTGCATCACTCCATAACTCACTCATAGGATGAGTCACCTCTGCCTGGCCTTGTATGGAGCTGCTGACTACGGCAATGACAAGAGCGAACAATTTTAAAGTGGTGTTACTCATAAACGTAGGCAGCTCTGATGGTGAAAGCAAACACCAGTTGGCATCAAAACCTGACATTAAGAAATTCAGTCAGCAGACCATAAATTGATTTGTAGCACACCCAGCACACTTAACTGCCTCTCTGACTTCTTACTGTATCATAAACCAAAAAAAAATAATTTATGAGTCCTGCTTATAGTACTTTAAGAAAGCTGCAGGAGGAGAAGGTGTCTTTACACCAATGCTGCAGAAGCCCCAGCTGAAATGAACCCAGCCGGCACAGGAACGAGATACAGAGCAGAAAGCACTCACCAGGGAAGCACAGCCCATGAGGGACTGTGAGAGGGGATGGGGGAACTACCACACCACCTTGGTTAGACTTGGGTCTTGCTGCAATACAGCTGGTTACCAGCTCACACTGCAGTGAAATCCAAGCTCAAACCTGTTACAGCTTCAGCTGTGCCCTTTGGCCTGAGCTTCAAAACATGTAAGGTTGCGTGGGGGGGATCACCTGTGTTTGAGTTTGAAACGGAAGACATGCCATTAGGGTATTTCATAAATCTGCCTTAGGAGGCTATAGGGCATCTAGCAGCATTCCCAAACTGATGTCCTGTCCAAACTTTGACTTTTCATCACACTTGAGAAACCAGTTTGTCTTTGAAAGAGGACTCCTGTGAAAGAGATGATGACTGACATTTCACAGATTTCAGTTCTTGCCACATTTCTCTTCCTTTTTCCTCATGCTTGCTCCATACATCTGCAGCAGTCATTTCCATGTTATGGCGGCTAACAAATGGCAAAAAATAAAGGCCACCAGCTCTCCCATTTCCACGGGGTGGCACGCTGCTCACTGTGGCAGTGGGGCCAGATCACCTGCTTGGCTTCCAATCACCAAAACCAAATGCTTTCCTGTTGTCCCTCCTTCACTCATGGCCCAGTGGTGGGATCCTCCATGGCCCCCTCCTCCTGCCCTCATGTCAAATGCCCATCTTCTCCAACTCCCCTGTGGGACCATGCCAGCACCTACAACAAGTTCTTCAGCAGCAAAACACTTTTTCAAAGTGTTCATTGCTTACCCAATAAACAGACATTTCTGAATTCAGGCACGAAATATAACCAGGGAATTTGAAGCCAAAGCAAGACAAACAAGAGCGCACGACTTTTGAATGCATCCAGGACGGTGCACATTAACACTCTAATACAAGCTAAGCAAAAATTAATAGAGATGAAGGAAAAATCAGTGAAAATATACTGAACGTACATCTTTACGAAAAATTGCTTCTCAAAGAAAAACTCCTATGATAACACACTATTTCTAAGCTTTCAGAGTAAATAAAAAATATTTTATGAGAGCAATCTGTGTTAGTCTGGTATATTAATGCATATAGCAGTTGTGAATTTGGAGTGTGGCGACAACAGTTTCGGTCTCTAGAGGGATCAGTGTCTGTCAGAATAATATTTTTGCAGACAGATTCAAAGCACCAAAAACCTTTAAACAGAGATGTGAATGAATACCTGAAGAATAAATGCTGAAAGAGCGAATTCAAGACTATAACAACATGCAAATTTCTTTGTAATTTCACATTTCAAAAAAAGGTCTCAGAAATTCCATCCATTTTAAACAAGTTTGGAGCCCACCACCTGATGAGATGAGATCAAATCCTCCCTTCTTTTTTAACACAGTTCATGAAAGAAAGGAAAGAGACTTGGGGAAATATTTACATGACTAATACATATACTTGGATGAAGCACTAACACATAATGTCTTCTGATCTTCAGCAACATGATCTTTCATGAAAAAAACCAAGTCATCGGCAAACATGTCATGCCTTCAAAAACATAAATATTAATTCAGAATTCAGTGCATTGCAGAATTCATTGTTTTGATTGGAATGTGAGGAATGAATGAGCTAGAAGTGAATTAAAGCCAATTACAGTAACTAATTGCCATAACATTGTGGGAAAAACGCAGACCATAGCCCTTGCTTGAGGTTGGAATACATACAGAAGCAACTTTCACTGGCATTTTATAGCTGTAGCAAGAAACTGAGAGGAATAGATATTACTCTTCTTGGTAGAGTTAATGAAAGGCTGACATTTGAATTTGAGTTTTGCCTTTACTCTTTTTTTTTTTTTTTAAATCACATATGTTTAAAAACAGCAAGATCTTTTTCATTATAAAGCATTAGCATATTTATCATAAAGGAAGGTTACCTTTAAAGAATCCCAACATGTCTGATTTTTATTAATAGACATCCAGGCAGGTAATGCTGCCTTGCTTTGAGAATTAAAGCAAGAATTTGAGAATTAAAGATTAGCCTGTCTTTAGGCTACCTGTGTATGTATTTCCAATCCAAATGGTCCCGGTGGCAAGAGACAAGTTCAGAACCCATTTGAACCAGTGTAAAGAGGAGGAAAGACAGAACAACTCCTGGGCCTGCCAGACACAGCAAACGTCACCTCTGCCCCTCTACTGCTATAATGGCATCTATAACATCAAGCAGTTTTCAAGTCTTAGAAAACATTAACTATGTAAAGAGGCATTAGCATCATCTGCTGCTCTGAAACCATGGTTTTTGGAAGGCACCCAGTTCAGTGGCAGCTCCAGACTGGAGCAGCAGCCGTTTTCCTTCTCAAACAAGCACCACTGCCAATTCCAGCTATGCGAAGGGACAAAGCATCACTGCTCTGGGGTGCATTTGTAACAGCATGTGCTTTCTGTGGACTGGGAGCACTGGGGCTTTTGGAGAGAGCTCAATGGAAGAGCAGTAGGAGGATTCAGGCCTCCTACTCCCAGGCAGGTCTGCTCATGTGGCCAGAGGAAGGCAAGAGTCCCAGATTAGGCTTGTTAAATTCACTCAGAACTTAACCCACTAGCCTCTTCCTCTAGTAGCACTACAGTGAGCAAAACAAGGGGTATTTACTTTTAGTATGCAACAATTTTGACTGGGAGTGAGGGAACTAACAAACTTGATCCCCTCACGTTGCTCATTTTGTCTGCTTTACTTCTTTTCTGTACACTGTATCTTGTTTTGTCCATTGATGTTCCAGGGCACAGACTGTTTACTGCTAGGTATATCCCTCTAGTAAGAGGATTTGCTAGTAACTTGACTTTTTGGGCCTTCTTCATCACCACGAGCAACACAATTACTACATTACTCCAATTCCAAGCTATTGTACTGATATTTACCAGGAATAAGTGAAATTTTATGAGAACAGCATGAACATCTGATGCCTCCCAAAGCTTCAGTGCCAAACAAATCATCACCTTCTGCAGACACAAAAACCTCTTCTGATGTTTCCATGCCACTGCCTCTGCCTAAAATGATCAAGTAAAGATGGCAGAAAGGAGCCTGCTCCAAAACTGTAAATTGTACAAAGAGTAAATTTAGTTTTACCCGAATTGCTTTGTCCACTGCAATTAAGGAAGTGTCAAGCATTGTCTTAAATGGTATTTGTTGCCCTATGTTTTCATTATGCAAATCATCTCCCCCTCAGACAGCAAACTTCCTACTGTGCATGGTGGCTTTTTCTTTGGCAGGGAACATGGAATAGTTCATCGGGAATAACATTTGTTGTTCTTTAGCAATGTTGTCTTTAGCAACACTTTCATACAACACATTTCTGTCATTCAATCAGCTCTAGTGAGGCTCAGTTTGAATTAACTTTAAAAAATATATCACACAATCTTTCCATTAAATTATTGGGACTATTCTTTCTGGGATTTTTTTTTTTTTCTTGAAATACAAAAGAAGAGGTTGTAGCCTAACACTTGCAGAGCAAGCAAAAGAAAGAAGATCAATCATGGAATCATGGAATTGTCAGAGTTGGAAGGGACCTCTAGAGATCATCTAGTCCAACTGCCCTGTTAAAGCAGGATTGCCCAGAGCACATTACTCAGGACTGTATCCAGGTGGGTCGTGAAGATCTCCAGAGAAGGGGACTCCACAATCTCCCTGGGCAGCCTGTTCCAGGGCTCTGTCACCTTGTGGTAAAGAAGTTTTTCCTCATATTTCCAGCTTGTGCCCGTTGCCCCTCGTCCTGTCACTGGGAACCACTGAAAAGAGTCCAGCACCATCCTCCTTCAAACCACCCTTTAGATACCTATAAGCATTGATAAGGTCTCCCCTCAGCCTTCTCTTCTCCAGGCTAAAGAGTCCC
>JAOXNO010000041.1:57730749-57780453 GCA_028565335.1 Limnodromus scolopaceus | reverse complement strand
CTCTTGAACTGGGGAGCCCAGAACTGGATGCAGTATTCCAGTTGTGGCCTCACCAGTGCAGAGTAAAGGGGGAGAATGACCTCCCTCCACCTACTGGCCACACTCTTCCCTATGCAGCCCAGGATTCCATTGGCCCTCTTGGCAACAAGGGGACATTGCTGTTTCATGGATAGTTTACTATCCACCAGGACCCCCAGATCCTTCTCCTCAGAAGTGCTTTCCAGCAGGTCCACCCCTAGCCTATATTGGTGTCTGGCATGAAGGGGAGGAAGACTTAGGAAAGCTCTTTTGGAAAACCTGCTGTTTAAAAGAACTACACCACCAGCTTTAAAACCAAAAACAAAAATTTAAAAAAAAAAAGCCATAACAGAGCAAAGGAGGGGAAAATAAATACATAAATAAATAAAAGAAGGCCACTGTTAAGAGATAATAGGCCACCATTAGCTGCAGCTCCCAGAAGATAACGGGGAGCATTTAAATAGCACTCCAGAGCCAGGAGCAAAGGTAAAGCTTTGCCCACAGTTATTACCTGCTTTCCCTGTACACAATAGAAGATCCCAAATACATGTAACTTAGCATGACCTTTATGACATTTGTTAATATGTAAAAACCAAAACCATAAGGAAAGGTAACAGAAGTCAGAGAAGAGGACAAATGCCACTTGTGTGTGCAAGACAAGCAACCCCCAAGCTTACCACCACCAGTTTGTCATTCCCAGGAAGCATAAATCCCGACACCAGGCACCTCCTGATCTGCAGTGGATGGGATAGTTTGTCAGGGACCCTGATGTAGATCCCTTTCAAAAGGGACACACGTGTGATTATACCACCACAGTAAAACTCTCTGGCCTTTGGGTCAGGCCGCCACAAAGATAACGTAACAGCATACGCCAGAAGAGGAATTTGCAAAACAAGCGTGAAGTCACTATTAAGTCTCTGTTCTCAGGAAATACTTTTAAAAGGAAAAGATGAAACAAGGAGACTTATAAAGAACTACATTTATTTTTGTTTACAGCAGATATCATAAATAAAGCTAAAACAATTTTCACTGTGTGCAAAATACAGAATTTCCATGTGAAAATTTAAATACAGCATTGAAAACTATTTAATAAAAATACTCAGTTAAGATTATAAAGTAAAATGAAGACAGAGGATTTAGGAAGAGAAGGACAGAATCCTCACTGGACAGGAAGAGCTAGGAAGACTCTGCAACAGAGGGTAAAAAACACAGCAATGGGAAGTGGTTTGAAATGGCAGACCTTTACATCACGACCTTCATCTCAAAGCACGCTGAGCTTTGTAACAAAACACCATAGCCCTGAAATACATAGGAATTCATGTTCTAACCATTTGTGCAGGAAGTCACACTTAAAATACAGAGAGGTTTCTGTGTGGGCACAGTGTGGGCACTTTCAAAGCCATCAAGACATTTTAGGATATCCACATAAGTGAATACTATTGCTTTAAGCATGCGAACATACAGGTCGGCAAGATAAGGTATAGGGCTCTGACCCCATAGCCCTTCTGCATTCCTGGCTGAGGTGTGTGAAATGGGGCAAGTGGCAGAGGATGTCTGGCCCCTCCTGAAAATTGCTGCTTAGATCAGTTCCCGAAGGCCCTTCCCTTTGAAAGGGATCCTCAGCAAGGAAGACTGGGTCATGACCATATCAACCAAAGCCTTAGCACGCTTTCTTCTCAGCCTGAGCCCTTGGTTCTTGTTTGGATTCATTTCCCCTTCCAGATTATCAACATGGGATTACACATACTGGAATTTATATAAGAAGGTGCATACAAAATAATCACACAAATTTGTCATGGAGAGTAGTGGCAATGTCTCATGCAGCAAGACAAATCCATCCATCAGAATGGCAAATGGGGTCCAGTTAATTACGTAACAAAACAATTCAAACCAAAACTCTCTTGTTATACAAATGTGGCATTTTGATATTACAGACTAAAAATAGCATGCACATCTACTGCTGTTAGGCCTGCTGACTATGTTACTTGGGGTGGAAGACTGGAATTTGCATTGCTTTGGCTACCTTTTCCAACAGAATCCTTTTATATTGTACTTTTCCGGTATGAAAGCAAAAAAAGTGCTTAGAAAGAGCCACAATGCTCAAACAATGCTGGCTTATTGTATATTTGAGCTCAATGGAAATAGGTGCTCACACTAACCAGGAGAATCAGCTGGCTAATCTGGTCCTGACCTTATTTTAAATCTTTCCTTCAATACTTTGAAAGAAATAAGGCTTTAACTAGTTCTTTCAAGAAACAATGTACTTGCCTAACTTACCTTAAAGGCACAAGGAAGCGTACATGCACAGACACAGGGAGAAAAACATTCTCTACAGAGAGCACAGACATTACCTTTTCTAGAACCGTGAACTCAGCAACAGGTTAAATGATCATGCCAAAGCTCGCATCCATTAATATACCAGACACACACAGTTTGCTCCAAAAGTCTTAAAAAAACCCACACAAAGTAATGCTTTCAAACAACAGTGTTAGTCGCACAATTTTGGAACTGGCAAGCGGAAAAAATCACCTGAGAGCAGAAAGGCTTCAGCCAGTGAGCGGGTGCAGCACCGGAATGATGAATTGAACTAAAAGCAACAAGGGAGATTGACAGAGAAGACAGCAGGAAGAAAAAACACAGAACTTAACTTGGTTATATAGGAAAGCATCAAAAAGATTACGTAGGCACAAAGAAGAATTGGCCAAAATAAAACTGCCTTTTTTTCATTAAATCTTGAATGAGGACAAATAGATATGAATCTTACTAGTAGAATTTTAAGATGAAGAGGTTAAAAAAAAATAAAAATCTACCAATTTGATTGATACCAATAAAGAACCTTCCCAAGAGAATCACCTGCAACCTCCCAGTGGAACATGCGTGTAATTAAGATTCCTCAGGAAAATGTTTTCATTATGCAAGTGCCTGAATTTTGTTGTGGTAACGTTATTTATTTTATTTTTTAAAATTTTCTACTATTAAGATTTAATTGTTTTAAATTCATTGGACATCAGAGACTTCCAAGTTTCTTACTATATCACCATTTTCTGCAAGTTATGCTCACTCTGCTGAAAAGCAGAAAATTTCCTGTAGTAAACAGCAGGAGAAGATGTTTCTAAAGACTGTGCTGTTGACAAACTGAAATCAAAATTGATGGCAAGACAAATTTTGAAAGCTTACCACTTAGCAGGTTGCTGTGTTGCAGGAGTAAGATGGTAAACCACACTGCAGATGCTTGTTTGGTTTTTTTACTTTCATTAGCAAATAATTAAAAAGTATAGTGTTCCAAAGTAGTTTTTTTTAAAATGCTATGAAAGAGTACAGATACATTTCTTTACATATATACAGATGCCCAGCATGTTACTATAATAGTCACTGTGTCCAGTCAGTATTCTAGCAAAGTTTTACTGAATATATTTGAGAATCAATGGCAATTTATTTCAAATGAATGCTACCATATACCTAAACAATTTTCTTTAAGCACTTTTTCAAGTTCTGTGCATATACTTAACAATTTTTTCCCCCAAATACATAAGCATTCTAAAATGTGAAAAGCTTTATCCTCATGGTTTAAAGGAAGTTAAACTATCTAGAAGAAAAATCCAGTTTGTCATTTATTTTACAGAGAAGACACATTTCCTTTTAATACCCTAGAAACAAAACAATTCAAATCATCTTTTCCCACATTATGTTAAAATCAAAAAACTGCCAGCCCATAAGCAGTGCAGTCATTTAAGACCACTGGAAGGTGATCTTCACCTTTGGTACTAATCCAATGTGACATTATTTCCTATTTTTTAAGCCAAATTCTTTTGGCTAGAAATAAATGCTACAGATTCTTTTAATTTTAGGCTATACATATTACCATGTTTATGTATTTACCTATTTCCTGGTTAACTTCTGAATTTAAACATTGCAGTATCTGAAAGGCAGGGAGCATGCTTACCTCACTGGCTAACTAGGCTGACAGTAAATCAGAATTTGGGATGTTGGTATCTCCTTGCTGTAAAATAGCTTATTTAACCTGTCCTAACACCTTCTGACTAAGGTAGACCTTGTTGAGAAACATCTGAAAGAAATTTACTTAAAAGCTGCTCCAGATTATAGAATTTCACTTTTTTACCATCAGCTTTATACATTGAAATGAATGAAATACCCAACTAAGAAGTAATCTTCTTAGAATACTTTTGTAGGCTTTTGTCATTTGTTCTAAACTCATATTTTTAAAAAATTCCAAAAGACAATAGGAGCAGTGCCTACCCAGAGACACAACAGCAGTGATTTCATTTAGATGAATGCTCCATAACTTGGTATTCTTCAAATCAGCCACCTAATGAGGAAGCCTTGACTTGAGGAGTAAGTCAACACTACCAGTTCCCTTGACTTACAGTTTCAATCAAGCCTTCACTCAACTAAGATTTGCTCTCCAAATTTATTTCAAAACTTAGTAGTACAGATTATGCCCACTATCAACAAAGGGTATCTATCACATGTAAGAAATGTAAAAGACATGACTAGGAGCAATGTGAATTAAGTACATGATTTTTTTTTTTTTTTAAAACATATTCATGCAAGTTATAAACCTCATAACCCAGAGCAAAGATGAAAGCAGGAAAAAATAAAGGTATGCGCCATATTCAGGTTTCAAAACCCAGTCATTTGTCATAAATATTCCACAAATATCTGAAAGAATGCACATTCTTTCTTGGTCTAACAAAAAAAAAAAAAAAAAAAAAAAAGGTGTGGAGGGAGAGGGCCAGGGAGAAGAATGGTTTTAAGATGTATCACCCCCCCGATGGTCTGATCACAGGATAAAACGGGGCGGGGAGAGGAGAGGGAAATCTATAAAACATCCTTCATCTGTCTCTGTGTTCTGGAAATGTGTTTGGACACTGCCCTTCATGCTCTAACATACAGTACATTTTACATTGAAAATTTTGATTGCATCTCATTTATATCAGAAGGAATCCACCGTTCATTTAAGTCACATATTAAATTGCATGAAAAGTGAAAAAAAAAAACCAAACCAACAACAAAAAAACCCTCAAGAAAATAGCGAGGCTGTTAATTTTGAAAATCTGAAAGGCACAACTGAGCAAGACACACAGAAGAATTTAAACCCTATAGAGTTTTTTCACCCATTCAAGCACATTTTCAAGTGATAGCTCTGCTTCCCGGTACATATGAATAAGTACCTCTAGAAGAGCACAGAGAAATGGCACACCAAGGCTCAAGAGTTCGTACAAGTAGGTATAGTTATATGCATTGTCCCTGAAATGAAGATTGGTAGCGTGCAGAAACCCATGCATCCAGTTAGACAGGCGTCTGGGAATGTCAAGCAGATCCCTTGTCACCCGAAGGGGCCAGCTTAGCACGCCCCTAAAGAAGGAAGTCAGGATACCTGGGGACCTGTCCTCTGGACTGCTAGGAGTAGACAAAGTGCTTTCTGTGGTGGCCTCTGGGGGTTTGGGTTCCTCTTTCTTCCATGCTTCTGTTGCCTCCTTATATAAAGCATTTAAAAAAAATAAAATGTTAAATATACTTCTAAAAATTGGAAAGCCCAGTTTCTGTTACTGTTTTCAAGTTTTTATGTATATTGTCATTTTCAATTGCTCTTAAGTTTTACTTTACTTTGTATAGGAAAAGCTAGTTTCCACTGACAACCAGACTATATATATGCCAGCTTTAGAGAACCAGGAGGTTATATTTTAGTATTGATTTTACAACTTCTGGACACCAAGCAGAAAACATCTTGCACAAAGACACAAGTACTACACCCTGCTCCAGATAAAGCTGCCTCAGCATTTCCTGCATTAGTAACACAACCAACACGTACCTTTCCCTGGATCTGCAATGTTGCTCTTCTCTTTCTGTGTTTAGTACTGATTTTGCAGTGAGTAAAATGAGGTTTACAGTAAAATTTACCTAGAAGAGAAAAAATAAGTTATATGATTTTCTATCTATGCACCTATGGACTGAAAACCCATTGCTGCATCTATAAAAAGATGAAATCAGGATAATTAATGGCTGGGCAGCAAGAGGAATGGGAAATTTGCCACTGACTCTCAATAGTTCACAGTTCTGAATGGGTTACTTTTGCAGTATGCAGATTTGCACATTTGTTAGATAAAGCAAGGTCATTTATTTACCACACAGGTTTTAAGATTAATAAATAGAAGAAAAAAAAAAAGATTCTACCAAGTCACAAACATCAAGCAGCAAAAAGTCAAATAATCAGTTCAAAAACCTCTTTGCAGAAGACTCTCTGGACTGCAAAAGAACCACCTTTGGCCTTGAGTCTTATATTCTTTTGTAGAAGGAGATCACGTTAATACTCCAATCTACTCAAATCATTTGGAAGTGACAAAAGAATTTCAATTCAGTTTAATAATTTCCCTCTAAAGAAAAAAAAAAAAAAAGGGAAAAAATAATTCCCCACCTTCAAACCCCAGGCTGTAGGTGGGACTGAGTGCCCAAGATCTGAACCTTCCATTCTACAGCAGACTGGAATAAATTACACTGCTGCTTGGCCAATACTACTGCTTTCAGCTCCGGAGCCATTATATCTTGAAAAAAATAACCTATATTCCCCCCATCCATGTAAATCTGCCACTTTCACGGCTTATCTTTACAGATCACATTATTTAATGGCCAGTTATAAATGAGGGATGAAAATAATTCTGTATTGTTGGAGAACAGTCACCTTTCCCCCCTCCCCCTGTTTTGACCTGCAACTGGACAAACTGCATTTTGTTCATTCAACTTATTTTCCACTGAGGATTTCTTCGTTTAAAGCTCAGGTCTGTCATAAATGGATTCTTCTGAAAGACTAGAACGACAAGTACAAGGACTCAAAGATCAGCATAGACGCAAACAACATACTTGGCAGACCTCCTCCTGACCGAGCATCTCGGCCAGTTCTTTTTCCCTAGTTCCATTAAAAGCATCAATACTCAGACATTTTAAAATATTTTTAAATAGCTCCTATATTACCTTCTTCAACATCAAAGGCATAAATTCCTAAACGGAGTGTTGTAGAACATATTTCACACTTGAAGCACTCCCTATGAAAGAAGTGGCCTTCTGCACTCAGCCGCTCCATGACATATACCCGTTTTTTGCAGAAATAACAAATGTCACTCCCTCCAATAGACTGAGGAAATTCTTTTCGCAGAGATCCCTGTTAAAAGATAAAAAAAGAAATGTACATAAAGCTGTTGCACTACACCCAGACATAAATTCTTATTAAATGGGCCGCTACTTTAGCTGCTTGAAGTTTTACACAGCACCCTCCACACACAATTAGAATAAGCATCAGTAAGCTTTTTTTATTACT
This sequence comes from Limnodromus scolopaceus, assembly GCA_028565335.1. Classification (NCBI taxonomy): domain Eukaryota; kingdom Metazoa; phylum Chordata; class Aves; order Charadriiformes; family Scolopacidae; genus Limnodromus; species Limnodromus scolopaceus. The sequence continues at coordinate 57,773,102 of JAOXNO010000041.1, read as the reverse complement.
CATTTGCTGTGATTCTGTGTGTTTATGCAGCACTTCATAAATCAGACATCACAAGGACTTTAAGGGGTAAGTTTTCAGTTAGACTTGCATTCAGCTTCCCTCTGGGAGTTCACCAACATTTTGTGTTTACTCAGGTACAAAAGCAGCATCAGCCCCAATTGCTCGTTTCTGACCCTGCACCGCGCTGGCTCAGGCACTCGTACCTCATGGCTGTGGGCATCGGTGTTTCTCAGAAGAGGGCAAAGGCAGACCTCACCAGCCTCAAACAACAGACATGCATTTGGAACTAAGAAAACAGATACCCTGGAAACTCAGTTCATACACATTCTGGAGGAAAATATAGGCTCATGCTTTAAAGTCCAGGAAGAAAAACTGTCAGTCTTTGATGCTGGTGGCTGAACTACCATTTACATCATTGCAGATGTGCTTTCACTCTCAACCATGTTCCTCCTGAGACTATGGCCCAAGCTGTGGCTTGGTTTGTTTTGAAAAAATCAATTTAATTCCTACCACCGACATTCAGAATATTTTTAACTCATTGAACTTTAATTACAATCCATATTAACAAATTGAAACTATTTTGAAAGTTGTCATTGCATTTGGGCTGGCAATTAACATTCTAATTGCCACACATCCCATCTTCTCCAGGTATACATGCAAAAGGTACAGAAAAATAAATTATAAAATGAATTAGATGCTATTGAGCTTCTCTTGTTAGAGGCAGGTATGAGGATTTTATTTTGCATTATTGTATTATGCTTAGTTATAGATCGGTACAGATGAGCATCCTGTCCCTACCACAGCCATCACCACCTCCCTCCCCTTCCACCATCCCCACTGCCACAGGAAGGGTACCACGCATGGGACAGAGGAGGCACAGGCCTGGCAGAATCCAGGCACATTCAGACCGCAGCACACAGTCCACACAACTCATCTTTAATTTGCCAGTAAAAAGCGGCCTTGCAACAGTTTTTTTTAATGTTAAGTGCAAATCACAATTGTCATTGTCACATTGTCTTGTGCCTAAAAGTTGAGAATCCTATTCCAATCTGCCATTAGTAATCCATTTTGCTGGGCTGGATCATTTCTGAGCATGAAACTTTCTAAATGATCAGCCATGCAAATGGATAAACATACAAATGTATTTTTAAAAAGACGATGTTAATAGAACAGATAGTTACAATGAAGCAGAAACAACTGAGTTTAGTGATGGCTAGTAAGTAAGTGTCATCACCACAACACCTTACTTCACTTCCCAATACCTGACAGCTCTGAGCAGTGGAGGCAGGAGATGGAGAATGAGGAACGGGGCAAGAACCTGTAGCACTCTCCAGAGACCGCTTCGGAATTCAACACAGAACAGTGTCAGAGTTTAAAAACAGCTCTCTTCAAAATGAGGCAGGGTGATGCAGCATTTGAGAGTTAAAAATAACTGCACAAACACGTACTGTACAAAACTTTCTTTAGAAGCCACCCTGATTAATAAATGTCTTCTGTTACTAATTGCACTAGTAATTACATTTAATAAAGCCTCCTGAAGTTTTAATTCATACAGACAACTTATAAAAATATAAATAGAAGACACGGTGAGCAACGTTTCCAGCATATCCCCACATCAGCATATTTTGCCAATATGCACACGACGCCTTAGTAATTGTTAGGCCAAGACCTTCCATAATGCTTAAAGTGCTCCACAACCAGGGTCTTAAGTTGCAATGACGTTCTGGAAACACCATTCAAGTTATTGTTTCTTCATGGGTTTAGCCTTACCAGTTCAAGGGGGGGAAGCTGTGGCTTGGGTCTGTGATCGTTCACATACAGATTGACAAGAACTTCAGCCACAGCTCCAATTGCACGTGAGACCTTCCCTACAGTCATCTAACCAGAAAAGGGGAGAAGATGAAGAACAGAAGGAAGGGCTTTAGTTATTCTGAAAAATGAATTTAATGAGAAAAGGACAAGAATGGTTTGAAAACATGCAAACAATAATAAAGAGAAGCTAGGAGAAAGAGCAGAGGCGAAGTCTAGCACTGCAACAAGCATGTTCATGCATGATCAGTGTGGTCCAGCTGGTGGCCACAGCAGGCTTCCATGCAGCCCACACACTTCTCCCTGCAGACAATGGAGAAATAGCTGCTGGGAGCAAACGCTGCTCCCAGGTGGGAGGTTTCAGGTTTGGACCATTCCAATAGATTAAAACCCCCCTTTTGTTCACTTTGACTTCTTAGGACTCTGTTGTCGTATTCCAGAACAGGAGGTGGGGACTAAACTTTACATTAATGGACCACAAACCATGGCATTTCAGGAAACATTCTATGAAAGCATACTAGAAGTCCCACATGGAAATGTTTTGTTGATGCTCACAGAGCAACCATTCTGCCTCTCCCCAGTGACTCATCTTAACACCACGGAAAAATGGAGAAGCTACGCTACGCTCATGAAAGGAAGACATCTCCTTTAATCTGCTTCATCACACTATTGCAGCCATGAATATTAGGCTGTTTCTAACCAAATCTACCCACAGACAGGCCTGCAAGCAGACTGCTGTTCCTTAAGCTGTGGCTCCAAATGTATCACAGCCAGACCATTGACTGCGTGGTACAGGCTTCCTTGACAAAACCCATCCCTGGGGACTGGAAAAGAAGAAAGGTATGTGTGCGTGGGCACGTGTGTGAGTGGCAGGCAGGTACTTCAGTTCTCTGTTCCTGGAAAAATGTCTGTGAAGACTTCATAGATTTACAGTAGTATTTTCTACCCTAAACCAAATTTCTTGTAGTGATTTTGATTTTAGTTTTATAGCCAATCTAAGATCCTACAACATCTTTGGTGGCAGAGGCAGCAAGGGCCATCCTGGTACAGCCAGGGATCCGATACTCTGTTTCTGAAGCCAGGATTTTTTTTCCCCCTAGAGAATCCACAATCTCATCTCTTACACTCCATTTGCCTCCCACAGAGCCCAAGTATTAAGTCCCACACTTCTCAGATAAATGATTTTTCTACTGCCACCACACCAAATCCTCCTAACGGAAAGGCTTTAAAATATCAGAAAATTACCATGGAGAAAGGAAAAAAATATAAAAGCAGTGGTATTCATAATACTTTAAAATAATTTTAAAGCATTTTCTATCAAGATTAAAAGCAACTATAATGCATTTTGGGTGTTTTTTCAAAAATTACGATAGATAAAAATTTCAAGTTCAGGAACCTGAGAACATGTCCAGACCCTTAGAGCTCCCCTTATCATTTGAGAGTTATCCAATAATTACCTTAATATCCAGGCAAATACAGAATGTTAAGATGACAAAGGCCATTCAAGAGACAAATTTCTGTACTGCTTGGTTTTGTTTAATATGAAAAGACTTTTAAATATTCTTCAGTATCCGCACAACTTGTGGGGAAACAACAGCAAAGTAAACTGTTAATTACATACTGCAGTGCTGTCCTTAGTGGTACGTTAAATTATAAACCAATACTAGAAGTGATATTACTTGCTACTACAGGAAAACTAAGTTCCTTCATATTGTTTAAGATCACAGAAGACAAAATTTTCCTCCCCAAATTCTGCACCTCTGAATATGCTGAGCAACTTTTAGGCTATATACAACTTATTACCCGTGATCCCCCAGGTAAAAGGAAGCATTCAAAGTCAGTCGAAGCAGAAAGTTTACCTTGAACTAGTTAAACAATAAGGCTATGGTTAAAGTGCAAGTAGTTGAATTTCAGGAAAAGTATCCTAGAGCCTGAACTACACCTTGAAATTCATCAGGTCGGTTGATTTCTGTTCTCCACCCACTGGAGGAATCTGTGTCAACATTAGAGCAGTCAAAACAAGAAAACTGCATGTTTATACATACTTTAAAAAATGTTATTAAAAGGAAATGTTCTTGTAATGAAGCTGAATTCATATTCCCTGTAAAAGCAAATGGGATTTCAATTTAATCTAGCAACCAGAAGATTGCTGATTGCTCTTGTCTCCCAGTCAACAATCACCAACACAAACATTGATGCTATTCAACAGAAGGGAGGGCAGGAAGCAAGTGGACTTGAGGACTGATTAGATCTCATTTTAGAAAAACTATTTAATAAGGACCTATTACTGGAGAAAGATCTCTACTAGTGCTCCTTACTGAATCAGATAGGTAGGTAGTCAAGAGGAGATCAATTTGCTACAGCCTCAGCACTACACCTTTCAGATGCCTTGCAGACAGATCTAGATAGATCGGAACACTGGGAAATGATTAATGGGATGAAATTGAACAAGTCCAGATGCTGAATTCTGCACCTAGGACAGAGTAACACCAGGTACAAGCATAAATGGGGAGAGGAGTGGCTGTAGAGTAGCCCTGCAGAAAGGCAGCTGGGGGTGCTGGTCAACAGCAGGCTCAGTATGAGCCAAGAGTGTCCCTGGCAGCCAAGAGGGCAAACCGCGTCCTGGGGTGCATCAAACACAGCATAACCAGCCGGTGAAAAGGGCGACTATCCCACTGCACCCTGCACTGGACACATGGAAACGGTTCAAAGCCGCACCGGGGAGGTTCAGACTGGACATTAGGAAGCATTTCTTTACCAAGAGGATGGTCAAACACTGGAACAGGCTTCCTAGAGAGGTGGTTGATGCCCCAGGCCTGTTAGTGTTTAAGAGGCATTTCGACAATGCCCTTAATACCATGCTTTAACTTTTGGTCAGCCCTGAATTGGTCAGGCATTTGGACTAGTTCATTCTAGGGCCCTTCCAAGTGAAATACTCTATTCTATGGAAATGCCATTCAATCACAAAACAGAAATACCATGGCAGGACGAGTATCCACTTGAGCAGGCCCATGAGCACCTGCCACCATCAGAAACCCACAGAGAATGGGAGGGACGGGGCATAAAAGAGCAGTGCTGCCCTACAAGGCTTGTGACTTCTGTCCTCATACAACAGCACAACCGCTCAGCAACCCCCTATGTCTCCTCTAAATCTCACCCTGCTTATGGACAATGACTTCAGTAACACCCTCACCCATTTAATCGTGTAAATGTAAAAAACTCCAGTTGCAGGAGAGAGAGCCTGACCCCAAATCTACACATGTTCCTTTAGAGCTCTTACATGGCTTACGTTTGGTCAACACCACACAAATCTCTACGTGCTTGATGCTGCTCGTGTACCCTAGAAACTCAGCCTACACCTAATAGGTTTTATATTTTGCTTATGCACTTACTACCCTTGAGGCTACTGTGTACGTGAAGTCCCCCCACACATGCAATTTTGTAGTGCTGGAGCCACTATCATTAGGTAACAGGCTACTGCTCACAAATTGGTTTGGTTAATGCCAGTAGCTTTAAATCCTTTGTTGAAAAGGAAATCTTAAAGAGTTACCTTACATGATGAATTTCAGAAAACAACCAAGAAAACACTTAAAAAAAGCCCAAGTGTGATTTACTGACTATTGACCTATCAATGACATGTCGCCAAAGCTTTGCAGCAGGTCGATCAGTGTGGTTAGTGTGGGGAGAGAAAGCTACCTTCTGTATTTCCCTGTGCTATTGTTTGTAACACCTCAGCCAACCACCTAGTAAGCCTCAGCAGTATTTTCATAAAACAAGGAAATACGCTCTCTACCTCCAAACACATACAATGCTTCCCCTTTGTTGTTTCATATCCTTAATGATTTTCCTGATCGTATTTTGCTTTGAGAGCGATTTATTCACTTCTGGTACCACCTGCTACATATATTTTACTTCTGAGATAAACAACATTAGAGTAATAAGTTACTACGTGTGGGAAACACCCAAGCCCTGTTTACTCCTGGTAATTAGAGTCACGTCACTGAAGGGAAGTAGTTGGTCCAAACTCTGCCGGCAGCAAAGCCTATTGATTGCAACATCTTCATAGCTCTTATGACGTACTGTGGATTCACTCATGCAAAGCTTAGGTGAAGGCAGTTTTCTGAAGGTCAATTCAACTTTAAACAGAAAACAGGAATAATCAAAGCCCAGCCTGTAATGTAATATTTGTGAATTCATAATTCTACCTATGTGAATTTTGACAGATGGTTAAAGCTAGAAGGTAATTTTGATTATTACTGGCAACTTGCATGTATGTCATATAGAAGTTAATTCTTAATAAGTTGTAATGACCGTATGTCTTTAAAAGAAACAATATGCTTCCATAGCCCTCCTTTCAAGTGCTCCTTTTAGGACTGAGGCTTAATGACAAGTTTCTGTAATAAGACAGCATGCTTTGTTAGCCACCATTTTCAATAAATATGCCACCATAACTAATACTGTTCCAATGAAAATTCAACAGATGTAAAGGATCATTATGTCTGATAATTTCAGTACTCACTTGAAATTAAAATGACAGTACTAACTATTTAAAAGCTGGGAGGATGCTGATATTTACAGGTCATATCTCATGAAGTCCTACAAAACTTAAAAGACTTCTTTTATCTTCTGGTTTTCTTCTGGGAAAAACCAGAAACACCGAGCGTGACATGACAGAGCTCTTTCTGTCAGCTTACCCGTCCTGAAGTCCATTTCTATACTAAAGTCTAGACTTACCTACTGATACCTCTCAGAACACAGACTAGAAATACAAATTCTGAGTCCTATGACCTCACCCTCAAGATAACACAAACACAGGCAATTACTGGTACGTATTCACAGCAGAGACACATATTGTTAAATTATCATGCCCAGTACTTGAAAATGTGCACGGCACACCTGAAATATTATCAAATTTTATTTATATAGTGCTGCATATGTAGCTAGAGTATGATAAAATTTTCATGTTCTGAAAAGTGTGCAATCTTAAAAGATAAAACATGGATGGGGGCAACAATTTAACTATGGAAGGGTATGGACAGATTGCTTGTTATTAAATCAAGACTGCAGCAGGTGTTCCCAGAAAATTTAATACTTAATACAGTAAAAACAGCAGTAAGAAATCTGCTTCTTGGAAAAATTTTGCTTGAGAAATAACAAAAGCTAAGCCAAAACGTGGCTTGAAGAGGGACAGAACTTAAGTTGCCAAAGAGAGGTAAAGCTAAGTAACAGAGGTTATCACAGGACTAAATCGACCTCACAGTACTTGACTAGTATGGAGAACAGAAGTCTTGCATATCCATTAACACTTCCCCAGCACATCACCAACGCAAATAACGGTCCTGGACAGAGATCCAAAAAGACATTGAGTCCATCCCCTGTCCCCAGGGCAGCATCCACTTTACTTGTATAAACTAAGTGCACATTGGCATAACCTGCTCCAACAGGTCTCCCTGCTGCAGACTCCAGGCCTCCCCCAGCACCCTGCTTGTTACTGTTCAAGTGTCCCCTATGCCCTTCCCCAAGCCTGACATGAATCTCCATTTCCATGGTGACCCCCTGTCACCCCTTACTGTGCCAATACTGGGTATAGAGGACAGGTACCCTCCCCTTCTTCACAACAGCCTTGTACAGACACCATGGCTGACCGACCCTGTTTAACCCCTTCACTCCCCTCTTAGTTAGCCCGGTAGCAAGGACAGCACCAACAGTGTCACTTGTACTCACTAACAACCCTGGAAAGGAAACTCGGGGTTTTTGCCTTTTTTTTTTTTTTAAAATCTACTTAATACCTTTCCCACTGAAATATCTACTGTAATTCATCATCTGCCACAAAGGGGAGGAAAGTAAAATTTTGAGTGTTCATTATCAGGCCCATTCTCAAATATGGTCTGTCAAATGCACCATATTTAGACATACATAATGCAGACAGTGTACAAGAGGCCCTGAGCCTGTACAAGCAGTATACCGGCCATCAAAACATTCATGCACGTAGATCTGCCAAAGAATACATGTAGTCCTACCTAACCAGCCAAATATTTACCAAATGAGATGAACATGTCTTCACTATGCTGGTGACAGAACAAGATTTTCTTGCCTCAGCTATGCTGATTCTGTGCCATTACCTCTGGAGAGATCATTTTCAATTAAACTCAACTCAGCCTGAGTGAAATCAAGTCACAACAACCTGCTGCTACATCATTTAAATACAACGGCAAACTAATAAAAGGCCATGGGTGCACTTTAATGAAAATGCAGTTGAATTTAAACATACAGAAATCATTGCTCAGGTTAAATTTCTCTAAGAAAAAAATTTAAAAACCTAGTAAAATTATCACTCACAGTTTCCATATGATTATGAGCTGTTGTTCACATAGTTCTTTGGCTTTACTTTTATTCTCTTTGCAGTGTCACAATAGCTCTCCAAATCAAACGAGCAACAGTCCCTGATATTTTGGAAACCATTGCTTAGCTTAAAACCCATCACATGCTATACCTCCTAGGTCATAAAAAGTAAGAGGTAAATCCAGGCAAAGGAATTATTTTGAAGCTGAAGGGAATTAGGGGATTACCACAGTAAGGCACCTGCTGGGCTTGCAGTGTCCTTGAAAGGCAGCATAGCCTACATTTTCCTGGGCACTGAGAGGAAGGGAGGCTTTTCAACACAGCTCTGTCGTAACCAAGGAACGGGCCTCAAAGATAGTACCCATTTTATATTTTAATAGCAGTTCTTTCATGTGTCGGGCAGCAGACCTGCCAGCTCCAGCAGCACCTGCATTGGGTCACAGCAGTCACCTTCAATACTTCTAGAAGCTTGGCCTTTCCAGCTTTATTTCCACACCACCCTATTCCATACCGCAGTGCTTCCAGACTGCTGCTACGTAATCTGTGTGTGAAGGAAAGGGAACCCAGGCCTTTACCTGTCCCAAGAAGCTGAAAAATACCAAACTTTCTTCAACTAAAATCCTTCTAAAACAAGGGGAGGTAGAAGCCAATATCATCTTCCACAGATGAAAGCACAGTGCAGTGTGACATCAGCACAGTAACAAGAGCTGAGTATCTCCAGTTCAAGTGTTATCTAATCACCTTCATTCAGAGTATGCATATTTCCTCTCTGTAAAGTTTGCTGTTACAAAGAACTGAATTCTAACAATTAATATGCAGAAGCAAGTTTAAGGGAGAAATCAGTAAACAAACAACAATAAAAAACTGTCTGTCTCAACAAGTGCTCATACAATTCTGAGACGTCCTCTATTTAAAACCCCATTATGGTGCAGGTTCTCCCCTACAGTCCAGATGGATATTCTTATAAAAAGAAACAAACACCACACAAGAACAACTAATTGATCCCATCACATCCAGTTGGCTGTATAATGTGAAGCTCTTTCTCTGCTAGGCATGTCTGTGGTATTATGCAACAATAGAACAATTAAAATAAGCAGCAATGTAAAATTTTCAGAATGAAAGCAAAAATTTTGTTAACTATTTGCTTTGCTCTTCAGCTTTATACTTGAACTATTTTTAACAATGCCTTTCCTCTTACAAACACGCAGAATTAACAACAGTGAACAAAGTAAAGTTTGATTCAAATGTGAAATATAACCTATACACAGATCTGCTGGCAGCGCCTTCCTTCCAAGCCATTTCTCAAGCAGCTGTAGCGCAAGTTTGGATTTTACAGGAAAAATGTGTTAATAGTAGTACCTGTCTAGAAGGAACAGCAGGGGAAGCTGAACCAACAGATGGTGGAGAAGAGGCAGCAGCTGAATCATGAGGGCAAGAGGGAGATGGGGGCTGAGAATGGGAAAAGCCTTTAGTGGGTAGCTTATTCTGTGTAGAGCAGAAACAGGAGAGTTATCCAAGAGACAGTGACATTAGCAAAGGTTAAGAGAATAATTTCACAGTCATGCATCAAAAAAATAGAAAGACAGTAACTACAATTCTGCTCCTTTCTCTATTTCTGCACAGTGAGGAGCCATGGAAATCACAGCAAAACCTTCACAGCAGATGATATTATTGTACTCATTTTTCTTATTAAAAAAATATTTACAATGGGCAGTAAGATAAGATAATGCTGGGAGAAAACATAACGAAACATAAGAAATTCCATATTGCACTAAATCAATTAATTAGAAACTGTGAGCTATCAGTGTATACTTAAGCACAAGACATGGTTTATTCTAACACAGTTCTCTTGTGCTAAAGTACTCCTACTAGCTATATAATTTAGATTGTGTTTTACCTCAATTAAATTATGCAATAATATTTAAACAAAGCTTTTTTACCAGTTTCAGTGGAACCCGCATTACTTTTTGGATCCACACAGGATAAAAGGAAAGTTAAAAACAAAACCACAGCAATTTTTCCCCCTCCCATGAATTCTGATACGTCTTCTATCTTAGCACTTCTTCAGGAGCAAAACCTAATATTCACCTTTGGAAACTCCATGTATCCAAACATTAAGGCAAGATGTGCTGCTTTCTCTTTAATGTTCTTTTTATGGAATTCCCTATTTGCTAGGGTCTGAGCTCTTTTCTGCAGTAAGAGCCAGGGAAGGAAAGTCAAGAAAAGAAAGAGAGAGAGATCTCAGTTAATGTCACATACATCAGCAGAATTACAGCAAGTTTGTAGAAAGACTTTTTTTTGTCTTAATATAACCTAAAGTCAACAGAGAAAAAGCCAGCATATCTAGGGAAAATACAGTATAGAGATTAGCACAGGCAGTTAAAAGACAGAAAGTAAAATAAATTGCTTGTCACCTGTTTCATTTTTTCCTCCAGGTGCTGAAGACGCTCAAGCACTCCAGAAAGTACAAATGCAGCAGAACAGGCAGATGCGAGATTTTCAGAGGTTTCTGACAGACTGGGCTGGGTATCTGTTTTTTGTACAGTCTTTGCTCTCCTGGCCATATGATCAGAACCATTTAAAGACTGTTTGGGTTCCCTGACCTCGTGTTCACTCCTAGCTACCACCTGAAACTGGGAAACACTTGAAGTGAAAAAAATCTGCTTTCTGCACTACCATGCAGTATATGCAGCTTTTAAGGATGCTTCCGAAAGCGCAGCACAGTCATGCACATAACTAGAAATAAAATGTTCTCACATCACTCTTTGCACACTGTCTACTGTATCTCTGATGCTTGTGTCCATGCACTAAAATAAATCAGTCCTACATAACTTATGCAGGCCTTGACATCCTTCTTCAGGTTTGCGTGAGTTTTAATGAATAACCCCAGACAGCATCAGTGCAGAAGAACATGACACTATATCTCCTTTTAGGGTTTTTAGTAAAGGTTTTAGTGTTGTTTTTTTTAGCATCACATCTACCTGAAACTAAACTTACAAACAAATTGTAAGAATATCAATAGTAGTTCTTGGCATAATTCTGGCAAAGTCAAGCTATAACGTATTTCAGATTTAAAGCGTTTTCTGAGGAGTCTCTGAATTTGAATCTTCATATAAAATAGGTTTTGAAGTAAATGAAACATTTGAACCAGTCCAGCTTTATCAAATTCAGTCTTAAAAATGACCTTCCAAGCTGGTCTTTTCATGACAGTTTTCTACTTCAACCTAACCGTCCAATTCAAATAAATACCCAAACTTTCCAAATTTCTCAGAATTGAAATTAAAAAAACCTAATGCAAATCAACTTCAGTATGCTCCTGATGTTTCAGGATAGAACACCTGCCTGTAAAACAACCACTCTCAACTGGTTTATGAATCCGCATTTTTCATCAAGCTGATCTGCAGATTTCCACAGGCAATGCAGATCTCATTTCACTGCAGACTACTCTTGAAATGCCACTACGGGATATTTACTTCCATTTAAAACTCTCATGTAAAGTGAACATCAGTACTATTTGATATGAGATTGCTTTCACTGGAAGTACTATGAGAAAAATTTAGACAATGTATTCAAAAATTTTGCCCCACATATATGACATCACAAAAGAGCTTTCAACAGAAATTCTTATCACAAGTTCTGCCTAAAGAAATAAAAAACCCTGGGCACCAATATCAGGATTTCAATGCTCAACCTTTTATCTTAGATATTTTTGCCAGCCTTCTCAGGGTGGAAGGCTCCCTTTCCCATATCATTACAACAGCTCAAAGCTTTGAGTACACGCACAGACAAATTTTAAGGTACTGCTGTAGTTTTCATGCATGTTAAATGTAGCTATGTAATTATATTTATACAATTTACAGTCTAGATGTGATGTGATAACACAGAAATCAACATCTACGTTTTTAGGACTTCTTCCAGTTACTAATTCTTTCAAATAGTTTTCTCATCTGGTCAAACAGCTGTAAAATAGCCTTAAGCTTTAATATCCTCTTCACAATTCTCAGCTAAGTATATCTGGTAACTCTGCAGATTAAATCTAAATATTGTTTTATATATTCTGTAGATACACAATAACATTGAGTTCCCAGCAGTACGAGAAATGGTGTGTTTGTCAGGTGTTACCCATATGAGTTCCTACCTGCCTTTTTGGTTGAGGTGGAAGAAGACTTGGATCCTTAGGTTTAGCAAAGCGAGGATTAACAGGAGGGTCAGAAGACAGCAGAGCTGGTCTATCTATTAGCTCCTTGTAAAGCATTTTTAAAATTATAAAAACAGAGTGGAAAAAAAAAAAAGGAGGACAGTAAATAGGATTCAAAGATCTTTTGAGGCAGAAAGAAATAAAAGCCGCTTTTAAAGACATATTACTGTGGAGTTTAACAACACGTTTTGCACACTTTTGTCACCTACCCATTTTATTAACTCCTTCTACCATCAAAGATATACTTAAAAGTCAACACATTCAGTATTCTTTAAGAGAGGATACGGTCAAAAGGTAACGCATTGAGGATTCCTTCAGTGTGGCCAAGCAAACCTCTGCACACATATCGCATGCAGAAAGCTCAGGTCTTTGACAAGTAGCCAGGCAGAGTGCAAACAACAGTGGTTCAGACTGAGAAAGTCACTTGACATCTATAAAGCCAACAATTCTGGAGGACTTAACTATGTAAATAAACAAATGGATAAAAGCACAAAGAATTAAGAAAGCCACCACCTTTGATGGAACCACAACACTTTGCTCATCCTTCCTTCAGATCTTTTAGGTGACAGATCCAAACTCAGCTGACTCAAACCATCTCACTGGATGGAGTGTGATTTTCACCTAATCACCTCTACCTTGACAGCATGGGATTATTTTTAGAACGCCACTAGTCACACTAACAACAAACCACGAAAATTATGTGGAATATACAAATACATTCCGTTATGTCTACTTTAGGAATGGAAATGGCAGCCAGACACATCTTGCACAAGATTAGGTTCCCTTCTTACACTTTGTAAGTTTTCCACAAAGAAGGATTCCACTGGTTATATAGTGCCCTTTATTTATACAATATAAGAAAAAAAAAAAAAGTCCTTCTGCAACACCACATGCAGCCAGTTTAGACTTCCACGCAAAGCAAAAATTCTACAACAGATTTCTAGACATTGCAATTCCACTACACTTTATTAATAAACATATATCAATACATTATATTAATATGCATTATTCAACCTATATTATTCATATTTGCTTCCTAAGTATTGAGAGGAATACCTTCAATTTGTATGAAGTATTAAAAAAAATAATACAACCCACTTCAAACATGTAACATCCATTTTTTCCCTTGGAAATCTGTGTCATGTTTTCAAGGAGGGACCACAGTTTAATTTTAGAGATTACCTTTATGTTCACCTATGACCTACCTGCCTCCGAAAAACCGTATTTGGAGCATTCTCTTCAAACTTTGCCAACAGTTGAGTTGCCATTGATTTAACTTTGTTCTGGTTCATTCCTTCTCTGCCATCACCCTGTTCTTTCCCAGCATTTGTCCCTTGGCTTGAAAGGCCCGAAGCCTGCAAGGAAACAATAAAAAATGTTTTCCTTGAGTTTAGCTGTGACACTCATGAAGAGAGATAGAGAGAGAGATAACATCCTTATTAGCAAAGGGTGAAAGGAAATACAGTCTACAATATATTAAACGTGACACTGTTTCACATCCAAAATTCACCAAAAAATATTTTCTTTGGTTCCAAAGTACAGTAAGAAGGGAACATTAATCACTACAGGTGATGATAAAAAAGGGTCACAAAGGTAACTAATCAGAGAGGAGCCAGGAAACAAGCTGCAATGCAAACTCTTCAAACAAAAATTTGTTAAAGTGAGTTGAAAAAGGGAAAAAAAAACCCAACCCAATTCCTTAAATGTTCTTGAGTCAGAAAGAACACTAGTGCAATTTAGGTAATGCTCTCCTCACTACCAAATGATTTAAATAAATTTAGCTCTCCTTCAGTGCACAGCACAGTAAAATCAAGCTTTTAAAGAGGAGAGGCTTTTTGTTCCCACCAAGCACAAGAGGCCAAGCTCTGGCCCCCCAACAAGCCAGATATGTGTGGACACTACTGAACACCAACCTCCTCGAAGACACCAAAAAGACCTTTTCGACGTCTTTTGTTAGTCTCATTTTCTTCTGTTTTCCCTTCAACCTAAAACGGTAAATCCAAAACAAGTTCTGTAGATTACTGCAGCAGCTCCCAGATTTACCCAAGCAGTTCCGCCCAGGATATTAACTTTCACAACCAGGCAAGCATGGTCTGGCCTGTGTTAAGGCAAACACACGTGAGCAGTGCCAGTGTGCGAGGGTCCTCATAGCACTGATGCACCTTGTTAGCCCCTCCTCAGCTCAGCAGGACCATTCCTCATGAGGAGCCTGCTGACGCTCATGGAAGTTATCACATAGGCAAGAGCTGCCCTGTAAACCCCTGACTGGGAGCTCTCGATGGACTTGGATGGGCGAAAATACATGCTTGTACACTTTTTGAACACAGGCCATACAACGTTGGTGTTCACCTTTTCCTCTTTCAGCATTGAAAAGTTTATAATTCATAAAGCACTAGCACATCCTTGAAGAAAAAGGCATTACAGCATCAGTTAGTCTGTGAATTTTAATCCAGACTGGTTTCCAGATAAGTAAAAAAATCCAGAAACCCATCACTCTTTCACTATAGTCTTCACATCTCTTTTAACCTAGATATCTGCAGGCAGATATGTTCCCAGTGCAGACATATCTCCTTTTTTGGAGCAATTACTGTCTGCCTTAAAGGTCTGTCTCCCTTGTAAGGTTCCTCTCCTGACTGTGGCTTTATATTACAGTAAATTTGCCTATTTTGTGCTCAAGCTACGCACGTATTTAATTATTTTACCAAACTAGAGATTACACAAATAGTAAATAATACTTCATACTCAGTCCACACAAACTTGCAAAATAGTCAATGCTTAAAAATTTGTGCCAGTTATTAAATTCAGTCTTGAAGATTTGGTATAGAGATTTTTTTTTTGTCTGATAAACGTCATACTACGTTATACTTTATGAACAATAAACTACATTCCACTTATTTACATTTGCCAATGCTGTAAATGAGTGACTGCTCAGCCAATTCAAAAAAAAAAAAAAAGAAAAAAGAATAAAGAGAGAAAGATCAAAGAATACAGGCTTCCTTTTTACATATACACTGTTTGTAATAAATCATTATGCACTGAATAGAAGTAATCCCAAACAACTCCTGGGCAAAAGCCAAAAGAATCAGATGACAATATTTTGATTACTTTGTATGCTTTGGTACATTGTCTTTCAAGCACCAGCTCTCAGTAATCTAGCTTTACACTACCTATAGTCATTAGTCTACCAAGGAGGAGTAAACAACATTACAACTCAGTGTATTCTGCGTAATAATCTGTACCACATAAAAGCAGAATTTGCCTAAGTGAATGGAGCAAACAAGATGCTGCCTTTCAAAAATCTTACATAAAGGACTTTGGTTAAGGTATTTACAAAGAAGTGAAAGACAAAGCAATTTAATTGCCTAGCAAAACTGCAAGAAAGACCACTGTGCCCTTTATTGTGTAAACACCTCTATTCATTTATTAGTCTGGAGCACAGGAAATCTCAGTTCCTCTCCAGCCTGGCTGACACTCACAGGAGAATGGAAAACATTATCCAGCCCAGCATATGCTGCCAGAACAGCTACTGCCACACCAGCTCCAGGCCCCTGCTTCCTGGGCTCTCACAACCTGCGCCCAGATAAGGGTCACTTTTCCAGCCAAAGAAAAGGACAAACTAGATGGTACAGAAAGCTTTAGTAAGCTACATGCTGTAACCTAGCTGGTTTTTGCCTCTGTGGTACATGAGTGCTTTCCTACAGTCATACCTAGATAATGCTCAGCACCACTTTGTGCAGGAGAAAGAACCATAAAACTGAAGCCACAGCCAAACTCGTAACTTGAGCAGTTGCTTTCCGAGGAGCTTCATTTCCCAGCTAGTTTCAGGTGGTTATGGCACTCGCAAGACTCTGTCCTAACCTGGGTACTGTGTTTCTTGCTTAGTTTCACGCCTTATCTGTGACAGGGCTGCAAAGCCTCAACAAAACAAGGTCTTGACAGTCCCGCTCCCCAAGCTGATTTGGAAAATATCACTTCCACTTCTTATTTCAAACGAGCCCCTGTAGTGTGAAACCAAAGGGTCCTGTCAAGCAAATCACCTCATGCTTTCGTGTAGTGCCAAGAACTATACCTCCTGTTATGACAGGAGGCTTATTTCATGACAGGAGGTTAGTCAAAGGGCCGTACAGCTTAGTAATGGAAAGCTCTCCCCACTACTAAAAGTCTATTTACTTCTGCAAATAACTCATGGAAAAACAAAAACATTGTGGTCATGAAGAAGGTTTTTCTTCTAAAGAAGTCACCCGCAAGAAAAAGCAATGTTTGTTTTGCCTATTTGGTTTCTTGCTGCTCAGTTAGCTGGGAAACATGTTACTTGGTTTTGTGTATAAGTGGGTGGCAGGGAAAAGTTATTTCCTAACAAGGATATATGAGGTTACTGGGCAATGGACTGTCCACAGTTTTTGAAAATGTATTTGTGAATGGAAAATAGTCAAGACATAAGCCAGTCTAGGAAAGATCTGGAAATTCTGAAGTAATTCTTTAGGTAAAAAAAAAATAAAATCACATTTTTACCAAAACTGAGGAGATAAGATAGCAACAAATTTTAAAAGCAATATATTAAAATACTGAGAAATCCAGTTCATACACATGCACCTGAACTTTTATTAAGGACACTGAATTCTAAAAGAAGTCGAAAATCTGTACTTTTGAAGGCAAAATTTAGAGTGTCTGCATAGGTATAAATGAAGTGATACAGTTAAGCATTAAGGAGGTCTGTTTAAAAACAAACAAACAAAACTGCAAACAAACCAAAACCTAGGGGAAAAAAAAAAAAAAGAAAAAATAGAAAGAAAGAACTTCAGAAGCACTGTAGTAGATACACAGTTTCTGGCTAGCCCAGGAAACTCAAAACCTGGAACAGTTTCACAATAAGCTGTGTTTCAAAAAATGTAGAAGTTACGTTCATTTTGGTGGGGATTACGTGCTGCTGTCTAACTTGTGCTGGTTAATCTGCAACAGTTGGACCTGAGACACTGATGCCTCTGAGCCAGGTTGTGCAGACACTCCCCATTTAAATTGAGGTTAAAATGAAGCTAGGCTTGGCTGTGAAAGCAAAGCCCCTCCTTCAGGTCTCCTTTCAGAAGAGGACCAAGCTAATAAACAGGCAGAAGGTGAAACAGTTTATTACTGAATGATTTCATTAGAGAAACTCTTAAATTAAATCATCTAAAACTTTTGAAGTTATAATCCATTCAGAAACACACAGACAGTACTCTCCGTGCCTACAGTCCTATGCCAGACAGTATTAACTTGGGTCTCAATAACTCTTCAAGGCCCTGGAGTCTTTAATCACAACATGTATGGGCATGGACGTGTTTCGTGCAGGGACATAAACAAAGCATGTCAATAAGTTTTCATTAATAAGTGACTGAGAGAGAAACGTACATGGGTATGACTAAGACTTATCTCAGAGTCATGCTAGTCAGCGTGCCCACTCCTTGTCACCGTTGCAGACTTTATGCATCTACAAGGGTTTCAGAGCTTCCCTCCAGAACCTTGGCAGCATTCACAAACTGTTCAAATCACTGCTTTCATTAAAAGGCAGCACTCCCTCCCAATCAATAACCAATCTAGCATACCAGTGATTCCTTGAACTAATATATAATATTATGGCTGTATATTTGACTCCAAGGATACAGAACTACACTACTATTTTTCTTAAAGGTAGGAATAGCCCAGAAAAATTCCACACTTTCGCATCTCAAAAAAAAAAAAAACCAAAACCAAAGCTCCCCAAAATAAAAAAATTAGCATCTAGCATTGCACAAAACCTCCTGAAAACATTTTGAAAAAATTCCAGAGATAAACCACAAAAGACAATACACATACCAGAGCCAAGATCTCAAAATACTTCAAGTTGAAAACAGCAACTTGTAAACACATCAAATAAAACATCCTCCTCCTCCTCACACTTTTACCTACACTGAGGAAGACTGACATGGACAATGGCTACGAATTCTCCCCAAGTAAACCCAATTTCTCACTGTGATTCAAAATTTTGGATTTACAGAGAATGTTTAACTGTGACTATTATTAATGTTTTAGGAATTTGACACCGACAATGCTTCATTTTTGTCCTTAAAAACATCATGATTGAGTGTGGATGTGTAAGCATTGTTTACTGTGAAATCTTATTTTACTTTTTTAATATGCTCAAAAATGTCCTCCTACAGGTCTTTTCACAGTAGGATATATATAAAACCATATATATATATGAAACCCTTATTTCTGAGCCTGACAGTTTGTTTTCATCCTTTTAAAAGAGAAAGATTTATAGGACAAGTTCTTCCTTCACAACTTACCTTTGGTACTCGTTTTCTTGGTAAAGTTAAATTGATATAATTATTAAAGATGAAGTTCGATGATTTTGCTGAACAATGATCATTAGTTTCTCCATTTTGCTTGTCGCCAGCATCTGTTCAAAAAGACCCAACTGCTTAGGATATTTATTCAGATTTCTTTTTTAAATACTTTAACTAAGCCAGAACTTTCCAGTTGAGTGCTGGTAGCAATAATCTATACGGAACCCAAGCAAATAAAAGTATATACATACAATGTAGGGTGACTTTAAAAAAGGAAGAGAAACACCCAGGAATGGACAAGTCACATGCAGTCATCCTTACCAGAAAAATCACTCTAACGACCTGATACATGAACTTCATGATGTCAAGCAGCAGTCATCCAGCTGCTCCTGTTCTCTGAAACCACCAAGGACCCACAAAATCCTGGTCTTCAATCAAGTTTTTCCCCCTTTCCTTTTTTAAGCACAAGGTAACTCTTGCAGACAGAAGCAGGCACACTCACATGCCAGAACAGCTGAGCTGGGAAAGGACTCTTGGCTCAAGAGGAGTGCTCATAAGCAGCCCGGATGAAGTTCTTCTGCTCCCTAAACTTGCAAGAATTAGGAGCAGCCTGGGTTCAGCTTACCTACTGCCTGCAGAGGTGTGCCCCTGAACAGTTCGTAAAACTTGGAGAGGTACATGACCATGCTGAGCTTGTCGGGCTCCCCGGCTGACCCCACCTCCTTCCCTGTGGTCACTGGGGGGATCCCAAACTCCTGCTCAGCGACATCAAATGCCAGCTGGTTGTTTTTGACAACGTCCTCTTCATTAAGAGCATCAAAGTCACTGCAGGGATAACAAACTGGCATCAGTGGTGGCCTGGTCTCCGCTCCCCTCAGAAACACACAATGCTCCCCTGCCCACTGGACGAACGAGGGCACTGGAATTTCACTGGGTCAAAGCTACGGAGTCTACACAATGCCAAAGGTAAGAGTCTCATACAAATACCGTTATTACAAAGCCTGGCTTTGCCAGAAATACAATTTAAAAGCAATTTCACCGAACTCAATTTTGATGTAGTCCCACGAAAAAGGATTCCCATATTTATGAAGAAATGCAATTCATTCTCAGAAGTGTTAAGAAACCTTCTTTGTTTCCAAATACAGCTGTGGTACTACAGATTTCACCTGTTTGCAATTGACTTTTTAGTTTCAATTAGTTCTATAAATCATCAAAGCCAGGAGGAGTAAATTTAAGCTAGCATTTTATGAAATATGTTATACACGTGCGCATACACATGCACAGGCACTACCTTCGTTTTTAAGGTGTTATGCACATAGTTTGAATGAGGACCTCCTGTCTATGTCATAACTGGATTTAGCATGCACTAAATAAGTCCATCACACATCTGGAACTGCATTATCCATTCTCTAATCCATTTTCTATGGGACCTATTCTAAGATTCTGATCCCTTGAACAGCTTCCAAAATTCATGATTAAAATAAACATGTGAATAAATTACAAAGCTCCAGGCAGGGTAGCTTCTTTCTCCTCATAAGGAATGTGAGTTTTTGAACCCCCAAAGAATTCCTCTCTCTCCCCTCCACCCACACACTCTGCCTGTTTTTTCTGGAGCCATGGGGCTGCCAGCAGCCCTCCACCCCAGTGCTGCCCACAGCCCACAGGCAGCTGACTCTCTTGCCTGCCCAGCTTTCATCTGGCCAAGTCCTTCAGCACTCCCATTTAACACAAAAAAAAGTCAACGAGATCCGAACACAATGTTAATTGAACAGCAGGAGGTCTGCTAGCTCAGGAAGATAAATCTATCAACTTTCTAGAGAGACCAGTGTATAAGACATGCTTTCCACAGACAGCGAAGATGACGTGGCTTTCTGCACACTCTCTCCCCGACTTAAATCCACAAAACCATTCAAAATTCTCATTTTTTTAAACTAACCCAAGGCAAGAAAACCCACCTTATTCTTACAATGTTAGCTCTTTCTCTGGCAAAGCCATACAAACAAGCACCCTGGGTATTGCTCCTATTTTTTTTACAACTTATCACACCCCATAAAAGAGCTCAATCATTTCTTTCATGTATCCACGATAAAGGGAGGCTGGCAATAATTCATTCATGACTCTTATGTCTGTGTAAGAAGGCAAGAGAATGCATCCACTGCTTTTTGGGGACTGCTGCAGAGGACAGAAGAGACAATCTACCACAGACCACATCAAGCAGGCCCCGTAACCCTGTGCTAGAAATTGGCATTTCCTGACACCCGTTACATACCCACTCTCTTGTAGCCAGCTGAGGAACCCTACCAAATGTTCATACATAAGAAGTCAGGTCTTGTAGGGTTAGGACCCCAGAAACACTGTCAAAAGGGCAATGCTGGCTTACATTCTGTCCCTAAAACAGTTAGTTTTCAAGGGTCAGCCCTTGCTGCATAGCCCATGTGCAAGGGCACTGCACTCTTCTGGATAAAGAGTTGTGCCAAACCACCATCTCCTGTGCACCTCCTGTGTCCAATGCTTCCCTACGTGACTGTCACAGCAACCATCACAACACACTGAGGATGGCTCACTGAAGGCTTATTCCAGGCATTTCTGTAACTTTTGACAATGCCATTATGGCCATGGTTTTAAACACGCACTAAAAACCTGTCTCCAGGGATCTGGGAATGCAACTCTCACATTCTCCAAGCACTGCAATTTTTGTTTCAAATAGCCATATGACTCCCACAAACATGATGATAAGTCACAAGGTTCAAAGCCTTCCTAGCTCTTTGAAAGCATATATATTTAATTTTAAATGGCATGCAAGACATAAAGAGAAAACAAAGCAAAAACAACCCCACCCTCTTCATCCCTTAAACCTGGCAATGGTTTGCACCTCTTTGCAAAAACTAGCAATAGAGTGGGACTGCAGAGTATCAGTGATGTTCTGGTTTGTCTTACACTATACTTTGGTAAATGCTTAATATATCCTACACTCAACAAGATCTACAGATGTCACTTACATGAGGTCAGGTCTGAAGCGATGAATAATTGCACACAACGCAAGGCCACTTTTCCAGGAGGTAGTAAGGTCTGTGACATTAACATTACGGTACCCTTCTGTCTGTTTCTGACACCAGGTCAAAAGCTTGTTGGGTCGAATATCTGACTCTGCAGTTACAGTGGACAGGAAATATTTTAATCAGTTTTTCTATGCTCAGAAGGCTCCAAATACTAAGCCACAGCAAACATGAGATGTCACATACCATGTCTTGAGAGATTCACTGATCTTCTAATGGAGCTTACTCTTTCAAGAGAACATTGTTGTAACTCATTGGTAACATATAATTGTCTCACCTACAGGTAAAAGTGATTAGCAGTATAATGTTAGGATTGGTTGAAGAGAAAAAACAAGTTTTCTTTCTAGATTAGCTGTATCAACAGCTGATTCTAAATTAAGGAGTCTCCTGAAGGTTTTGTTTACACATTACTTGCAACCCTATTTCTTCTAGACAAAAAGTGAACTGTGATTTCACAAGCAAGCCTTTTAAGTACTGACCTGGTGAGGTCGAACACAGCTGGAGTTCAAGTTTGGGTATCTTGTTCCTGGGTCAATGGTATACTGGTCAAAGTTCTTGTTAATATTTTCAGGGGTAGTTTGAGGCAAGAGTCGATAAATGCTTTCTCTTATAGAGAAAAAAAATGTGAGAGACATTGATTAAAATAAATATTATATAAGGAGCGTTATGGGGTTTTTTTTGCAGCTACCTCCTTATTTTGATTCTGCCAGGACAAGTTTTATGCACTAAGTGCAGAATGCATCTGTCCCATTTCTTATCCCTGCTTAGCAGGAGAAGTATACCAGACAGAAAAAGGACAAGAAAAAGACAGGCTCTTAGAACTTATGCCCATATTTTCCTGAGGCAGGAAGCGACCAAGAAAAAGAAGAAAAAAAAAAAGGAGGTTACATCATTCAGTCATCTGGTTTTGCTTTAACCTCCACCCAAGGAGTAACTTCTTTGCCACATAACAGCACTAAATCTCAATTCCTATAACCACCACAGCCTTTTTTATTATGCTGTTCAATTTTCCATTTGGGACTATGCCGTGTTTGAGTCATCCCACAGGCTTCTATCTTAAAACTTCTCAAAGCACTGTACTTAGTAATGCTTCTACTTGCATTACCACAACCATGACTATTTCTATTATGTATCTGCCCCGAAACAGCCCGGGCAGCTGTAGCAGAGCAGGGCAGTTGCCATCGGGACCAAAGTCAGCAACTTCAACCATCAGACCATGGCAACCCCAGGATTGCTGGTGTACTTAACAACAGATTTTTTGCTCTGGTCAAAAAGACATTACATAGAGAAGCTTATGATGCAGCATTAGAGCAATTCTCTTTTGCCACGCATTTTTCAGTTTAAATAAAGAGGGCATCAGGGCTACTAGGGTAAAATGCAGAGTTAAAATCACAGGTACCAACTATGAAAGGTTTTACTGTTGAAGTTTATTTAGACTTGTTTCAGGAATATATATTTTTCATTAAAAAAACCAAGGTGCTGAAATGGTTGGAGGGTTATTCTTTTGACAGAAGCTATCTTTGGTCTATTTCCTTAAGGATGACACTTCATTCTAGGCATTGGTGATGTAAATTAGTGATTTAAACCCATGTCATGCACATTGCTGAACCTCTGTATCAGTGTGCAGAAACTTACAGAGCAATGGCCTGCTACTAAAGTAAGTTCTTCGGTAACCTAAAGGAATGGATAATTTCAAACCAATGCCATTGCAGTGAAGAAGACTATTTCTCCTGTTGTCATTCTGGCTTCCACTGCCTTTTACTAATATTGCATCTCTTTAAAACAGTAGAAACGATGGAGAAGACAAAAGCAGTACTCACCGTTCAGCAAGGATTTCTAATGGGGGTTTTCCTTGAGCCCAGCTCCGCACCATCCATGCAGTATCAAAAGCAGCTAAGAATCCTCTTGCACAGCCAGTACCCATTGGCCAGAAGGGCTGTAAGAAGCGTTTACATTTTAATTCCTTGTATTTCTTAAGTTATTGTTACAAAAGTAACTTGCAATGTGAATTTGGAGTCTAGGGTTTCATACTGTCTTAGAAAAGTAGCTAAGAAAGAGTTAAAACACAACATAGCCAACTCTTGAAGTTTTCAGATGTTCCTCTCTTCCAAGTCTTAGGTAATGAAAAAGACTACTTTAACTTTTTTTTTTAAGTTCTATATTTAAAAATAAATTTCATAACCTCAAAAGGTAAAGGCTGAGAAAAAAAAAAGACTCAATGCTCAAGAACTAATCAAGGAAAAAAAGATGCCTTCTCATCTCCTAATTTTGCTTTGGGCTGATCTTTTCAAACTCTTCAGGCTGTCAGCATGACTTAAAAAAAAAAATATATATATATTAGTTGCAACAGACACTTTTCACTTCAGAAAGAGAATATACTAAGGCAAAGAAGTTGCAATAAAAAAAATTGGGACCAAGATTTTGTCTGTGATGGAAGTCAGGAAAATTATGCCATGCACCCAAGCTGAGGACACACAGCTCTCAGTTTTCAGACAGAAATACAACTTGCATAAAGTAAAACAGGATCTCAGCCAAAGACTGCCAGCCAAGCATTAGTTATGACAAACTATGGGATAAAAAAGAAAAAAGAAAAAAGTCTATTCCAAAGAAGGTACCATTGTTTCAGGACATATAAGAGAAGATGGTTTATTTTGGAGGGTATATTGAACGGCTGGATTAAAGAAAAAAGAAAATAAAAAGCACAAATGACTACTTGGAAGACATTCCAACATATACCTCAAGCAAACTGTCTCCAACAAGTGCCACCAGGAGCTGATGTCTGTGCCTCTCTCTCACTAGTGCAGCATTTTCTGATGCATACATGGAAGTAAAATCAAACATTGCTACATCTGGTTGCCCATAGTGATTAATTGCAAAATCCAAGGAAGGCAGCTGGTAATTGGTTGCGAAGTCAGCAGCTTCTCTGGCGTAGGACAGCAAATTGCTCTGGTTCACATTTTCCCCACAGAGGAGCAACTCAGTGTCAATATAGTCCTGCAAGGAGAGAAGCATGTAGGATTAGATACTCCAACCATCCTCTCTGGATCGGAGCATTGCAGTCTCAGAGCATCAGTGGCAACCATACACCTCACAGCATAAAGAACCAAGTGAGATTTGTTGTCTCCTCCAAAAAGTTAACACACAAACATAGGTTACTGTACCGCCCCAATCAAGAACTCTCTACTCCAACACTGGATTAGCAGCTTTATTTGCACTAGAAGATTACAGTGCCTTCCAGTTTCTTGGTTATGTGTTAATTCTTTCATAAGGTTACTTCCCTCCCATCAGAAGATGTTATCGTCATTGCTGCAATGCTTTTTTGCATGTGTGCACCCCACATCTGAAACCACACGAGAACAAAAATAGTGATGTACCGATGGCGTAACACGCAGGTCCCACGCTGAAGGCTTGATTTAGCATCTCAGTAACAACACATTCAAATTTGGACCACAGAAGCTTTTCAGTTGTTCTGTTTTGGGCTGGGTTGTCGTTGTTTTTTGGGGGTTTTTTTTTGTTTGTTTGTTTGGTTGGTTTTTTTTTGGCCAGTGTGGTGAAGGACCCTGCCTTTACAGGTCATCCTACTCAAAGCCAGTGATTATTAATAAGGAAGTTTCTATTTACAGGTTAATCATGGATGAGACCCCTAATCACAGGGATGATACCTCAGAACCGCTATTAGCCCAGTTGTTTTAGACGGACTGGGTTTTTTTTCTCCACTCAGACCTGAGCAGGTCAGGAAAACAGTTCTGATGGGCAACAGCTGCTGTTCCTCTCCTCCAAACTCCCCACAGATCTCCTCGGACTGCCCTCACCTACAAACACCAGCCCCTCAACCCCCATGGCCCACCTCCTGCTCCCCACCACACTGCTGGGGGCTGCCACCCTTCCCTTCTCCCCTCCCACTTAGGCAAGACCAACTGCTCTGCTCTGGAACCCCCCACATTTTCCTCCAAGGAAATTGTGGCACAGAGCTAAGTGGTCCCATCAGAAAACAGAGAAGCCTTCTAATAGCTCCCCACAAGTACTTCCTTCAGGGAAATCATACTCAACTGTTTTGGCACTGTCTTACTTTGCAAGAAAAATTGACCTCTCCTGGGTTTCCAGGAAGAGAAATTTAAATGGTGCCAAAACACTTTCTAGAAACAAAAGAAAATAAACTCCTACATCTTACAGAAGGATGAAAAAGAACGAAAAAAAATAAAAAGGCCTCAAAATCCCAAGTACCTTTGAAAGTTCAGGCCATTGTGTTTATAGCCTCCTCCTGTCATGTTTCACCCACTTAAATGCATTTGCAATTTAGCCTGGGGTAGGTTTTAAAGCTTCCTTATTTGCCTGATAAAACTGGACATCGCTGTGCTAAGTTCACCTTTAAATGAATGAGGCTTTTATTTTCTGGTGTGATGACCACACCATGTACTTCCAAGGTGAGTCAAGATCCCATTTCAGCCAGTTTCAGACCTGACAAATTTAGGAAATATTGTTTTCAGTTCTCTACGGAAACTTTGTGCTGACTGGAGGGAACAAACAAAAAGGCAGAGTAAGGCCTAAGTGATCTGAGCTTTAATGAAGTGTCCTAGTAAGTTTATAAACACCCTCTGCAACATGCAACAACATCTATGGAGATGTTCACACTTACTCTGTGCCAAGTAAACAAAATAGGGTTTTAGCCAGCATTTTTACATACATTAATAATCACTCCTTTGTCCAGAAGACTCTGCTTTTTTGCTGTCATCACAAAATAATGAGTGCTATCTTTATAGTAAACAATATTCTCCAGGTCAATTCCTAAAAAGAGATAACACATTTGTTATGAAGTGCAGTGCACTCTGTCATTTACAACAACATGTGATAAATCCCCACAGGTGCATTTCCTTCTTGGGGTACATTCACTTTCCCAGCTGGGATGAAGCATTAGTGGACAAGATGCTATAAAACAAAACAAGAGAGGAGATATGTCTTATCCCACAAGAGTTTGTCGCAGCATAATTAGAAGTTATTTAGTATCCTTTTAAGGAACAGCCAATTATCTATAGCCTTAACAATCTTCCGAGGTAGAAAAGCAGAGCCAAGGGAACAAAGTGCTTTTTATGTTGCTGTGGCTCTGGCATTGGATCTAACCAAGAGGTTTGGTTTCAGTAATAATAATAATACTACTAAAAAAAAAAATCAACTGTAAATCAAGAATGTACTGACAGTGGATACAACTATTCTGAAACCCCCCCCAGTTTATATTTCAAGTATTTATGGCAGATTCCTGTCTAGTTCTTTTCAGTTTATCAGATCTACACATCAAAAGCAAGAATAAACTCCTCCCAGAAGGGCAGAACCCTTTCACAGGATTTAAGCTGTTCAGTATGTGAACGGATATAAACCAAACAAACCATGTCTTGAGGGAAATCTCTGGGCACTAAAAGTGCTCTTCTAAATTTGTTCAACATAGCAGACATTTTTACAGTTGACAAAAATTTAAACATTAAAACAAGCTATGATGTGGCAACGCCCGAGCTAAATAAATAAATAAATAAATCCCACTGTACCATAAATGGACATCTCTGTCTGCAAGATTCTGACATCAACAGCATTTTATCACTTGGGGTTTTTAAACAATATATTTAAATTTATGTTAATAGGAACAGAAGTGTGGCCTGGCACATAATGAGTTCCTTTACTGCCTCTTATTTGGTTGTAGAAAAAATGAAGATGCACCCACCTGTTTCCTCTTTAAGGTCCTGGAAGAACTTCTGATTGAAGATGAAAGCAACACCACTAATCTCTTCTACCTTGGCTTCTGCAGTTGTATTTCTGTTTATAAAATTGGCAGTTATAGCTATAGCCAGCTTTCCACGAAACTCCTTTCTCCTGAAACCTGGTAAGCAAAGGAAAGAATTAAAAACGCCGGAAACTTCACACTGGACTTTCAGGGAGGGTCAGCTCAAGACAGCTCAGTCTCTTTCCTATGTTTAGTCCTACACTTCAAACACCATCACTATCACACACCATCGGCAGATACCATCATTCCTCCAAAATTCCCTTGAATGCAAAGAGGCTTTTGCCCTCACTTCCAGCTGCAAAACTGGAGCTGTACTGCATTCAGAATAAAGTCTCATAAAAAAAAAAATATGCCTGGAGAAGAGCTATGGGAAGAAGCTGAACATGGGAAGAAGTTAAGGACAAATGATGACTACAGAAAAACAGATTGGAAATAAAGTTGATCAAATTTAATGGAGGGAAACATTTTTAACAGGCTAAACAGCAAATAAGATTTGCTTTATACAGGTGGTAAACAGCTTCGGAAGAAACATGCAAGAGATGAGCAGTCAAAAGCAGCAGAAAAAGATCTAAAAACCAGAAACATCTATAACAGTGCTTAGGTGCCCACACTACCAGCTAATGAGGTTCTTCAAAGATATTAGGGGCTGAAAAATATTCAATGGTTTAACTGTTATTTTTCTAAGGTGAGACTGACTGAGAAGTTACTTGCTCTCTCTATCTCAGCTTCCTCTTTTCACAAAAAAAAAAAGCCTGTGAAGCCATAATCTTGAATATTTTCATTTTGCTGAGGCCTGACTATTTAAACAGTCTTTTATGGGCAATAGCTGGACAATAGCGTGAGGAAATTTTTAATAGAGAACTGTAAGGAATTAACTGTAAGCATTTTGTAGTTGGCAGATACAAGAATAAGCAGACAAACTATGATGCTAAAAAAAAAGGAAACTGTGTACTTAGTGAACTCAAACTAATATGGATATAATTAAAGCTACAAGGGGAATATATAATTAAGTAACAGGTTTGTTCATGTGATACAGGAGCAGCTTAGCTAGTGTCTTGCTAAGAACAGCTCAGGTGGTCTGAGTTCTCAGCAGTGACTCAAGTTCATGAGCATTCCCCCCCCCTTCCCTTAACATTATTTATCATCTTTTGGTATCATTTCCGAAGTAATGCTTCTGAAGTTAAATCATCTCTATAAAGGAGCAATACCTTCTGATGCCTTCATTAAATACCTGGTAGTCACGTTTTGGTCATTGGTTCAAACGTACAGTGCAAATTTACAGCACAACAGCAAAGACTATGCAATTCCTGACACATATCTTGTCAGCCTCTTTAAAGCTAAATCCTCATATAATTACTTAACCTTGAAGCAAGCCCAATGGCATCATGATGCACTTTGTAAGCACATCAGCAATGAGATACACAGTGCTGAGAATTGGTAATGACAGTAAATGTCTTTATTTTGAGCTACAACTTAATAACAAAAGCAGAAGATACCACTTAAAAAATAGTTTCAACACAGACTTCAGTGGATTGAAAGGTAGCCTGTTGCTTTGGAAAGGTAGCCTCTGACTTTCAGGCCTTCCAAAATACCCTAAAGACTATTATTAATGAAGCTAAAAGCACACATCCACCTACCTTCTAATGTGTTCCTGCGGCCATCTGCACCAATAATAACATCAAATTCATACTCTGACAATGGGTGATCCACAGGGAGAAATTCAGCCCTCCAACCTATCTCTAAAAACACAAAGAATATTTATTTATTTATTCTTCAGTAATACAATTGAGAAGTCATTTCAGAGTCTGAAGAAAGATAAATGGTCCATTATTCTTGTTTAAATGGAGCTGAATTCTGCCTTGGTCTGATGGAGGGAAGTTCTGTTGCAGTCAAAGCTATGTTCAGGCTATATTAGCAAGGCATCAAGCTCGTAAACTGACAATTAAAAAAAAAAGGAAGCCTTCATTTGGTTCACTTAATGCACTAAACTTCCTCTCAGACCCACATCACAAGAATATGCTTTAAGCAATTCATTCTCTCAGAAAGAGCCCCACAGTGACCTTATCAGGACAGTACATACACTCAGTTACAGCAAGGAAGGGCTGGGTACTAAAAGAAGAAACATGGCAATTAAGAGTATTGACAATGGAATGCTTTCTAAACAGAAATTAAACAGAAGCGTACTCACAAAGCTAAATTTAATCTTTGCATTAGCACAAAGCCGATTATGTGAAAACATGTTGTCCATATTTAAAAATTACATACGCTTTAACTACTTAAAACAATGTATTTATTCCACTGTCACTATATAACCATTTAAAGAGAGATAGCATAGTATTTAAAGTAAAATTTTAAAATATTCTATTCTACCCTAAATACAAATCTTAAAAAAGTAGGAAAAAAAAAGAATAAGAAATTCTTCTCTACTTTGTTTAAAAATCTTGCATAAGATGGCTGATAAGACTCCATGTGCCAGCAGGAGTTATATCAAATGTGAAAGCAAAATGAGGCCCAGGGAGCTTAATCCATCCTCAATATTTATATTATCAATCAAAAATTGTTTTTGCAAGAAGATACCAAAAAGCCACACCAGACTCCCTACAAAGCCTCAAACGCATGCCAGAAGGCAGAAGGCATAGTGCAAAACCTCAACTTCTCAGACTGGGTCGTATTTTAAGAATTATCAGTGCTTTATCACAATGACAGTTATCATGCCTACAACTGCATATAGCAAACTCAGCTGAGTAAGAAGGTCAAAAAACTCCCATTTCTTTAAGCAGAATTCAACTGTCTTGAATGATTTCACTTAATGCCTGACATAAAAAGAAGTTACTGTGAACAGAACTACATTAAGATAAGCAATACTTTGATTTTCTTGATCTTCAGGAGGTTCCAGGACTTTCACAAATTCTAGATTCACATGGATTTCAACTCCTAGTATAAGTGCAACTTTGAAGAGGATAAGTTGAAGTTGTCGAATACCTGTAGACAGCAAGTAACAAAAGATGTATTTAATATGTAAGTAATCACAGCTGCTACCAGCATGCCATCCAACTGATATTCATTGTTAACACAAGCATGCAGCGTTATTATTTCCCATACTGTGACAAGTGCAAATGTAGCAGCCACCACAGGATGTTGTTCTCTTCCGGATCATTTTCCTCTTCTGGCTCACAGATAATAGAACTCACCTCAGCAAGTTTCTTAGAATACTTTAATTTTAGAGCTTTCTGTCTTGGCAGATCCTTTAAATATCATTAACTAATATGTTGAACATTTTAGGATAGAAAATTTTACAGCATATTTCCCTGTAAAATATCCAACTTCTGCACATTTTCTCATTAGATTAAGGGTTGTGTCTACCTTCAACATACTAGAATGGATATCAATATTCTTCATACTTCATAAGAAAAATCTATTGTTTAACAAATCCAGACTCACAAAAAAGCTATTCCATAAGACTGTCATTTGTTCAATTGCCATCTTGCAACGAGACCATTAGTTTTCCTCTGTGTGTGTCTGTGCATGCATTCGAACATTTAAAGTAGATGAGCTTTCTACCAAATCAAGAAAGTCTCCACTAATCTTTTGACCCCCAGTACATCTCTTATCTGAACAGTGCCCATGCCCTCAGGTACTTACTGATGTGATCAATAGATCCTGCACAGAATTTTCCATAAAATTTCTTTGCTCCAAGTCCCCGGAGGTCATGGATTGTAAACGGCCAGAGATGCAACACATTATTTCTTGAAAAAGTGTCCCGCTTCTCTACGACGACGACTTTGGCTCCCAGGAAGGCAAGTTCTATGGCAGTCCGCAAGCCACATGGGCCTCCTCCGATAATTAAACACTAGCAGAGAAAAGAAGGAGTCTTACACTGGGTTTTGTATTGACTTCCACACAGTTTCTAACTTACTCTATTGGTACAACCTGATATTCAACCAGACTTACACTACTGAGAGTTATTCAAGTCATCTATTTAAATCAATAATCATTCAAATTTTGTTCACATTAGTGATCAGTCAATTTATACAAGAGGATAAACTGTGCTTCATGTGGACATAAAAGCATCTAATAAAAGATGCATCAGAAGAAAGGAGCAAAAAGCCAAACACTTTTGAGCATCTGCTTGTATATTTCTAACTTGCATTTAGTGTTTCAAAAGTGTTTGCAGTAAACAGGACTACGGCTACATAAAAGGGAGGGGAAAAGAAGTAAGTGGTCCTGTAGGCTTTTTTTTGATTTAAAGAGGAATTCAGCGTAAATTTTCTAGACTTATTTCAACAAATCTACGATAAGCTAGTAGTCTTACAGTATTAGTTACTTTCTCTTTACATCCTGAATGTAACAGTCTGGTTCACCTCCTGCTGTGAAGCGGGGCATGCCAAGGGAAGTCAGCAGACTTGTCCTGCTTCACCAGAGCTGGGGAACTCGGCCTGTTCTATTTCGTTTCATCCAGTGGTCAACATCCTCACCCTTCAGAACAATCACATTTTAGGAGCTTAAATCTAAGTTTGGGTATCCTCAGAAGAACCGCTTCAGAAATGATGACAGAGAATTCTTGCCCAAATTTCAGTTGACAGCTGTAAGTTTTCACAGACTAACAAGCAAAATATTTCCAGAAAGCAAACTATTTAAAACCCAAACGTATCTAGTGCTTACATTTTCCTAAATGATTACTAAAAACGGGTGAGAAACAGAGCTGGACAAGGTTGCTGTTCCCCAAACCCCCCCAGATCCCAGGCAGACTTCACCCGGTCTCCGCCATGGGCTGGGGCTCGGGGCCGGGGCAGGCGAGCGGCGCTGGGCCTGAGCGGAGGGGAGAGCTCTGGCTGCAAGGCCCAGCTCTGCCGCGCTGCAAACCCAAACCCATTAACTCACACGCCAGACATGCTCCTGTGCGTCCCGCACACATAGCCAGACAGCGATTGCAGTTTCCAAGCAAGCAGGGGCTGTATCGGGAGGCTGGTTGCATACGAGTCTGGTTCCCATTACATTTCAATTTCACAAAGTAGAGTCATTTATTTATTTTGGTTTGTCCGTCATTTGTTTTCAAGTTTAACAACTTAAGCAAAAATTATCTGGTGCTGACTTTTGTCCACGACTTTCGTCCAACCCAATCGCAGGAATGCAAAAATTTTTTTTGAA
Source organism: Limnodromus scolopaceus (assembly GCA_028565335.1). Classification (NCBI taxonomy): domain Eukaryota; kingdom Metazoa; phylum Chordata; class Aves; order Charadriiformes; family Scolopacidae; genus Limnodromus; species Limnodromus scolopaceus. Next base: position 57,740,477 of record JAOXNO010000041.1, on the reverse strand, counting down.
TTGAATAATTAATTTGAAAAATTCCCACTAAAAGAAGAGGCCCTGTGAGGTGCTTTAGCTTTGCTGTAGGCAAGTGCTTTGTTCAGTAGAGATTTTAAATCAGTTGAAGTTAGATTGTTGCATTAGCCACTTGGCTTTCTTCCTCTTAAAAGAGTACATTTAATTCATAATTTCAGAAGAACACGCCTCACTGCATGCTAAATATTAAGAAAACATCAACAGATGTAATTATATAAAGGAATAAAATAGAGTGCAGATGTTATCCTGACTGAAGAGGATCACTGGTGGAGTCTGGATCAGCTCTTTTCTGCACATGCTTGTTGTGATTAACATGGGAACTCTGAGCTCTGACAAGTAAGCGACTGCCTGCACAGCTACATAGTTTCCCAGTAATGTTTAGCAAGCAGTTAGAAACATTTTACAAATAAAGACCATACATGGTTTGATAAGGTGGGGTTGATTTTTTTGGCTAACAAATTGCATTATATATAAATAAATGCAACTTTAAAAAAAAAAACAAAAAAAACCCCACAACAGTCTTTTGAGATTTAGTCACAGTGGATCCTGCCAAGTAATAAAACCCACACAGAAAACACTGCTAGTTCCTCCTTATGCTCTGCAACGTAGTACATTACAATTTTAAGGAGGATTCTGCCCTCTCTCCTCCTCCTATCACCTTTGACAAAATATCTTCCTAATTGCCTAGAGACACTGTGAAAAATGGTTGTTTATTTGCCATCATCCATGGTTACCTTCCATAAACGTATTTATCTGCGTCTCAGAACTATTTGTTCTTTGATTCATTAAGGACGCTTCCTGCTGGCGTAGAGCTTACTCTTGGCACTTTTTCATCTCTTTTGAAACTTCTGGAGTCAAAACCAGTACAAAACTCTTGCAAAGGTGATTCTTACTGTGTTTATGTTCCTACCTTTATTAAGTAATGAAAGGGACCGTACTGCTGTCCTGTCTCTGCCCTCCCTCACCAGCTCTCTGCTTGCAAAGTCACAGAAGAAATCTTCTTGTAGTCAGCCTGGAACAAACCTTGAATGGCTTCCTGTTTTCACCTCCTGTTACCCCAGTCTCCTGGCTCATGAGGGCCTGCTTATGAAATTAATTTCTTGCAATTTAACAGGGACTGTGACAACTGACATCACATATGGATGACTCAAACCATCAGTCCTGAAATGCAACAAACAGGGTTGGACAAATGCCAATGGTTTCTTGACAGCCACATTGCCATTCACAGCTTAATTGTCTTAAAACGGTGCCAGATCATCTCCTAAAAAGGTAAAGGATAAACTTGACTTTTCAAAGCGTCTTCCACAAATTACTCAAAGTAACAGTTGCTGAAGAGGACTGACAAGGAACTTCTGCATATTTCTTGTTCAGGCTGCAAACGAAGGGAGAAAGACTTGTATAGATCACAGGGCAGCCTATCCAAGAATAAGATCATGACTAGACTTCTGTGACCTGCCTGAAGAATCAGTATCACGCTGGGTGTTACATGCAGTTTTACTACTGAGAGTGTACCATGTTAGTGAAAGCAATTCTGAGAGAAGGCATTTCTTCACTGAAAACTTCACAGTATAAAGGGCTGATCTTCTGCCTGCAAATGTACGTAAATATTTCCTGCCAAATGAGAAGCTTCATTAAATTTAATACACTCCCCAAGAACAGCACCTACGTTACAACAAGACAGGAGCAGGCAAAAGTACAGAAAGAATAAACAAGGATGGAGAAAACACCACAGTTATGCATTCATATGGCAGATTAAAGCATATGATTTTAAAATGTGCACATATTTCATCCAAAGATCTTATAAATGCTTAAAATATTGAGAATACATCCTCTAGAAGAGGGAATGCACACACTGAGAAAGGGAGCCAGGGCAAGGACTCTGACCAGGTCATTCCCATGCCCTGGTCCTCACCGCAGCCCAGTGCTGTGCCCACAAGTTCCCCAGCCAAGGAGAGAAAAGCTGGGCACTGCCAATGCCCTGTAGCACCCAGTGGCTTGCCCCACACAGGGACATCTGCGCTCCATCACCTCCTCAGCAACAGGAGCATGTAGGGGTGCGTATACCACACTTCCTGCACCAAACTGCAGCTACGCAGTAACCGGCAGTACCGAAGAGACTGCCCACAAACACCAACTCCTACCAGCAACGGTCACCAAGAGTACTTCTCATGAGAATTTTATGCGAGCTAAATTCATCTATTCTTCTGCAAATATCCTGGATATGAATGATACTGATTACGATAAATATGTCAGTGAAAATTTTACATTTACAATATAAATTATCATAAGTAAATGAACAAGCTGGTTTGAATTAAAATTTCTGCAAGCACATTTTTAGAATACCAGTTACAAAAGTCCTATTGAAGAGGACTAATGCAAGTTTACAGGCCAGTAATAGTTGCCTAGTGACAAACTTGGGACTATTTCAGCTTAAAATTATAAATATTAAGTAAAGCAAAGAGATTTTTGTACTTCAAAATAAAACACTAATAAGCCCATGCATATTTTATAAAAGTTGTCTACTTAAGTTGCTGAGTAAATCCTGTATTTCTACCGTACTGTTAGAAAGTACTGTACTTTTCCCTAAAAGATAATTATGTGTTTCTGCATAGATCTCCTCCTACATGATAACCAAGCACATGATTCATTGCATTATTTATCTTCAGACTGAAATAAAGCAGAAACTTAATGTATTTTTCCCCCCTGTACAATTAAAAGATATCAGAAAGTTTCACTTGTAATAATACAAACATGCATGGCATTTGGCAAATCTCATAAGCTTGATTCTACTCAAAGGTCAGTCTGACTGCAAGAGATGCTAATTTCTCCTTATTAGTATGTTTAAGAATGGAAGTGCCTTGAAAATCTCCAGAGTATGTTTCTGCGCTGAATAAGAGCACTTAGTGCTGAGCTAAATGGCAGCACAAATTATGTCTCCAAAACCAGACTGACTTTTGTGCCAGGCGCAGGTTTTCAAGGTGATCTCCGGTATATAATGTACAACGATATGACTTCCAAAATAAAAAAGGAGGAAAGGCAGAGAGGGATGCGAAGTAGGGGCCTCTTGAAACCCCTCCCGTCCCTCACTATTAAATTGGCAGCCTGTGAATCCAGACACCTATATCCCATTCTGGAAGAACCATATGCAGTTTAACAGCTGAGAATTTGCAGAATGCCTCCATCGGTTTTCACACAGTAAAGTAAGCTTACAGAAACAACTGAGGTTTTGAGAGAAAGAGCAAGAATACTAGCACTATGTCTAACAAAAACCAAAATAACACTCCACAATGACCTAGTCACAAAAATTTCATCCACTTTAATACCTGAAAGGTACAATCCACTCATTGACCTTGAAAAATATAAAAAAAATTAGCTCTCAGTAGTGAAGGGATCTACCAGTTGGTAGGAGCACGAGAATGGGTGATGCAACCAAACAGCACCTCTTTGCATGGTTAATAACAGACAAATCCTGTTGTGGCTCAATGCACTACACTGTTACTGCCCAACTCTAAACCCCTCTCTCTTCTCCTGCCCAAGTATCGCGGTTTGGGCCCAACCACTAAATTAGTCCTGGAAAACAAAAGCACGTTCAATTATGATGCACTCCTCATGCGTTCTTGGGATGAAGAAAGAAGCTACAGTCACCTCAAGAATTCAAGATTTTCTCATTTCTGCCTTTCAGTTGTTTTGGAGGTGAAAAAGAGGAAATTAATTTTAGACTCCAGCTCAACAGCAACGGAATGGACACAGAGATACCCTTTGTTATCCTAAGGCATACCAAACCAGAAGCACCACTGCTCAGTGGAAATGCACACATATACTAGTGAAAAAATAGTGAAAACCACTTGTCTAAATTATTTAGCTTCCTTTAGCTTATACGTAATATTGACCCAAATCATCAGTTGGAAATCAAACCCTATAATAATGGATCATGCTCTTAGAAATGAGCACCAAGGGGTGGGTTTCCCCACACACCTCGAAGCCGCTGCCTGGTGCTGCAGGTGCCTCCCCACACAGTGACAGGAGGCTCTGCCCGCACTCAGACAGCCTGCAGGACGCTGAGGAACAACAATGCTTTACTTTCCATGGCAAACCCTCTTCCATCCTTTGCTCTGGGCCTCAGTGTGCGTTCATTTCCATAGTCACCAGACCTGGGACTTCACACCAGCCCTGGCCTGCATGCAACATCCCTTGGATGCACCAAGGGATTAATCTGACTGACTCCACAGGATAACATCCTACATGCATCTGGGCAAGTGTTTATTCGTGATAGAGCTAAATGTGATGCAACATGAGATAGGCACAAAATGTAATGAAACAACACATTTTCTGGATCAGCAATGACTGTTTCCCTGGAAAAGCTCCAAAGAGAAACAGCTGCATAAGCAGCAAAAGCAGACAGCTACCAGAAGCTGCAGCGGGAAGCTCTCTCCACCACAATGCTTTTCACTTCAGCCCTAGACACGAAAATGCTTCTGGCAAAAATAGGACGGCTCAGTAGGACATTCCTGACTTACTGACTTAGAGTTCATCTCACATTTGTAGTCTCAGATTTTTATCACATAAATTCATAGACAGCCACTGGATACAGCAGTGCAGTCAAATATACCCTGAATCCACCAAATAGTCAATGTAGGTTTTAAAATTTGAAACATTAAAATTGAAGTAACTGATAAATTACCACTTCAGAATTAATTCGATGGGAGGGGGAGAAGGTGGTATGGGAGCTAGTTAAACTCACTTGACGAAAATTAAGTAATCTTTAAAAGCATATTTTCCTCTATTATAATATGTTTTACGAGCTCCTTATAAAATTAGTAAGGTTAAAAAATGTTTCATTAGACAAAAATAATATTCAGTTAAGGGTTATTTGAATGCTACTTAAACACACTACAGATAGTTCCAAAATCTACCTTAAAATATTATTAAGACTAGCTGGATCTTGCTGAACAGACATTTTTGTAGAGTGAACACCACATAAATACCACTGCTGGGGAAGTTCAAAGGCAGCTATGAAGAGCGAGACTCACATACCCCTAACTGCCACCAACCACAGCAGCAAAACCCTGTCCTGGTGCAGGAAGCGCAACACAAGTCCATTTCTGCTTTCGATCCCACCAGTATTTTACCCTTTGTACGCCCAGCTGAGCACCTCAAAAATACACAGTTTTGCCATCTCCTGCCAAAAGCACCTGCATCAGCAATCAGCAAATACAGGGACATTGTTATTTTTGCTCTTAAAGGACTGTAACGTGGATTTGACACTACCTAATCTAGGCTGATTCTGGACAGAGCTCTCGCCCCAGCACTGCGCCCTGCAGTTGCTGCACTCGCAGCTGGACGTGGCACAATCCAGGGATCAGAGGATCTATCTTTATTGCCCTCCTGTTTTATTGGGTCAAAATGCCTGAAGCGAAACATTAGTAGATTTATTGCATTCATCTGGCTCATCTTTACTGGGATTTTTTTCTCTTTTTTGGAAGATAAGCTTCTGCATGGAAAAAACCACGTGCCTTCATTTTTCCTGGATGAATTTGAACATGCTTCTCCATCCATCCTCTCTATGTACTAATATTAGATTTGAATATAAAAACCTTTCCATAGTTTGAAACTGAAACAATGGTATGAAAGACACGTGAAACTTACAGTCTGCTATGCAACACATTAAAGAAAGGCTGTACACATTCAGTGCGCTAGAAGGTCAAGGGTTCCTTTGTTGGTGCACCAAAGCTATCAGGGCTTGGTTAGTTGGAGCTTTTCTGAAGAGCTCTCTCAGGTGGCATTAGTCATATTTAAATAAGTTGACCTGATCTCAGATCTTTTATAACAATCTACAACAATAAATTTTTAAAAATTGCAATTGGAGACATAATACAGAAAAGTATCTCTAGAAACTGCACCTCAGTTCCAGTTACCTGATGAAAACCTGCACATCATCTGACAAGAAATGTTATACTATTTTTCATTATCCACCAGGCAAGTACTTTAATCCAAAAATCTCCTCAAATAAAGCATAAAATAAACCCTCTAACACCCCCTGGAATTAAGAGCATATTTGCTGTTTTCTTACCTGCCTTTCAATGTAATCAAAAGGGGGGGAAAAAAAAACAAACCACACCCAAAAAACAGAAGAGATTGGTTTCTTTTCTTTTTTTTTTTTTTTTGGCCACTTGCTTAAACAATTAAAATAAAAACAAGATAAACCTTGCAGAAGGAATGTTGCCTGACTATGCCAGTCATGAATATGTTTGGCAGCATTTAAGTACCTTGCCTTTTTTTTTTTTGTAGGTTTATGTCTGTCATCCCGAGATAATGCTTTAAGGCTATCCTTAAAAACTTAGCAAAAAATCCCCAACCACCCAAACCAAATACATGAAACAAAACAACTCATCCAGAAACAGAGAACTGGTGACCAGAGATGAAGAAACAAGGACACTAAGAGCCTCACCTCCAAGCAGAGCAAAGACTAAGCAGAGACCAAGCCCTGAGTCTTGGGAGCTTTGCAAGTAGTGACCTCGTCAGATCACAATTGCAAGAAAATAATTAATCCTCTAAACGGTTTCAGGGTCAGGGACTGACCAGCCAGTAAAGGACTTGTCCACAGACCCAGAGGAAAGGATTTCTCATGCTTTATGGCATCCAAAGCATGCAGGCAAGTTGGTCAACCACCATAGCTTTGCTACTGAAAGAAGCTGGTAATATGCTTCTTTAATATGCTTTAAAAAAAAAAAAAAAAAAAGCACTGTTACTACAGCCTGGTCTGTCTACTGAGATGAAATACTACACTGAACCTAAAATTTTTAACTAAACAACAACAATTACAACAATCTAATAAATCAGCTCAGCTTCTGCTTAGAAAGTGTTTTTTTTAAATCATAGAGTGGCGAGTCAAGTTATTTCAAGGTCATTTCACAGAATAGTTTAAAATAAGTTCTAAAATACATTTTTATATTACATGAACTACTAACCCATACCCAATTAAGTAAGAATTGGCTTTTAGAAGCCAGTACTGGGCAAATGAGCTCATACAGAATTAGCTATCAGGTCTGAGTCAGAATCCAGACTATTTATTAAGAGCTGGATCATTTAATCCCATCATTTCTAACTTTTCTAAGCAGAACGACTGTAGTGGTGTGTGGCAGCTAGAGCTGAGCTCAAAATGGAAAGCTGTACAAGTAGGTACCAAGTCTGGGCTCCTATTTCCTTCCAGATCATCATGCAATCTCATTCACTGTCACTTAACCAGTGAAGTTAAATATAGCCCCAAAGAGCTATAACTTGATTTTTTTTTTTCCCCAGTTTATTTAACTGGTCACTTGCACATACCAGTTTACCATAGTTAGACAACGCTTTTACTTTTTACATTTTAATTTACAATTTGAAAATACTAGGAATTGACCTACCAGCACCTCTTAGCAACATGGCATCTGATAGCAGCAGCAAGCAAGATGGACTTGAACAGTTCAAACAATTAGAATGAGAAAATATATCTTTAGTGTAACATTTTTGAGGAAGACTTCTGACAACAGGGAAAGTTAACAGCACTTGCACAGAACCAACAAACCAGGCTGCTGGCAGCATATCGCGCAGTGAAAATTAGATTTCAGAACCTCTAGTTCTTATTTTCAAAACCTTTTAGGCTGAAAACAAAGAAGGCACATAACAGCCCTTATTACTGAAGGAAAGAGTCTTGAAAAACAAAAGTAAATATAAAAAAGGTGAAAAAAACATAAAAAGGAGCATGCTTCAAAGAGAGAGGCAGAGAGTTGAAGACAAAATTTGGCAGAAAATTGCACATCACCAGGTGTAATAGTCTCTTTTATACCAACATCCGACAGAAGGGAGATAAACATACACAGAAGATCAGTGTTTATTTACACAGCCCCCATATTAATGACTCTGTTTTCACATTCCAGCCAAGGTGAAATTCAGAGGCACCTGCCTGAACAACACCGGCTACGCTTGTTCTGCCACTATCGGGGCTGTATCTGGGCTGACAGTGAACTTCCTACCCCAGGTGCCTACAGCCAGGCAGGAGACTGAGCAAACCAGCCCAGCCCTTGCAGCCCCACCAAGAAGAAGACCCAGTAGCAGCCCCACCGATCACAACAGCCCTGTCTGTCAGGAAAGGCTTCCCACCATATGCAATTATTTCCTACCTCACTGAAAAACAAACAAACAAGAGAAAAAGGAAAAAGAAACCAATCTGAGAGAAACGCCTCCACCTTCCACTGAGCGCTTGCTGATCAGCATAACTTCTTATTAATGATCTGGGTGTGTCATCCTTGGCAGGAAGCTCACTGCCATCTCCTGCAATGTTTTCTAATCTGAGTTGCAATTTACCCTGGGGCGGTTGTTTTATCTGAATTGTAAATCCAGTGAGGATGGCAGAGCACTGGCAGGATGGGGAGGTGGACACCAATCACAGGGAGAAGTATTTGCTGTTGCACAGCTCCTTTTAAAGCCGCTCTTGTAGCTTCTTGTTGGCAGTGGAAGTAAGCAACACAAGACTAATTTGAAGCGTGGCATAACCACATGGTTCCTTCTAAGTTACCGTCTTAGTCAAATGAACAAATCCAGAGAGTGTTGCAAGACAAGCACGGCAGTATCTCTTGCTTGGTTTCTTCAGCAGCACGACCTTGGGAAACACAAGCCATTCTTAAGAACTGGAACAGGAACTGCAAATGGCCAAGGCAAAATGCAAACTTTGAAAAACTAATGAGAATTTGATCCAGCAGCGCTAGGATTATTAGAGGAAAGGTGAAATGAATAACAACGCTGGTTGTGCTCCAAGTATCTATGTAGTGTTCCTCTTCGGGTCTTTGGGTATGACAAGTAGCAGTCTACAACACGAATCACTGAAATCTCACTTAATGCACCTCCCCAGTCCAGCAGCAAACCGTCACTAGCATCACTGTAAGTACAGTTCTTTAGCTTCGAGTGACATAATTTAATGTAAATCATATTCAGAAGTTTGCTCATTAAAGAGAGGGTTCTATAAGGGTCAAGTCAGAATTGCAACTTCTGCTTCCCTCAGACATGCTGGGCCAACTTCTTCATACAGGAGGAAGATACCTATATCTGGCTATAGCGGTAATAATCAATGCAAGATGTCACCATTACCCACTTCGCCTCTCAAGCCTCATCTCCCAGTATATAGTATAATAGGCCCACAGTTCATATGTATTTCTAATTTAAAACTTCTGTAGATGTGAAGCATACCTCCTATGTTAGCTGAAATGATACAATGCTTGTCTTTCTCTCTGCCATCACCCAGGGCCCAGAACAAAACCAAGGCCCATTTAGGTACATTAGGCCTAATGTCACAGGTCAGGAAGGTTTGATGCAAACTGCGACCAGCTGCCAGGACAACATTTCTCAGTAGAAAAGGATTTTTCACCACAGAAATATGTGGTTCTCCACCCTACCAGCTTTGTTTCAAAATACATCTTAAACTCACCCAAATATTCCTGACCTGAGGAAAAGGTTAAAAGACTGAAGAATTAGAAAACTATAGTAATGTTCACATTACGGTATAAAGTCTGATTATTTTTCAAATATGTGCTTTTCATCAGATATATAGGTTAAGACACGAGTATCCTAGAGACCTGAAATGACAAACAGGTATCGGCATTAGTTTGCAGAAACGTGACTGTTCACAGATTTTTTGCATAAATATAGAAAAGTTAGGGAATGTGGGAATTTTGAGA
>JAOXNO010000041.1:57698720-57730649 GCA_028565335.1 Limnodromus scolopaceus | reverse complement strand
TTAGTTTGCAGAAACGTGACTGTTCACAGATTTTTTGCATAAATATAGAAAAGTTAGGGAATGTGGGAATTTTGAGACGTGACTGTTCACAGATTTTTTGCATAAATATAGAAAAGTTAGGGAATGTGGGAATTTTGAGAACTCATTGACACAAAATAATTCACCTTTAAATGCTGTAGCAGAGAAAGTAAGGCAAATTATCCAATTTCAAGGGCATTAAAGGGGAAATTTCTACTTTGTCGTGACAACAGATCCCAGTTAAATTTTTTGACCACAACTCCATCACTCTAAAGGCTTTTTAGCAAGAAAATACAAATAGAAATTCTATTATTTGCTTCAGGCAGCTTCTACAAAAATATTTCACGTTTTTACTTCTTATACAGCATCTCTTAGAACTGTCGTATTTTACATTCTACCAAAAGTGTAATAAAAGCAATCTGCACAAATGCCTAAACCAGAAAATAACGTAAAATTAGATTCATCAGCACAAAGAAGAAAGAGAGCGACCACATCCCCAAAAACCCCAGTTCTCAGGACAGACATGGGAACCTCGCAAAGGACCTGAACTGTAGGAGACAGGAAATTGCCTTATTGTCTGAAATCTGGTTTTTAGCAGCCAAGTGTTTAATCACTTCTTGGTAGCAAAAGCTATGTATTTCCTCACTTATCAGTACACAAACATTACCAAAGCGAAGCTGGAAATGTCGCTAACAACAAAGCCCTAACAACCACATCTGGTACTGCGGAGGCCTCTCTGAAGCCAGGAGAATGGCCTGACCCCAGCAATGGGTTGGCAGGGACTGTGTGCTGGGGGCCAGGCGAGAGCACCCCTTGCCCCGCACACACCTCCCCACCTGGGGGATGGACACCGGACACAGCCCCGCTGGTCCTGGCAGTCAAACCCAAAAGCACTACAGAGCCGCAAGTTGGAGAGCAACGCACCCTGTCGTAACCTTTTGTTTCATTCAAACTTAATTAAGTCACTCGTGGTGACAATAGTAGCGTTTTGTGTGAAAGTAACTGGGTGTCACTCCCTGTGGGAATCTCTATAAAATATCTAGGAAATCAGGTCAGGGTGGGACAGTTCCCTTCTGCCGATTACTTGCAAAGCCATTAAGCAAGAGACAGAGAAACAGCACAGTGCTGTTAAAGTACAGATGTAAAGCTACTGTTATTTTGCAAGCCAAAAAAATTTAAAATTCCCAAATGCCTGAAAAAGTCTTATTTAGGCTGTCTGATTATGTTACTTTGGCCGGGCTTCATTGCTTTTCATGACTGATAAAGCTGAAAAATCACGTGTTTGTGGAAATGTCTGCAGGATAATAAAAATAAAGTGATTTCATTACCAAAACACATGCCAAACATTTGCTTTTGCTGATGTAATTTGGCCCAATCTCAGTTTAAAACACAGCTCAAAGAGTCAAATACTGTGTTCTGTTTTCAAAGAACCCTGTCTGCTGTGTGTCCTGTCATCACCCAAACTTCTCCCCATCCCCTCTCTAAAAATCCTTAGAGAAATGAATGCATAGACAGTGTCAACAACTATAGATACACAAGTTCATAGGTGATATGCTGCTTCTCCCCTCATCTCAAACAAATCTTGCTTACCACTCATTCCCATCAGCCCCACATTTTCTACTACTTTGAGAGAAGTCTGTAAAAGCTGCTCATTAAAATTTTTCAAGCGCAATTTACAATGAAAATCCAATGCAAGGCTTTAGGTGCCACATCCCAAAAGGCAAGGGCTATCAAAATAAACAGCTTGTCTTTCAAGTACACCAAACACATCTAGGTGCCATCTAAAAAAATCAGTAGAATACATGGCCCTTAATGCTCCCAAAACCTCAATAGCTTCTGGATTCTGCTATCCAAGCACTGTGCATTTGCATTTTAAAAAAACAAACAAGCAAACAAGAAACAAACCCAAAAAACTAACAAAAAACCCACAAAAAATACCCCCCAAAAAGCAGCTGAATGTCTTTGTGAGAAGTCACAATCTTTCATTCACTAAACTTCCTATAAATATGGCAGTCAACTTCTGGTTTCAAATTTTATGACCTTCACAGGAATGCATTTCTATTATAATAAGCAAGGTAGCAATGCTATCTAATACATCTAAGATAAGTTTGTTGTGTTCATTATAAACCCTGATTATCAGGTTTGGAAATCTCCCCATTTCAATTATTATTTTGAAGAGATTAGTAAATCCAGCAAGAGGGACGCACCATCTGGATATTCGCTCATTACAGAATAAACAGGTTAAAAGTTTTCATTATAATAAGGATATTTTTGAGTTGGAGCATAACTGGTATTCCCTTCTTTCACCTTACAATTCAATTACTCTCTTAAAAAAGCAAGTATTTGTCTCAAGGGACACAATCAGTCGCAACACTTGAACACACAAACTCACTGGCTTCTGTGCCAGTATATATACAGCACAGGAGAAACATGGCTGGAAATCCCAGTCGCCTCTGAAGGATCAACCAAGCCAGCCCTTCAGGAGGAAATTTAGCCACAACACCAGCAGGTTTATACATGCTGAATGATTTGCTTAATTAAGAGACAAGTATTTGTTTAGCACTACAGAGGAAGGTGGGGAGAGGAAGACATCTAGAACCCAACCTGCCTCGTTTACCATGAGGGGCAAGACTGCCGATTAGGATGTTTGTAAACAACTGAGGACTGGTAGGAAGCAAATTTCTACCTAATAACAAGGAGAGAGACCTGATATCCACTCCTCATCCTGCTGATTATCCTACGGCTAAGTAACATGGCAGCACCTGGCAAGGTCTGGGAGTTGCTCTCCTTTCTCAACTCCTGGGAAGGAGAGCACTGGGGAAGTAGGCTTTATTAACTCCCAAAGCATTCATTTGACAATCTTTGGAAATGAAGACAACATGAAAAGGAACAGAAGGGGTTTGGCAGATAAAGACCATCCCGTTTTATCATTTGTGGGTACACCACTGTGGTTAGTACAGGGAGACGAGGCTCAGGGCCACTGCTGAGTCAGTCGCAAAACCTCCAGCCTCCATCCCCATTTCTGACCCAGGGCTTTTCTTCAGCTGACTCACACCCTGGCCCCTGACTCCCCTCCACTCCCATCCTCCCTCAAGCTCTCTGTAATGCTACCTCGGCTAAAGCAGCACCCCACCAGAGGAGCCCGTGGAGCCTTTCCAACAACAGAGGCACCACTGCCACCAAGTCCGGATAGGACTGACAGCGTATGACACTGCTGGAAAGAGCCACTCTGTTTTTCCACAAGCCATGGAAGTGTGGTCATAAATAAATTTTAGAGTCACTCTTGCAATAAGTTTCCCAACAGGAGCTTTTGGAAGGGAACCTAATCTATTATAAAACAAGCTTTGAAAGGCCACGTCCAGGAACAAGGAAAACAAGAGGCCAACAGGGACTGAGTTCAAGATTGCTTCTTTTGTTTTTTAGGAATCTGTATGATACATATATACACACATGTATATCTACAAATGCACATATGTATGTATTTATAATGCTGTATATACACAGCACTCAAAACTTCTTAGCTCAATTTAATTGACTTGCTTTATGTTAATGTTGTCCAGTTAGGCCTTAAAATCCCTACTCAGACTGTACAAGTCCTCTGCCTTGGAACCATCCCAAGGTGGGGTCTACAACAGAACCATGCTGAAGGTGGCATCTACAATAGAGATAATTCTCAGAAGACCAAAGCCATGCACAGGAGTTTGCCACTGCCCTCCCCTCCATGCGAAACACCATCACCTGAAACTGGGTATATCCAGAGAGAAACACTAGAGCCTACCAAGGCAGCTGACAATTACACATTAGCACTTTAAACAAGTTTCCTTAGTATTCCTCAAGTGTAAACATGTGTTTGGAAAAAACAGCATACATGTTTGAAGGGGAAGACAAGACCACATTTGCATGCTTCAGAGAATCAACACCTCCCTTCAGAGTAAGTCTGGGGTGTTTTCGTGTGCCTCAATCTCTGCTCTTCTCAAGCATCCCTCCTATGGTCATGGGAGAGCCAGAATTTCAGGTGCACAGCGCGAGCCACGTTCTGCCCTCTGATACATATACATACACATCCCAAACATCAGTGGGAGCCTCATTCATATGCGCATGCATACATCTGTATCATTTGCAGAGATAAACTGCCAGTAAATCAAGTGCAAATAAAGGATCTACTCCATACAGAGAGGTTCAAATAGAAGCATAGCGAACACTCACCTTAAAAAGGCTAGTGAACACACTCTTCAACTAGCTGGAGGAATTCTTGTTCATCATCATATTACGGTTCACAAGTTCAAAAATTTAGAGAGACCTTCAAACCGCTAGCATGGTGAACAACATATGCTAAACCTTTAATCTTCTTCAATTGTCTAACTACTTTTCATTCCATGAAGAAACAAATAATCAGATTCCAAGCATGCTACTCTGCATTGATTAGTGAAAGATGGAAAATGAGAAAGAAACTTTTCCAAGATAATAATACTGTGCTCTTTTTCTAGACATATTTGCAAAAATCTCAGTATGATTTCTAGAGTTTCAGCTACTTTGGACTTCTGTTTCTCTCTAATACTGGTGAACTGTGCAAATGCCAGCTCCAGAAATACCCATTCTGAACAGTACTCATTCCTACTTTACAAGTTTGTGGTGGAAGGAAGTGTATGTTTAATACACATTTAACATACATACAGATTGACTCCTGCAGTTTCCAAAAAAAAAAAAAGTTTGCTTCTGCCCCAATTTTGTACATGTCTTTCTGCAGCAGTTTGGGTTTGGGTTCTTTTCTTCTACAAAGAATTCAAGGGAAAATAAAGTCCACAGTAAGGCAACTCTGAAATAGCACTTAGTTTGAACTTGAAAATTGTTCAAGTTGTTTTATTCATCCAGCTTAAAATCATATCATTGTAGAAACTTTGAAAGCCGTATTTGGCAATGATCTTCAAGAGAGTTTAAGACATAGGATTATTGTTATTTAGTTGGAGTGCAATGTTCTGTAAGTACAAAACTTGTGTATATTGCAATGAGTATCTTAAGTGTGGTTGAAGAGTTTACAAGCACAAAAATCAACAAGTACAGCATTCAGCTCTTAAATACCGTGCAAAAAAATGAACAGTTTTTGGGTGAGGCAGCAGGTTCACAGTTAAAAAAAAAAAACAAAAAAAACCCCACAAAACAACAAAAACAACCCCATAAGTAGTTTAGATCCTGAATGCATTTTATCTCCTTTATCTTCTCCGAAGATTGCAAGAAGCCAGACAGATTGCAAAGCTGTATCTGAGAAGAACTCTGAGCTGCAGACTCAGCTACACAGATCATGGTCACAACCTCATATAAAGCCTTCAAGTCACATCTTTTTTCTAAATGATGCCTACTGGCAACCTTGGCTCTGTTTACAGAACTGCAATTGCAAAAATCCACTTAGCTCATTTTGTGATCCTGCTTTAACAAGTAAGATTTTTACTCCAGGCTGATCTACTTCAACCAGTCCCCAGGCAACTCCACAGAGGTGAGCACTGGGCACCGCTTTCAGGATTTAGCCTGCTAACTCCTGTTTGACTGCTTCACTACTAAAAATGGTAACTGGCATAACATGTAAGAAAGACAGAAATTTAAAATCACCAGTTACACCAAAGGAAAATGGAGGTATGTATACTGTAGCCTAATCTCTCTGCATTGCCAGCATTTCTGAGAATTCCTTATCTGTAAGTGGGGCTGTCAGAGTACACCATGGCAACGATCAAGGAGCCTGCAATCTTCTCGCAAAGCGTCTCCTCTCATTCACATTGCATAGATAGGCTTTCACAGCAGACTGTGATTCACGTGTGAGGAATGTTTGGTAGATATCCCCACAGAGCCCGCAGACTGCGGTTACTGCTCTCATTTGCAGCAATCTGAAGATTCATGTTTCTCTCGTTAAATCAGTGATGACACAGTAAAGTGCACCTCTGGGCATGGTCCAGGTTCATAAGGACCATCTACAAGTATTTCACAGAATATCTATACACACACTGTTCACATACAGACATTCTATATTGATTTGCAATTTGATGTTATGTGCATCCATAGATATGTCCATTAATTTCTGCTAATACTTACATCATGCAACCAAAAATTAATCTTTATTCTCAAAGAGCAGTAACACCATACTTTCAACACTGCAGAAGGTGTTGATTAGCCTCCTGTTTGGCAATTTTGTAAAGCATTAGACAGGCTGCATTTTATGTACCAACCAATTTCCATGAGTCTTCTCACCACACATAAAAATGAATCACATTGCTTAAGAACTTTGCAGAACCAGGCCTTATCATGTCACACTTGAGAAAGAAGGATTTCATTTTTATATTTCACATGGGTCTTAAAACTGCTTTTTTGTGTTGCAAGTATTTCCTCAAACTAACCATGGAAATTTGGACCAGGGGCTGTATAGGTAGGTGAGGTGCATGTGGAATATCTCCTATAATTTGTTAATCATCAGCCACTTTCTCATTCCTTCCCTTTCCTGTCTGTTTCCATCACAAAGATGCTCAGTGACATATGTTCAAGGCCTTTTTAAAAGAACAAAAGGGAGGAAGGAAGCATAGGTCAAAAAGGGAAATGAAGGGAAAAAGGAAAGGAAAAAACAAAGGCTGTCAGGAAAACAGTCCAAATAGCTGGAATAGCACTCTTCATTTTCTAGAGAAAACTGCAGTAAGGACAATTATTACCGTAGAAAAAATTAATAGTCAATGGGAACTTACTAAAAATTAATAAATACAAACAGAGGTTTTTATATGTTGCCCTTCTCCCTGGTGCTTTTAAGAAGCTTCAATGCAATGATGCAAATAAGGAGAAAGAGACTTTCAGCACTGCTTATCTACTGAATCCATAAAATAACACTTCAGTGATACTTAATTAAAATGTCCTCCACAGTTTTGTGACTAGTTACCCCATAGCATGCCCTTCTTCTCTCTTCTACCTCAAGTAACTTCTTAAAACTTACCCTTCTTTGGGCAACATTTAGCCATCACTTGGCAGTAAGTAAATTGCTCTGAAACAAAGCTATTAAAAATATCCTGTGATAGCTAGATTAAACAAGTGGCATGAACTATAGTATTTTGTACAGTTTTGTCAACAAGATTTGTACCAACATTCAGTGGTTCTCTCTATCAAAATGCAGTATTGCATGCTCTGCTGAAGAGATCATTTCCTGTCCTTTCCACAACCGAGCAGACGATCTCCTTCAGTAACTACCACATAACAATTATCCGCATTGTGCTTGCGAAAAAGCAGTTAGAGGAAAGTATTTAAATCCATCAATAGTGCAGGATTTTCTTTTTGCTGTTGTTTAGCAAGTAGAGCCAATGCTAGGTGACAACGACAGATCCCCAGACCTCCAAGCAGCACTTTCCAGAGAATGGTTTAGGAACTGCTGTTGAACCACATGTGGGCAGCCCTGGTCTCTTACACCATGCACCAAGCAGCAAACTGAGGAGCCTGCTATATATGCAAATGATTTTAACCTTGCAAAACCCTGTTTAATAAAGCAGGTAGTTTTTGTGACCCTGGAATGAACAAAGCCTACTGCCCTCATCAGTTTACATCTTTTGCCTGATTGATGCTGGTATATAAATAGGGCAGAAACCTTTTCTGCCACGATTGAGACAGACTGTAAAACAGGGTGCTTTTTGGATCACTCTTACATGCTGTGCATTTCCACAAAACTTGCAGAACAAAAATTTGTCAAAATCAGTTGGTAACAACCATAGTTTCCAGAAGTATATTAAAGGGAGGGTTACATGAGTAGACACATTACCTGCGATGATAGAAAGCTTGCTTCTGCAGAAAAACAAGTTTAAAAGATTCTAAGCTATGAAACACAAACCTGAGCTTCTCCACTTACCTTAGTGTTCATACAAGATTTTCCACGTTTATACTCTTTGTGACTTGCTCTTTTATCAAGCTTGTTCCACAAAGCTTTGGCCTTCCACGTGGTCACTCTTGACTTCAGTTTGGTGTAAAAGTTTCTGTTGTCCAAAGGATCTAATTCAAGTTGACGAGTGAGAATATTAAAGGCCTGAATGGTGCCTTTGCACGTTGACGCTTGTACAAAGTTTTCAAATATCTGGCCAGCTTGACTGTACTTTTCATCATCGTTTTCCCCCATGTTCTAATAGAAGTGTTTGAAAAGGATTAAGCTGGAGCTCTTGTGCTGGGGCCCAGGTGATCAACACTACCAAGTACTTCCAAGCATGTTATTCCTAGAAAAGACAAACACAGGTCATGTTAAAGCAGGTTCTATCTAACAAAATTAAACCCAAACTGCATATCCAATATGAACACAGCACGCGGTGACTGGATAACCAGGTACAAAAAGTTAATAGGGGCATCCAAGATAAGCGTTACAAGTAAACGTAACATACTTGTGCTGTCATGACATGTGCTTCACGAAGACTGTCATAAAAACCCTACAAACTCAAGCCAACTGTTTCAAAAACAATCAGCTTCACTGGCAGCCTGAGGATTTCTTCATTTTTGTTCAGTGGTAGCTGCTAAGTAACAGATGAAGAAAACCCAAATGTCCAGATGCTTTTCCCAAGCAGAATTTACATCACAGCAAGTACATCTCTAGTAACACTTTGGTCGTAAGAATTCTTAGAAACTTGAAGCTCAAAGTGAACACTATTTGAGGGAATCTTCTTCCATTGCACAAGCTAGGGCCAAGAGCACAGTTTAGCTCGAGCAATTTAGAACTGGCACAATCACTTACCATGAGCAAACGTACAAAGTAGGCGAAGCAGAAACATTTTCACAAGTTACACCAGAACTGAAGAAACAAAACAAGTAACTACAGAGTGCTCCCCTTTTTCTAACTCTCTTGCCAAAACACAAAAGGGTTCAGAGCTCTAGTGGATAGAAAGGAATTTTATCTTCATGTCTCCACATGTTAAATGCTAAAGTTATGTGTTTGGAGTCTTACCTTGTCATGTGCTGATGATATAAAGTAATGATGTTTGGCCCACTGAGCCCCATCAGCTTTTCCTAGTAACATGATCACTGTCAAACTGCGCCCGATATTTGAGATAAATACCCTTACATTCTGTAAGAGCAATGCTATTCTAAATGAACATAAGTTTGCAAGAACTAAAATACTTTCACAATAAGGCACTCCCTTGTCCTTCTTTAACCTTTCTGTCAATCTCTAATGGGGAGCGTCTTAGAGTCAGCCAAGGTCCACAGAAAATATCCAAGTGACTTTCACATTTTCCAAGAAAATTGTTACATATAAACATCCTCAGAAGAGGGTCTACTTGGACTCAAGTCCAGAGATTTAAGTCAAGTATTCTTTTTCTTGCTATTAAAGAACTACCTACCAGTCCAAGAAATCAAAAACTAAATCAATGCTTGCCTAACCTCCCACATAATTAGTTATTTTGCTTGGAAGATCATCTGTTGGCTGATAGTTTTTGAATAAATTGTTTAAAAGGCCTTTGAAGTTACGCTTTTTAATTTAACACTGTTCTCAAACTATTCATTCTCTGCTTACACTTCCTTCAAAGAAGAAAAGAGAAAACATAACCAGTGCATTTAAGTAAAGAAGAGACCTACCATGTCTATCTTACAAACCTCTAGTACAGAAAAATATTATGCAACTTATTAAAGAGATCCCATGGGGAGATATAAGGAAGCATTTGGAATACTCACATTCCCTGGCTGTGCTCAAAATAAATAACCTTTGTGTGCACATCATCAGTCTGTTGTTGGTTTGTGGGTAAAATAAATTGGCAGTGTTGAGAGTTTGTACATTTTCTTAGACCAGAAGTCATGATTAAATACTTGGTGCCGGGAATAAGCCAGAAAATTTTTGTTTTCCCCTCTGAATACTTCATTTATAGCATGCTCCATGCCCTTTTCTGAAGAGCTTTGAGGTAAAAGCACATTTTATATGCTCGAGCTTCCAGAAGGTCTAATTTTTTAAGAAATTGAGTGCCACGAACTCCCATTGACTCAAAAGGAGCTGAGGACAATCCAGCACTTTCCAGGTTCCAGTCCTTAATGATTAATGAGCAAACCCCTCCAACAACAGCATGCCGGCAGGAGAGAGCCCAGCCACCTTGAGAAAAAAGAATTAAAAATAAGGATAAACACTTACTTTACCTGACTCCCCTACATGCCTGAGATATTTTTTACAATAGAAAAGTCAAAGTATTTTTCTTTTCTCTCAAAATAATTATGAATAGTTTCTTGGGGAGTGGGGAGGTTTCAGTGAAACATTCCACTTTGGACATTTCAGCTAAGGCAGTGGCAGCCAGGTTAGGTTTCCTTAGTCACCATAAACTCACATCGCTATTGCCTCAGTGCTACCATAGACTTTGACCAACCTAATAGCTATAAAACAGTACTTCCTCTCCGTTGTTTTCCTTAGCTTACCACAAGACTGTTGTCATGTTCATATAACACAAAAGATCTTTAAAAGTTAACTCTAGCATAATTGATAAGTGAGTATGATCACAAGCTCTTTAATTTAGTATATTTTCTGCTCACAGAGAGGAGAATTTTTAATATTTATGTATTTTTTTAGCCTTAGCTGTTTCCATCCAGCAAGGAAGATAAAAGCTCGAAGAGTAGAGCCATATCTGAACCAACCAAGGAAGAAAAGCTGCATGTGTCAAGGCCAATAATGGTAAGAAGACAGAAGAGATGGCTGGCAGGAGCCACTGCAGGCAAAGTAAGGGGAAGAATTGCCTGGTGCAAACCAGTGGAAATAGGTGTTGCACACGCATGTGCACATGAAGACACAGAGCAGGCCTGGGCTTCCTCTGCCTTTCCAATGAGGAGAAGAGCAGCTGGGAAGGACAGCCAGCATCAAAACTTCCCCAGCATTAAAACTTCCCTCCTTCAACACCACAAAGCCAGGACTGAGGCTACTCTTTTTGGGCACTAAATTTTCTCCTCATGAACTTCCAAAACACTACCATCTTCTCCACACTGAAAAGTTGTGGAGTGGCATCTCAGCAGAGACATTTGCTCACAAGTGAAACATTTCTCCTTGCTGGGTCAGAGGTCACGTTCTCCAAAAAAGCCACATTTTGTGGTCAGAAAGGCAGGATGAGACAGGAGACTCTGGTTACTGGGGTTTCTGGCTTGCTAGAAACACCACTTTTTTTTCTCTCTTTTTTTTGGCATGAACACTGTGTTGACAGATGACAGAGAAGAAGATGGTGTTTTAAGTAAATACAGCACATGGAAAAGTATGTGTTTTTTTCTGAGGAGTCACCAACATTTCACTGCAGTATTGTACATAACTCAGTAGAAACAATGCAATAAGCACAAGTTGAACAGAGTAATTCTTAACTATAATTAAGGTTTCCTGTTCTATAACTGTATCAAAGACTTCAGAGGTAATGCATAAACTGCTTACCTGTAGTGGAAAAAAAAAAAAAAAAAATCTGTTTGGGGAAATACTTGAGTTCTCAGAGTACTATCGTTTACCACCTTCTTCCTTCCTCATATACACCACTCTAGAGATGAAATACAGATCCAAAAGTCTCATCAAGGCAGGTATTGATGCTGCAACTTCAAGCTATGCTTTTCAAAGTGATCATTGAACTTCCTCTGGAAGCACAATCCAAAAATATAATGAAGTTTATTTGAAACTTTACCAAAGTGCTACAGACCCAAATAAAAATTTGGGCCACAGAAAGGAAGAGAATTAGAGAGCAGGAAGTAGTCTGGACAAACTGTTCTTTTAAGTCAGAACTGAAGCATCCATGGGGGAGATTCTAACAAGCTAACAAGAACTGTCATTTTAGGTCCCATGCATGATGCATTAACCACATACAAGTCCATGCAGCTTCCCGTGGTATTACAGGAGGGCTCCCAGACACAAAGTGCAGACTCTGGGGAGAAGAAGGGCTGCATTTGGATGATCCCTTCTGCTCTTACTAGTTTGCCCAGCCTCCTTTCTGCCTCCAGTGACAAACCAGAATGTCAGATAGAAAATCCAAGAAGTGCTGCTCATGCCTGGTGGATACCCAAGCAGAAAGTGAAGATTTTATTACAACTTAAAAGAAAGCAATGGAAAAGGGACAGTAAGAAGGTAGAAATTAAAGCAGTGATGCATGTACAGGTGTATACATATGAAAGCAAATGCCTCCAGTCTGATATTTCCTGTCAGTGAAACAAGCTCTGATACTACAGATGATTTTGAGACTAGTGAAAAAACGGCTGCATTGTTCAGGTAATTCCACTAATTATTGCTAGTTAAACGGATGCAAGGAGCTGGTTCATGTTTGCACATGAAGCCTTTCAGCATATACAGCATATATATTTAATGACTCCTGTATGTCAATTTTATTGCTTGCAAGCAATAAAATTGATATACAGGAGTCATTAAATGAAAATAACTTAAATTTTTGACAGCAGTACTATGCATATTGCTTGTCAGGAGCGTTTTGAGGTATCATACTCAAAAATTAAAAACATTTTTTGACTTAGTTGTTCCACTGGAGAGAGAAAAACCCTAATTTTAATTCAAACTTGCAGCACATAAGTCCTTCCTTAGTAACTTAATGCTCTGTTTTCTAATATTTGAGAACATGTTCCTCAGGGAGATTGGAAGAGAATTAAATTCTTCGCATTTCAATACCACTAATCCTGATTCTATTTTCAATACAGCCCTAATTCTGCCATGTTTACTGAAAATAAATTCTTTTATTAAGACTTCAGTTTGGCATGCAGGATACAATACATTTATTGTTTGCTTAAGGTTAGAAACATCAACAGAAACAAAAGACTGGATTCTGCAGCGTCTGTAGTAATCATCTACTTTGGCCTTCCTCATCACCAGTAAAAACTAGATTATTTCTGCTGTCTCTTCCCTGACATAACTGTCTAAAATCTCAATACTATTACAATAAATGAAATTTACAGGTGAGACTGGCTGTGTTACAGGACCTTCTAGGTTTTTCAATTTAGTTTCTACTCACATTAGGTACTTTGTTTTCATGGTGACTTAAATACAAATTTTTTTCTATCTGGAGGAAACAGCTTTTTGGTGGTTTGGTTTCTTTGCATGGTTTCCTAGAACTGACATAAAAGGAAAAAAAAAAATTTAAATGTGATTCTCGTAAAAACCAAGGCTCTCCCTTGCCTTGCTTATAAAACTAGTTAAAAAATACAGAAGTACATTTGCCTAAAATAGTTGTTTTCTTTTGGTAACAAACCAAGAAAACACATTTCTTAAGATGCACAATCCTAACAGAAACATCAATGAGCATAAACTGCTTCTGAACAAAGCCTCACAAACAGTCTTGCTTTATAAACAGCCAGATTACTTTTCTGCATTTTTATAAAAGCTGACTTCCACAGAACTCCTGCAAAATAACTTTTCAGGCCAAGTATGGAATTCAAAACAGTTCCTACTGAGACACTCTGTGCCTATGAACTTACAAGGTTACCGTACACGCTATCAGCCTGTTTTGCCGAAGTTATATGAGACATTTCAAACACAGGCCTTCCAACAAGTGCTGCTGTGCCAATTTAACCTGCTACATCTGGAATCATCCCACGATAAAATATAGCTGGAAGCATAAGCACAAGTACACTAACACTTTGCAGTATTTCAGATAACGTTCACAGGAAGCATAAAATAAAATGACCTATCCGTAGAATTTTATCTGCCACACAGACTAAGTCACATTCCACACATTTTAAAGTTAAAGGCTTTAAAAATAGTCCTCTTTGTTTCTGGCTTGAGCTTTCCAGTTTTTTTATGTGGAAATACGTTAAGACAAGGAGAAGTAAAATTAGATCAACCACATAAGGCAGCAGCTTGCATACGTCTTCATTCATGCAAACATTCAAGCGTTGGCACGGGTAACGCACGGGACGCTGCCCGAGGGGCCACGTGTGTAATCCCAGAGACGGAGGCTCAAACCTCATCTGCCTCTGCCACCGCCACAGGTGGGGCCCAAGCCACGCTGCACTGGCTTTGCCACACGGCCACTCCTGAAACCTGATTCAGGTAACACCCAACAGAAAACTGGCAGTCACAGACTCCACACCGTTCTGCCGCCTGCACAGAAAGTCCTGTCCTGTGAGCACCACTAAAACCCTCAGATGCTCATTTTGCAAGGCACAGGCACAAGTATTTCAAATGAATGACAATGCATAGTTTTCCAGGCTTCTGCATGCAGCATATACTTAAACTGCTTATAAGAAATACCGATAAGAAATACTGATGCATTTCTGAGGAGTGAGTTGCAAAATAAAGAAATTTTCTTTTTTAAAGTCATGGTGTTGTACCTATGCTACTGGAAATTGTAACTCTAAACTTTAAGTCCAATGCTTTTGATGAAGAACGTCTCTAGCCCCATTTTTATTCTGTGCAGGTTACAATGAGCGCTTAAAAAATATTATTTCTATCAGGGGTGCTAAAAGCTCTATTACAAGGTCCCAGGTTTCCATATAGTTTACATCTTCAAAGTTAACCGCAGATGATTAAGCCACAATCATTAGGGGTTAACGCTATGCATAAACGAGATACTAAAACCTAACTCTTGTTTAGACTGGTTACAAGAAAGAACATTTTTCAGCTCTGTTGTAGTAGATTAGAAACACAACATAAACAACAGTAGAAAGTTTATGCTGATGCTTTCCTAGGTTACGATCTCAAGAGCAAAGGAAAAAAGTATACCATAAGGATAATATCAGCCAGCAAGTAAGTGCACCTCTTAAGAAAAGGCACCTGTTATTTAAGTTAGAAAGATGTTATGAAAATACTGTAAGTGAAAATAAGTAAAAGGACAAACTTTCAGCTCTTTGAAAATCCTGCCTTTCTCTTCATATGGCGAAACTTACAATTTCAAGCTCACAAACTGAAACAGCAGAGATATAAAAGTTAATCGCATATCAGGCAGTGGGTTGGTTGGGTTTTGATTAGCACAGTATTTTCTACTTTCAATAGGATGTTAGGACATTGGGCAAGACTAATTCAGAAAGCAAGTAATATCCTGTTTACCTTCACCAAATCACATCCAGCAGGGACACAGCATGGCCAGACAACACGAGAGGATGATGGAGAGGGAACTCCGGCACCGCTCCTGCCCAGCTGCCAGTGGGAGCTTTGACATCCCACTCCCTTTCACAGCCCTGTGTCCTTATCTCTGCTCCTCACTCCCAAATCACGGGGAAAACTTCCATGGCACAACTGTGTCTGTGAGGAGCCCAAAAAAACACATACCCGCTAGCTGACAGAGCTATGTCAGCAAAATCCTGGTACAGATGCAGCTATACCAACAAAATTGAGCCACATTTGGCAGCAGCAGTTCCTCTGGTACAGCTTTCCCTTTGTATGCGTGGGGACACAATTATGGAGGTAAATACACCATGAAAAAAGAACAAACGAATGAACCAGGAAAAAGCAGACTCTCTTAGTCAGCAATCATAGAAATAATGTTGGTTCGTGTCACTTTGAGAACATGGATAATCCAGAAGGATGGGATAGCAAGATAGGCTATGAATCCACACAGCAATGCAAGACTGCCACCACATTTCTAGGCAGCTGATGGCGCCCAGGCAGGGAGCACCGGGCAAAGGGGGCTGCCAGTCTTGGTGCCTTCCTGTGCTCTCCAGCTGGGAGCCACCCTTTGCCCAGATACAGACTGTCCCCTTACTGTGGCCACTCTTGACCCAAAGGGGCTACGGAGCAGAGAAAGGTCATCAGCACTGCTGGTGCTCAAACTGCCCAAAGACATCAGCTGGAGACACCAGAAAAGTGCCTTGCAGTGAGGGACCAGAGAACAGAGGATACCAAAACAAGACCGTCTTTTGTATCCCCTCAGATTTCTACAAGAAAGGAAATTAATGTTTGTTTGGGGTTTTTTTAAGCAAAAATATGAAATTATGGCTGTGCTGAAGCAAACTGCCCAGGATATGTCTTGAGGGAAGAAAAAGAACAGCACCAATGTTAGTTTTTACAGAATACATGCCAAAAGCTCTACAGAGTATGTTTCAGATTGTCTTTCCAAGTGTGGATTTCTGGTTATATGCGTTCTCTCCAGTATGAGTCCCTCTCATTATTGGGACTGCAGCAATTACCCAAGACCTGAACTGGAGGAAGAAATAGTCAGCACAAGGGCTGCAAGACCCCAAGGGCTCCAGGCCACAATAATTCATTTGGCAGAGCTGTAGACAGCTGTAGACATCAGACTTCCAGATCAGTAACCAGGATTAATCCACTGGAAACACAGACAGTACTGCATTGCCAATGAAAGAAATAAAACGTTCTGGGCAGTATTTCATATGTATACACACACGCTTTTAGGAACCAACAGATTCAGTTGTTATAATGTTTTTAATGCAAGCTAGCACACAATACTTCCTGAGGCTTATTGGGGTCTTAGTGTTATCAGTCACACTGAAATCCATGAAAACCACAAATAAGTTAAAGAAGAAAAAGAATTAAAAAAAAAAACACACCCCAAATTAGTTTTGAGCTGTGAATGATAGGTTCCCTGGCTAGAGCAATGTCAATTCACCACCAAACACCAGCCACTGAACAACACTGGGGAACTGGGAAGCCACACCCAGACAAGTCAGCCAGAGGGTGGTGGAAAACCAGAAAATTTAGGTTAAACACCAAACTCTGCTCCAGGGGACATTTACATAAGAAGACAAAAAAAGAAATAAAGCTACTGAGATTCCTTTACATCTGTTTTCTTTCCTTGTAAACTGGACCCATAGTTACCAGAAGAGACTAGAAAAGACGTCGCTTCTGAAGTAGAAACAGTATTTTTGGAAAAAAATATGCAGGACAATTTCTACCCTCTTTCAGCCTTGAGTTCCCAAAAAAAAAAAAAAACAAACAAAAAAAAAACACCACAAAAACAACAAAGTATAAAAAAGCCCAAATAAAGATTCCAAAGGAGTTACAAAGACATCATCCATTTCTGCTGCAGAAAAATCCTCTCAGTCAAACAACAAAATAAATCTCAAAACATTATTTTAGGGAAATCCATCAGAAAAAAAAATAAAATCTAACAGTAGGAACAAAATGTTAGGAAGCAGCCCCTTCAAAAAAAACCTCTGAGGGCAGAACATCATTAACCAATAATAGGAGAGATGACAAATGCATCACTGTTTTCACACGGCAAGCTGAGATACAGTCAGAATTAAATTATGACTCATCTTCTCCAGCACAGAAAAGCAGAAAAGTTTACTAGAAAATGTGAAACACCAAAAAAGCACTTCTTAATAGTAATTGTTCATCACACAGCCTAGTTCCGAAAGGCTGAGGTTTAAATCCTCTATGTTAGTCCTGTCAATAATACTGAAGGTCAGAGGTAGATGCACCTTCTCATATTAAAGCCTTTATGCAACCCTAACCGTTTGCTTCCAATCGCCTACCAAGCAGAATAGCCTATGCTTAAATACATAGAAGATGTTACCATCAGGCTCCTCATTAGTCATTGTTTCGCCTGGAAAAATTGTTTTTTCACGTTCCTGCACTTCACTGCATGTAAGCAGGCAGACACTCTAGGAACACAGGCACTTCTAAAGTGCTAAGGCAAAAAAACAATACCAATTTTTTTCTAAAAAGTTACTTTTCTCACTGTCACCTAGACCTAACATTCGCTTTACTGTATAGAAGATCCATAATTTCTTAATAAGAGAATGCATTTGTAGGAGGCTATAGCCAACATCAACATGTACATTTCTGAAAGTCACCATTAACAGCGCTTTTACAGAGCTGAGCATATATAAGTGTAAAAACATGGTAGGTATGTTAGATATACATGATAGAAAGTTTTAAGACAGTGTTACCTTTTCATTCCCGTATACTAACATAAGCTTACATGTAAGACCTACAGCTGTTTGGGGATCCTGAAATGATGCCACATGGTGATTACATGTTGCTTATTTGAGAATAATGTTTGCACTACCAGGGTAGATTAAAGGCATCACATTTCTTCCCCTTCCTACAGCTGCAGTAAGGAGGAGCTAAAGCTGCTTTGGTACCCCAACTCTTAAACAGTCTGTAATTTTCAGAGAGAGACGATTAACTGGATCAGGGTTTGCAGAGTGCCTGGTACACAAGGTCCTGATTAGAGCTGGCTTTGTTAGAGAAAACAACAATTTAGGAAGGAAAGTGGTTTACAGAAACATCTTGGGTCGATTCAGTTTTGCTTTAACGCAGCCCAGCCTCTGCCCAGTGGTTGGGTGCCCCCTGGCCCGTGCCTCAGCACTGCCGCCCCCCAGGGCCACACTGGGGAGGGTGGGGGGCGGCTGTGCCCTCGCCCCGCTGCTGTGAGGCAGCTGTGCCCTCACCCCGCTCCCGTGAGCTGCCCACGGCACCTGCAGCTGGGGAATGGGAACTGTCAGAGGTTTTTCAAATACTGGGGAAGATTGAAAGTTTTTACTCAGCTTCTGATTAGAAGAAAACCCAAATTTGGTTCATCTAATGTGCTTACATAAAGAAAACCAACCGAAGACACGAAGATGTATTTTATTATTACAATTCCTTTGTATATAGTTCAAACAACTTTTAATATCCCCTAACTCATAGAAACCAAGAAGAAAAGCAGACAATTGACTATCAGAAAAAGAATGGAGAGAAAAACTTCTGGATGTAAGCTATCACAAAAGAAATATTGTTAAGTTCTCCAGTTCAAAAATACAATTTTGAAAAAAGGTTTTGTTACTGAGCCTGAGACCTTATATTGTCTTGGACTTCTCTCCGGTTTTACATTAACACAGATTTCTCCCCGTCTTCTCTATACGGGCAAACAATATTGCTTTTATTTCACTGAAATGTGCAACCAGATCTTCATTTACACTCCAGTTATTAAGCTTTAGTTTACTAGGAATAAAGAGTTAGCTAATGCCCTAATACAGTGGCTGTATTACCATTGTGATCAAATACTAACACAACCAGTGCCC
Source organism: Limnodromus scolopaceus (assembly GCA_028565335.1). Taxonomy (NCBI): domain Eukaryota; kingdom Metazoa; phylum Chordata; class Aves; order Charadriiformes; family Scolopacidae; genus Limnodromus; species Limnodromus scolopaceus. The sequence goes on along the minus strand of JAOXNO010000041.1, from coordinate 57,711,728 downwards.
CAAGAGCCATATGCACGGAACAGCATAGGCTTTGTTGCAGCATCTATCAAAAGCAGGACAACCTTGGAGCTCATTACACGGGGCTCTGAGAATTCATAAACCCACAAAAACAGCACAGAACTAGCCTTTACTTGCATTGCACTTCCTCAGCAATTTAATTACAGGCTGTAGCAATCTGCATTTGGCATCTCACTCTGCCATTGCCAATCCTGACTTTTGGCATCGGCACGGAGGTGGCTGGTGATGGACAAGTGCAGAGAGAGGACGGCAGATCTGTGTTTGGACCAGACCGAATTCTGCCATTGCCTCTGACACAGCACAGTGATAGACCCTGGTTAGGGATGAGCAGCTGAAGGACCCACACGCAGCACCACTCACTACTCTGCTGCAAAGAAAACCCAAATTGGCAGAAACACTCCTAGAGATCATGTAGTATCTTTCAGCTTTACAAAGCACTGCGGTGGGGGGTAGAAAAGACAAGAACAAACTTTAGAGGTGCAGTGGGATACTTTTTGCTCCTCAGCTTTTCTTTCCAGCTAGGACTTGTACTTTTTTTTTTTTTTAAAGAAGATAGATAAATATTTTTATTTTTTCTCCCCCCAAACAGTTGCTTGGAACTGCTACTTGGGTTACCAGAGAGAACGAGCATGTGATAAACTGTATGAAGCGAAGAAAAGCAATGATATTTTCTGAAGTAAAAGCTGAATTATAGTGTAGTATTTCCCCTTTCAGTTTTGAACTGAAGTTAAAAACAGGTTCTTCAGTACACGCAGCACCCAACAGGCATGTGATCATAATTGAGTTTCAGGTATTGTTCAGTTATTGCATGGACAGAAGAAAAAAAAAAAAAGAAGAAAAAAAGGCATACACCAGAAGTTTTGGACTGTTGGCATGCCAGGTCCAAATGCATACAATTTACATGGTATGAGCTCACCCCCTTAAAAAAAAAAGTGAATCAACATACAAACTAAACCTCAAGTGAAATAATCTGGAGAGGAAGAAGTATGGAACAAGTTTAAAGGGAACTTCTATCTGCTCTGGAAGCAAAATTTTCAAGGAACAGTGCTTCCTTTTGCACTGTCACACTACAGCCAGATACTTCTTAAAACCCCCAAACCAATAGTCAAAGAAAAAAAAAAAGAAAAAACATAAAAAGCACAGCAGCCTGAGAAAAGCTCATATGCCAGTCAAGAGATTTCCATAATGTATTTCTAAATTAGAAACCATTATGAAAGGGAGCTGGGAAGCAACTGCAACAGTCACAGAATCAGTCCATTTCTTCAAGGCACAACATGGGAGTTTTTACCCTCGCCCTCATTGCCGCCAAGCAAAGATCACTATGAAATACATTAAGTTCAAATACTCCAGAACCTCCTCTGTGTGTAGCACAGATTATCATAGCAAAGCTTTGAACATCAATGCGTCTTTGGTAGTGTTTCTGGTCCTGGCCCAGCTAGGCTGGATGAGAGTATCAGACCTCATGTTTCCATCAAAGCTAACTGAGCTTGATGTCTCCACTGATGCTATCAACTTCAGGGAATAACTTTAAAATTAGGTCCATCAGACATACTGCTGTCTGCACCTAGGGAAAACGGGCTCCCTTCTAGCCAGATTAACCTGCTACCTTAAACCGCCACATTTAAAACCACATACACACATATCCAAGGATTTATTGCAGCGATTTGGTCTGTGAGCGCATATCCCAGGGCTCCTGCTGCCAGTAATGATGTGGGGCCTTTAATGAAAAAACCTTTCATCGTATTTCATACGATGGTTTATCTGTTCTCCATGAGGCAAAGCCCTCCTCGCCCCACCACATATAGCTGAGGCTCTTCCACCTCTGCCCATAGCTGACCAGCGGTGCTGCCAGACGACGAGAGCAGCGTGCTACCTCTGGGGGAGAAACACAAGCACACAGAGAAAAATTCAAAAGCCTTAGCAACTAACTGTTTGCTTACGAGATGTCCTAATGTAGCAAGTCAATGACACCCAGAACAGTTTATTCCTAGCTTTCTATGACTGACATGAAAGGATTCTTCAATTTTTAGCTTATTTTTTTCACCACACCAAAAGATGCCACGTTTGCATAAAAGGAGACCGGAAAAATTGTAGACTGTTGTAAGTTGCAGATGTTGAGCTACATGAGTGGCCACTACAATCTCTCCTGTTGTTGCCCTTAGGATGTGCACATGAAACAACACTTTGACTATATACATTGGGTTTAAACAAGATAACTATAAAAAAGTGCAGAAGGCGGGACATCATTGGATTCCTAATATCCAGTGTATCAACTTAATATGCATCAGCTTTTACAGAGCATATTTCTCCAAGGCATCTTGGCAGGCAGTGTATGGCAACGCGTGAACGCTTCACCTCGGTATTTTCAGGTCAGGCTATATCCTAAATGGGTCAGTGCAACATCAGGCAGAAAGCACCCTTCGTTTCTAAAAACAGAAGCTGACAGCTTTGCACAGGCCCCTCTCAGCCCATACTCTTGCACTTGGGGCATCTGCACTTACTTGATTACTCCTTTTACCTCATCGCAGACCTTTATCGTCAGGGCCACTCCAGAGAAACCACGTCTCCTAGTGCTCTGGCAGAGGTCTACTAATCATCAGCAGGTTAAAAGGTCAGATTAGTAAATCTGCTTAAGGCATACGCCCGACAGGCAGGGGCAAGCATCTCAACCAAGGACATTCAGCCACTGCTAACGTGACTCCATTTCTCTGGACCTACAAAACATCCCAGCAGGCAGAGAAAGTGCCCCACACTCACAGACACTACCTTCACAGAGTAAGGAGCCCATCCAGGCTCTCACAGACTGCTGTCACCTCATCGGCACAGATATTTCACGTGTTGAGAAGTACAATAAATCCAACATGCTTATATTTCCCAGAGAGAAAACACAGATTATTAGCAACAGTTACCAACACAATTATCACAGGAGTTCCCAAACGGATTTCTTTACATTCTTGCCCACATCTGATTTTTCTGAACCCTATGAGGTTGCACAGCAGCACATCTCACAGCTTAAAGCTGAAAATTTTACTGCTGGAATTTTAATCAAAAGTGGTAAGAATCTAGAATATAGGCTTAGAGGAGAGAAAAAACAGGTAAAGGCAAAAAAACCCCCTGAATTAGTAACTTAAATACAATTTTGGTGGAAGAAAAAAAGAACCCCTGGCCCAAGTCTCACTGCAACTTTGACACTTTTTGCAGAAGTTCAAGACAGTTTTGAAGGTTTTGGTTAGTCTTACTTACAAATCACAGTACCTTGAGTCAAATTTTTAAATATGCTATACAAGCAAAAGGTTCAGCCGTTTCCAGCTCCCCTTAGCATGGCAAGGTTATCATTACACTGTGTCACTGCCGTAAAACAAATCCAGTCATCTACAATTGCACCAGAGAAGATGGCTCTGCTGAAAACAGGGGAGGGAGCGCATCTGCTGGGGTGTGCCAAGCGAAACTCATCAGCATCACAGCACATGACTAAGCATGTATTTGGGTACGTCAATACTCAACCATCAATTTGAAAATAAAGGTAATTTCTTCTTATCTCCCCCCCCTCCCATCAATCTGTAACTACGGGAAAAGACAGAACATTGCAAATGAAGCTTAAGAAGCCTCAACAAGAGCAAAACAACACACCACAAGATATGAAATAATTATTCACACAAGATAATGACTGTTAATTTTCTATTTAAGATTAAAATGTACCAGGTAAGTAGCATTAGAAATCAGGATCCTGTTTCTAAAAATAGAAAGGTGACTGCAGATGCACTTGACAGAGATAACTCAGGTAAATACAGGCCTGCAAGGTAAATAAATAATTAATGTAAATGTTGTCTTTCTTGCCTAATTCTAATTGGGTGAGGTAATACATATGTTGTTAATACTAGTTTCTAATGACTGGGTCCAGAACAATCAATTATTTTTCATCTTAAATTCCCCAGAACTGGCAGAAAAGAGAAAAGCTCTCTCTCTTTTCTGGATAACTTCCTCCAAGAAAGCAGAATAATCATTAAAATCATAATGGAATCATCAGACAAAGGAAGAAAACACTGTTTGGCTTTGCTTCCTCCTCCAAAACTAAAAAACATATTAATTTCAGCCCTGCATCGGGTATAATATCCCAGCAAAATATTAGGGAACAGACGAAACCCATAAGGAAAGTAGAAAATTTGGATTCAAAACACAAGCTCCTTCTTGGTATGAAAAGGGTGTATTTTTCTCATTAGAGAAACAGTCATTAAAAATAAATGCAATGAAGGCTTCTGTGAACTCAGCAGAAGCACTGATCACAACCTTACAAAGTCTGTTGATACGTTGTAGGAAAGCCAGAGAAAGCAATGAAGTAAGTTTAGTTTCTACTTTGTAGAAGTACCAATAATTCTCTCACATACACACTTTCAATAAACTTTGAAAATGCAGGTTAGCATATTGGCTACATGACAGCTGATTCAGCAGAGAGACAAGGAAAGCCTTGCCGTTCTTTGCTTGTCTGTATGTTACTTTAATAGAGCAAATAAAATTGAAAAGCAGTGTTTTACAGTGTCTTTGAGTATTAGAACTATTAGAGTGAAAAACCTGTGATATATCCACATCAATATTTACTTCTAAATAAAAACTTGTTGGCAAACATGGACCTGCTACACTATATATGCTATTCCTTTATTTATCTTAGAAATCAGTGAACTGAAAATGACAAATAATTATATAGCTATTTTCCAGAAGCCAGTGTTTGTAGTTATATTGGCTTGAGATTTCAAACAAGCTAGATCACCTTAGGAACACATATCCTATTAAGTTCTGGGTCAGTTATGTCCTGTTGAACGTTTTACTTGTCAAAGAACCCATAAAGCTTTACCTCAAATGGCCAAAGAGTTTCATATTGGCATTGCTTTGTGGAGCTACCTGTTTTACCTGACCATCTGAAGGATCCATACAAATGCTCTGCTAGAAAAAGCTGAGTCGAGAAACTCTGCCAAACACAGTATTAAGTCTTTTGTGTATTTTACTGAATGTCAGGTTGAACCTTGGACTTACCTTTGTAAGAGGAAAGCATTGTGAATAGCACACAAAAATGTCTCACCTTGCTCTGAAATTGCCACATAATTCCTTTTGTTCTGTATTAATGCATGATAAACATAAAATAAATGGGAGATAAACATTTTGACTCCATAACTGAGCTTTAAGATGCTTCTAAGTTACTAACAACAACAATCCATTCATTAAGTCAGGTAGCAGCTAAAGAAGTAGCCATATACAGCTTTGGTGGTATATATTTAAATGAATGCATAAAGAATGCCTTTAAGATATTATCAAGCTTCTGCATTTGTCATGAAATAGCATTAGAAATATTGCTGGAGCACTCTATATGCATGCATTCAGGAAACAATCACAATTTCTTCCTCAGCAAAACAGAAAATGGAAAGAAAGAAAATAACTCTGCCCTTTGCATTTTTGCATAGGCAGGTATAAGATAAAGACCTTGTGGGTCTCCCTTCACACATAAATGCACAGAAGAAAACTCCCAGATCAGAAGGAAACAGACAGAAACCTTCTCCTCCAAGAAGGGGGCCAGCATCCACCGCTGCCACCCACACCCAGGCCTCTGCCAAACTCCCAGTGCATGGCACAGCTCCTCCTTCCCATGCCAGCACCTGCTGCTTCCCATCTCCCAAAGCCCTTGCTGGGCTGCCCTCAGCCCCAGGACACCTTAACTCTCTGTCGAGGCACAAGGTGTGCTGAACTGCCTGAGGTCGGCACCCTGCTGAGTCCACCTCCAGGGGAGTAACAGTTCTCCCATAGGAATAAAGCCATTCCCCTCTGTATGCTATTCTGTATTAATATTGAACATTGATACGTGAAGTATTCATAAAAATTACTCTGCAAAGGATACTAAACGGAATTTCTCCCCCCCAACATGCACAAAGGAGGTTGGCCTGGTAAATATTAACCTCTTTCCCTGTCTACTTATCCAAGTACCAAAGTTACTAATAAGATGCGGCTGACCTGTAGCGCTGGTTGTGTCTTAGTGTATTGTACTGAGTAGCTCTGCAGTACGTGCTGGGGAGTATGACATTACTCATCACCCCTCTGCTGCAGTTTCAGCTCAGATACCTACTCCCAAATATATACCAGGTACCCAGGACAAGACCCAGCGCTTCATTAAATATTTGGCACATTGTCTCAAATTACCTTTGACACACAGGGTTATTTATACATCATGGCACATTGCATGTCTCTGCGACAAGATAGCATCACACAATACTGTATGTCAGGAATGCAGGGAACAGATTTAAACCAATCCCCGCTTCAAGACACTTTTATTAGGAAGCAGGTCACAAACTGAGTAATATCCGTTTTATGCACTGAAAAATGTATGCTATTCATTTCCAGGAAATAAAATCAACCACCCAATCCTTCTCCCCTCTCACATACACCCCCCCATCAGAACAACAGAAAGACGGTTTCTTTTGTCTTAACAGGTTTGCTGCTGGGATGTATTTAGTTCTTTATGCAAGCCTTATCCTTCCTAATGCATTTGCTAGGACACCTGATGTTCACTTGGTGCAAGGGCAGTGTTTCAGAGAGTAATTATAGCAAGAGGTATTTGGTTACATCCACTGAAGTCAGTTTTGAATATGCATGAATATAGTTCATATAGTTCATATTTATGGAGCTTGTTCCCCAGCCTTAAACATGTGCACATTTCTGATACTCACTCAACCACGCTAATGTTCTGAACACAAATACTGTACAAAGGAGTGTCAGCTGTTACTTTTAAAAATCCATAAACAAAAATGGGAAGAACCTAGATTCTGCATTCATCTTATGAAGCAAAACTCTTTAATCCAAAAACTGGTTCCAGACTTCAATATTCTTCCGTCCCTACAGTCGTGCAATTCCTTAAACAATTTTTTGAACTGATAGAAACGGTTGCACGGGTGACAATCATAGGAATCCTTAGCAGTCAGTGAAAGGGGAAAACCAAACACTGAGCAGAAGGCTAGGAGTTTGGATCTAGGAGAAAGAGAACTCATTCACATAAATTATCCAAACCCAAATATCACATTTCATCAGCAGTTCCTTCAGTCCAGCTAGGATGGAAACGAGACCTGGAAAAGTAAGTTCTCTTCTCAGGATGCTCGCTCCTTTACAACCTCTAACAGAAGAAAAGCAATGGGGATTCAAGTGTACAAGTATATACTGTGCCAGATCTACAGCTGAGGTGAAGTAACAATGACAAGAATATCTAAAACAATTAAATAAAATAATAAAATCAGCACTGACTATACACTTATTACCATGAAGTCAAGCCCAAGTACTTCCTGCAACACAAACCCTGAACGTTCTCCTAGTCACTTCAGATTGCTACTTAAAATTATTCCCCACCACAGCACAAGGTGACACAGTATAAAGAAAATCCATAAGAAACAGCCTGATAACAAGCATACACAATACATGATCCTGTACATAAAAAAGCTGATCTCATGAGTAAGCAGAAAGAAAAACTACCCACTATCTTGTAAAGTTCATTAAGGGTAATGTTTAACCAGAGGGTTTTTTTCAGCTGGAAGGGGTGTCAGCAGAGAACATTGCATTGCATTATGAATTTCTACCTTGCTTTTAGCAACTGCCTTCAGAGACTGTACTTCTTTCTCTAAATCCTTCTTTGTGGACAAATTTAGAGACCAAGGGTATTGCACATCCCTAACACCACTAACAGATGGGACTCACCTCAGCCAGTGACACAGATTAGTTATTGCGATATACTCTCATCCAATTACATGCAAAAAAGAATTCCACTATCTGCCAAACCCAAGTCTTCTCGAAGAGAGGAGAAAATGCATCTCCTGCTCCACTTTCTGGTTTGCTTTTTTTTTTAAAAAAAAAAAATAATCCTGTTAATAATTTTTTGCTGGACTTCATCATATATGATTTGCACAGGGTAGACTAGGAAAAAATGTGTTGGAAGATTTAAAAGCATACAAATTGGCTTTGGAGTTGCCTATTCAGGTAAGAACATAGCAAAATATGTTATCTGAACCAAGTAGTACTTTGATGTACTCAATCTTCCAAAAGTAAAACTATATTTAAAAAAAACAAACAACAAAACAAACCATAAACAGAAGAGTTAAAAGAAGCAATTGAATTACCAAAGACTATTTAAAGTTGATTATAAAACATCCTTACGTATTCCCCCAAAAACTTTCACATGGCTTTGGAAATTCTAATTTGATGCTTGGCTATGGCAGTTACACAGAAGGATAAACTGTAACACCCCCTGGGGCACTACTGCAGTCTACACAGGCAATAAGCTGCAAGCTTAAAAGGTCTGAGAAGGATTTATTGTGAACGGATTCAAAGAACCTGCTTTTTTAAGAGGCCAAAACTCCACAACACACACTTACAATGCCAGGCACAGTCATTTTAAAAACCGAATTGGTAATATCCATTTGGCTGAACGTAGCAAGTGCTGGCATTGTTTGTCCAGACCAATGCACACGAGATGCCGGTGACAAGAACAAAACTTTAAATCTAATTCACATATTCCCATCACACAATTCAAGAAACCATCTGCCTGAAGGAGTCAGGTCCCAAATAGGGTGTTTTCAGGGACCACTTAACAAAATGTAGGAAAGCGTCCAGAAACAGACAGGCAGATCTCACAGAAACAGATCTCTGAAACCATGGGCTGTTCTTCAGAATTATTCCCTCCTCACCAGGTCTTACCGTCACAGCTCTAAAAGGAAGAGAGCAAGAAGAAATTAATCCAAGTTCAGACTTTCCTCCTAGTTACATCATTGTTACTGAGATACTGAAAAATAACCAGAACACAAACTGAATATAAGCTAGGGCAGTAGTGTCTGTCATAATTTGTGTTGTGGTAGGGTCTACCTTTCCCAACAAAGAATGGGGCTTCTCTTGCTCCCCTCCCCACACAGGAGACTTCCCATAAAAATTTGGAGGAGATAATAAAAGAAAACACACACCCCACACCCCCCAAACATAACCCCTTACCAAATGGCAGCTCAGAGTAGAAGAGGGCTTGACAGAACATGCAGCTCAGATTTAAGCACAAGTCAGAATTTTTTTCCTTTCATGGAACTAAGAGTCTAAATATGACTAAAGATCATTTTGGGGAAGTTTTTACTTGCTTGTAAATGTAACTATGCACAGATGAAAGAGTTATTCTTAGTCATCTTCTCCATGTCAAAAATAAACCCAGCAATCTCCAGAATGTGTCACGATACAATATTAACTATGTATCTGCACAGTCACTGAATCAGTGGACACTTAATAGCCTTAATTTAGAATATCTCTATTTTCTGGAAACAGTCTAACGTACCGTGCTGGAATACCCCGAACTACTAATACCACTTCTAAAGGAGTCAATCTGCAGCATAAACACCTCTAAACCAGGTCCTAGTGATGAGCAAAGCAAGCAGCGTGCCATCCCTTCCCTGCCGCGGTGCCAGACACAGAGCAGAGGCTGCGTTCTTCAAATTAATGGAGTGCTCACACAGAAAGAGCTTGAAAAGAAGTGTGCATCAAAGGAACAAATTTGCCCACGTACAAAATGCACATGCTAAATGTATATTATACAGGTACAAATGCATTCTACAGATACAGGCATGCCAGGCTGCCTGTACAGCCATACAAAGCAACCCCTCAGCCTTCCTGTAGCTCCGTGGCTCAGGATGCAGCATGCAAGCAAGCTGAGAAAACAGAAGGACAGTATGAGGAGGCAGACCTCAATTTCAGTCATCTGAAATTGTCTTCATTTTAAGGGAATCAAAACACACTACACCCCTAAGAAGCAAAGCCTCTTCCACTAGAAAACAGAGATTTTCTGCTGACGCCAGGGGAATCAAACTGAGATGAAGGACTCCTGAGGAACACATACATGTTACCAAGGTCTCACAACAAACGTTACAGCCACGTGGAAGAGTCCCAATGGGAAATATATAGCATTTGAAAGTTTTCCCTTGAGTTTTCAAGATACTAATTATAAAATACCAGAGCAGTGAGGCAGCTGGAGCAGATACAAGGTACGTGCTAAAAGAGGTGAAAGACTTAAAGCATACTCACAGAGAAACCGGATAGCAATCACCTCTCTTGGTTTATGGTTTCTAACACTTAAAGAACATCTCCAGCCAAAAAAATAGGCTCTCTCATGTCCACAAGGAATGGGACACGGACACCAGAGAAGAAAACTCTGCTTCAGAATATCTTAGAAAAAACAAAATCTTTTCAGATCCTACTGACTTCTAGATTCTAGACAAAACTGAAGGAAACCTGAACTCCTCACAAACAGTGGTGCAACCACCAGCCTGGTATCAAGGATGTTTTACTGCTGTGCATCTTTAGGGTAGCATTAAGGCAACTAAGAACAAAAAAAAAAAAAAAACCCCAAACAAACAAAAAAATTCAGAGTTTCAAACAGAGGTGAATTCTTATTTCTGTATACTTCACTGGTTTGCTAAGAATTCATCTAGTTTTACAAACAGGGGAGGAAAAGTCACATCACCTGCTGCAGGCCACACAGCAAGAGGAATCTGGGTGCAGCATCCTTCAGTTTCCCATTGAAACTTCACTTCTCCACCACACAGGATAAACTGCATCTCCAATTATCTTTTTCTAGTACTATGAAGAGAACAGCACTAACCAATGTCAAGCAGCATTTTAAAGCCTTTACATGCCAGGTATCAACTTGACAGGTCTGTTTAATGCGGGGGATAATATATGTTTTGTAGCAACAATCTTGAAAAGGAGAACTGAATAAAATGCATGAGTCAAGTGTGCTGGTACCTGGCTGGCCAGCCGAGTCATACAGGAGGCTCGCAGCACCCAGCCTTGCGGTATGGAGAAACCGAGATGTAAGAAAAGGACCCAGAATTTCTCAACCCAAGACTTTAGCTGAAAAAGACCATTATGCCTGTGCTGTAAATAGGTGTGTCCATTCACACCAGCTGATGTACGCAATAGTGATGTCTTCTGGTGTACATTGCTGGTGACCCCATCACCCCAGCCCTGCGCTATTGCCACTGTGGGCTCTGCTATCTGCCTGAGGGGGGAAGCAGGAGTGATAAAGAGGAGGTGGTGTGAGATTCAAGTCAGGGGAGTAAAGTGGCTAATTACTGCTTTGGACAGCAAGTAAAATGGTTACACAGATAAATACAGCACTTGTATTTTGAAAACAACTTGTACTTTCAAGCAAAGAATTGTAAAATTGTTGTACATTTTTCAAGTTTCTAGAGAAGTGAAACATGACAAAAACTGAGACTGAACGTAAGATTCAGTCTGAGTAAGACTAAGATCAAGGATGTGTTGAGTCAAGATAATTTTAATTCTTACAACATGTACTGACCTCCTAATACACAGAGAAAGACTATATAATATCGCTAGAGTTAGGAGCAAAAGTTTGCTAATGCTTCAGTACAGTGTTTCAGAAGTGTGTTTTTCAGATGCATCTTCCATAAAGGATAAAGCCCACTGTATTTAGATAAATACCTAAATACTTCGAACTAAACATATATGGACATACACTTATTTAGAATGCTTGTGTAAATGACAACAAACATGAATTCCAGTTTGGTTGTTGGATAATCTATTTTCCACCCATGTAATATAATTAGCAACCAATATGGGGTGGTGAAATGAGGGAAGCAAGATGCCCTCTTTTCTCCCAGATCAAGGCACTTCATGAACATCAATTAGATGTTAATATCCCTGGGAGGCAAGTGTGACAAGTCTTATTAAGCCATTTTAAAGATTAGAACACTGAGTCACAGAGAGATTAAGAACTTCCTCAAAACCAACAGCAGAGTCAGAGAGGGGGCAGCTACACCCCAACCGAGCCTGGAAGCATGAGACTGCACTGCTCTACCTTATTACAAGGTTTAGAGTCTCTAAGGCAAAAAAAAACCCAAATCAACAACCTAAAAAACCCACCCCAAACCAACACAGAAGTCCAGACTCTCATATGAGGTTTCCTGGCCACGCCAACACACCCAGCTTTGACCTGCAGGGACCATCTTTAGATACAAGAACGCAGTTTGGTTTCCACACTCAGATCGCATTTTGGCTGAAAGTACCAGCAAGGTTGCCAGTTGTAAACGGTTTTTTAAGTCGACAGAGACCTCCAGATCTTTTCCGATAAGCTTGAGAGAGAACTTAAAACTTTTTGATGCTGGTTCAACCCTATAAGCCTAGGGGCAAATGCATCTACAATCATCAGTCTTCAAGCCAACCCACGGCCAACTATCTGAATTCAAGTCACATGCTGAATTTACACATTAAGAACGTAGTGAACATGACAAGACAATTACTATCATCGGTTAACACATACTTCAAAGCACAAAGAAAAACCCAACAGATGCCATATTCAATTAGCCCAAAAGGTGAGCAGAGAAGGATATTACGCTGATTAACGCACTCATTAAGACGCGTCCAAACTAATAGCCCACTTCAGTGTTGTAACATATTTGGAAAGCATTTTGCTGTCTTAATCGCCGGGTACTTACGAAGCCACAGATTATTTTTACTTTTCCAGCGTCGCCCTCCGACGCGGCACGGGAGGAGCGAGCCCACGGCGCTCCCCCTCCCTGCCACAACCGCGCGGGGAACAGGTACAGTCCCCAGCCGCGACGGGGCCACGGCCGGCGAAAAACCAAACCCGGCAAATAAAGCCCCGGGCTGTTGGACACAGCGACCTGCCGCCCGGCCCCCCCCCGGTCGCCAGCCGGGCAGCCCCCCGCCGCTCAGCTCCCTCTGGCCCGAAGGGACGGCGCGGCCCCGAGCCCCGCCACCCGCGGAAGGGACGGCCCGGCTCCGTACGCCCTCACCCGCGGAAGGGACCCTCCGCCCGCCCGCCCACCGCAGACCCCGCTCCCACCGCACCTGCTCCGCCCGCGGCTCCGCTCCCCCCCGGCCCCGCGGACCTACCGCTGGCGGCGGCGCCGCTCCGCATGCTGCCCGCGGCTCGGTGCGGCGCGGCTC
>JAOXNO010000041.1:57660222-57698709 GCA_028565335.1 Limnodromus scolopaceus | reverse complement strand
CCCGCTCCCGGGGCCGGCGGGCCGGGGCGGGCGTGGGCGGGCCGGTCGCCCCAACCCCGTGCGAGCCGCCGCCGGGCGCCCTTGCGCTCCGAGCAAGGTGCATTTCCCCCGCCGCGCCTCCGAGCGAATTTCACGCTTGCTTTTTTTCTTTCCCCACCCCACGCCCCCTCGCGGCCCGTCGCGCCCGGTGGGTGCCGACCCCCGGCTGGAGGCAGGGGCTCACCTGTGGCCCGGGTCCGGTCTGGAGCGGCGCCCCCCGGTGCTGGCCGCTGCCTCGGTCCCGGCGGTGCGGCAGCGAAGGTGCCGCCTGTACTTCGGGGAAGCGGGGTGTGTGTCAGCGCGTCCGGCGGAGCGGGATCTCGGAAACGCTTTCTTCTGTCCAGGTTCTGTATTTGAGGAAACTTAAAGGTGGTCGTACGTTCAGGAGATTTAAGAGGACAAAGCAAATGAAAAACCACTGGACAGAAAGTTGAAGATTGACAGCTAGTGTAGCTAACAGCACTTACACTACAACTCCTTGGCTTTCGTCAACAGTAACAACACCTTGCTAACAGTAGCAGTGAAGTTTTATGAAAAAAAAAAACAAAACAAAAAAGAACAAAGAAAACCAATTAGGATCCACTTGAACTGCTGCAACACGGAGAGTAAAATGCTCTGCAGCTAAAGATCGTGTCTACTAACCTAAAGGTTTGATAAATCCTCAGCAGGCCGACATTTAGGTAACTTAAAACATTCATAAATATTTTGACGTGTGCTACACAGACACTACACCTTAAGTGACCTTGAAGAAGGCTGTGGCAGAAGAAGAGAGCAGGACCCTCATCTGCCATGACACGAGCTACCTGACCTTTTTCACACTTGCCTGCTCTGAGCCAAATTTAAAGTTGCTTTGGAAAACATGGAGAGAAAACAAGTGTGAATGTGGCCCTATTTATCCACACACAGCTGAATGTAATACAATCTCTAATGAGCCAAGCATTTAACCAACTTTAAAATAATTTGTCAACTTCAAGGTAAGCATTTTGTTGTGGAAAATGCCTCTCATTTGGGTTGAAATTTGTCTACTAGCTTCTTGTATTGTGCTTGGCTGAACCCAAGTTTTACTCAATCATTAACTTTTGAATTGCAGTATGTGTATCTGCTTATTTAACTTTGGGAGATTAAATGTACTTTTTCCTCAAAGTGATAAAAGCTAGAATATAGAAATAATGGTGCATACCATTTCCCTGTTATCTAAAAGCCTCAAGGCTTCTTTAGCAGCCCTGAGGAAGGCAAGAACAAGGAACGAGAAAATGCTCTTGGCAAACTTCCAGCAAAAGTGATCTGTAGTGAGCAAAGGGGGATGTGTGTATGGAAGAAATAATATCTGTATGATTTGCACAAAGTCTTCCTACTTTCAGTCAAGCATTGAAAGCCATATGAAAACAAGATTCCTCCACAGAGAACCCAGAAAATACAAAGTAAAAAAGTATTTAACCCTTCTTGGGAAAGAGTCCATAACTTCCTTCTTTAGGAAAGAAGTTCCTGCTTGGTTAGGAAAGATGCTTACAGCACTGGCCTCCCACGTATCTCTTCACCTTTACCAGCTGTCCTCTTCCCTCTATTGCTCTCAGAAAAAGTTAGTAAGTCCATAAAAAGATAACCCTCTCCTGCCAAGTCCTTCCAAAATTTTTATGCACTCCATAAGGAGACATGTTAGGGGCTGCATGAAGACCACATTGGTATTCTAATAACTATAATTAGGACATTTACTGATTGTCTTTAAATATTTGTGCTTTGAAAATGACCAAAAGATTAATGTACAGTTCACACTCACTGATCTTAACTGTTATCATAACCATCTTTTAAAATTATTGTTATTTAATGATGTTACTTAACTAGAATTAAGAAATTTCTTTATTCACAGTCACGCCTACCTCTATCCAAGGGAAAACATAACTAAGATACAGTCTGAGCACTCTGGGCTAAGATGAACAACACTTCAGTAAAGATTGGATTAATAAACACTAATCAAGAACCACAAATTTGGCATATGTGGCTCTGTTGGCTACCCTAGCCCACCCTCCCTTATGTGAGGCGTGGGACGCACACCCATGAAGGGAAATAACGACTTCCCTGGGTGCTGCACGGCCTCCCCTTCCAGCGTGACCAAGCTCCTAGCCCATTATTTTTAACAGTGCAGCTGCTTTGTAAATTTTTTTTTGTTCAGTCCTAGCCTGTTCTCCCCCGTTGAAAGGATAAGAAAAAGGAGTAAGAATAGCCCTTATGAAAAACAATCCAGCCTTATCAAGTGTGTCAAGCCATGCCTGCTAACTCTGCTGTAGGATGTCCATCCCCTCACCGTGGCTCATTATGTAAAGCACTCCCTTTCCTGACATGTGCAAGCCTATGGATTCAAATTCTTGTAAATGTAATACTATTTACATACACAGCACAATAAAAGCCCTTCTTGTGGCATTTAAACAACCTGTCTGATCTTTTCTGATTAATTGTGGGTTTCTTCAAAGTTAACTGAACTTTTTTATACGAAAGAGATGATCTGGTGGTTATGTTGCAGCCTGGGTCTCAGGACACCATGCTGAACTCCCTCCTCCACCACTCATCTCCTTTATGACTTTGAAAATTCATGTATACATGGTGTGTATCAGTTCATGATCTAAAGGGTGAAGGTTTTAAGACTTCCTTACGTTATGGGGGCTTATGAGGGTGAAACCCTCGTATGAGGATAAAACCTTGACATTCAACTACATCACACAAAAGGCCCTTGTGGGTAGCATTTTCCTGCTCTTTGTTTGAAGTTTGTCATCCTATTCAGCTCCAGTGAGAATCAGTAGTTAAATACAAATTTTCATATTCTCTTCCTGCAGTAATGCTTTTTGGTTTAAATTAACATATAAAGCCATTACAGTGGTTCTTTTAAAGGAATTTTGCTTTATAGATTGAGGAAAAGAAAACAGATCTAAGGAAAGGAAGCTGAATTCTTTATGTGGGAGCATATAATTTTCCTGGAGCCTGGAATAGCTGGATTTTCATACCACATGTGCAGGAAATAACCCTTCCTACCCTATCCTGAATGTATCACATAATACCCTTAGCATTTAATGGAACTATTGTAGTGTAAGACACCTTCCAAGCAACATTTCTGTTTGAGTTTCTACACGCATTAACAGATTTACACACGTCTATCAAAGAACAGTTCAAAACACTTGGGTTCATTGGTAAATAGTGAATATTTAAACTATTCCACAGGATTCTTTTTTCTTAATTAAAAACCTAGGCAGAAGTACAAACAAAACACACCTAGCTCATTTTCTAGCCCTCTTCCCACAGATGACTACAGGTTCATTTGTTAGGGAAGTTTGGGGACGGGTCCTTCATCACCCTACCTTCCTCATATTAGCAATTTCTCACACACCCACTGCTTCTGCTGCAGTAACAGTAGTAGGGCTCTCCCACGTTGGCACACAACTGCCAGCATTTGTATTTGCCCTGTGTTGGCTCTATCCTTTAAGAGGGCAAGCTCTAACAAACTATCCCACAGCACACCTGGCCAGTAATGCATCACTGGTTTGGTAACATTAGTCCTCCTTTCTTCAACACAAATTTTCTTTTGTTTGGGTTTTGGGCATGGCTGGGGGTGGGTTGGTGAGGGTGGGATTTTTAATTATTTTTTTTTTTTAGTTTGGGGGTTTTTTTTCCCATGTGTGATTTTTTTCTCTGATATTTGGACAAAAAAAGAAGATAGAGCTTGTCTGATACAGATCACTGACACAAATCTAGGCAATTTTCACTCTTTGGAACACATGTCTTTGCTGGTTAAACCTCCCTGAAGCTAAAAAGGATTTTACTGATGTGCAATTCCTAATAACATACCAAATCTGAGCACAGGATGATCTCTTGCTCCCAGTATCATTTGATATTAACTGATTCATTTCCTAGGACAGTTTGATAAATGCAATCTCATAGAGAGAGTACCCAGCCAGCCAGCACCAGCTTCTTCAAAATTTTCTCACACTCTCTAGGCTAAGTCTCTTTATAGTAAGGCATAAAATAATAATCCCGTGTAAATCACATCTCAGTGTCATTTCACTTTGTAGGGATAATGTCAGCTTTGGTGATGTTGTAATTACAGAACATGGAAACATATTTTGAGTTCTTAAAAGCAACAACCAGAACCTTAAGAAGTTTGAAGCTTCTCCTGGGGCACATGTTGTTTTGTAAGGCATATTTGAATTCTGAGAAGATTTGACAGATAATCAAATAAGGTGGACATTATGAAAGGTAGAATAAATCATTATTATAAATGGATGCATTTTCTTTTTTCTTTCTTTCCTGTCCTTGTTGTAGCTAGTCTTTTAGTCAGCTGTTAAAAGATTTAGTCTTCCATAGGGATATATTTGGATATTTTCCCAAAGGAATATCACAATTATTGCACTAAAAGTCTTCATTTTATTAATGCTGAGCCATCAGTGCCTAAAGGGCTTTATTCCACAGATATTTTATATTTTAATTTCTGACATTTGGGCTTATGTGCTCAGATACAGTTTTGATTCTGCTTTGATTTGTAGGAGTCACTACTCTGTGAAATACATACAAGAGAATATCAAAGGCATAGAACTACTTGGTGAAATAAATGTCAGCATCTCACTGGCTTCAGAGAGAAAAGGATCAAGTAATTAAACATTGTTTTGCATGGATTCCAATAGGCTTTGGATCAGGCCTCATTTTCCTAGCTAGTACTTGCAGCTTTGCTGCTTTGGATTCTGCTGACAAATGACTCTCTGTAAAACTAACCGACCAAGCTCAACAAAGCTGATAAGATTTCCTTCCTGCACTGCTGTGCGAACACTTTCTCTGAAAATGTACTCCGACTGCAGTCCTACTTGATTTCAGATTAAGACTTTGCAGAGCAAAGTGAAATTTAAATGTCAGCTAAAGTGACAAAGAAATTTAAGTAAACACACAGTCTTTCAAACCAAATGGTTCCAGGCTGCATACAGCTGGTAAAGAGATTCTATTTTGTTGGGTGCTAAAACATCTGCATGAACCGGTAACTGTCAGCTGCTTAAAGGATGTCACATTGCAAAATAGCCAGCTAATTTGCTCCAGATTATATCAGGGGAAAAATATAGTAATCTGTGATAGAGATGCTGGGGAAATTTTCTGAAAAAAAACCCAAACCAACAAAAACAACACAAAAGACTTCTGTATTTAGCACACACGTGCATTAAAATAGTTCCTAGAATGTGACTGTCAGTGAAAAAAGAGAATCTTCTGTAAATACATGCTTAATGTGAATTAGCCATCTGTATGTCTTGTCAGCAAGAACCTGAGATTATTTCTTGTCTGTGGGAAACCTTCCCTCAGAGACAAAGATCACTTTCCTGATGCTTTGATGTTAGCATATTAAATCTTAGCAGAGACTTTATTTAATTAAATGTTATTTATGTTTTGTGGGTGTTACTGAACAAAGTCTTCTCTGAGCGTCATTAATGAAAGAATGACAGATAGTTGAACCAGTGAGGACCATCATGATAAATCTGAATGCAGAGATAGTCTCTGGTGATATTTTAGGGAAATTACTGTTTCTCAAGACAGCTGAACACTCAGACATACTCGCTTAGCTCAAGGATGAAACCACACCACTTCTAATTGCCATGCTTCCAGTTTCACAGATTCTCATTCTTCATTTTTAAGTTAAACACTTCTGGTTAGTCTATGCTATTGTAATTGTTAATAATGAGTACGACTCCATATGCATGAGCAAACCCATGTTTGAAGTTTAATGCTAAATCTCTTTTCTTATTCTCAGGGAAGGAGGTACTTTCTTTGGCAAATCCAGAATTTGCTTTGGGAGATTCTAGTGACTGATCATTTATTGTACTGCATTATGCTGTATTTAGAGAAGAAATGACCTCACTTCCCGTGCTTAGCCAGGAAGGAATGGCTAGGAAGAAGATGTAGTCTTTTTTGAAATTATCTAACACAAATGTTTCTAACTTGCTCTATGGAGATAATAGAAAACAATCAGCAACTGCTGGGTATCAGTTTTGTCTGTTATACATTATTTTCTGTCTTGACAGCCTAAAATAAATAAATTATATGTATTCAACCCCCCTTTGTTTAAAAAAATAAGGTTGCTAAGAAACAAGAGTTAAACATGTCTAATGCCATTTGCAATCAGCTTTTATATAAAAACATGAAACATAGCCATGATGTTCTTGGAGACTATTATGGTGCAACTAAAATATAAACTCGTAGCCTGGGCAAAGAAGAAGAAGAAATGTGAATTTTACTGTCATGTCATAATTAGGACTCTGGCCAAGTAAAATTACAACTTCTAAAGTTCCTTTCCATGTTCTGGATTCTGTAGGAAATGTCAATTCATGTCACTGACATTTTTACACTCATTTTTACTTTCTTCAAGTTAATGTTGATATAGATTTCCAAAGGATAATATCACTATGAGTGGAATAACTAAGGATCTTTAGAATTCCACAGAAATTGTGCATATTGTGGTTATATATAGTTGAGCAAGAAAAGTGTTGATGCCTATAAAAATTTGGTTTACCTGTAGGTTTACATTTCAATCTGATTTATATGTGCTAAAAATATTTGCATATGTAAACCTGGTTCAAAATTACTCAGTTATCATTGTTGAGGAGGTAAGTGGTTCTGGTCAATGAAATATGCGTATTGACATTTTTCACTACTATGCTTATTCATAAGAAAGAAAATTTTATCACACCTCCTGCTTTTCACTGCAGTCAATCCTATGCCCATTTAAACCCATCACCAACTTTTCTTTTGACCTCACTCAACTGGAAAAGCAAAAAAAAAAAGACCAAGACATCTGTTGAAAACAAGGATTCTGCAGTTCTCATTGGAGGCCAAACAGCAGCATAGCAACAGAACTGCCAAAGCTAAGGATATTAAAGATAAAGATATATAATGGCATTGATAGCTACCCACCATACAGAAACAAACCTGGTGCCATAAAGTTGTGAGTTATAGGTCTCTAATCACTACCTTAATGCTAGGAAAATTATTCTCAAAAGACTTGACTTCTTTCTGGAGAAAAATTACAGCAGTGTTCTCAAACTGCTACTCAGGAGTATGCTCTTGAAAGTTTAATTGCTTTTTAACTACCCACTGCCACTTCAGTTTTTTATTTTACATCCAGCTACAGCAGCACTGAAGATTTCTCTTTCTTATCTGATCACAGAAAAAAAGCAGCTTATTCCTGTTTTCACCCTTTCATCCCTGGTTTCTTAAATGGGGCCTAAAGCCATTTACCTCTTTAACCTTATGTGATAATTATGTTGCTCAAGCTTAGCCAACTTCAGTTTTCCCAGTTAAACTGGCCCCCTTCCAGCATTGTCAGTTTTCCATAAACCTCTGGGGAAGAGCTCAGCCTTACGTAATGCCTCCGCTCCCAGAGGAGCTCAGCATTCCCGCACGGACGCAGGCCGTGTGCAGGCATCGCTGCTATCGAAACCCATCTGCCTAATTCAAAGGGGCTCAGGAGGACACAACCCACTTCAACACTGCTTATGAGAGGGACGACAAGTGCTGTAGCCCAACTGGAAGAGCAAAAGAGGTTTTACAGCAAGCGTTTGACATGCTAAGACCACGTGTGGAATAAGGCCACGGTCATTCTCCTCCCTGCTATAAGCTTTGGAGATTTCAAAGACGTTGGAGGTAATTCAGTCCTACTGCTGCCTCCCCCCCGAGATGGCAGGCTCTGCAGCACCACATTTCCTACCACTGCTTGGCTATTGCCTTGGCTCTTGACAGAGGGGTGCCACCTCATGGATTGCCACCAGCTCCCAGGGTAACACTAAGGCTTGTTGAACAGCCTCCTTTCTGTTGCTTGGGTTTTCTTACTTCATGTGATCTCACTGAATCACAGCACAAGCAATATCGTTCCTGACAACCTGTTAAATATTTTTATGAACTCTATAATTTAGTATTTAAGCATGTCACGTTAGCAACTTTAAACAAACAAGCATACCCTTGAGAGACCTTTTCAGAGTTTCACCATCTGCCAATAGCTTTCCAGTCCCAGTGACAGTATTAAAAAAAAAAGGTATTCTTTAACTAAGATTAAAAAAAAAAAGGCCTGTGCATTTGCAAATTTGTCAGCAGAGCAGTTGGCATTCTTCCACCCTCCCTGCCCATGCATACCCAGAGTTTGAAATATCAGATTTCAGCTGGTGAAGGAGGAGCCTGAACACACAGAGCAAAGCCACTTTCAACTCTCAGGAATGGCAACAGCAGCACTTGCGGAGAAAACAAAGCCTGGGCACAAGTGCATTTTCACAACAGCTGAAATAAAGACATCGAACAACTGCCACATTCCCAGAGGAAATCCTGTCGAGCAGAAACTTAGTCCACTAGCTTGTTGTATGATTGCTCCATGTTGTTCACAGAACTGGCATTTCTTTCAAGTGTCCTTCATAGGTTATTTAAAATTCATATGTGAGATTGGCCTGTGAAACTCAGCACAACTGAAAACTCTTCTTTTGCCATTCAACCTTCCTCATTGGAAAACACTTCTTTCTGCATGTGAAGTGCTTCTTTTAGCTATATTGCATCCTTGCAATTTCTTAATCAGCAGCAATTATGCTGCTCTTCCAAGATACGCATCTGGCATCACCCATTTACCAACATACTGTTTATCAACGTGTAAACTAAAGACTAAAAGGTATTTGCAGTATTAAAAAAAGTCAATTTGAAGTAACTTCACAGGATTCAAATGCTTTGTCTATTAAGAGTAGTGCAATACTTCCTGGTTATCTAGACATCACTGTCTAGCCTTTCACAGACACCCACCCAGCCAAATATTTCCTGTCAGATAGTAAACAGAAGTTTACATACACATGGGTAACTCCTACTAAATGTCAATAAAATACAATCTCTGTCTAACACTATTTTGGAGAATGGTTTACTGTCAGACTTTACAGATGAAACTTCCTTGTTAAAAAAAATGTTCTACATTTCAAGCAGACTTCCATCCTTAATTAATTGAATTAAATGGCTTGTTTCCTTCATGAGCCCTGCCACTTCTCTTATCTTTTACTCCAGGCAATGACAGAGTAGGATTTTTCTTTTTAGTGTACAGTTGTAGGATTTTTATCTAACACGTACATTTCACTCTGTGCTCATGGAGAGAAAGCTTGTATGTATTTTTTTTTATTTCACAATATACACAGATGTTGGAAACTTGCCCACTCTTGCCTTCTGTTTTGCTTAAAACATTAGTCTACAAAGCATCAATAAGCATCTTAAACTAAACTAATGTCTGCCTGTCATTGTTTATAAATGTGTAGGTGCTTGCCTGGAGGCAAAAGAACCCATGATACTGTTACAATTCACTGTTATTTATATTTAGCTTTTTCTTTTCTAGTGAGGGTTTTCCTGCAGTATTTTTTTCTTTCAGATTTTAGTTCAGCCTGCCCTTGGTACTGTACATAGTACCATTTTCTCCCTAGCAGCTCTGTACGCTGGCCAAAGAAGGTCAGCTGAGAATAAGGGGTCGGAGCATCTCCCAGGGCCTGGCTGG
Source organism: Limnodromus scolopaceus (assembly GCA_028565335.1). Classification (NCBI taxonomy): domain Eukaryota; kingdom Metazoa; phylum Chordata; class Aves; order Charadriiformes; family Scolopacidae; genus Limnodromus; species Limnodromus scolopaceus. Next base: position 57,689,144 of record JAOXNO010000041.1, on the reverse strand, counting down.
GCTGTATTACTAGCACTTCTGTGGATAAATATTCAAAGTTTAATGAAGTCAGTGGAAAGATTCCCACTGGCTCTGGTGAGCTTTGGATCCGGCTATAAATTAGGAAAGTTGGATTTTAGTACCATTACTTGTCCACAATATTTTTTTCCTGAGTTAACACATAGCTCCTCTTTAAACAATGACAGAACTGCTCTTTTCAGTCAAATTATCAGTTTGTCAGAAAGTTATGCTGAAATATGACCAGAGTGGGATCCTAAGATTGCTGATAAGTGGAGAGTGGAAAAAAGATGCCCTTTCTGGTTTTGTGGACAAAATCATTGACTTCAAGGGAGCCATACAGTATCCTATTTTGCTTTGTATTCAGCACATGGTAAAATACCATTCTGAAACATGGGAGTAGCTGTTATCCTACCTTTCCAGAAGAACAAAGTGAAGAAAAATCACAGTCCTAGACAAACTAGGGAAATTATAGGAAAACTTGTCTTAGGCAACTCACTAATTTAACAACAGCAGAAGCAGTATTAACACAGAAATTCCTAACTTCTGTGTCCCATTCCTTATAGCCTCTGTATGTATGACATATGACATATACATACTGTTTCACAGAAGAAAGCACATAGGAAATGCACAGTAAATCAGGTTTTGTCAGTTTAACAAGGGTAAATTGAAAGAAATATGTATTCTCGGAATCAAAAGCATAGGGCAGCTATCAAGGCAGAACACAAGAGGGCAGCTACCAAGGCAGTTTATTTTGAAGTTTAAAAGTGATTAGAGTTCCTACACGTTCACGTGAGTAAGATAAAGATGTAAATAAAGACTATTAAGTCATGAAGTGTTTTTTTTTTTAAAGAAATAAAATTTTCCATTTAAAAAATACTGGTCTTGTACAACAGACAACATGTCTGCAGTCATGTATCAATAGAATCTGCTTTCTCAGTAATTATTTTCTCTCAGAACATTTTCTATTTATAAACCCTCTTAAGCCTTTTGCAGTATGCTTCCTGTTCAGACATACCATTTAATCACCAGAAAATGACTCAGCCAATCAGTCAAGGCACTTCCCAAACACAGGATTCAAAACTAGTGAGAAAATTATGAATGTACTCAAAACTTAAGTCAAAATACTGTTTAAACTGATTCTATTTTTCTAGATAAGGAGTATGTTAGAAATTCTTCACCTTGTCACTGGAAGCACTGAGGCACTTGTTCAGCAAGAATAAGAATATTTTCCTCATTCATTTACTCTGAAATGGTTTCTATTTCTGTAATTACCACAATATCATATTTCACAAGCAAACAAACCAGCTTATGACCAAGATTTGAAACACGGATAACTCTCCTGCTGCTCTTCTTTAGTCTGGATTGGGCATGACTATGAAGAAATACATTGCCTTTTTAGCTTGCATAAAAAGCATCTTGGAAACACAAAGACACAACTGGCTAAAAGTGTCATTTTCAATTTACTTATTTACTAACTCACTGCTAATCTTTCAGCTCTAGAATTATCAGAGAACTTGTTACATTTTCTATGCACAAAAATGAATGCTGTTTAAATATTCATCTATTAACACCATCTAGCATATTAATCTGCAAAAAAATTAGAGATGGAACTGGAATACAGAGCACAAGCAATCTCAATTCTCCTATCAAGAGCAGAAGAATTATCAAAAGCTAAGAATGGAGTTTCATCCTAAAACATTAACAACTGCATAACTACTATCTGCATGATTCATCATGGAAACAACCACAGAATTTCTTCCACAGTCTACAGGAAAGGAAGAGCAGTAGAAGTATTTCCTTTTGTCCAGATTTAAAAGCACCAAATTTCTGGCACTTCAACCATTTAGCTTAAAGACAGCCACACCTAAACTGTTGTCCTAATCTGTGTGCACCAACAAAACCCCAAAAAATTCCTGACCCTTTGGAACATCCCAAGGGACACAATCTGCAAATAAATCTCAAATCTGTAACATTTTAAGAATAGTACCATAGAAATAATAGTATTTTGCATTACAAAGGACAGTTTTTTATTTTGAGGACTCAAATTTTATCCTGTTTTGCAGCTGTGGATATTGTGGTTTAAGGAAATAAATGCTCAGGGGCATTTATATGACTTGCCAATAAAAAGGGCAAGTCAACAGTGAGGCTGAGAATGGAATTGACATATTTTTACACCTAGTCACACTTTTCACCCTGACAGTCTACCCGCCAAACATTTGCCTCCATTATTTTCAATTGCAGTTAGGGAGAAGGAAGCTAAGGAGATTACACCCAAGTAACATCATTATTCAAAATCTATCTTTTAGATAACAGCTTCTTTTCTGTTATTGTTTCAGATACCTCCCAAATCTGAGGCACGAAGGAATAACCACTTACAGTTTATGAGACGTTGGTCTATTAAGTAGCAGAATACCCATGATTCACAGCAAAAAAGTTATCCTTGTTTGATATTTATTTTCTTTTCAGTTTTTCAGAGGGAATAATCAGTCTTTCTCTAATCCCAGTAGTTTCTTTCAAGCAGACTTTTAAAACAGGTTGGAAGTGACAGAGGAACGTGTTAAATATCTACACATGAAAGAGGGGTTTTGAAATTAAACCTATTCCATATTAACTAAGTTAACCTCATATTAAGAGTCTTAATATGCCTTTTATGGGTATATGCATGGTGTGTCAATATATGCCCTCATCCTGAACTGACCTGATTCCATGCCAAAAGTGGTCGGAAAAATAAGAATATCGTATCGTCTGACAGACAATGTCATTCTGATAAATGTCTGAGGTCACATTCCAGCGCTATCATTGCTGGCCTTTCATCTGCAGAAGCTGTTCTCTCACTTTCACAGCCAGCAGTACAGCACAGTGACTCAAAAGCAGCAGAAAAAAATACAAGGATAACTACCATAGAAACATCAGGGAAAAAAATCAAAACACTAGAATGTGTTCAGCTACAAATGCAGCTTCAAATTTGTTAATATATATTTCTGCTCCAAGTTTTGTTCAAAGTGTCTATCTTTCTGCATCACTGCAGTCTTGGAAAAAAAGTCTGCAGTATGGAAAATTGACAGAAGGTGTGAACCAGTGCTTACTATAGCTTTGTATATCTCAGTATCTGCAAAACGCGACAATTTCTCCCATCTCTGAATCACATTTCAGGTTCCACATTTCAAGTGATATTATTACGGTAGTAATGAAGCTGCTTGTCAACACTAAAAATATAGACATGTTTTGCTAAGTCTTTGCTGTTAAGGAGGAAAAAAATTAAGGTTCTTAGGTAAGATATGCCTACCTTCCCTCTTTTTTCTGAGCCAAAGTTCTTTCAACTGGTCCTATAAGGGCTAGGTAACCTCAACTTCTCCTGAAAAATAAACATTTTTATAGCTCTACATTTTGCATGTATTTTCTGGAATAAATAGGAAAGAGAGATGGGTCTGCAATGTCATCGCAAGTTTTCCTGCTGACCCAGGGAGAGTACATGTGACCCTCGCCCTATAGCTGCAAGAAGCTTTGATTTAAAAATTTGTTTTAAAATAGATTTGGACAACTGCCTAAGTTTGAATGCCTGTGGCTGTGTTCTGCAACAGAGGGGAAAGAGGGAAAGAAAAAGGAAAGAAGAGGTAAAGAGGGAGGAAATTTGATTAAAAACTCCCCACCTAAACATAGGTGAAATAATTAAACAGAGACCTTGGCAAACTCCACCTCCTATAAAGTTCTTAGAAAATAAGGATTTGAAAATACATACAAGTCAGCCGAAGAATGATTAAACAGTTCAACAGTGTACCTTTTATTTAACAAAAACTCATTATGCAAATCCAGTTTTTAGATTAGATTAAATGAAATAAGATGTATACAGTACAGAACAAAAAGCAAACTAATACCGGGCAAAGGCCCCTGTTTGCATTGTGTTCTTAAACAACTCTTTCACCCTCTTCTGTGGAGAACAACTTGCTTAGTTTCTCCTTTCCACCTTCCCCCTTACTCTTAGATGGTAAATTCGGAAGTGGATGCAAAGAGCAAACCAGCAAGAGTTCAGCTTGGTCACATCTCATGCATAGGTAATTCAGTGTACCTTTCCAGTGAGGTCACAAGAGAACTTCATCAAGACAAGGCAAATTAAGAAATACAACAAACTGCTATTGATATATATCCAGTCAGATGATAGAACAATAAAAACAAACACTCCCCAAGGAGTAATATATCAGTTTGCCTTAGGTTAAGAAATGCTCAAGAAGCAAGAATCCATCAATTATACCAGAAATAGTTTCAAAAGAAGCACCAACACAATGTACTCAGAGGGTCTTCCTTAGGTAATAAACTGGGGAAACTTGTCACCATAAGCTGCTCAGGACAGAGAGAAGAATTCCCAAAACGACAAGTCAGATTAAAGCTTCTTCCCTAACTTGGCCCTGAAAAAGTCTTGCTAGCCCCAGAAGGAACTCTGTCTCCTAACCTGAAGGGATGCAACATCAGTACATTTTTGCACATATAAAAAGTTCACAAGACTAACGCTTATTTAGTTTCATCCCACTTCCAATGATTTCAATGGTGCAGGATCAGATCTGCATCTGAGTGATAAGAAAGTAAGTTAACTTCTTACAATAAATTCTTACAACTATATTCTTCAATGCTCTTTCAGGAAGTGCTCACATATGACAAAAAGGTAAGGCTGGAGATAGCATACGATAAGTGATTTCTAAACTCACTTAAGTCCTGTTGGCTACGAGCTACTACTCCTCCAGATGCAGCACCTCAGCTGACAATAATGCCATTGTCATGCAAAGTAAATGGATAATCTTAAGTCACTCCTTTTACCAAAACTGAAAATTAAAGCACTCAAAGTATTGGCTTATTTTAAAACCATTCACTACCTTTGCTGGTTCTGATAAAATTCTGTGTGAATTGTTGTATGTGTACGTGAAAATAGAAAATAACAGGAATGAGGCCATGTCTTCTACTGTTTCAACACACGTTGAATATACCCTTGATAGCAGAGGTTACTAACAATCAGAAGGAAAATAGGATTTAAAGGAAGATATATACGTAGATTAAGATCTGAGGAACTTTATCATCATTTAACTTCACTAAACATCTAACATGGGCTGTTAATTTTAAACCATATACTTTCTGCTTGCATTATAGTGCCCGTTTTAGAAACATTTTACTCTTTATTAAAAAGGCTCAAGTATTAAAGAAGCTTCTGCATACCAAATTAGATTGTACCAAGAACTAGCTTGCCTCAGAATAAAAAAACTGCTGCTGCAGGTTATTTGTGGCTTGAATGTATCTAGTTTCTGCTTCCAAATTTAGGGTGTTTCTTCTGCTTGATTATAGAACTGACAGTCACCTTTCCTTTACTTGTAGGCTGCGATAAATGCTAGCTCTTGGATTAAACAAATAAATTAGCCTTTGTTGCACTCTTCCTCCATAAGCACTAGCTGTTAATATTCAAACACATATTATGCAAGTGATCATGCCTTATCAAATTATTCAGGTCAGGTTTTATAAGTGACTTGGAGTCATCAGCATTTTCTATGTTGATTCTGATAAAAACATGGCATTTCACCAGAGCACAAACAAATTCTTGGGAGTAATAGAAATAATTCAAGCTAACTAATCTTCTGTTATAACCACTTTCTCAGCCTGTCAATTAACTAGCTATTTAATATTGCATTTCTCTCTATTTTTTTTTAATCAGAATGCCCAATGTCCTTAAGATGCTTGATATTATATCAACATAAGTATGCTTATTAGCTGCATTTACACATTCAATGTCCGTTGTCAAGCTCTATCACCCATAAAACTATTTCAACTGCTATTAATTGTGTTACCATCAGTTATTTGTTTTCTTATTGCAACCCATCTCAGATTTTGTCTGATTTTGCCTCTAGCAGTCTTAGAGTAATAACTCTGAAGTTCACAATCCATACGTTTTTCCAGTTTTAATATTGGTACATCATCTATTCTTAGTCCAATGTATCCTACAATTTGGTAAAAATGCTACTTGATCAAAAAATTCTTTAACCATCCCACCTATATCCTGTGAAATATTGGACTACAATCAAAGCTGTAAACATATCTTTATATACAATGAATTAAAAGTAGGAATCAAGTGGGACACGTCATCACACAATACAAAGCATCAATAATAAAATAACATGACTTGAAAGTTAAAAAGATTATAAAGTTCTGCTCTCAATATACTGACCTAAGAAAATCTTTTAATAGCAGTGTCTGGGCAGGAAGTTTGGCAGGAATCACAGTAATCCAGTCCGCAGTAAACAAAGGTGTAGGCATGTTTCAAAACATCTCAGGTGCTGACAGGGTCAAAGCTTAGCACTCTTCTACAAATGGTAAAAAGAAAATGTTCAAATGCTTGAAATACTGTTGTCGAATGGGAAGATTCAAAAATAACACAACAATCTGAATCCAAAATTATACAGTAGCTGAAAAGTTATTCCATATAAAGAAAAAAATAAAATCAGTAAATTCACTAAGTGGTTATATTTAGAAGGTCTTAGTGCCAACTTTTTTTCTGGTAATGAGTTGTTGCCAACCCTCCTCTTTCTAAAGATAAATAACATAAAACAGGCAACTTTTTGGTCATAAGAAACAAGCACAAAGAAGGCCAAGACTTAGCAGAAAAAGATAGCAAAAGGCTGCACTGGATCATACATTGTAGCTATGCAGGGGATCAAAACCTGATATTATGGATTTTTATGGCAGAGTTAGATCAATTAGAAGAAACAATTTCATTCACAGAGTTGAACTTAAATCTTGGAGAGTAAGTCCAGGTTTCTACTGGCCACAAGCCCATTCATCTTAGAACAAACAAATATGACCCTAAAACAAAATTAGGGCAAAAGCAGAACACAAAGCATGACAAATAATATTTAACTTTGAAAAGTTGCAGCAATATTTTGTCTTCTATGGAGAATTTAAATCTTCCAGTAACTTGCAGTTAATACTCTGAAAGCTTTTTCTGGGTTAAGCTGTGCTCTTGTCTCATTAATAGATTTTGTTTCTATACTTTCTTTATATAGAGTGACCAAGTTGATTAGAAGTCACTACAGTAATTCACATGGGAGAAGACTATTCATCTTCTTGTTCCAAACATGGCTGACCAATACGCCAGAATTGGTAATGCTTATTGAACAAAATCTGGCTTGTGAAGAAAGCCGTTTGTAAAACAAACAAACAAAACAGCTGTGATCACATGCATGACAGGACAGATTTTTTTCTCTATGAAGCAACAGAACAGACCTGTGTCAGCTGGAGATCCTAAATTTAAACCAAGTAGCATTGGATTTCAGGAATACACCAAAACCACCTATATCTCAATATTTATTTAGATTGTTGGATCTGTGGATGCATTCGAAAGGAAGAAAGATGCTTATGGAGAGCAGATGTACTGAGTTTTAATCCCAGTTCCTGTCTGGATGAACTTGGCTTCTTCTCCTCTCACCTTCAACAGGATGTGAAAGTATTTAGAAATGTGCCGTCTGTGTGAGGAAGACCTTACTCATGTGATTACTGGGTTAAGAGGTACAGATTAATGATTGTAAAGTGCTTTGAAATCCTGAGATGAAAGCTATTATGCAAGAATGATGATTTTATTTCATTTAATATCAGTTTGTTCATTATGATGTCACGTAATGAGAAAGGAAGTATTCTTAAACTCAGTGCTCAGATCTGGCAAGAGAGCCTGTATTCTGACTGCAACAAATTTTCCATGTCCATGTGGCATAGCTACATCATAGACACTCACCTTCTTCACCACAAAATAGAAGTGATAATACTTAATTCTTTTTTTTTTTTTTCCCCCTCTGGTGTTCTTAAGCAAAACTAAAGTGTGTTTGTGATGGGTTCAAAGCTGCTTGGATGGAATGGCCATATAACACAGGACTATCATCATATTGGACAAGACAACATAATTTCTGTAGTCCTGACGTGAATTGCAAACCAAGTGGGGAAAAAAGAAATGCCTTTTTTTTTGTACTTAAGTCTTTCATATAAAATCTTACAGTCTAGCACATTGCCTGCTTTTACTGGGCCTCTGGCCTTTCTGGTTCATTACCAGATTTCTCACATAGAGAAGAAAGACTCACCACAATATTTTTTGGTTTTGCCTAGTCTTCAATCACCTGGTTCACATTTCAGCCATACTCCACCGACTATATCTCCTGCCAGCTGGTGAAAGAAAAAAGTGCCAAATCTCTCTTTGTATCATTTCCCCAGTCCTGCTTGCCACACCTGTGAAATAAAGGGAAGGCAGAGAAGTAAAATCAAAGTATACAACTAGATGGAGGAAAGAAGACCCCAGAATATTTCTGTACCAGCAGTGGAAAAAGAGTTCTAATGTTTTCATCCTTTATTTTCTACAAAAGCCTAATATATACAAGCTGCTGAAATGCTATGAAGTGTAATTCTGCTTCTGTAATGCTGCTTTCTCTGAAGAAAAGCTTAGTCTCCTGGAGAGCTCTGGGCATGGCGGAGTCGCTGGGACAGGGCTGTGGCAGCCTGCCTAACGCCTCCACATTGCTGCAGCAGGTAACCCACTCATCTCAGACAGACACTAGTAAAAACTTCATGTTTCTCCGTGACATAGCCTCACACATTATATAAGTAAATAACGTCTCTTTCTGTATAGCTGCACAGAGGAAATATTTACACTGCTAAGCATTTGGATTATGAAAGCATAAATAAAGTGAAGGCTACTGGAGCCACTGTAAACCATCAGAGTTATGCTAGCCTAAGTATGGTGAGAGACACTATATAATGTGCATCGTTGTATCACATGCTCTGGATGTGTCAAAACTAGAATACTGAACTGTACTTTTAGGAAAACTGTATCTTCAGTAAGCACTGGCAGCATCTTAATCCCTTTAGTATGGCCCTGATACACTGATCACCAAAATCTAGGGCAGGCCTCTGAAGTAGTTGGATCAGGCTCTAATACTCCTTTAGATCATAATCCCACAAAGATTTAACATTTACAAATAACTTTATCATGTGAGTCATTAAATGGGATGTTGGAAGATCAGGGTCAGAACTGGAACATTCAACAAATTCCAGCTTTGGTTATATCTATCAAGGATATAACAGAAACAAGAAGAAAGTTAGGGTGGTTTCTGATAGATCCTCATTCTTAGGAATATGCAGCATTTGAGGCCTTGTATTTCAGTTTAAATTCACCCACAACTATTCAGTCCTATCAGCTTCAAAGGGTTTTAATCATCATGCAAAGCTAAGTATATCTGCAAAAGACAGGGACTGGGTTGTAGCAGTCTTTCTTCTGACACAAATATTCTGCACTCTGCTGTGACCCAATGCCTATTTAAATATTTTCTGCCTCTGTTTCTAAGCCTCCTCTTTTTTATTTTAACCTTCATCCTCCAAACCATCAAACAGGATACCTACCTAGATACCTCAGAGTACAAATGCTGTGAGGCTTTTACCTGTAACAACACCAACCAAGATAAGGTTAGAAATAGGAGAACTGAAAGAGAGAAGCTACTCTTTAATTTAACAGCTAAGCAATGAGTGTTTATAACCCTCAGCCAAGCTAGGCTACCCTGCCCTTGCCACCTCAAAAATTTTGGCTGTGGATTTGACCTCTCATGCGTAAATCACTAGAAGTTTAATTTGAGGGAAAACAGTTGCATTTCTTGAACAAGTTTTGTATGGTTTTGCAGGGGGGAGAAGAAACTGAGCAGAAAAAGAGGTGTCCAAAAAAAATATGTTCTAAAACATCAGGCAGACTACAGATGTGTCAGGTGAGAAGTATTTTCTTGGATGCTGCTAGGTTTGATATTGGATAATTAAAAAAGGTTATCCAATCCTCCATAAGCATTTCTACCTGGAGATCTGCTAGAGCCTTGGTGTGTTTAGTTTTGCATTTGTCATTAGAAAGCTCTGCCCTGTTGCTTGCAGATCTCTCACAGAGATAAAATCATATAATATTTTAGGAATAAACACTCTCAGAGAAATTAAAAGTGTTCTGGAAATAAAAGAGCACGAAAGCAACTATATGGACCTGTCATCTCGTTTACTCAGTTTATATATGAAGAATTAATGGCAGTTATTGCATATATTTTTTACTATATCATTATGAAGAAAATAAGACCAGAAAAAAACCAACAGTGATTACTGCTGGTTTTGTAGATCAGTGTACAATTAAGATTCAGATACTATTGGAAAAAAACTGGGCAAGATCAGAGTATGAATGATAAATTCCGAAATTCCTGCCTATCTGAAAATTTTGTGTAAGTATTTGAATACTGAAGAGCAAGTATTACTTGTACAAGGGAATCATCTTTAGCATGTTACCAAAATCTAATTTTGTGCAGAATCTGTCCTTTATTTATAAAATAAATCCATCTATTTTATAAATCACATGTAAAAAATATTTTCAGTGGTTATAGAAGCATTTGGTATGAATGCTTATTTAGAAATTATCACTTCCTATTATCCTTTACAGTTAATTTCTAACAGTTACAAAATGGGTCAACTTTCTTTTATAGGCTGCAGTGATACGATGCCTGTAAAATTGAGGTTATGAAATGCAAACTGTTTTACAACAGCATGTCCCTGCTATCAGAGAGCAGCTTCCACTGCAAACTCACAGCTAAATATGTCTTATGTGCTTGTATATTAATTTCACTCCTGATAAACAAATAAAAGTCCCCCTCTATCATTACAGCATGTTTGCTGCAAAATTCAAGGTTTTGAGCAAACCTTTGCTTGAAAGTGATTTATAAAAAGCATTAATCTTAAGGTCTTGAAATGCTAAAAGAACTGTCATTTCTAAATTACTTTGTTAGAGTTCATCAAGATCCCATATGTGTTTAAATCCTTGCAGATTGAAGGCCTATGGTAGTCTTTTCCCAATATTTTAAACAAGTTTCAAAAATTTAGCTTAGACAAAAAATCAAGGTACTAATTAAAGTATCTTTCTATACTTTCTGACTGAAGAGTCAAAGGAGATGCTACCATTATTTACTAAAGAAGACACTGTGTTCATTAGATTAGGACAGGAAAATGGGATGCTAATTTATTTGTTTAAAATAAAAGTGACAGGGTAGAAAAATATGTTGCTGCTTCCAAACCACACAACAGCCTGGTAAGAAAAAAAACCAACCAACCCATCCAAACAAACCCCTGAAAGTTGGGATTTTTTTACAGTTCTATATCTAATAAAAATTTTTATCTTAGAAAATTTTTACTAATTCAATTTTTTCTAGACGTTCCTTAAAATACAATGTTCAATGTAGGGACTTCCCAGGAACTAAAGACCATATCCATTAAGTAGCTCAGATATTCCTGGTTTAGAAAAACTCATAAGCAGGAGATAATCTGCCCAGCCCATAAAAATAGATTTCACTTTTATAGTAATTGGCTAAATTATTGGTTACATTTCTAGATCTGTTGAAAACTACCATATACCGAAGAAAGCACAGTCTGTAAGAGTGACTAAATAGTCATTAAATTCCTGGTCTGAAATTCTCCACTACAGAAACCCTGTCCTATTGCTTATCTGCTAATAAACAACAAACAGCTGTGTATGAAATATCATCAGTCCCAAGCATTCTAAAATCATGACTCAGGCCCCCCAATCAGAAGTTTTTTTCACAATAAATACACTTTTAATTTGCTTTTCACATACAACTGAGCAGATTAGTAAGTGCTTTTCTGCGACTACAAGAGCTTGATGTGTAAGCTATTTTCATGTTTATTTAAGAAAAAAAAATCCAGAAGGTGGTGCTCAACAAAATCCACCAAAAATCATGACACTCATGATGTTGTGAAATCTAGTGATGACACATATGGAAAAATGAAGTGATACATGACATTAAAAAAGCTGCTTATTTAGTTTTGTCATGGCATGTCAAATAGACCCATCCAACAATTTTAGCATGCATGATAAAAGGTCTCTATTATCAAAAGGAATTAAAGTAAAAGACAGGCAGGCGAAAAAACAGAGTCCTGACAGATCAAAAGGAAAAAGAAAACAACTTGGTTGCCTGCAGGAAAGGGAAAACCTCATTTAACTAAACACCCAGGAGAAAAGGCAGCACATACATAGCTTAAGAAATTCCATCAATGGTACAATTTATCCTCTTGATTTCATGAAATGGCAAATGACTGTACATACACATAAGGACAATCAGCTACATTCTGTTCTTAATTGTAGTCACGCAACGCAGGCGTGAGCAACTAGAGCTTAACCAGGGATTGCTTTTTTACCTCTCTGTGTTCAAACATGTTCATTGTTTATGTGGACGTAAAAGAAGGCAGTATTAGTCCCATATTTCTTGATGCATCTTAAGCCATTCTTGTAAGACAGAGTCAAGGTACTGTGAAGACAAGAATAACCGATACCGTGGGGATTTTAAACAGGCTCCCTGCTTCCCTAATAATGCTGTAAACGTACCTGTAACTGCTCAGCCAGTACGGACAGGCTGTAGTCCAGCCCCGTGTCACACGTAGCCTCCATTCACTACAGCAGGATTTCACAAGAGCAACCGGGGACAGAGTGCAGCTGTTGTGTTTCAAAACATCTGCAGAATGATTGGATATAATTCTTGGAAGAGGATTTAATTTTCTTAATGAGTCTGAGTAAATCATTAGCCTCCACAGTTGCAAGGGGAATACTTCAGGAGATTTCATGAGGTATACTTTAGCAGAGCAAAACAATACAGACAAAGTCATACTTGTTGGACACGAGGTCTCAGAACAGAGCGAGTTGTTCCTCTAATATTTCTACGGCACAGTGTATTTATAAAATACTGAACAAATCAATCACAGTGATTAATTTTACTGTACCAGAGATCGTACATTATTTTTTTCCTAACAATATAATTAATATTCCTTCTCATATCATCATAATTTTACCATAAACATGCATATTGAAGTGCTTTCATCCTTGAGACCAAATTAGGGAATTATTTTGATAAATGGAAACATGGAAAAATCAAAATCTTAAGCAGATGCCTCTGGAGCCAGGTCCTTCTCAATGTTCACTCTAGCATAGAACACTTACTTTAGTGACCAGAGATCTGAGTATTATGCTCTGGAAAACGACTGTCACATTGCCTTGGATGAATTGCATTGGTCACGAGTCCACCAGTTCTGCAACCCAAGTGAAGGAAGCATGATCCGTGCCATTCTCCACGTGCCTCTCTCTGCCTGACTCACCTTTCTGCTACTTCCCCCGCCCCGACTGGTCATACTCGCACTCTGCCATCTGCTCAGCCTATCTCAGCAGAACCCATGGCTTGTGCAAGCAGCAGTCTGTTGCAATCTTTCAGTGGGAAGCAGGAGGCTGATATGGACAGAGGGTACCCTCCAGACCAGGGCAAAACACTTTCTAAAGTAACTATATCTATGAGCATTGTAAAAACTGGCTTTCCTGGGGTTTATTCCTCATTGCCTCCCGCCTGCCGGCAAAGAACTTGACCTTTTCAAATCAGCACTGACTCATGTGGCAGGGAGCCATAGGAAAGCTAGCACTTCAGGTTAGCACTCCCTTTCCCCTGCTTTAACCTTAATAATCAAATATCAAAAAGAATGAAAACAAACTGTGGCTGCAGTCATTGGTGCCTTACATTTTCTGTTCTCACCAGCACATTTTATAGGTCACTGTTAGGCCAATGAAACATAACACGGTGTCCCTTTACCACTTCCCCCTTGCCCCCCTTTTTAAATTTGAAAACAGGTATCTTCTTCCAAGCTAAATACTTTTAACTACTGAACCTCACAGAAAAAGAAGGTCACAAGCTGACTCATCAACAGCCATAATAAATGTGTTAAAGATCCTGGATGGGACATCAGATCATAGTAGTCATATAAACGCCAGGTAAAGAGATACTCACTACCCAAGAAAACAGGTGTATGTGTTCTTAAGGTTCACTATGATTTATGAAGTAAACATACTACTTCAGCCAAAACGTCCTGGTCTTGATCCTCCACTGCTTATCATTCATGTACATCTATATACATCTCCTACACCCCATGCACAGACTGAGCTTCAAAATAAATCAGAGTGGAAGGGGGTTGTATCCCTTTGTGTGAGGCCTAAACACACAACAGTCATTTTTAGCTGACCTGCTGAGTTCACTGAGAAAGAGAAGGACTATTGTTAAAAAGAGGCTAAGAAACAACTGTAAAAATGCCTTTATCCAAACAATTTCTATTCCAAGCATTCAAAATACAGGAAAAAATATCCTTTCCAGTTACTATTTGGCACCACCACCTGGATGCTCTAAGGAACTAAGATACAGATTTTCACTGCTTAAAACTGGAAATATTGGCAAAAAGATCTTGTGGCTTATGGTCCTGTACTCTATTTTGTCTTGGTGGTGAAGTGTAAATACCTGGTACCTTCTGCACAAAAGGATGATCCTGCTGAATTTTATTCATTGTGTTGAGGAGCAGTCAAGTGGAATCTTAGAAATATCGAAGGATGCTCATCTGTATGTTGTGTGCCTCTGGTGAGATCTCATGCCAGTGGATACATTATATAACAGAGTCCCACATGGAAAGGGATTGCCCTTCTCACCTGCCCCCTCGCCCCTGTGGGTGCAAGTGCTGTTGCAGAAGGAGCTTGGTCTCATTGCTCCCAGCCGTACCAGCATGTTCTAGGCAAGTGGCAGAGCACTGTGCGTTAGCGCAGATGCTCCAGTGTCGAGAACGTTTCGCTTGAGCAGATTGCTGTAGGCTGTTGTCGTTTCCTGCAGGGCTGTTTCTTGCATCTGAGGTAGCAGAAGATGCTAACAGAGACATAGGGGAAGCAAGGAAAAACATTTTAGAAATCTGGCTATCACCTCACAGGATTTTTTTGCAAGGCCCATCCTAGTCCATTTGGAGTCTATGACAAATTTGTACTTTGTTATTGTCATAAGTACTTGGCATGCATCTCTCCTTAGACGGAGTACACGATGTGAGCTAAGTAGGAGCAAACCATATCATTCCACCTCACCTGCTGGCAGAAAAATCCTGAAAAGATTAAGTTGTGGGTAACAGAATATACTAGAAGTGTGTAACCTAAGTGATGCAAAAACATTACTTCTTAATACAGAGCAACACAAACATATTAATCGCTCAGCAGGGTTCTGAGGTTCTCTACTGTCCTTATCTCTTTACCAGGGATGATGAATGGAATGAAAGGAAATAAAAACGACATCCCACAGATTCAGAATAGGTGTGGTGGTGGCAGGAAATTGTATCTCTACTTCCAATCCTGGAGGCAAAACTCCTGTGTACAAACATCCATTTTGTCTGAAACTGGATACTCCTCTCTACTTAAAAGGCAAAGTAGCTCTGATGCAAGCACAGGAAGGGAACAGCGAGTAACTGCCAGAGATATGAAGTTTTATGTCCAGCAAGCTCAAAGGCATCATCCCTTCCCCCAGTGACTTTTGGGCTGAGCAGAGTTGGCCCCTAAAGCTTTGCAAAAATCGTTTCCCCTTCCCAGACTGGATTCTTGGGCAATGCATGGTGGAGGTATATAGTCCAGCCCTGAGGAAGGAGGTTAAGTGGCACAGTGACAAGGACTGAGGGTAGAAAAGGATTAGAGAGGCTGAGTCAGTCATAGTAAGCACTGATTAACTTTGGGGTTCCTTGCTTTTGGCATTCAGATCATATAAAATTATGGGACTACTTCAGTGCCAGTCAGCCCCATGTCTGGGCCCTTCCCTTCATAACAGGCTCCATGGACAAGACAGATCATACCAGCAGAGTAAAAAGCAAAAGCTGAAAATGACTAAAAGGTAGTCACAATAACTTTTGCTTCAATGGAAACATTGCTATACCTTTAAACAAATAAACTACAAAATTTGGCACAAGAGGGGCCCCGGACTGGAATAGCAGGAATGTTGCAGATCAAGATTAATGTGCATTGGCAGAGCTACGCGGAGAAACACGCACAGCACCTGTCTCCACGATGCCTGTCTTGAGCTAATGACGTTAATCTCCTGGTTTCATAACCATGGGATTCAAACCTACGTTTTAAAACAATACCTTGTAGATTGTAACGTAAACTGTTGAGGGAAATTTTGCTGAGAAGAAAAAACATGCATACATGTAACAAAGCAGCTGAACAAGAAAGTAATAGATATCTATAAATGTGTTCATAAAGGATCTTTCCAATTCTTAGGAATACTTATACATGCGTGTGTGTGTGTAAAACTATATATGTCCTACACATATTGATAATAGGATAAGCATTAAAAAGTGTGACACGAGAGAGGAGGACATTTTACAATCCCAGTCACATGAGGTGCTGTATAGTTCCTCTCAGAAACCCTTCTCACTTTCTACCTTAAATACCAGAATGTCCTGCAGCCTGGATTTAAGACAGAAATTCCTACCCTGGATGAGACGCTGGAGAATCTGAAGCTTTGCGTACAAATATCATCAATAGGCATCTGATTCATTAGATGCCATTATGCTATTCAACCATCCTTAAATAGCTATTACACTATTTCAGCCACTAATCCTTTCTGAGAAAGACAAGTAAGAAGCATTAATTAGGTGACCATTACATGAGTACTATACTTTCTTTAGGACTGAATGTACTACAGGTTTTGCTGTGCTGTATTCCTTCCTGAAATATTCATCACTAAGCCCTAACTCTATTAATGTTAAAACTCCTACTAATTTTAGTAGGTCTAGGAATAAACTTACTTTTTTCACCAGCTAAGAACAATTCCCTCAGAAAGATAGGGGACAGACTAGATACAGGATTCTGTAGCCAGTATTTTTACATTGCTCTTGCATGTTTTGTCTTGAAGACAATAATGAATATTTGCAAACATACCAGCTCTCAAATGCCACTAAACTCCTTATCCTCATATAAAATATATTCTGAAATAAGCAGTACCTTTATCGTCGGGAAGGGTATGTCAAGCCTGAAAGCTTTTCAGTGTCTTTCATTTCTTTTAATAGTAATTCAGAAAATTCCTGGACAAACCATCAGTGATAATTCAGCCTATTTAGGCATAATGGACACAATACACACTGTAATGAGAAAAGCAGAACAGTCTATCATTGAAAGACCATATTAAATATTGTACATATTTTTAGGATACACATGTAAAATTGGAAATAATTTTACAGATAATAGGAGGTTCCTACTTTTGCCGTTTTCTCTCAGGAAAACGACAGATACACAACTGCTTTAAAAACAGTAGACAGGCAGTGTACTGGAATGTCAGAGGAGTGTCCTCAGCCCAGTGACACCCACTAGATGGGGATATTTCCATAGGACACTCTTGGATGGTGCTGGCCTCCCGGGCAGCGTTCATCCAGTGCGCCACAACTGTACCAACGCCAGCTCATATTCGTGTTTCAGATTCTCAAGTTTTGGATAGGGTCAGAGTTAACTTGTTATAAATATCAATTCAGAGCAGTAACATGCAGTTTGGGACAGCCTGAGGACATTTTCTCTTTAAAGAGCAACTGATCCGAGTAAGTTTTTGACATTAGAAAGAAGAGACGTACATGTGCCTGTGTGCACACACACTCACAAATACAGACATACTTGCACAAACAGATATGTTTAAGAGCCTAAATGGAGCACAGGTCCTACTGCTTCTTAGTTGGAATAAGTCTTTAACAGTTAGGCAACTCAGACCTGCAAGACTCTGGGCACAGACTAGTTTTTCAATGGTCCTTATGTGTTTGGTATTAGTTAAACTCAGTAACAATTTAAAAAAAAATATTTCAGGTATGCTTGAAAATCAGACACTTTGATTTCATATATGTGTGTGCTTATCTGTATGTGGTGTGCAAAAGACCATACAATGAATGAGAGACATCTAGTGTCCTAAACAATCATCAATTACAGTGAAAAAGGCACTAGAATGCATTAATGCTGTTTGCTTTTTGTAATTTCAATGGTCCGATTTTCCAGAACTCCTTAATACAAGCTACAGAGGTCAACTAACCGTGGTGATTAAACAACCACAGGAAGCATGGCTTTTCCTACCTGGTAATCTTAATTCTTCGATAAGCAATATTCACCTCTAGTCTGAATCTTCCATGGCTCACTTTCTCCTGTGTGTGTTCAGCCAAGGCTGATTTGACTATGTTTAAAATCCTTTTCTGCAGCCCAATTTTTTGTTCAGTCTGTAAGAATCTGGCCAGTACTGCCTATGCAATGGAGTCCACAAAGAATAAAGAGCTACAGAAATGTTGAGCTTTATGAGGCCGTATTTTATGTATAGGTGTTAATTTCAGAACTGGAAATACCCCTTATTTTCTCCCTATGTTGCACAGGTTTGTGGAGCTTAGGGGATCTGCTAGATCCACTCACTTCCTGTTTGCAAGCATGATTTGGAAAGATTTAGAATCATAGAGTCATGGAATGGTTTGAGTTGGAAGGGACATCAAAGATCATCGAGTTCCAACACCCCCCTGCCATGGGAAAGGACATGTCCCACTAGACCAGGTTGCTCAAAGCCCCATCCAACCTGGTCTCAAACACTCCCAAGGATGGGACATCCACAACTTCCCTGGACAACCTGTGCCAGTGCCTCACCACCCTCACAGTGAAGAATTTCTTCCTGATATCTAATCTAAATCTCCCCTCTTTCAGTTTAAAACCATTACCCCTCATCCTATCACTACACTCCCTCATAAGGAGTCCCTCCCCATTTTTCCTGTAGGCCCCCTTTAGGTACTGGAAGGCCGTTATAAGGTCTCCCTGGAGCCTTCTCTTCTCCAGGCTGAACAACCCCAGCTCTCTCAGCCTGTCCTCATAGGAGAGGTGCTCCAGCCCTCTGATCATCTTCGTGGCCCTCCTCTGGATGTGTTCCATGTCCTTCTTATTCTGGGGGCTCCAGAGCTGGGTGCAGTACTCCAGGTGGGATCTCACCACAGCAGAGTAGAGGGGCAGAATCACCTCCCTTGACCTGCTGGCCACACTGCTTTTGATGCAGCCCAGGATGTGGTTGGCTTTCTGGGCTGCGAGTGCATATTGCTGGCTCATGTTGAGCTTCTCATCCACAACACCCCCAAGTCCTTCTCCTCAGGGCTGCTCTCAATCCATTCTCCACCCAGCCTGTGTTTGTGCTTGGGATTTCTATGTTCTTTTATCATTTAACCTGTGCTTTCTCCACCTCTCAACACATCTGTGTTCCTAATGTGTCATACACAAAATAACTGGAGAACTAGTTCGGAATTTCTTAAAATCACTTACAGTTAAAATGGCCTTTCTGTGAACCAAAAGGAAACCAGTCCTGTATGAACTCCACAGGTCCTGTATGAACTTCATATACTCCACAGCACAAAAGAGATTCCAGAGGCCTAGGAAATCATCACACATACCTCTGAGCTGAATCACTATATAAATGTTATCTTTGTTAATTATTTGTTCTCTTACCCCTACAAACTGGATAAGAGCACAGGAACCCACACCTCACTATCATCAGGGCCCCACTGCTCTTTTTTTTATCCCACCCCTTTTCCATTGCACTGATAGCTGTGGATTTTTGCCAGCTGCAAGTAGTTCTTGGCTGGCATTTGAGAAATAACTCTGCTGGTGGCTGGGAAAAGTATGTAGGGATGATCCACCATAAAAGATTAACTCCTTGACCTCTGCTATATTTCTTTGACATAGCTAGCTTTCCTTAAAGTATTTGGTGCTACTCAAATTCTCTGAAGTGCCTTCCTTTCTCCTCCTTCTAATTTGTTTATTCAGAAATGAATGACCAATTAGAGGCATGCATTAAACTACCACGTATAGTACATGGGAAAAAACCCCAAACTTACAGCCCCATCTCATTACTTACATACACCATGAGTAAGGAAACTGGCAATTTATCCACAGCCTGCAGTTTTCCTGAAATAAACATTCAGTAGTAAATGCAAGCTTAATTCTGGACAACTTTCCAGCATCAGCAATATAACCCAGTGGAACTGCCAGAGAGAGTTGTCCAAGACAAGCTAAATCAAATTTTTAGTATAAGGCCAGATGCTTTTTGTAAAATCATGTTTTCAGAGAAGTGTTTGCCCAGTCTCTTTTTTTTATCAGCAAACGGACACTTCTTCAAACTGTAACATCACATTAACTTAAAAAAATACTAGTGTATTCCAACTGTTGCAGGGAACGCCTTATATCTCAGTTTGAGTACACACCATTGCAAGAAAACAATCAGAAACTCCATATAAGAAGTTGTTCTTAATACTTACATGGTGATGCATGTCCTTTAAAAAATGCCTAAATTAACTTCATGCATGTGCAATGTGGAGATCCTTTATCAAATATGTAGAGGGAAAGCCTTCCAGAGACTGAAATACCACTGGTGAAAGCTTGCTATGAAGTAGGTAGACAGTATTAGATATAAACTACAAATATTTCTTTGTACTCTAAACCAGAACACTATAATAACAGTCCGGCAACTGTGACTGAAGGAAAATCATGTTCATGGTTAGCACTATGGGAGAGGCAGGATGGCACTTACCAGAGACACAGTTCAGTAGTCTTTACATTGAAGCAATGATGAGTGTATGCATGGTGCAGACTCCCAGGTGCCATACAGCCCTCTGAGACATTCTCAGAATTGGGGAGCTCAGCCTTGCAGTTTGATGGAGGTTACAGAATCCTGTAGAATAAAAGCCACCTTTGTTTTCCAGTCCTATAGAGCTGAGAAGAGAGTGATGTACAGACAATTGAGAATCTCGACCAAACCAACATAGGTGAAAAGAATGTGATTTGAGTCACTGGCCCAGAAAATGATTCACTCATCCCGGGCAAACCCAATGTACGAGTCCTTCATTGCACTGTCTCCATGTAGTTGTCTCACATCCGCTCCGCACCCGTTATCTCATCTTATTAGAGCATGATCTAGACAGTTAGCATGACTTGTTTTGCTGCAGGCTGACAACCATGTTGATTCATTAGTTTATTTTAAAATATGACTGAGAGTTGTAAGTCTGTGTTCGAATCAGTCTTTGATTGCCTGGCTCTGTCAGACACATCATAGATGTTCCCTTAGTCTCCCCAGATTCTGACTTTGTTACTTTTCACAAATGGTAATTTCTTTTATCCATTCATTCATTTTGGGCAAATTATAGGTGTTTCTTCCTCTCTAGCATAAGACCATGTTAAAGTGGGCATTGTTAATGCCTTTGAGAAGTCCTTGATGAATTTTAGTTGCAATCAATGTATTCTCTTCTGTCAATAACTGCTCTCTTTCCACAACTTGTACTTTTAATTCCAGTTGTTCCCTATAGCTAATGAACATGTTTCTTTTCTGCAGGCCTTGCGATTTTATTGTTTTTCTTAAAAAACAAAAAAAATAAATAAAGCTTAGTCACATCATCCATCTCTTTTTATTCTTTCTGACAGCCTGTTTCTAAATGATAAATTTGGTGATATGATATAAACTTCTTCCAACTATTCTTCCTTCTCCTGTCTTTGCACAGTATAAGTAAGATCAGCAACGGGAATATATCTTCAGGGCTTGCAGCTTCCTGGCAAGTCATATTTTTCTAACTTTCAGACTAAGTGCAAAAGCTAAATGGTTCACAGTAACACTTTTTAACAGTCTGTGATCCTCTTCAACTGTTGCTGCGCAGCCACACATCTACTGATAACATTTATGGCACCTGGCAGCAAAGGCAAATGGCTCCTCCATTCGAGCTGCTTTGGCGTCACCACTCCGCAGCTCCTTCCAGCTGCAGCGTTGCACCATCTGCTGTTTGTAAAGCACCTCCTTTTAGTGCTTATTTGTAATTTCTGATGATTGGTTTTAACAGCATTTTATGGACAATGACAACTTTCATGTTCCGGGAGGTCTTGTCCCAATTGCTTTCATGGTACCATTTGCCGTTTATTTTCACAGTTCTTGCAGCAATTCTTGTTGCCATAGCTATCCATACGCCACTCTTCTAACACATTTTTACCTCTCCTTTGGGTCATTTGTGATATGACTGTCACCTAGATTTTATTTTGTATGGGGAGATGGCTGCTGTTCCTAAAATGTGACCACAAAAATTTGTTTGCACGCCACAGTACCACTCTGGCCCACTTGCATTTAAGTGCTTGACAATAACTTGCAAAACAAAGTACTTGCTGTAATTTTTGCAGTTTGGTCATTGCCTCTGCTCCCAGATCATTTCTGATTCTTAAATAACATAGGATTTGGGCCTCCACCAAAAGCAGAATCCTCCCCTGTATTGAAGTACACAGAAGTATTTGATTTTTAAAAAACCAAGATGCTTATTAAAACCTTTCTGTGTAGATGACCCAGTTCCAGTTCTGTTATTTTAGTAGGTTTATGTTTTATTATGTAAACAATAAAAATTTGTTTCAAAATCTACAAGAGATATCAGTCCACGACTTTACATTTTCGAATATCCTGAATTTAACAGAAAAATCTTTAAAGTTATTTGGTGTACATAATAATTTTGTGTTAAAGCTAAATAATAACAACACCCCCAATAGATTGCAGATAATGGGAATTTACAGAGGGATATGCAGTAATATTTTTTCAAATAATATTCCATGTGGATTATGAACTTTGCCCTTCATATTTCAATGGGAATTAAAGTAACTGCCTTGCCAGAAGAATATTGAAAAAAAAGCTAGAAAATAGCAGCTGAATACACATTCAAGACAGCACGCTGTTTTGAGCTCTTTTATCTTATCTCAAAAAGTACATCTCAAAATATTTATGAGAGTGTTGCCGGCTCCTGCAATTATTTGTTACTGGTTTTGCAAGGGGCTGGAGCCAGTGATGCCAGAACTGATGCCTTCTCCCAGATGTCACATTTTAGTGGAATTTCAGTCAGATGTCCCCTATGCTTGGGGAGGAGCAGCAACTGAAGTGCTGCAGGAGAGAGCCAGGGCAACAGGCAAGCACAGGGTGCGGTAGGAGAGGCAGGGAAGGACACAGGAAGGGTGTCTCCCAAATCTTCACGGTCTGTGAGGAGGCTACCAGGGTCCAGCACATTTTCCTTTCCCTATGCCCCTCCTGTGTCCTCAAATGTAGGTGAGGACTAGGGCCACCAGTGATCATTTCTCATCAGAAAAGGAAAATTGCAAGAGAAATTGAGTGAACTGGTTTCCACAGACGAATCCTTGTTCTGTTGGCTTCAACAACCTTGAAAAGCAGATGATGTGGGGAAGTAGCATGCTACAGTTAAAAAACATACCCATGAAAAAAATGGATCACATAATGATTTATAAACTCAAGTAAGACAAGATGAAGGGAGCACCATTTTTTCTTAATGAAATACATTTCTTTGTTCTGAATCATCCAATGGCTTTTTCTTGTTTACTTTAACAAGGACCATATGCAAGTTAAATATCAGTGTATTAATGACTTTGTACTTGCGCTAGCACCTTTGAAGATACACAGCCAACTGAGAATAGTGGCTAGTCCTAGTCTGAGCCAATGGATTAGTGCATCTTTAATTTATGAATTTTAAAAGTCAGATCTTTCCAAATGAAGGATTCAAAGTTTTTTTTTAGCTCCAGGGAAGCAGCCAGCTGTGAATGGCTAACCTTTATTGTGGGATTTCTGCTCAATTCTATTTAATATACAAACTTATTCACCGTAACAACTACTAAAATCTGTGTGGCATGAAATAGGAGAAAAAAAAAAAAGACAGCAATACCCATCCTTGAAGGAATACTAATTTAAGCAAACTTCAATTCCATAATGGAAAGATGTACAAAATGCCATAACTTAGAATGCAGACAATTTCAAAACTGGAAATATTTGAGCCGTTCCTCTTACATGGATATAAACAATAATAAATCTGCTAAAATCTATGAAAGTAAAGTGTAATGCCCAATTGTAGCTTAAATTCTGTTCTGTCTTTTGTGAAATCAATAAATCATAATGCTCTGTGATGTTAGATACACAGGTAGAGGGGGAAATATGTTCATAAGACATATTCAGAATATAGGAATGACTGAATTTCTTACAACGTTTTATCACAGCATTTGCATTTTTCTGTTATTTTGAAATGACAATGACATTAAACTAAGTTTTGACTACGTACTAAACCAGCAAAATGGAATAATGATGCTCACTTATCACACACTATTTAGAGAGAGTGGAAATCTGCTAGAGAAAGGCTATACACGTTACAGAAGACCTTATTAGGTCTTAATCAATTATACCTGATGGTTTTGATGATGTTTTAAGATACAGTTTTGTATTTCTCCTGACTTCATAAATGTTTAAAATATGTGGCTAAACATCATCTAGCATAACATTGACATAGCTTCATTAAATCTACAAATAGGAAGACTGGATTGCTTGTATGATTAAGCAGATCCTTAGACAACCTACTGGCTAGTGAGTCACCTACGAAATCATTGCTACCAAGCTGCGAACTTCACGTGTATTTTGTCATTGCTTACTTGAGAAAGGTGTGAGGAATAAAGAGTTGGGTAACCTTTGGGGGACTTCTTGAATGCCTGGAGTCTGCAAAGATCAAAGTGGATGGCTGATGCATCATCTACAATGTTTCCTAACACAACTATTATCTTTGCAGGTTTTGGTATCAACAAGTGGAATTTATAGCACAAAAGACAAGAAAACTGGCCAATGTATGACACACATTCTTGGCCAAGGGATGAAAAAATGTTTATCCTCATACACAACCAAAGTACTATTACACATTAGATTCCCTACGTTTTGTTAAAAAAAGTCACAAACAAATTTTTCCTCAAATTATATGTCTCTTTTTGTGTATTACACATATGATAAAAGTTCTCCATTTCGCACTATGTATTTGGTTCTTTCTTCTCCTATGTCCTTTATTTCACGCAAGCATATTTTCTATTTTCATTCTCCTTTAAACTACCTTCTTGCATTTTGGAACTGGTGTCAACAAAGCTATCAACTATCTACTACAAACTGACTGGAGACATTGATTCATTTCATATGAATCACTAAAAACTTTCATCCACTACTTACTGACCTGAAATATACTCTAAAAAAGATCAGGAGATATAGGTTCTGTATTTCACTCCCAGTTTTCTTAACCACCAAGTCTCAAAAACATGAAATACTATGATAGTCCTCATGAGAGTGTCTGTAGCTATGGACTGTCAGTTGACACTCTCCCCAATCCCCAACAAAAATTATGTGCAGGCTTCTGTAAAAAGAATTTAAATTTTCATTTATCAGGCAATATTGTACTTCCTGGATAGTTAGAATAATATGGCATGCAGAAATCTTAAAGTGTAATTTGATTGTATATAATCATAGAATCATGTAGGTTGGAAAAGACCTTTAAGATCATTGAGTTCAACTGTAAACATAACACTGCTGAGTCCACCACTAAACCATGTCCCTAAGTGCCACATCTACACATCTGAATGCACATAGACAATACAGGTGAGCAGCAGAAAGATTTCCATCCACTGCCATGGACTTAGGCATTAGAAATAGAAATAAATAATTTCTTACAACTTTCGGAAGCTTATTGCCATAGGACATTATTTTTAATTGGAGCCAATGGCTTTGAGTGGCATTTAAAGTGCCGAAGGCATGTAGTATAAAACAGCCATTTGCCTATGTACATAGTTTTCCCTTTAAGTCAGAGCAAATTCAATATGCTGTATTACCGTGGTCTGGAAAGCAGATACAGTTGAAAGGTTTCATCTGGTTTCTTCTTGTCACAGCTCTAATAACATCTGGTAGGTGACTCACTGCTCCGTCTGCTCAGGCCATGAGTAACTGAGACAATACAAGGCACACCAGAAAAATAGGTATTCTTAATTAGTTAGGTCTTCACCAGTTAAAACCTGGAGTACATCAAAAAGAAAATACGGTCCACAAAGCAATAAAAGTGGGATCAAAGCATGTTCCTATTTCAAATGCATAGCTGCTACTTTGCTAAATAATGTGTCATTAAAACTGAACAATATTTGTATTTGCATAATTCTATTTTTCCTGAGTAAAGTACAGCTGCCACACGATGACTGTGTTTGAAGACTGGTAATTATTTACTATGTGCTGATAGGTCAATATTTCATAAGTCCTTGTCATACAATAATTTAACTTCTAGAAAAATTTATGATCATCCATGAGAAGGCCAAAAGGAGATAATAGAGCTTCACTCTAAACTCTGCAGCTGTGAAGAAAAAACTGATACAAGTCCCTTTCTTCTTTAAGAAAATAAAGTTTAGCAAACCACAAATCTCTTCAATCTGTTAAATAAAGGCCCACAAGGCCTTTACTTAAGGCCTTGTGTTCACCTACACCTGAATGTTAGTCTGGTTCTGACAAGGTGCGAAGGTAAATACAATAACTGTTCATAATCAAATCTCTGTGTGATACTCCTGCACTTTTTAAACAAGGTCTTACCGTCTTGCTACGCTGAGATTTAATCAACTTTCAGAGCAAGTTAAATGAAACTAAAATTAGGCACAGTTATTCCCAAAAGTATTAAATTGGGCATTTTTCAGGAGCCATAATTCCAGGAAAACTCTATTGATATTCCTTTCATTGCAGTCAGGTTTCTCCCAAACGTATGTCAGCATTTCAGTGTCCTTAAAACCTATTCACTTGAGCAAGATCTGACAAAACTATGACTATTAAGTGATTCTGCTCTAATTGCTTTGAAATCCCTAATTCTTTCCTAAATCTTTCCTAAAGCTCCAAGATTTCAGATTGATCTTAAAAATTTTATTCATGTTTAACTTATAAAAATGGTCAGAAAGCTAAATGCTGAGCTGGCCCAGCAAAATAACTCTGTGGTTTTTTTATACTTGTAGCTGTTCAGTCCTGACATTTAGAAGTTTCCATACTGTAAAACCTCATGTGAGTAGAAAAATATTTTTACTACAACTCAGAGCATTGTAAGTCCAAGCATTCTGATAAAACAAATGACCTGTAAAAAGAGTAGACAATTAATACTGTTATCACATCTTGATCTATCTGAATAGTGTCTCTCCCATGGAAAACCCATAACTGATACTGTACTAATAAAGCAATCAGTTCCACTCAAGAATTAAACTTAGTGCTGACATGCTAAGCAGTATTTTTCAAGTGTGTTGTATGAATATATAAATTCACTGTAGACCATAAGCATTCCATTTGTCACTTGTTGTTATCCTACTTTGTCAATTAGCTGCACTGATTTGCCCTTGGCTGCTGTCACACCTGGCCTTTCAAGCTGCTGTTAGCAGGGACTCATTGGTACAACACAGTCTCCTGCAGGACGTCAACTATGATTCTCCACTGACCACCCATCACCGAACTGGCCAGCTTTCCCGTGAGCCTCATATCAAAATATCCTCATGGGCCACAGATGGGCACTTTGATGTAGGTGTCCTGCATACTTGGGGAGTCAGGGAAAGGAGCGCTGCAGGGAGCAAGGGAAATTCGCTCTGCAGGTGACAGGATCAGCCCAGCAGCAGGGAGATCCCCTGGCAGTATCAGCCCCAGCAGCCCGACTCCAGACGCATGGCACAGCCTCTGCGAGGAAATCCACATCAACAGTCGAGACACAAATGGTTTAAAATGGCAGAAACTGCACACTTCGCTGGTGTTAATTCCCTCTCTCAACTCTGCTCTCTGATGCTTTCCTTTCCCCTTCAGCAGGGAGTTTAGGCTTTCAGTTTCTGGAATCTTTGCCTGCTGGTGCTAGACTTTGTCTTTGTTGTACAGTGGTTTGATGTTGTTTATACTTACATACTTCGGAAGGCTGCCTTTTCTTTTCATATTGGAGGTTGCACATTAGCCAGACATCTTGCTATTCTTTTTTTCTGCAGCAATCTAATTGATTGATTGTTCACAGTACAATAGCTGGGAAGGGAAAAGAACTTATTAATTAATTGGTAAATGAACGTGCAAAATAACAGATGTTTGAAACACAGAAAACAGAATATAATATACTGCCTTTAAATGAATAAACAATGCGTGGGAAAAAACAAATCAAACATGCACAACTCCCTACCCTGCTGCTTTGAGGAATATGGTCTTTTGTCTCAAAACTCATCCAACCAGAAGGTGGTTTCTATTCTCCAGAATCACTGATTCAGATGATGTCTGCCTTTCACAACAGTGCATTCACCATGGCAGGGGGCCATTTTTGCCTCATATCCACCTCATGGGTCTTTGAGGCTGCCCTAAGTCTTATAAATTCTTTTAATGTAGTATCTCTGGGATATGCTTTTCCTAACTATGTTGCCAGCTGAAATTATTCCATCTTATTATGTCCCTTCTAAATTAATGCAAAGAATAAACTATATCTTGACAAAAAGATCATTTTGTATAATACATGTGTTCAGGAAGAGATGTTCTTTAGCTGTATTAGTTTGTCTTAGAAAAGTATCAGCTCTCTGGGCTGCACCTTAGCTATGAAAATTTGTTATAGTCCAAAACATATTCTCTGATGTCTTTACTGAATGTAATAAACAAGACTTTGCACCAGTGCAACATAATAACATATAACATGGGACATAGTTAATCCTATGTCCTCAGAAGCACGCTTTTAAACAGAAGCAGTATTTTCAATACAGACATGGCTGTCTTCCTGCTGCAAAAATGAAGTAGAGATAACCTGATTACAGGCTTCTGTTACATTAAATACAGATGAGTTTTTATCTTTTTGTTTTGGTTTGGGTTTTTGTGTGGTTGTCACTGTTGCTTTAATCACACAAGATAAAAATGGTAGAACAAATGACCAGAAGAGGTGATCGACACTACAAGCTCCTTCTGATCTTCAGTAATTCTGTTTAGCGACAGAGTGTAAATCCCACTGAAAGTTATGGGAATTTTTCCACTAACCTCAGTAGGAGATAATCTAGGTTTAACATTTTGAGTATAAGCAATTACTGACACACATCTAGATCAGGGCCTTCTGTACTGTATAATTACGGAATCATAGAATCATAGAATTGTCTAGGTTGGAAGAGACCCTTGGGATCATCGAGTCCAACCATCTACCCTACTCTA
>JAOXNO010000041.1:57586379-57657174 GCA_028565335.1 Limnodromus scolopaceus | reverse complement strand
GGCCGGTGCTGCGGTGCCGCCCGCTGCCGCCCCACCTCCGCGCCCCCACCCGCACCCGCTGAGGGGCGGCGGCGGGAGCGGCAGCAGCAGGATGCAGCGGGGAGCGGGAGCGGGACGGCGGCGGCGATGGCTGCTGCTGGCGGCCCTGCTGGGGCTTCTGTGGGGCGCCGCGGCGGGGGGCGGCGGCGGGCGGCGGCGGGCGGCCAGCCTGGGGGAGATGCTGCGGGAGGTGGAGGCGCTCATGGAGGACACGCAGCACAAGCTGCGCAACGCGGTGCAGGAGGTGAGGGGGCGGCGGGGGGGGGGGGACCCGACGGGGCGGGAGGCCCCTTCTCCCCTCACAGTCCCTGGGCCGCACCTGCGGGCAGAGCCGGTGTCCATTCCTGTCAGCCGCCGCCTCTCCGTGTCCCCTCGGAGGGGCCGAGCCGATGCGTGCGACGAAGAAATCCCGCGGCTGGCCCTGCCCGCACCCCTCGGTGAGGAGCCGCTGCCCCGGGCAGGGGAGAGCGGGAAAATCCCTTCAGCTCGGTGTCCCCCGCCCGCCGCGGCCGCCGTCCTCAGGCGGGGAGGCGGGACGGTGCGGGGGGTCCCGGCGCTGCTCTCTCTCCTTTGCCTCGGGCGCTATGTTTGCTCGCCGACGGGCTTTCCCACCCCGCTTCTCCCATCGCCCCGGGCCACCTCGGCGACCTGCGCGTCCCCGCGGCTCGGGGTTCGCCGTCTGTCTCTGTCTGTCTGTCTGTCTCTCTGTGTGGCAGCGCCGGGGGCCGCCTTGGGAAGCCACCCTCTTGCAGCAGTGCAGGCAGGTAGTGAGGTAAAAATGCAGGCAAATGGTCCGTGGAACCCTGAAGTGAGAAAATAACAGTGCGTGGCAAGGGGAGGACTGAAGAGAAGACTTATTTTATTGTTTCAGTGCTGCAGGATGTAAGACACCAGGTTTACCCCGAACCAGGGTTCACAGGTGCAAGCCAGTCCTGAAAACCGTGTGGAGAAGCAGGTCCCTGTTGATGCGATTCCATGTGTAGATCCCCGATTCCTTGCCCAGACTCGCACAGTACCTGTTTCAAAGCCAAGAACTGAGTCCAGACCCTGAGTCCTTGTCTCCTGTTGCTGTCAAGGACCTTATTCCTTCATTCCCCTTACTTCTGCGCTTTTTCACCCTTCATTTTAAGAATCTTCCTTCCAAGTTCTCTTTTCCTCTCTTTCCAAAACGGAGTCCCAAAAAACCTTTCACTGACAACCCACTGGGGAAACAGACCTTTGTTTACTTTAATTAGATAGTTTCTGAACTTTTACTGTCATCTGGACAGTTGCTGAAATCTACCTCCTTCATCTATTTCATTTAGACTGCAAACCCGCTGAGACAAGCCCTTTTTTTGAAATATTCTTTACAATGCTGCAAATCTGCTTAGTTATAAATAAGGATGCGATCAAAATTTCTGCCTGTTTTACTCTTCCTGTAATAATTTCTGGATTGAGGAATGGTCTGTATTTAGCACAAAATGTGGATTGTCTGAGCTGTGTCTTAGCAGATACTCTTAGCTTTACACTGAAAAGTTTTACCGCTGTCATTTGAAATAAAAAGATGCACAGGAAACAGAAATTTTGTCTTGGGGGGGAAAAAAATCTGTTGTTCAGCCTGGATGAACTTGTGGCCTCCTAGCTCTGTTACAGCAGTTGCAAATAACGAAGTGACACAACTTATTCAGAGTTTGTGTTATTTACAAGACTCGTGCCCTTTTGCTGAGCATACTCTGCTGGTCCAGGGAACGCTCCTTCTCTGTGTTGAGTCTTCATCTGGCAAACAAAGAACTGAAACAGAGAATGAAATTCTGGGTGTGTTGCACCCTAGATCTATAGGACTGCTTCAGTTAACATCAAGGGGCTTTGGCTACCTCTCTGTCCCGCCAGAGTATTTTCTCTTTGTCAGATGGGGAAGCCTGTCTTAAGTGCGTAGTGGTTTTCTGGGAAAAATAGAAAGCTGGGCTCTTGACCCGCATCAGCCTGTGCAGATACCAAATTGTCACTAGTCTTCACGCCCTTTTTCCTCTCAGAGACTGGCTTTGGCTTAAACAGTCCAGAGCTCAAGGGTTTAGCTCGCCACTGCTTTTCTAGTCCATCGAAAGTTCTGCAGCGGTCACTGTCTGGAACGGCTGAGTGAGCGTTCCCGTACAGGGGGGTCTGTACCAACAGCATCTCATGATTAAACTGGGTGTTACTGTGAGGGCTGCACAAGAAGTGTTGCTTGTTCTCTTTTGTGTAATTGTTGCTAATTTTCAGTTGGTTTATTTAAATTTGGCAGATGGAAGCTGAAGAGGAAGGGGCAAAAAAGCTGTCAGAAGTAAACTTTGAAAATTTACCTCCCAACTACCATAATGAGTCCAACACAGAAACCAGAATTGGTAACAAAACTGTTCAGACTCATCAAGAAATTGACAAGGTATGAGCAAACATGTATAGCAAGCTGCTCCTTCTTACACAACCTTTTCTTCAAAAATAAAAACCATTTTGCACATTTTGGGAGAAATAAGATAATTTGGAGCATAAACTTTCCTGATGATAATTACTTTGTGGTTTTATTGTATCTTATTTGCTTGTCTAATCACTGTGTAGGGGCACATGTCATAAAAGGTTAATGTGAAATAATAATTTATTTGGAAAAAAAAGTGCTTGCTAAAAATAGAACACAGGTACAGCTATTGCATGCGTCATAAAGGAACAACCATCTCCTGTTCAGTTAGCTTCATTACAGTGACATTTTAAACAGATATGGAGGTAGCCTTGTCATCTACTTTTCCCCCTCAGATTAAGATTTTATATGAATGGCAGCAAATGGGGAAAAAAAAGAGGAGGTGGTTGTGGGTTAATTATTGCAGAATGTAGCACTGAGACTAACAAAGGACTAATAAAAAATGTAGTTTGATATTTTGTTCTTTTTTTGTATCAGGTTACAGATAACAAAACTGGATCAACAGTTTTTTCTGAGACAGTTTTTACATCTATAAAAGATGGAGAAAACAAAAGAAATCATGTAAGTGAACACATTTTTTCCTTTTGAATATTAAAAAAATATTTTGGAGTCATGACTCAGAAAAACGTGATATAGTTCACTTAGTGAAATTTCTGAATAGTTTAAAACACACAAAGCCATTAGGGGTAAGCAGTCAAAAATGTTATTTTTTAATTAAGATGCTTCTATTAATATATACTATATTAATATTATTAATACAATAAATACTATTCATTATATCTACTGTAATACTGTATTTCAAATTATATTATATTTTATTATGAATTGAAATCAGAATTTCAGTGTTGTAATTAACTAAGGTGCTTGATCTGAACATTCAATTTGTCTGTCAAATGTAAATATTGTACTGAAATAGCAAAGATAGTTACACAGCCTTTTCCAGTGAGCGTGAATAAACCCTTGGTATAACAGTGCTTAATGTATGTCCTCTCTGTGCTTTTGGATTTCATAAAAAAAATTGCTTTATAGACTTCTAACAGACTTCTAACACTAGAAAATAAACCCCAAATTGTCTGTCGTGAGGATTCTGTGGAACAATATATGACTGTTTGCTTTTCAGCCTAACCCAGTGATGGACTGCTGGTTGTGAAATGTCACTTTGGGGAGGGGGAGAGGGGCAGGACAATAAATCCACCTCCTCTCAGAAAATACGGTTGTATAGGGATTCCCAAAAGTGTTTAAAAGTTCAAGAATACTCTTTACCTGAGTCTTGCAAACACAGGTACCTTTGCTAAACATCAGTAGTCCCATGAGAAATTCAGCATGTACCACTACTTAGAACAACTGTTAGGTTTTCTTCCGTTAGAGTCTTACCAAAATGGACTTTTTGATGCTTTTACTAAGACAGGACTTGCCAGCGTTTCCTCTGCTGACTAATAGTTTGTGGTTTAATTTAGTTTAACATGCCCTGACTTTATTTTTAGAGTAACTTTCTTCCAGTTCTCTCACAGAAGCAGCTCTTTAACTATTTTATAAAACTTTAAAAAAAAATAAATCATGGTGGTCGCTCCTATTTTTAATGGACATAAAATGTGAAATTAGTGCATCTTTTTTGCTATAAAACTCTATATAATACTCTTTTTGCTATATAAAGTTTTCCCTCTTTCACCTCATATTTTTATAGTGCTATTAAAGTTTAAGAATGGCAACTAGCAAAATGAAGTTGCTTGTGTATGCTATACACATCTTTTTTCTTTACTGTTTTGCAAAGCATATAGATTAAGTGGTAAGTCAAGGTACAAAATAAATTGCAACTGTTCTAACCTACAGATTGGTTTTATACAAAGTGTTAACATATTCCACAATGCTTTTTAATAACATGATGTGTGTAATGAAGGCAATCCAAATGTTTTTTTCAAGAAAATATGATCATGATCTTCAAACTCAGTGTGCAAAGGCAAGCCTTTCAACCTTCTTAGCACTGGGACACAACACTGGTGTTTTTTCATATTGTATTTGGCTTGCTTGTGGTGTCTAATCATTCTTCACAGCTGTAAAAAATATTTCTAGGTTAGCTTTCTCCAGTGATCATACAAAGTTCCTTGTAAGCTTCATATATCAAGTGACATCTGCATTTTCCTTATGGGAAGGTTGCCTCACTTACCAAGAAAATGCTGCATCCAGAACCAATACCATTATTAGTCTTCCAGCTGAAGAATTTGAGGGCTTTATACAAATTTTTGTCAAACTTCATGGTGGCAGTATTTATTCGGTTATGAAGTAAGCATAATCAGAACTGATCACATTAACTCCTAATCATTGAAGTCCTGGGGTGCTTTCTTCATCAACATCCTTACTGTGGCAGCTGCTGAAACAAAACTACGTTTGTTAATGTTTATTCCTCCTCTCACACTCATTTTGAACTTTCAGCATGCCCATGGTACAAACACCTTATTTAGAGATTGCCAAGTTAGAGAAAAAGCTAAATGGGAAAAGCAACCAACAGATGTATTTGGTTGTTATTTAAGGAGGGCAGGCAAAAACACGCATATATTAATTTGACTAAAAAAAGCCTAACAGAAGTAAATCTGAAAATACTTGAAAACTTTAAACATTAAGGAGGAATATGAATTTCTTAGGGTACTACAAAGGTGAAGTATTATTGTAGGAGTAATGGCATGAGATTGAGAATTGGAAAATTTAAGTTACAGCAAGAAAAACATGCTGCCAAGGGGAAATGTACGAAGTGGGACAAAAATTTGCTCCCAATTGAAAAGCAGTATTGCTTAGATCTGTAAACTTAAAACAAAAGTATTCGGAAAATGAGTTGCAGAAAAGTGTTGCACTGGCCCCTTAGGTCATTTTTATATATATAAATTTTCGTAGTTGAAATGTCATGTGACGTTGTGGGACATCCCAGCCACTTTCCAGGCTGCGGGCTTCCCAGACCACTGGATGATGGAAGAGTAATTCTGCTGCTTATGTTAGATGTTAGCAACAAAGTAATACCTGTATTACTTTGTCTTGTATTTTCTAGGCAGTTAAAAATGGAAACCTTTTGAAATCTTTGTGGAGATTATCTCAGTGAGCTGCTAAATACAGTTCGTATATGCTGTTCTGTAATATACATCCTTAATACCCATTAATGATTTCATCCTGCTGTGTAGTATAGTGCAACAAGAGGTTTGTACAATGCTAGCTATAAGTATTGACAGTTATTTGAAAAGGGCGATACTGACATTTTGTTCTGGGGATGGAGAATTTGGTAGCAGATGCTGTAGGGAGCCAGCCATTGGAGCAGGACCTCTGTTCCGGTGGATGCTCCCGTAGCCTTCAGATTGGTGCCTCTTTAGAAGAGCATTTTTAGTTTTATTTTCAGTTTGTCAAGTAAAAGAAATAGGCAGTAGTTATCACACAAGCTTAACTTCTATGTTTGTAGAGAAACTGAATACTGAAAGATTTAAAGGTTCCCACAACTCCTGCTCTTCAGGTACAAAATTGGGTGGTAAATACAAGAATTGATCAAACATCTCAGCAAACTACCTGCTCTGAAATGTGAACTATGTAACTGGAACCCTACAACCCTCAGTTTGTATTTTTTCTCTGAGCTGAGTTCAAAACCACTGAAATCACTGAAAGTGATTCACTCCAGTGAAGTTTTTGGGCTTTGAGACATGACACAAAAGCCTCACAGGTAGGCAAAGACGCGTCTTGCAATGGGTCTGTGTTGTAATAGTAAATCCACATACTGGCTGGAATGAAATTTGGCAATGGAGAAGCAGCTTCATGGAAAATAGGTTGTGTCTGCTTTTAATTCACAGTGCCTGTGCCACCCCTATGTCCTCCTGCAAAAAGGTATAAATACACACACGTATATAGTGCATATAAATGCACATACGTATATACATCTACATATAGTGCTGATATACTATTTCAGAAACATAAGGCATAATCTTCCCCACGCGCATGCTTTTCCCTCTCAGACAATATTCCTTCTTGGCTTTGCATCACAAAAGTATTCTCTTTAGACTCACTTGACGGTATTTTGGTGGCCAGAAGACTATTAGTATTTTAAGTCTCCAGAAGAGGAACTGGGCTGCTTGCCATTTCTGGCAATGCAATCCAGTTCTTCAGAGGTGCTGCGTTATTTGGAGGCGCCATTTACATTCCCAGACTAACATTCACTTTCTCAGATGTCAGTGAGGACTGACAGTCACCAGCGTAGATGTCAGGCTTTGATCCAACAGTCTTGTATCTTTAAAGAGGCCAAATACAGGCAAGAGGTAGCTGGATGTGCACATTTTTATGTCTGTGCAGGGTTTTACATCCACTTGCTCCTGGGTTTAAGGCCCAAATATTCTATAATTTAATTCTCAGGGGAACATTAGTTAGCTTGAAAATTAATAGAGTAATTTCAGTGGTAAGCTCAAGCGTAGAACACAGATGTAGTAACAGCACTCTTTATTACCATATGAAAATCAAAATGTTTTATATGTTTTATGGCTGTTGACTAGTCCTATTTCAGTTGTGATACATTAGCCTAATGAATGAAAAGCGTGAAAAATAAAAGGAAACAAAATTGGTACTGGTAAGGTTTCCTGCACAAAGATTAGATGCATTTCTTCTCAGTTGCATTCAGAGTAGCCTTTTATGTAAGCTCTCTCTTCTAGTTCAAAGCTGGTTTACTTAAGATTGATAAATAAAAATAGCAACAACTTCTCTTTAGCAAGGTTTTGGAGCTTTTTTCCAAACTTTCATAGAAGTACATCTGGTTACTTTCAATTCTCTTTCAAAAAAGAGATTTTTAAAGATGCTAGTGTCTAGTGAGGATGTACCAGGGAACTGGAAGAGGATCATGCATTTCTCATTTGTCTTTGGCACTATAAAAAAAAATTCTTTCTTTTGTCTGTCCTTATGGTAGAGACTCTTGAGGGCATGACTGCGCCTTCTCGTTAGTCACACAGTATAGGTCAAAGTTTCTTTGTGGGGGAGGAAGGAGAGGTGCCTTCAGTGTGATTCTGTGCAAGGTTCTTGCTCTTTCTCTGTGAAGGTGGGCGTGTGTGCCTGTATGCACACATCTGTTTGGCTCCCACCTTCTGTAAATACAGCAGCTGGTTAGGAAGTAATTTCAAACACTCCCAGGTCCTTAGGAGAGAGGCCCCATGGTACCAGGCCTTTATTTCCATGGTTAGGGGCTGCTGTTTGCATCCCTGCGGCTCTGGGCAGGGAGAACTGTATCACTGTGAAACTGCTTTTACAAGCTGATTTGGCAGGTTCTGGAAGTGGCTGTCAGTCAGGTCACTGGTTTATTTGTAGAGATACAATGGATAGTATCCCCATTATAATGGGTTTATTTAAAGCATTTTTCAGCCTTTATCTTTAGTCTCATAGTAAAAAGAAAGAAAATAGTAAAAGAACTGAGCATTAGCCTCTGGGGTTCTATTTCCTCCTTTTCTCGAGAAAAATCTGTTTTAAATGGCTAAGCTGTAGCACTTCATAACCAAGCTTCCACTTCTCTGCAGATATTCAGAACTGCTAAAGTAACTGCTTGATTCCTATTTGAGCAACTTCTGTATGATTTCACTAAGAATGTTCTCAGCCACATACACTGGAGTTGCTCTCTTTGCTCTTTCATACTGCTCCAGGGAGAGGAGTTCCTGCCAGTGCTGAAGAGTAAAGGAGCTTTAAAAACTTAGAAGAAAGCATTAATGGAATGGAAATTACAATTTTTCCATCAGCAACACCGCAGGAGAGCAGCTGATGGCAGAAATTCGATCATGCAGCATCTTGGTGTTGACTTCTACTCCCTTTGACATGCTAGTGTCTCAGGGAAGGCACTTGTTTTGGGCACCCCAGTCCTACATTTGGTTCCAATTTTCTTGTTTCATTTTTCACAGAATTTTTAGTCCCTGGTGACTTGCACTCAACAACCTTAAACTATGAATAGACATGCTAAGTGCATTCCTGGATTGAAAACCTGGTCTCTATCTAGCCAAAAATCCCATAATATCTAAATCTAGTACATTTTGTATACTACATAATTTAATTCATTAGCACTCTTAGTTCGCTTTTCTGTGAACTGTCCAGCCTGCTCTGTTGACGTAACTTATTACATGAATCATGTCTTGACTAGTACAGTTCTTTTCAAGACACCCCGCCCCTTAGGTAGTTCTTGGCGCAGGAGTAGATAAGGCAAATGGTACTTCCTAGCTAATGGTCCAGGAGAGATGTAAGAGATTGGAATGAACTGCGTCACTGTTCCTCAAGTTTATATACTACACAGTAACTTGAATAGATTATTACAGTTACAATATAGGCAAAAGCTTTTGAAAAAAAATAGTATGCATGAATAGCTTACAATGGCAGTCAGGTAAAAAAGTGAACCATAGTTTCACAAGCCCTTTGTAAGCTGAATACCTGCATGCTATTGCACTCTCTTTTGCAAATTCAATTAATACTTGTTAAGTAGTACATCTCAAGTGTTTGCAAGTCATAGCTTACATTTTAGAACAAAACACATCTTGTAGGCTAGGTCCCCAGTCCACCTAAATTCCTGCAGGAAAACTAATAGGCTTTTTTTTTTTTTTTATCTTATCATGCATGAAAAACTATTGCTTTTCACTAGCAAATCTACCCTCAGTTCTTTCAGTCTCTTGCACAACCTCCCCGAGGCAGTGTGGTGTGTGTTTGGCCCTTTGGATGTTTTGCTAACCGGTCTGATGGTAGGAATCTGCTCAT
Source organism: Limnodromus scolopaceus (assembly GCA_028565335.1). Lineage (NCBI taxonomy): Eukaryota > Metazoa > Chordata > Aves > Charadriiformes > Scolopacidae > Limnodromus > Limnodromus scolopaceus. Next base: position 57,647,969 of record JAOXNO010000041.1, on the reverse strand, counting down.
AGCCTACACTTACTCTGCTGGAAAAGATCCGGAGTAGCCATACAGAATGAACTAGGCCTTGAGATTTTTGAGCCTCATTAGCAAAATAATATTCTGATAGTGATCCTGAGAAGCCTGAATACCTGTGTCTTCTTTTGAAAGAAGCAGATCATGCCCTGGCTTGTTTTAGAGAGCCAGGGCTCTTTAGTCTGACAAGTAGCTTGTGTTTGTTAGAATAGAAAATGATGTGGATAAGGGTGCAAAGGGAAAGAGGATGTAGCCAAAGATGAGAAAAACTTTGCAATTAATAGTTTGAATTGCTCTTATTAATCTGGAATACTTCTAGGTTATGAATCTTGTTGTAGAGAAAGAGGCATCCCTTTCTTGTATGAAAGGTGTGATGGAGTGTTCGCATACCCCCGAGTATTCATATCTAACTCCATAAGCAGCAAATGCTTCTTAGTGATGCAAAAGCTGTTAAGAGATTTAATTTAACTCATGGATGATAGAATGGCCTTATTGTCAGTCACAGTGTGCCTCTTAAGACCAAAGCTTTTACTGGTCATCTGATGTGCGCTGGACTATAGCCAAAAAAATCTGAATGTTAGCCTCAATGAATGGAAAGACCTGACATGAGGAGCTTGAAGAACATGTGTTGCCTCTGATCCTACATGAATAAAGTTCTCCAAGAAAGAAGGTGGGAAATGTTTGTAATTGCCAGCTGAGGTGTGTGTCATACAGCTCAGTGTCCACATCTTTATTTACTGAACTTAGTCCATTCTGAGTTGGCTTGTTTTCTCAGAGAGAATGCTGTGTAGAAAGTTACAGATCCAGAATGGATAGTGCATATCAACATAAGGTGGATTTGTAATACTATAGTGCTGCAGTGGCCATGATGTGGAGAAAAGTGAGACTGCAGTTTCCATGGACTCAGATACCGTGCTTGGTGACTTCGAACAAAGAAGGAAGTGTAAACAGCTGCTAGACCTTATCAGAGCGAAGAGAGGGAAGGTGCCTTTTGCTGAGAGGGGAGGCAAACCAGGCAGGTGTTTGGGCTGAAAACACAACAACCAAAGGTCAGAGAACACATATCATCATTAGATTTTTTTTATCTTAAATGGTGGCTTGGATTTACAGGCAAAGAACTGACGCAACAGTGAAGGGGTTACTCCTAATTAAAGGTATGATATCCTGCTCTGGTTTCTATTAGTGGGAGTCTGAAGTAATTTAGATAACTTTAGTAAATTTACTTTGCTACTAAAAGAAAAAAATTAAAAGAGTGACTAGGATTTCTTTCATAATTCTAGCTTAGTCTAAGGTTTTTTCTTTTCTCTCAAGTTAGGCAAGTAAAACTGTGTATTGCTAATTGATATTCCGAAAGTAACATTCTTCATGGGTAATTCAGGTCTATACCAATGTTTAGAATGATTTTAAAATTTACCAGATCTTTATGTGCTATAATGTATTTCCATTCCAGTTAAACACCTAAGAAAAAGAATATTTTTATGCAAAATGAAGTTGGCTGAAGAACTGCCTTACCAGTTTTGTCTATCTGGGTTGTTACTCTTCGAGTAACTAAGTATTGAAGGGAGAAAGCTTTTCTTGGAATAAATTTCTCCTCAGCAAAAATAAGCTATTACTGTAATGCAATCACTGTGCCTAGAACTGATTCAATGTTCTAGGTGAATGTGTTAGTAAAATCACAACCGTAAACCAGTAAGTTTATCTCCGGAAGGCTACAAAACAGCCTTTGTTTCAGAGAGTCAGTGCCCACCCACTGCTTCATCAATGTCCATCTGAGAGCCAAGCACCACTTCTAAAGCTTACAGCATTCTTGGTAGTTACGGAAATAAATTCTGAAGCTTTTCATCTGTTGGGAGGTATGTGCCATGTTCAGTTACCTGCTTCTTCCTTGTTTGCATATTAGTTGGTTCAACTCTTCTGCAAACAAGGTGTGGTGAGGGAGTAATGTAAATCAAAGAGCAGCTGTTTACCTTTTCCCTGGTTTTAGTTCAGTCTTCTCACACATAACATGCTGAATTTAGGGAACCAAGGCTGTCCAAATGTCTTTAACAGATCATGTCCCAGTTGAAGGGAGATAGAAGAACAAACCATGAATGCTTTTACTTTCTGCCTCTACTAGATCTACCTATTTATCCTAAGAGAAATTAAATGTTTTTTTATCTTCTCTGTAAGGTAAATATTTTTTTATCTTTTCACAATCAGGAGAGTGAATCTTGTATATGGGCTGGTGATAATTCTGTGATCTACTGATGTCTGTTAAGTGGATCACAGTATGGACTGTCTTTAGACAGCAGGGTGTGTTTCCTGTGGTCAGACCCCTGTAGCAAAATTAATCACATGATGGGAAAAGCTTTAAGGCAAAAGAGACATTCTTTCCACTGGTTTTGGTTACATGGTTTAATCCATTGGCTCCAGCAGCTACGTATTTGAGGGTTTAGCTGAAACGATGTTATTTAATGAAGCAGTGAGCTTTAGCTACAGTACTGGATGCCAAGCATAAATGCTTTATGTTTTTATTTTTTATTTACCTCTTTGACAAACTTAGAATGATAGAGGTACAAAGGATACAGATGAATGGAGTAAATCTGCAGCTGGTTTACATTTGTAGTGTTGTATGTAAGGTGGCAGAATGGTACCAATTCACCATGACTGGGAGATTGGCCCGGTAACACGTAGTTCCATATATGATGAGCCTAAGTCTTCTCTAACTTTTTTCCTGGAGGTGTAGATTCATCAAAATCAGTAGGATGACACTGGTTTTACACCAGTGAGTAGGCAGAGATTCTGTGATTGCTTGGCCTTCTGTGCAGTTGTTTATGGTCAGAAAGACATGTGAGATGCTACTAATCCAGTTCAATGGTGTTCTGTATTACTATTTACCAAGGTAAACCATGGAAACTGAAGGAAAGTAGTGAATTGAACTCTGTTTCTGTTTAGTTCTGTTTCTGTTTAGTTCTGTTTCATCAAATATTTGGCAAATGTGGTAAAAAAAAAAAGCACTTCAGAATGGTGGCTTCAAATGTATTCCCTTGAGAAATGCATTTCTATGTCAGCTGAGTAAGTCTCACTTTGTCCTTCCTCCCATCTGATTCAAAACCAGCATTTTGCTATCTCTTGTGGTATGTCTGCCTGACATTTTGAGGGACTGAGTCGCTTTCATAGTTAATACTGAGGAATGCCAGACCAGTGAATGTACCAGCTGTCAAATCAGGGTTGTTCACCAGTGCGTCTTATAGAGAGAACATCCCTCCAACTTATCTACCTGTCCCAATTCTTACCTTAATAACAAGTCCACTTCTCCCTTCCAATTAGTAATATGTCATAATATAGCATAATTAGTAAAAATATATAGAGGGTGGGAGTTTCGGATTTGTTTACTTCTTTTTCTGTCTGGAAATGACTTAGAGCCTGTTCTGGGAATTTACATCACATGAAGAATCCCTCAAACTTGTTCCCTTAGAAAGTCCACTCATCCCATGGGGTGGAAGAAACATCTTACACGTGCAGAGAGGCTGACATCATGGTGTCAGGCAAAGGGGAACCTTAGTGGTCTTTCTGTGTCCAAGGTATTTCATATGCATCATCAAGAGAAAGTTTTGGTCCCCTAGTAGGTGTTTTGTCGTAAACGTCATAGATGGTAAAAATCTGTAATACATTCACATTCTTAGGTCCTTTTTGGAAGGACAGAAAGAGAATGCTGAAGACCCTTTTTAATTTCTTCTTCATTGGAGTTTCTTTAGGAAATGAAATGAATATTTATGAATAGTCATTGTCTCAAGTTGTTGATATCCTCTAGACACATGATTTTAGACTGAGAATTTAATTAAGGAAAAAAGAGGCTCTATTATAATCCCAAAAAATGCCCCAAAGAAGAGGTTTGGAAGAAACCTCAAAAAGTAAACATCTACCACCCAGGTGCTTTCTCCATCCTTAGGCAGACATTCATCTCATGTTCTCAAAATCCTCAAGTGCTGTAGACGATTTATTCCAATACTTTTCTGTGCTCACACTAACGTCTCTGTTGCTGGAATTTAAACCCCTTCTTCTTCCATCTATGGCTCATGGAAAATAAATTATTCCCTTTCCTCTACAGTAACAGCAGTCTCCCACCCTGTCAACTCTGCTATAGATAAAATCTGTTGTAGATTAATTCTTACCCATGTATTTCTGTTCTAGTATTATTATCTTTGGCTGACACCTTAAACACAGTAAATAAGTCTGTTGAAACTGTAAGCTACCAAACAAGAGTATCATATGAGAAAAAAGCACATAAGATTCAGGGTTTGAAGTAGGTTCTGTGAGGGATAGGGCACAGGTTGGCATCTTATTCTCGGTGTGCTACTCTTCATTTAGTGATTAAGATTAGCAAGCAGCTATTAAGTTCAGAAATCTTGTTTTCAACTGCTTTTCTTTTTGCACAGCTGTTTCACATCCTTGCTGTGTACAACTACTCTGGGTTGTTTTGCTTTTATAAATTTTCAAAATTTACATAGTTTGGTAGTGAATCATGGAAACTGTGTAATTGCCAGTTGTAGAGAGAAGAGACTCCTGCTTTAAAATTCAGCCCCTAGGCACACCATTACATGAAAGCTGTATCTTTATATGATTGCTCACTACTTAGAAATAATTTAGAGCTTTGTAGCACAGTTTTACAGTGTTTCTGTAACTGTTACTGTACCTCGGGACATTTAGAATAAAACCCAAGATCTTTTAGACCACAAGGTAGATGCATTTCTCTAGTAAGAAAATTAATTGCAAAATAATTAGGAAAACTTTGTTTATAAACATGCATCAGTATTTTGACCTCATTTGATAATCTCATACTATGTGAAAACGCTTTTCTTAACATGGAGCAATTAAACATGGAGCACATGGCTATTGGTTTTGGGCCTCAGGTTCTCCAACTTCAGAATATTCCTTCTCTGTCTAATTACAGATGGAGAAGATTATAGAGTCTCTGTGTATTAAAAAAAAAAAAAGACAGGGTGTATAGTATAGCACCAGGTTTCCAGAAGGCCTAAGGGAAGATTTTGTTGTCAGAATTTCTGCCATCCTGCTTCCTCTCCAGTACACCTGACAAAAAGGAGAAAAGAAGAGAAATATATATATATGTATTTTATATATATAATATATAGCAAGTCCTGTCTGCTCTAGGGCAAATGTGTGGGATGAGATGAAACTTCTGCTATTGCAGAAAGTCACTTCCCTATAAATATATTTGTGTGTGTGTGTGTGTATATATATATAGTAGCCTATATATATATATGGCTGTATCCATATATATATGTGTGTATATATATATACGTCTACACAGACCTTTGCTCCTGTCTTGGTTGGGTAGCTCTTAGTTTCCAGACTAAATTACTTACCTGTCAAATTATAATTTGTGGGGTTTTTCTACCGAGTTTGAACAGTTCTTCTAGTGTGCCTGCCCTGGTACCACTGCAAATTAGTTTGAAATCAGTACTTTGCACTGTGTGTCCTACTCAGCATCATTTGCAGAGGCTGTGGTCTTGCCAGGACCAGATTATTACATTGCTTCCCGAGAAAAAGAGGGGGTGAGGGAAGAAAATAAAGTGATTGCTTCCAAAGAGTGACCTGCCATGAAATTACTACATGACATACAGAGATTTTGACCATGCGTGAACAGAATATGATCTGATAGAGTATCTAGGCATCGTTTTTCTCATTATCCTGAGGTATTTTTCAGGAAAATTTTTTTTTTTTTTTTTTTTTTTTTTGCGCTTGTGTGTAGTTTCTCCTTTCGTTGAAATCTCAGTTCCTTCAAGCTGTGGATAATACGACATTTTATTTCTTTTTTGACCTGGAACATTAACTGCATAAGAGTCTGGTCAGTGACAGGATCGCTGTATTTGTGGTGAGAATAAACAGATAGAAAGGGGTGGACATCTCACACCAGCTTTGGTAGCGGGCAGTTTATTGGGTGACTACAGCCTGCCTCAATTAATTCCCTAGGCTTTATGGCAGCATGTTAAGGTTAATGTAGCCCTGCTGCTTTTGGTACCTAAAGCCAAGCTCAAGTGCCTTTGGACCATCTTCAGTTATGTCATGTAGACATACTTGCGTTCATTCTTATTGCATCATGTGGAGAGCCAGAAACGAAGTTTTTCCACTTAAAATGTTTCTGTTTTCTTGACAGGGGAAAAGGAAATGGGTGAGATATTAGTTCTACGGAGAAGTTCAAGACAAAACTGAGGGAGTCATTTGTGTTTTCTTATTTATTAGTTTTGAGCTCAGAAGTCACATTCCTGTTGAACAGCCACGCAAATAGCTGTCTTTTCCACATAGCACTGGGATGTGACTAATACCATAGTTTGCAACTCGCATGTCTGCTCTTTTTAATATGTCTTTTTTTAACAGTAGTCCTTATTTTTGTGAGTGCTGTGTACTTGACAGGACAACAGTAAGACATTTGCTCTACTGGAAAGCATTACAGAGGCTTTGAGGTATTTCAAGGCAAATTAATTCATATCTCATTAAAGACAAATGCATTATGTGCCCTGTCTAGACAACTAAGAGATTAGGAACTGGAATGCTACTGGAATTCAAACTATGGTAGTAGTTTCCATAAAACAATATTCCATTCTATGCAACTCTGCCCTATTTCTAAAACATGTAGTACATGTAGGATATAAAACAGCTTTTATGGTTTTTTTTTCCCTACTACTCAGCAGTTTTTGCCATCTGCTGTGGTGATGGAGACTGGCCCTATGTGAAATGACTTGTAGAAATTAAAACAAAACCTAGAAGGGGATATATAAACACAGAAGTAGCCATTAACTCTTAAAATTGCTAATGCTAAGAAATATCTGTTCCAGCCTGCACAAGTGATTTTGCTGGAGCACTTCAGCTATGGCTGAAATTATTGTCTCACACATAGAGTTGGGTGAGCTCAGGAACTGTTTGAGAAGGATCTGCAGCTACCATTTATGGAGGTTAGTACTGAGTTTTAGTTGAGTTACAGGCTTTTGAAAATGGAATTTCTTTCTATCAGGAGCTTTTAAGAAACATGTAAAGGGGCTTTTTATTCAGAGAAGCTTTTGAAGCGTAGTTGTCTCAGTAAACTCCAAGAGGGTCGCCTGTGCATTTCCAAGGTTGTTACTAAAAATAATTTTCTAATTGTTGCACCAACAGTTTTTGTAGCATTGCTTGCTATGTTGTGTACCTGCTGGCAAAAATTCGTTACCTCTCTGAAACCAGTGAATTTTGCCTCTATACCTGATAGCTTGTGAACTTGGAATCCATAGAGGGTTAGGAGTGATCTCTTTGGGATGGCTGTTTTGGCTTAGAACAGTACAGACAGTGCCAAGGGGGGGAAAAAAAAAAGAAAAGCCTGCCTCTCCTTCAGCTGTCAGGCAGTTTCAGAAGGTTCATAGTCACAAACTGCAACTGGATCAGAGTAAGGCAGCAAACTGGGTCATACAGCTTGCACCAGGAGGGGAAAAGTGGTTCTTCTACTTGAATCCCACTTACTGTTCTCACGTCAGAGCAGTCAGTGTCCCTGGCAGACAACTGCTACTGAGTTTCTCCACTACAGCTGCCCCTCACCCACAGGAGCATTTTCTGTTCCATAAACCCTGCTCCCCTCTCACCACCACCACTACCCCCCCCAGCGTTTAGCATCTGGCTTTGATAGATATATTAATCACCATTGAAAAGTTGTATATAAAGTCAGCATCAGCGCCTTCCTCTGCTTTCTTGGGTTCTAAGCTGTAAAGTGTAAAGAGCCAAGAAGGAAAGCTCATTACAGATAATCATTTGCCTGTCCCTGGCAAATGTTGGCTGAAGATATGAAGAGTGAAGAGAGAGTTTTGTTTAAAATTATCTTTGAAGAAGGACTTTTTGTGAATGTGGGAGGTAGGGTGAGTGTGAGTGGGGAGAGGGAACAGACAAAAAAAATGTCAATTTTGAATTTAAAATCAATGATTCTGTTTTGAAAGTCAGATGGTATCCGAATAGACTTGAGCTTATTTTCTATTCTATGCTTAGGGTGTTAATTAGGAATGAAGGGGAAAAAGAGCAAAGCAAAATAAGCATGATTGCAGTACATTCTATATGACCAACAAAACAAGAGTATTAGAAATACTGCCATAGTGAGGTTCAGAAACCAGATGAACATTGCAGATGAAAGTGAGTTTCTATGTGAAAGCAGATTAACTCTGGCCTTGTTATCCTTATCCTTAACACACTTATCCTTAGTGTGTTATACGGGCAGAGGCTAATGTGGTCCACACCACGCCTGGCTACACTCCACCAGTCAAGTACAGTCTGTCAAAATAGCCTATAGTGCTTTCTGGGTCAAAGGCATGCTGTTGGCTGGAGCGTGAAGATTGTTGTATCACGTTGAAAGAAAACTTTTTTCTTCTGTGCCTTTCTATGTCTATGTAAACATTCAGCCCGAAGGAAAGTGCTCTTGTCAAAACCTGTTACCCCAGTTTTGACCTGTCCCTCCTGCGCCATGTCTCACTCAGGCATCTGCTTCAGTCCTCTGGTAGTCGTGATGCTACCGTAGTTGATTATCACTAACATCACTCGCTTTTTTATTCTCAAGTGTGAAGGCTAACTATTCTTTGGGAAAATAAATGATGACTTGGCATAATCTGCCAAAGACAGGAAAACTGAAGTTTCTTTCAGCAGCAGTTGTTCTAGCAGTCTTATAATATGGGGAACCTTTTCCATGAGTTTCAGTATTTTGTTGGGTTTTTTTTTCCCCTGTTGGTTTTGGAACAGATCCTAGCCCCCAAATTGCTTTCAGGTGCTGCAGGATATCCATTGCAGAGTACAATATTATAATAAAAGCCCACAGGATGCCGAGTATGTACTTAGAGGTACACAGCGTGCCCTTCTCCATCCTGGCTTCTGTTGTTTATGGGTCCTAGTATACCCATTAATAAATAGGCAGTCCTGCTTTCACTCTGCACTATTCTTTAGCACTTTTTGAGAGCATATTCCTTTGTTGCTGTGTTAAATGAACTGGTATAACATCATAAAAGATTTCAGGGAGATGTACACTATTATAAGTGTAGGTAATTCTGTCTTTATCCTGTCTGCTCAACTTGTATGCTCTGCTGCGTGTCAGAAGCCAGCACTCCCTCTCCTCAGTTTACACGGTCACTCCTGCAAAGACACAATATTCTGAGAAATAACTTAGTTTGCAGAATTTCAGAAAAAAATGGATTGTTCAGAATCTATTGCAGCAGATGTTTGGGTTTGGTCCTTGTCCAGCAACTGCTGTGTCTCGAGGCAGTCTGATTAGAAAAGGTCTGTAGCCTGATTAAATAAATTATAAATAAAAATAATAATACAGTTACACATCTGTATCTGTAAGCATTACTGAGTTCTGCATTGACTGTGGATTATAATATCTAGGAAGTTGGTTTGGAATGTGGCACAAAATTTCACAGAGAGCATATGAAAGCAAGCTTTTTGCATGCCAGGAAAGAAAACCGTGAAGGGACTTTTTCCCCAACTGAAAACCCTCATAAAACTGGAAGTCTGAACTGGTGGGACACAATTCAGTAAGAGGGGAAAAAAGAAGTTTTTTGGTGGGGCACTCATTTGTTCAGGAGAAAGCAGTGACTGGAGAACTGCAATTTTGGTGTTAGGTGGTTTTAGAGCTAGAGAGAGAGTTATTCCATGAGCTTAAAAACGATTATGGCAAGATTTCTCCTCTGTGGGGAGGGACAATTGGAAAAACTGACTACACTGAGACCTGGCTGTTTGCCTGAAAGTGGATGGAACAGGAATGAAATGGTATAGTTTATTCTGGGTATGGTTTATACAGAGGGATTCATGAAGAAGTTGGCAAGGCTACAGACAGAAAATTGGCTAGAAAGAGCATGGCTGCCGAAGAGAAGTGGCTAACGGAACCACAAAACCTCAAACATACTATATAACATTTCGATTTTGACCCACACAAAAGCAAACAAGCAGAACACACACTGTACTGGTATAATGAAGCTGCAAAAATGTGATAATTTATAGCAGCCTGGAGTTGGTAAAACTAATGTCTTAATGTAGCTGACATCACTGCTTCTTAATTATAAACATATAACCTGAATATCATACCATTGACTTGAAGAGAATCAGGCCCTAGACTGTGTTTGGCTTCTGTTCTATGTTCTGGGTAATCAAGCTGTGGGAAAACATCTCAGGTGGCCAAAATGGGTAACTTGGACGAGGCATTGCACTTCACGCAGAGCAGCCTTGTCTCGCACAGGGCAAGAAGCTTCCGTAAGGTTTAATCTGGAGAAGGTCTGAAGACAGTGTAGCTGCTTCACAGTGTAATCTTTTCCCCTTTCAGTGATTATAGTAATTTAAGAGCTTCACTTACAATTCTTGCTGAGCTAATTTTCAGCCCAACTGCAACACCAAACTCAACTGGGATGGGGTAGAAGAAGCCAGCAGTTTGGGGAGTAATGATCTAAAGAAGTAGCAATAGAAAATTAAAAGCTTAGTGGAAACTTTCAATACAGGTTGCACAGATGACAGTTGATCTACTCCAGCAAGTGAGATTAATATCTGCCAAAAAGTGGTCAAGTGGTTTCTTCAGAGAATTCAGGGGGTTTTGTATAATTCCTATTTCTTTTCTCTTTTTTTTTTTTAATTGACTAATAGCAAAAAGATAGCATCAGCCTTATGATGGTACAAATGACTCAGAACGGTGCTATGATTTATTCTTCTGTTGGCTAGATTGTGTCCGGCCTGGAGAAAACATATTTTAGAGAACAGGGCTAATCACAGGATTTTTACGAGGTAACCATTAGATGGGAAGAGAAAACACCCCCTCCCTGTGAACCAGACGCCTCAAGGATACACACACATACACACTTACTCTCTGTACTATCCTCACTGCCATACCCGGGAAGAATTTGAGTTGTTTGTACGTTCACAGCGTGTGTGAAAGGCGGGCCATCTCTACCACAGCACTTGTGGCACCTCGGGGTGAAGAAACTTCACTCCGAGTCTGTGATTCAGATGGGAACCCAGGTGTCCCTCTCACGTGAACACTTTTTTTCAGGCCATGAAATTATTCCAGATTTGAAAAGCTAAACATGCGCAAGCACCTTGTGTGCTTGAGGCCTACTTTGGTGTCTTAGCTGGGTAGAAAAGGCTGATGTGTTAGGGGACTACTTTTTTTTCCCCTAGGATGTATGTATGTGGCTCTTCAGTACTTGTCAATGTTAAATGAGTGTTCAGACTTGTCTGCTGAATGCTTATATGCAGCAAACAAGGGGAGAGGAAACACTGAGTTTGTTACGTGTATTCCAAAAGCGTGCGATGTGGAAACCGTGTTCTTTGACCGGCTAAGATGTTACTAAATGTAAATTAACTCCATCGACAGCAGGGAGATGCCAGAGGAACGATGTCAGCCGAGAATCTGCTCCTGCGTATTTTGCTATATTCAAATTTAATTAAAGTAAGGATGTACAATTTACAAGTGTAGGTATTTAGACGTTTGCAGCTGTAAGTTAGCAGGTGATGGGCTATCATGATAAGTAACGAGAGGCCTGCCATCAGCCAGGAAAAGGGAACCAAATGGTGTATGACATCTGCTGCTTCCCAGAAGTACCGGCTTTAAGGTAGAGCTGCTGTTGCCATAAAGTCCCGGGAATGTTTAGTGTTACCAGTCCTGTGGAAAGAAGCACTGCGTTTTTCAGTGTAGAAGCTGTTGCTGACAGAAATGCTCAGGCACCGCAAAGATGCTTATGTTTGTCTGAGAAGAATTTGTCTGCCCCTTGAAAAGGGGAGCAGAGGAGCAGTTTAAAGGAAAAGAAAACACATTTTCCTTCTCCTTGAGGGCAGTCCTTGCTGGCTTAGGGAAGCCAACCATGCTGTGGAGTTTCTGAGGTCAGCACTAATGTTGCTGGGGAAGAGGAGGGAGGACAGCATAAAGCTACCTGGCCTGGAATCAAGAAAGCTATGGCAGAGTGGTCTTCCACAGAGCATAAAGGTACTCTTAACTGCTGCAGCTGCTGTAGTGTAGCCTCCTTCCTTAAGTCTTGCCCCCCATCAGAAAAACAGCCAACAAATAATGAATCACAGTTGTACTCTAATACAAGTAGAATAGATTTAATACAAATGTTTTCAGCCCGTCCCCCCTCGCCCCCCCCAAAAAAAAGGAAAAACCCCACCAAAAAGCCTGCAGAACAAGACAATTTATTTTCTTGAGGTTGCTGGTATTAACATTACACAATAAGTGAAGCCACCTAACACCTTGAGGCCAGGGAGATAGCAGTTATGTCACAGAACCGTGGTTGTTTGAAGAACCAAAGCAAGCTTTTTTCTTGATTCCCAAATAGGAAATATAATCAATCAGCACCTTCCGGTGTTTCAAGATTTCTGTCACACAGTGGCAAATTACACTTTCGTCCTTTTCTTCAGGAATGTATCATTGACGAAGACTGTGAAACAGGGAAATATTGCCAGTTCTCCGCATTTGAATACAAGTGCCAGCTCTGTAAAACCCAGCATACAGTAAGTCCTGAATAAGACGGGATTTTATGTGTTTTTTAGAAACTCAATATATAAGTTATTCAGTTCAGGCTTTTTTCTGTGGTGAAAATCCAGTTTAAGAGCAGTCTGTCAAATAAGGCCTTTTATTTGACTGTCCCTTTTCATCTAAGTCCTGCTGATGGCCTCTTGTGAAACAAATTCATTCCTCAAAGCGTTTGCAGACAGTTAAGTCTACAAGCAAGCAAACCTTGCTGTAAAGTCATGTAATCGATAGGATTATTATATTATAAAGCACCAGGCTGTTCCTGAAATGATTTAAATACTTATCTTGATAACTTCAGGGAACTCTATTGACTTCAGTGGACTGAATGCTTGCTTAAACACAAGTCTTAGATATATGCTAATGTCATTAAGAAAGCTTATTCTTCGTATTTTAGAAAATGTTAAACTGATACTTTTTCATGTTAACATGGAATAATTAAAAATCAAGATTGGGATGACCTAACACCTACCCATCCCCCCCTTTTCTTTGCAGTCCTCAGTAGAACATTTGTAGGATAAAGAAAGTAAAAATTGCATTCTAGCTACACTCCTGTTGCAAAGTGAGCTCAGACTGAAGGTGGTAGGATCAATTCCCTGAGCTAGAACACCCCTAGTTACAGAACATTTTTCTTTTTAATTCACAGGTCTTAACAGTGCTAGTGTAGTCCTGATTCTTGCCTGGTGTTAATCCATAGAAATTCTGTGGGATCCACTGGAAAAGAAATTCTGATTTTGTATGGCTGCCCAGACAGGGCTTTACATGGACAGAAAAAAGCTTTTAAAATGCTGATCTGCTAGGAATCTTTAAGATGCTAATCAAACTACCTAAAAAAAGAAACAAAGTGACACACTGTTTTTATTAGGTTGATTTATTAGGTGTGCATGGCTGAAACATTGGGACAATTGTCATACAAAGCTACTTTTAGCTAGAGATTTGCATTTCTGATTTGCAAAGAGAATTTTTCTTCAGACAGATTTTTTTTTCAAAGATTCTAGGTTACAAATGAGATCTGATTCTTCTTACAACTGAAAATTGGATTTTAGTAAGATTTATTTGCTTTGCTTTTTGAAAGCAATCCTTCTGAACAAATTGTAAATTCCTGACCTCATTTAACAACGGAAAAAAAATCTGTAACATTTTCCATTGATAATGTTTCATTTATTAATTATTTTTTTTCCTTGACTGCAAAAGGCTGCCCTGAAATCCATATTTTACCTTAGGATGGCCGGCTGCCGATCAGTTTTGATGTAAACGCTAAAACAGGAATTCAGGTTTTGTAAGATTGAAAGTAAAGTATAATAGTATAAAGTGCTGTTACTCTGCTGCGGAGGTTCCTGCCTGGCAAATAGTTTTACGTATGCTTGAAATTGAGAACCTAAGCAGTTCTGTTTAAACACCGGGAATATGACTTGCTGATACTTAAAGCACATATATGCAGTTATCTTCAGGACCAGGGTGTAATTCTATGTGTAGCCATCTGTTGATGCATACAGCCAGTGCTGGAGCCGCAGTTTTGTCACGTGCTTTTCCCATTTGCAAGCCCTGCTCGCGGGATGTCGAATGCTGCGGAGACGAGCTCTGCGTTTGGGGCGAGTGCAGGAAATCCACTACAAAAGGAGAGAATGGCACCATTTGTGAGAACCAACATGACTGCAACCCCGGCATGTGCTGTGCTTTTCAGAAAGGTACAGAGGTTTTGCTTTTTATCCTATTCATTTTATAAAACAGGAGCGTGAATATTTAGCTCTTTTGCCCAAGTGAAGAGGTTAAATCTCCACAGAATCAATAGGTCAGTCTCCCTTGGCTTGTGGAGCGCACTGTGTTAACTTCATGATAAAACCTTAATAGAATTAAGTGTGAGAAACTGATAGGGGTGCACAATGGCTTTCACCATTGTGAAAAGCTTATTGCACACTAGAGAGGAGACCAGCATGAGAAGCACAAAAATCTACTGTTTCTAAAGAAGAGTCTCAGACATCTAAAAGTAGTAGAGCTGTGTGTCAAATTTTCACCAAAACAAAACCAAGAGCATTAAACAACGAAGTTACAAAACAAAAACCAGAACAAAAATAAAAGAATTAAAACTGTACAAAATAAATTAATGAGACTACTGAAAGTGGCTTTTTCTTCGTATCAGCAAGCAGGCCATCAGAATAAGATTGCAGATACATTGCATACTCTGAGTTTCGTATGAGCCTTCCAGGGCACCATGCTATGAAACACTCACTGGACAGCCGAGATAGGTAGAGGAATGATGGTCCGGATTATGTTGTCAGTCCACATGGGAACATGAAACTTGACTTTGAGAAGGGAGGAGAACGTATCAGGCCTAAAATCAGTCCTAAACCCTGCCTGGTCGGGGCCCAGCTTCTTCTACTGCTTTATACCCACTAGTTTCTCACCACTTGTTTCACTTTGTGTAGTGATGGGATACAATTCCAACCATCTTCTTACAACAGGTAGATAATTCTCTAGATAGCAAGAGCCAGGAAAAAAGCTATGAGCAAGAGGTGACCTCGTCCCTTCACTGACAATTGGGCTGCCTGTCCCGCCATCAGCCGGCTGGGGGATCAGGCTACTCAGGCATTTCAGGGAAACTAAGGAGAAAGCTCAAACACCATTTAAAGGCAGGTGGGTCTGCTCAGCTTTTCCTTGCCCATTTTGGGCATTACATAGGAGACCTTCACTGTTAAGTTCAAAAGTTTGATTTCAGCAAGTTTTGGTTAGAGCAGTTTTATTTTCCCCCTTCATAAGGTTTCTGCCTAAAGCATTTACAGGTTTTGCCAAGCTCTATCAGAGATTTCTTTGTACTCGGATTCTGAAATGAGACAGAAAGAGCACTTTTAATAAATGAAACGACTATTACTTTTACCATGCAGGACTGTGCATCTCTGCTTACGCTGCAGAGCTGAGCAAATCAGTAGTATGCATCCCCTGGTGTTGGCAGCACTAGGCTCGTCTCCGGGGAGGGTAGCACTGCTTCTGTAGCCCTGATTTCCTACAGGATCCAAACAAGCTGTGTCTTTGTGGCAATTATTTCAGCTGCATAAGACATTCACGCTAATTTGAGTATGAGTTAGTGCTTAGCTTGAAATGAAATTTAGTACAAACCTGTAACTCAGGAAGAAACAATACCATAGATGAGAATATTGACTAAAATTGATGGAAAACTATTATTAAAATTTTAAATAGAGCTGTTAATTAATAGCAATAGATTTTTACTATCTACAATTGTCTGCTTTAAGGTTTTTCAGTTTAGGCCCAACCTCAAGGCCTTTCTCCATCACTCAAGTATTGCAAATAAAGTTTAGACTGTCTTTACATGTCTATTTTTTCATATAAAATTGCAGTAAACTATGAAGCATTTGCTGCTTAAAATATAATGTTTTAGAATTAAAGCATATGTGTGTGTCTGTGTATACAGACAGATATTTTGGCCAAGGCTTTTTAAAAAACTTAAAATTCCAAACTCTTCACCTATTTTATTCTGACATACCACAAAAAAATGAGGTGAATGAAGACAAGAGGAGGAAGGGAGGTTTGATAGGAACATTTGGAAGAGCTGAATTCAAGATTGACACTGTAAGTTATTAGCATAAGGAAACCCTAATGACTCTAAATTTCTTACACAGTTTGAGGGTTGTCCCTGTGCAGAAACAAGGATGCCAAGCCCCAAACGGCATCAGACAGCCGTGCCTATTGTAGAATTACTATAAAAAATTAAAATGCTGAGTAGTAGTTCTTGTAACCTCATTATTTAGTCTCTGAACAATCTGTATTTGTAACCTCTGTGAAGAAATAGGAAAAATAACAGCATTCTAAAATATATTGGTATTTCTCCATTCAGGTTTTTAAAGCATTAATGTTATGCATCACAAAGGAGTCAGTGTAATGTTAGTTTTCTTGGGTTTTGAATAGCCTTTCAAATCTGCAAGGGATGGAGTTGTGCAGTACCACTGTACTGACACTAGTCTCTTCGTGAAGAAGCAGGAGCTGTTCTTGCTCGTTAAGAATAAACTTCAAATGCCTTACTCCCACCTAGTGGAAAGAACATAAAGTTATGGCTCCCTAACATGTAAGGGGACTTACAGGGAAGTCAAGTCTGTCCTTTCATATCTTGTGCATAGGCTGAAAGATTTAGGTTATCTCAGTTTAGCAGACAGGTAATGGCTTCTCATAAAATTATTTTACTCTGGTGTACAGAACTACTGTTTCCTGTGTGCACTCCGTTACCTGAAGAAGGTGAACCCTGCCATGATCCTTCAAACAGACTTCTCAACCTCATCACCTGGGAACTGGAACCCGATGGAGCACTTGTGCGATGCCCATGTGCAAGTGGCTTGATCTGCCAGCCTCAGAGGTAAAGATCAAAACTGGGCAAAGAAACCGCTTGAATTTTGAGGGGTCTCTTTCTGTGGTAAATAGATACAGAGCTTGCAGATTCTTCCCCACCATAAAGTGTTTTCACAGGTTTTCTCATCAGTAGCATTGAGCTTTCTCAAACTTACTGCTTTGTGCCACACAGGTGTGCCACATTGTGTCTGGCAATACCTTAACCCCCTGTGAATTAAGTTTGTAGATCAGGCTGGTTCTGCTTTTCAATCGATCAGATAGTGCTAACAGCTGCTGAGATCTATAGTCCCAATTTAATTCTTTACATACAGCTGTTGTCCACCAGCTTTCTGTGTTAGATCTGGCTTCTGTTAGAAGTTTTGCTTGCTTTCATATGTAAGACATATTAATAAACAGCTGATCAGCTTTACAGAAGGTCACTTCTATCACAAGAAAAAAAAAATATCTTTGCTTGTGCTTTCCTTCAGTTTCAAATTAATCCAAGAAGCCAATTTCCCTACCGCTGACTTAAGATCCGCTGTTCAGACTTGAGAAATGCCTACTGTGCAGATTTCTTCAGTACCATTGAGTTTCATGGAATAGGATTGGGGCTGACTCCATGTTTTCTGCTAAAAGCTAGAACTTTTAATATCTTATGCCTTTAATCATTCTTTAAAATGACAGTTATTTGCATTATCAGCAATTTCATTGGGAGAAAGGGAGGTCATTGCAGCTTTGCCCTAAAAGCATTTTTAGAAAACCTACAAGTTCTCTATGAAATGTCTCCAAGTTTGTTCCTACACTACCATTTTCATTAGATTAACTTTCAACAAAACAGCATAGTTGTGATAAAGATGGAGATTAGTATTTCTTTCTTCCTCTGTGTCCAACTGTTTCTACATTTTTTCATGCATGAAAAGTGACTGGATGACATTTTGTTTCATAAATGTGACCTAAGGAAGGAAGCAGAGTTGATCCCATCCTTTCAGCACCAAAATTTTAGTTAATGTCCTAAGTTGCAATAACCTCAGGGAAGGCATGGCAGCAAACGTCTCATCTAGTAAGAAGGAAAACACTTCAGCTGAGGATATAGAAACACCAAAATGAGTTAGGGTGTGAATATAACCAAACTGTCCAGCTATCGTCACAAGAATTATTTATCTGTTTAGAGTTATGACAAATACAATCATGCTGTGGCATACCACCCGCCCATGACTCACATGGGCAGCAAGATAAAGCTGCCTCTGTGAATTTACATGGTCAATTTGAAGATTCAGGTAACATTTTTTATTAAAAGAAACAGCTCATGTCTGCTTGAAACGGCCCTTGGCTAAATATTACTAGTGAGTGATAAAGACTGAAATGATCAGATTATATCCTAGAAAATATGGGGATAGTCTGCCCACAAATGGAAGTCTTAGAACTCCTAGAAAGCAGAACATGCAAGAATTCAAAACATACACAAAATAAGCTTCAAGAACATCTTTAGTTCATTTACCCTTTGTTTCAAGTGAAAGGGGCTGCAGCTTTCAGCAGGTGTAGAGGGGTGCCTGGCAGAAGCAGTGGTCCCCTTGCACTGTCACAGGCACCTGTAGCCCTGTTCCGTCCCGTGCAGCACAGAGATAGCAGATGCACCATGATCAAAGTCTGTTCCCCTTGTCAACAAATATATATCATTCTTGTTGCCTTTTAAAGTTCCTACAAGTGAGGGAAGTTTGTTTGCAGACAACTGAAGCTACTTTTCAAAACCAAGACCACAGCAAATACAGGTATTACACTACCCTATTTAGAACCAAATATACAATGCTCACAGTTTTCTCAACTCTACAGCTTGATGGCAAAGAACAACATTTTTTCTGCATTCCTTTTAAGCTGGTATTTCTTAACTTGAAAGGACTAGTCCTAGTCCTTTCTTAGTCCTTAACATAAAGGACTAGCCATCACTATTGCTTGTAGGTAGAAGGGCCAGATTGTGCTGAGATCCACTGCCACCTTGTGTCCCAGTATCAAACGTTTTTTTGATCTTTGGATCTTTGTTCTAGCTCTGTATGTGGAATCTCATCTTTAACTCTCCAGCTGTCAAGCATGTAAAAATCAGATGTTTATGAAGTCAGCTATGGTAGGTCAGGCTGTATTATGCATTTAACATGCTTTCATGCAGGGAGGGAATGAAGAATTCCATTAAGGAACTAGTGAAAGAACATAAGACGACCTACTATATGACCAGATGTCTCTTTTTCCAACAGCCACAGTGCTACACCTGTGTGTGAACTGACTGCCAACGAAACTAGGAATAATGAAAAAGAAGATCTCCCAATCATGGATGAGATGTCGTTTCTCGGCTTGATACCTAGACATACTCTTTCCGATTATGAAGAAAGCAGCGTCATTCAGGAAGTGCGTGAAGAATTAGAAGATCTGGAGAACCGAGCAAGTTTGAAGCCTCCTCATGACCCGTTTGGGTGAGATGAAATTTAAAGTCCAAACACCAGACAGTTTAGTTAGTTAATTCTAGAAATTTTTGTCTAGTGTCTTGCTTCTATAAACCCTAAACACGTACTGCTGGATAGAAGTGCAATAATCAAGGTCTTCAACGAGCATCCTTCTCTGTGCACTAAATCTGCATGTTCAAATGATTTTTGAATTAAATCAATCCTTGGACCAAACCTGCTGTCAAAGACAAATGAGAAATATATTAATGTTTCTTCTGGATTAGTACTTTCCCCTTGTACATTAGAAATAAACTTATCAGTACTTGTACTCATTAAAAAAATACACATAAGCATAAAGAATCTTAAGTTATTAGTGACTGTAGAAGTGACCTTTGAGTACCTATGTTTAGAATTACTCATTTTTCTAGGGTAAGAATTATGTACTTTGTGGACTCTTTTAGTCATTTATCTTAAGCAGATTTTTGTATTTTATTTTTTTTTTTTTATTTTAGAAAATACAATCACTGAAGCTGCAACATAGGTATTCTGGGTGTCATTTCCCCCCCATCACACACACATTGTGGAAGAATGGAAAAGATAAAGAATGCTTACCCTTATGCTTACCCTTTTAGATGAATGTACCCAGACTTTCTTCTCAGCTGTGTAAAATGGGTGCTATCTGTCCTGCAGCAGCCATCAGTGAAACTAGCTAGGATATCCCTTGAGTTTTACATTCTCATATACAACAGTCACCAGCCTCCCCCACGACATAAGGTATGCTATCAAAAAAAGCCTACAGTGTTTTCCATATGAATAGCAAATAGCATATACATATTTATATCCATGTAACGCATTGGTTTCTATATAGAAACTTTCAACTTGGCTGTTCAGGGCTCGGTCTCTCAAGGGCAAAATGTATTATTCAGAATTGCAGACCAAACAGCTAAGTGGGCTGAATACAAAGAACAGCGTTGCTGCAATTACAAGACTGTGCCTGAGCTAGAGCTAAATGCGGTGCCACGGGCATGGCAGCATTCCGCACCGCACGAACATACCTTCCTGGCTAATGTTTAGTGTATTCCATCATCGCCTACCCTTCATGAGACAGAGGCAGCAAACATAAATTGATCACTTCAGTTTAGCAGTACGACAACTTAAAGAGCTTCTTGCATTTAGAGACTTATGCTTCTACTTGATTCTATTAAATCCAGAGAAACCTCTTTGAGAAACGGTTTGTGCTTTTAATATACTTTGTAAGCATAAATCTGTGCATGTTACAAAATGTGATTATCATTACCATTTTAACAGGTCATTGATTTAAGAAATCAATAGCAAGCTAAGAGTAAAATCCGATCCACCAACCCCCCCAGCTCCCAGCTGTCTAAACAGTTTGCTACAATGGCTTTTCCACTATTAATGGCTTTTTGGAATATAGATTTCACCACCTGTTACCGCACATGGTACTCCAGCCAAGTAATGTTTTTTGGAGCTTCTTCCCAAATAATCCGTACCACTTGTGTCTAATTTGGAACAGTAGAGCACCAGTAACTTAACAAAAGCAGCCACTAGCCTGCAAGTCTCTCATCACTTCTGGTCTATAGAAGCTTTTCAACAAATTCCTAGGGTACCAGAATTAATGTTAATAACCATTATCATTACAAACAGGGAGGATACTTCATCAAAAGAGTCTGACTTTTAAAGGATTCATTTTACCACCAATTCTCACACCAACGCATGCACACATACACACTCTCAGAGTTCACTGAATTTACCCTTCCTTTCTATCCCTAATAAAATTACTATACTTTACAGACAGCGTATCTGCAATGATATTTCATTCCTTCTCTTGGTACAATTTTTCTGTTAAAAAAAAATATTTCATGAGAGCAATAATTATCCATAAATACCGCCCTACTTAGGGATAACATTATTCTCCCTTCAAGTGTCTTGATGCCTCAATCCCTTAAAGCGCTGGTATGAGAAGTTCAGTGAGATTTCTGCTGAACTAAGCAAGTTAGAAACTCAAGGTTTTTTGTTTCTTTAAAATGCCCATGGTAAAACCCAAAAAACATTTGAAATGATCAGAATGTAAAGCAGATGCTGAAAAACATCTCCAAGAACCACCCAGAATATATTCCAGTACACACTTAGGCAGAAGCAAGCGCACCACTGGACAGGAAATGATAAGAATGCCCCTCAGCCCTCTATCCAGATTTCTACCAAGACTTGCAGGTTTAAAATTAACTTCTTCAAAGAAGTTCTCAACGGAAGTTTCCCAAATAGGGCTAGAGATGAAGCAAGCAGTTTTTGGAATTCTTTTCTTAACCCTAGTTTATTTTTGCCTTTCCAAATGTCTGAGTTTGAAAAAATTCATAACCCATTTGATAATTTTTTTTCTTTCTTCCAAAACCTCCAAGGGTGCTTCACCGCCTTTTTAAAATTTTTATTTATTTTTTAAAATATGTAAAGGGTGGTAATGAAGTTCTCTACCTACTGGATGGTATTCACTCTATGCTACCTTTGCTCCTGCTTCCACCTCGTCTATGTTGGCCAAGAGGTGGCACAGGCCAACAGAAGAGGCAGGAGGAGGGAACTGCACTGGGGAGTGCCTGCTTCTCAAACTGCCAGATTCCTCAGGGTTTGAGGTTGCTGTGGGTCAGGGTGCAAGGAAGAACTTCAGTTACTGAAAATCCTTTTTCCTCTCTGGAGCAGAACTTCACTGCCCTCGTATCCGGAGCTTAGAAGCTTCACTGGTGAGGAATTCAATTCTGGAAAAAGAAACTTAGTTGAAGAAAACTTTGGTGTGAATACAAATAAAGAGGAGCAGCAGATGGGCTATGAAGCCCTTCCTGCAATACTGTGTACACGCGAGGGGGGTGCGTGTGCATACACACACATATAGACACGCAGCCTTGAAAGTCTGATGTAGCCCTGGAAAAGTCTATTTCCATGAAATCCGTAATTTTTCAAATAAAAACCACAGCGTTTAATGATTAAAATAAGACAACAGAATGAACAAATGTTTTATTGGCATGTTCATTGTTGTAAACAGCATCTGGCATGAAAAAGTTTACCAAAATCTTTTGATTGTTATAAATTAGGTGGTTTTCCAAAAACTACGGAGACTTGTTCTCTATTGATCTTTATGGACCAAAGCAAAAAATGGCTGTTCCTAGGCTTTGCAACGAAATCACGTTGACTGCACCAGTCTTCGCACCACAACCTGAACTACCAAGTTTGTATGTTGAGGTGTTAGAGGTTGCCCCAATATTTGACTACATGTAGCTACGGACTCAACTCTGGGAAAAATAAAATTACTTTCAGTGGGTGGAGAAGATGCAAACTCGTAATAGTCTCAAAAACAAAATGTACAAAAAGTAGCTGAACAAACAAAAACTTCATTAACAAGGGGAAATACAACCCTAAAGTACCCAGCATCATCAAACATAAAATGAATACAAATTTAAATAGGCAACTAGACTTCCAAATGTACACAATGAATGTTGATATGTGAAAAGAAATACCATGGTAAATAGCTGAACGGCAGTTCTGTTAAATGAATAGGGCAAATTTTATTTACACATTGAACGCAATAGAATAGAGCTGCTCATCGGCTTCTGTAACCTACTGAGAACCAGTTTACCCTACAACAGCACTTCTGCAAAACGAACCACCACCTGCTGGCAGCTTTCTGCAGACACCTCTCAGACTACCTGTTTTATGGAAGAATATTCTAAAACCTTACACTTGCAGCACTTCCATTTCACCTGCGACCGTTCTCTGCTGCTTTTCTAGAACCAAAGTGTTAACGTTTACTTCCGACTCTCTGATGAGGTAATGTGTGTATCAGTGAAACAAACAGAAAAAAAAAGGATTCTTTCATGGCCTTTGCACAGCTTTTATTATTAAGCTATGAGTATCCTGTTTGAGGCTAGTTTCACTAGCTACTATGTGCACACTGTCCTCAAAAATTTCCACTCGTTTCCCTCCCCGCCCGCTTTTTAGTTCTAATCTTTTATTTGCACATCCCTTTTAGCTTTACAGTACATTTGACTATAGTGCACAACATTATTCCAAGTCAAACAGCGACCCAAGGGGGCACTGCGCTTCTGATTGGTAACACAGCCCAACCAGTGCTGGTGTCAGCGCTTTACACCTAATGAGTGTCCTGCCGTAACGGCACTACACAGTAGTAGTGAACCTTTTTATTTTAAACAAAAAAATTCCCCAGGGAAATGCTATAGTGAGTATCAGTCTTGAGTCAAATCTTTATTTGGTGCTCCGTCCAGATAAATTTTTAGTGCTTTTTCTTTACGAGGAGAGTAGGTTACCCGGTGTCCAGTCTTCTGGAGTCTGCTGCTTTCTTTTTTCATCAGTTCATTTCTCTGCTCATCTGTTAATTCCATTAATTCTTCAGTTTTATCCCTAAAATGTAAATATATGATAAAATTCAGATTAATACAATTACCATACTTAGATTAGCAACTTAGTAAAAAAACCCACTACTAAGCATAATACTCCTTACAGATGAAAGCAACAAGACTACGCTCCTCTTTCGACCTGGTCACTATTCTTTAAGGACAACTATGACACTGCTCTTTATTCGGTCACAGCACCAACATCTGGAAGCACTGTGTCAGCCAGCCCCTGCTACAAACTACCAGCTGCTCTTCCAAATAATTTTCTTCAAGGCCAGCATGTTATCAACCAGCTGTTTCCCCCAAACTCACGTGTAATTACAAAAAATACTACAGGAGAAATGTGTTGATGAGGCTCCCCCACCCACCAAATTTAGCAGAAACTACAATATTCAAGCTCTTAGTCCTCAAATAGTGCCTTTGGGATACTGCCACCAGCTGATGAACATTTTTCATGCTAACAAAATTATAAAAACATCCTTTTTTCCAGAGAAGCCATACTAATTCTCAAAGAAATAAACCCAGAAAATAAAATCCTTGCTGTCTAAACCCTGTGGCAAGACTCTCACAGACTCCACAAGGGATATGGTTCTATTTTAAGAGATTAAATCCAGAAACACACTCAAGCATAGCAACTAAGTTTGCATTCAGCATTGTTTTCAATGGTTTGAGAAGGAGGACTGAGTAAAAGGGTACAGTGTTTGTTTTCATAAACAATAAATGCAATTAATATTCACGTTTTTAGGAAGCTGAGGAGCACAAACATTTCAGCTCAATGTTTTAAATCCTCTTTCCATTAAGACAATAAAAGAGTATTTTTATGCTTCTGTTGATTACATTGCTCAAATCTTAACATAGATTTTCTGCATGGTTTATTATACTGTAATAAAGTACATACCTATAAAATATTACTGCACCATCATCACAAATGTACAGAGGCCAGACATTCAATGTAGATACTTTAGGATTCCAGTCCAAGTCTTGGTGAATCTCTAGTATGGAAATGTCACATGGAAACGTTCCTCTACCCTGAGAAGCAGCAATTACTTGGTGAATAAAATCAAACTCATAACCAGATATCCATGCCACTTAAAAGGTAAAATAGACAAAATCTTACTTACCTTTGCAAATTCTATGTTTTCTAAGGGTATGCCACTTATTTCACTCAGCTGCAAAGTGAAGAAAAATGGTGGATTTAATACTATTCTAGAACATCACACATTGCCTACATAAAGTCAATAGACCTGCCAAATCTAGAAGTTAAATAAAATAGTCTTAAGTCCTCCAACAATCCAAAGTATTTAAACAAAATTACAGTGACAAGTTACAAATTTTTTTTACATGTCTGAAGTTACTGGTGTGTCAAAAGTGACACTTGCTGTTGTAAGATTTCATCTCACTTCTCATAACAGTGAAGGGGTGGCAGAAAGAAGTTAAACAATTAATTAATAACATCCAAGTTCCAAGACAAAAAGAGACCAACTGCCTCATGTTAAACTTTCAGGTCCGTCAGTTGGCCCTCAGCTTTCATTTCATACAGGGAAACTGCTATTACCAAGTCAATTTAGGAGCAGACAAGGCCAGAAAATATGCACGCCTAACGTAACAACCCCAGAGTTCCCCAACACCCCCACTGGCTGCTCTTCCCTCTTGCAAATGTCCCCTGTCCTGCGCCTCCTCCCTCCCCTGTTCCTGCTGCTGCTGCCCAGCCCTACACAGCCCCTGTCACAGGGTCACCCAGCTGTGCCTGGTTCCACTTTGGTGGAACCCTCCCTCCACTGAGCACCCTCATGGTGGTCACAGGCTCATCACTGCCCTGCCCTTAACTCAGGTGTGGGCTGCAGTCTCATCTCCATGGCAATGCAGACACTAACTTCGATTGCCAGTTACCTCTGGCTGTTTATTTCCCCAAAACTTGAAGAAATTTCCTCTCTAAGATTCTTGCCTCCTTCAAATCCACTGTTAAAACAGATTAACTGACAGTAAGACAAGACTAACAGCCACTCTAATTTTCTAACACTCATTTCCTTAGGAAACTAGGCTAAACAAACAATACTGACAGAAGGCAGATAAATCCTGAAATGTATTAGCCCTACACTCTGCTAATAAAATTTGTCTGAAAGAGAAGAGCTGGCTGAACACATCTGTTACTACAGATGTGTCAAATTCAAAGTTCTCTTATTACTGGTGGGAGTAAAAAGATTAAGGCCTCTCAGAGACAATGCTGCTAAAACTGCTCCCTGCACATCAATTCTTAAGACAAGAAAACAAGAAGAGCCAACTCTCTCTTTAGATACAAATGAAGAGGAAATCTTGAAGGCTGCACATGAGAATCTGTAGCAGTAATTACATTTCTACCCAAAGAATACAGTCCACAACTTAATCTGTGTACATACACAAATCCAAGGCTGTTGCATTCTATGGGATCTGAACAATGTTCCTCTTTCCAGCCTACGAACGCCTAACTTCCAAATGCTGAGTGTTTTAGTTAGGTAAGACTTTACAGACTTCACTCATACTAGGATTTTTGCTGGCCTCAACACCCAAGGTGGCCTTCTTACATCTGCGCATTGCCACAATAACCATTTCTCCAAAAGTGGAACCCTGTCATACACCAGATTAATAAAGTAGCCTCAATACAGGACATATTTCTACTGTAGATTTCTGCTAGGGTGGCACACGTCTGCTTACCTGTTAGAGGGTTCTGGCCTTAAGGAAACAAACATACCAAAGCCATATTTCTTTCCAACCAAAATAGAGTTCAACCTACTTGGTAGAATTACACTGTCCCTGGGCAACAGCTCTCAAATTCAAGTATGAAGAGGCTGAAGTTTGGCATTTTGGAATACCAAAACACTGGCTTAAAAAACCCGAAGTGACAATAGCATAGCTTTTCTTTCACATGTTTTTCAAGGATAAGGAACATAGGTAATATCATGCTTCTTAAACTTCAAAATATGACTTTTTTTTTTCAGGGATTCACCTGGATACTTTGATACCAGACCATTATATGAAACTAAGAACTAAAGCTTATAATTCATATGGCTTTGGTAATAGGATGGCACAGGTTCTCAGTTCCTGGGAAAAAAAAAAGTAGTATTTGCCACACAACAAGATTTTTGTAGCCATTACATCTCTGTGCTTCCCAACAGAGGACATCAATAAGGCTCTTAGATACCACAAGAAACTTGCATCGTGTTACACCTTTTACCTTCTCTTTTAATTCTTCAACACTGCTGCTTTCTAGTACTACTTCCTGGAAAGAATCTAGTTTCATCTCTGATGGCCTCCATCGTCTTGATAAAACAGCAAGTTGTGACATGGATTTCATCTTTTCTACTCCTAGGAAAGAAAGAGAAATTTCTTATATTAACATCATAAATATCCTGTTTAAAATTAGGGGTTTTCCACAGCATAAGCATACTCAAATACGGAAGACTGCGCTAGATATACATACACTAAGCACCCAGTGAGTGCGCTGCAAGTAGTCCACCAAAAAAAAAAAAAAAGGGATGGACTTGGATTTACTTGAACTTTTCTTTGTTTTCAGCTCCTTTCAAGAAAGCTTTCACAGACAGCCTCTCTTAGAAGCCATGTCCTTTATTTTTCTTTAGGGCACATTTCTCCATCACACCCAGTTTGGTCATACATACAATCCACCTAACTAACACCGTAACTATCCACCTAACTAGAAGCTGACCTCCAGATCTTGCATTTGCATGAGGCCTTCCTCAGCAATCTGATATTTATTCATGCACTTCACTACCAAAATAAGCTTTCCACGTTTGACTTCTAGATTTCTCACTTGTTATTAAAGCCCTTTACACCTACCACCTTGAAGAGCTTTACTGCCTCCAGCCTTTTTGTATCAGTTTCAGGTAACAAAGCTTTTCTGGTTGACAGGGTAATGCTGTTAATGTTACAATCAGATAAGCAGAAGTGGTATCAAAGGGCTAATTTTATTTTAAAGCAGTCTATAATTTACTAATTTGGCATGCAGAATTTGTGCCTCAAACATTTATGCCCACCGTTACATGCTTGTTTTGCATGAAACCACAACCACTGTTAAGCTTCTCCCTAAAAACCTTGTCCAGTCTTGCCTATGACTACACTTGTGTCACCTTTCAACACTAACCCATTGTCTGAAGTGATGATACAGCCACCTAGTGCTTCTTGGCATTTATTTCAAGTCCGAAGCTGTTAAGTTGCTAGTTATTCTCGGGCTCTGAAGAAAATTTAAATATGTCTGCAGCGTGATGTAAAGCTGCTACGTTAAGAAACTCAACTGTAAATTATTCTAAGTTGCATTATCTACCTGCCTAATGCCTCCAGCATTTAGCTGAATAACAAGATGAAAGCAATGGTCAGGCTGGAAGGCCTTACAAACTCTGACTTAAAGCAGTTAACCACCTCTGTTGTAGCAGGGATACATACAACTTAATTTTCACAGAATATAGTGGGATATAGCTGCATCTTCTACAACTGAATTAAAGTAGCTAAATTGGGCAGAGCTAGACAGCTATACAAGATATTACAGAATACTTGGAAGCCCTGTAGTCTATAATGCGGTGTGTCTGTGAACTAGGTGGGCTGCAGTTGTCCAAGAAGTAGTACCACGACCTACTCAGTACAGCAATTAATCTAAAACTAATCCAAAAATATTTAAAACTGTGAAATTTTAACTGAAGTGTGAGCTGACTATGTGTCTCTAGGAATCTGAGGACTCCTGAACCTCCCATGTTCATTTCTAATTTTGGTACTTGCATGTTGTTAATTAAAAATACCAACACTGAACACATCTGCCAAAATACAGGACTAACAGCTAAATAAGACGTAAGCCAGGTAGGGTTGTGAAGAAAGTTCCCAAGCGAATGGAATTCACATTCGTCATCTATCCATTAACAGAAATACCTGTTAATCTAGAGAAAAACAGCATGGCTTGCTTCTTACCCCCCTTAAATTATGCTTTTGCACTCAGAATCCAAATCTTATGTGTATATGCAAAGGATAGCTTAAGATATTCTGTATTTTTCATGATATTTAAACAGAATTTAGGAAACAATCTGCTCTCTAACATTTGATTCCAAAGTTGTTTTGATGACCAAGGGCTGTTCAAAGTTAGCACTTCATGACAGAAGAGCGTTTTTTCACTCCTGTCTGAAAACTACTAAATGACTGAACAGCTGTGCTGACTTCAAAACAAAATTATGTATGTATTATGTATATACACACACACACACATTTCAGCAAACTACAAACATCACCAAGACTACTCTAAAAATTTAACACAAATAAAAGCATAAGGTATAGGCATATCCTACAATTATTTTTTATGTACAATGAAAAAACACATATGCAAAAAACTGCCCAACAGTACTGTAGTATGTCCAAAAGTTCCACAAAACCTACAACACAGTGCTGCTATTAGACATTCAGTACATTGCAGCCACAGGAAATCTGCACTGGCACAATCCTTTTATTATTTTTAATTCTTTTGCATTTTATCTCTTTTTTTCTAATAAAATGCCATTAAAATGTCAGTAATATTAGCCTTTCAAAAAGGAAAAAGTAGGAATTACATTTTCTAATGTTCTCTAAATAGAAAATGTTAGAGATTTTATTTTTTCTCATCACGCTATATCATTATTACCATCAAGGATTTCTAAGAAGACCTCCCAATTGCTTGAAATATTGATATCTTCTTCATAGATATGGTAATCCAGAAACACAGTGCCTGGGTTCTTCCAGGTTTTCTTTCTTAGGCGAAACCTGTAAATACATCATGAAGAAAACACTGAGTTCTTATCTGCTCAAACACTTTCCACTGTCAGAGATCAAAACTGAATGTTTTCTGACAAAACTGAAATACAGCTCTTTTATGTGAGGGTTGGTTGAGTTTATCAGAATCAACTTAACATTCTGAAATAGTCCTGAGAGCAAGGTATCACTACAGGCTCATAGTACTGCATTATTCATGAACACAAGGAAAACAAGCCTGTGAGAAATGCAGAGGGATTTGGAGGAAGAAAACAATTTCCTATCTAGGATAAGAAAACAGAATCTTCCCAAAAACTTCTGACAATTCTATCAGGTAAAGGATTGGAAAAGGACTGGTGTCTGATTTAGGTACTTAGTTCTACTGCATCAATCCAGTCGCAATATAAAAGGAGGAGCTTTGAGGTAGGGAGGTAAATAAAGGTATAAAAAACTAAAATGAGATTAAATACGAGTACAAAACTTTAATCACAATAGTTTCTCCACATACAGAGGCAGACATACATTTTGTGATTTGTTGTGATTGCCCCACAATTAAAGGGCAGTAGAGGACATAACCCAAGCATGGTACTCAAAAATCCTTTGGCCCAGTCACAGTGATGAAAGGAGAAAACCTGGTCCAGATCTGGGTTTCTACTCCTTTTCTCAACAGGAAAGGGCCAACGTTTGTCTTCCAATGTTTTGCTCAAGCCTGGTTTTAGGCATATGTCAAGGCCCCGCCAACTTGCTTGCCACATCTTACAGGTTTTTCTCCATTCCAGGGAATATGGTGTCAGCTATTCTACAGTAAATACCACACCATTTCTAACTGGCTGCAGAGAGCATGTGGAACCAAGGCCCCAGAGTGAGTTCAGCCTTGATGAGGGAACCAATTACGGGGAAAGGGAAGACAGTGCTGGACCTGTGATGTAGGCACACCCTATGGTAAGACAGTTTGCTGCAGTGATCTACACTGAGCCAGCATCTAGAGAGAAGGTGGCTTTTTTGGTGACCTCATTTACTTAATGCTCTCCTTTCTGAAGAAACTAATCCTTAGAGAGAATAAAACTTCTCAGATCTAAACCTGTAAACATGTTGCTCACAGGCAATTCTAAGTAAATATTACTCCCTATATCATTCTCCATGAGATGAAAGCCAAGAATTGCTACATTAACATTTGCATTCACAATCTGATTCAAAGATCACAAATTTATTTTCACTCCTTTCAAAAATTCCTTTCTCCACAAGAGAAAACACCCCACATTCTGAAGTAACATTTAATCAGGTAACTTCAACGGATTGTAGTCTCTTTACCTGTCAATAGTCAAGTCTAGGCCACATTGTTCTCGAAGCTGAGGAAGCAGCTCCTCTTTTGACTGTCGGACAGTCATTCCTTTAGCAAAAACTGCATCTAGAAGAAACTTGCATGGCTGTGAATATAAATAGAAAGTGATTAAAGACCAATTTTTGGAACAGAAAAAAGTAGATTTGCCTCCCATTCATGTTTTACGACTAGTCCCATCCACCTCACAAAATGACCATTAGAATGCTTTTCAGAAACAAGGCAGGCAATCGATTAAAATTAGGCTTAAGAAATTTGTGTAGCTGCAGCCCTTTGACAGGTCATTCAAACACTCTGAACGCATGCCACTGCAGAAACAGCATCTCAGGTCTGTATTACTAATTGCTACCATTATATTAACATTCTAAACAATCTGAAAGGCATTTTTAAATTAAACAAGCCATATGATAATAAAAAGGCCACATTCTTGGCTTTCACTAATAAGACAGACCAGAACTCCATGACTGGAAGTTACTTTTAAATTTCGCTTATTCCCTGCTTTATCAATTCTGCTTCAATCTCTTATGCTTATCCATTATTAATACATATTCTGCAGTTTGGTCCAAAAAATAAAATAAGAAATTAAGGTGCATCCAAAGCCAACTTGTAAAGACTGCCTTCTATACTTTTCATGTCCTAAAAGATGTCACAAACAAGTGAGCTGCAATGCAAGAGAGGCATTTTTGTTTCAGGCTTGTCTTATGCAGAGAGGACTATTATCCAGGAAAGTGTTCTGATAGGTGCTGTCTGAAGTGCATGAATGCAACAAATTATATCAGTACAATATTACTGAAAACCACAACCATGAGCAAAACCAGTTTCTTATTTGGAAAGAATTCTACATTAATTCCTTTTGTACATTTAAAGAAAACAAAGAAACAATTCGTTTCATTTGTCCCCCACTGACACCGCAGAAATAGACACAGTTAAGAGAGATACTGTAGATTGCATTCTGATTGTGTATTTGGAACAATATAAACAGAAATAATCTCAAATTCCCTTCTTAAATCCAGGAAAACTTCCAGGAAAATGCAGAGAAAAGAGGGACTTTCTTTTTTTCCCAGCTTTCCGAGAAAAACCTTGGGCAAGGCACATATTAATATCTTCATGAATTATTCTTGAAATACTCAACACCTTACCTCTGGTTCATTTACCAAAAGTTGATAGACTTTGACTCTGTATTCACCCTTCTTAAGGGCTCTTCCAAGTCTAATAGTTATCTAGAAGGTAAAAGGAGTATCTGTTAGAACTGGTATCAAAATCAAAATTGTATTTTGTAACACACTACGAAGACCAACAGAACTATTTCACCTGGCAAGTAAACAAAAAGCTGTAAATTATGTTCTTAAGTTTGTCTATATTGTACCAGTGTATTTTTTAATGATTAAAAATAACTTCTGAATAACCTTATTGTCATCAGAAAATGATGAAAGTGTCTCATTCAGCCGAACACTCTCAAACTCTTGATTGCTGGCGTAGACTCTAAAGACTTTGAAGTGAGAAGACGGAACTCCAACAAAAGGCTCCAAATGTTGCTTGAAGGCAGAGAGTGTAATTCTTTTATCAACATGCACCATCAGCCCTAAGCAAAAATAAAGAAAAAACTGGCATGAAACATCACACTACAAAAAAAAAAAAAGCACTCTAGTGTATTATTTCCATATATTCACAGTTTCAGTACTGTTTTGATGGAAGTGGTAAAGTCAAAATTACTGTTAATGGCCATGTTTACATTTTATCTGAAGGCGTTACTGAAACTTCTAAGAGCTTTGCTGTTTTAAGTGTTTATAGGTAGCTATTCCTGGAAGACATGACAGTTCCAAAGTGCCCTATTTTGCAATCAGTGAAGCAGTGCAGCAAAACAGTACCTACTCCATTCAGTAAGGCAAGAAATAGAGAGTCAGACGAAGCGTTTGCAGATAACCCCCTGACAGGTTTCCCCTGCCTCAAGGGAGATACAGAAATCTTCCGAGTGGGGGCTGGCCAGGCACATGCCCCCAGGCCTTTTTTTTCCTCTCCTGTCTTCCAAGATTAAAAAGTTTAGTTAATTCCTGTGTTCTGGAAGGCCACAGGACATCACAAGGCAAGCTCAAGTCTAGATTAAGGGAATTTTTAATGGAATAATTTCGTAATTAAGGAAAAGTCACTGCAGTAACATGAAAACTGAAAAGTGCACAGTTTATCTTTAGAAATTGTGTTTCTAAATATATTCAGTTTGGACTACTCTCAAACTACAGTATGATTATATTGTGTCATGACTCATTAGAATAAAAAAATTGCTATTCAGAATATTCAACTGAACAAATAAATTACTTGAATTATAAATCCGTTCATGTTGTCATACTAAAAATACATAAAAGCTTTCCCCTCAGGATAATCATTTATACAGTGTGGTAAGAAAGCATAAAAATTGCTGTAAACAAATAATTCCTGGATCCAACTAGTCCTACCTAAAAAAGGGGAAAAATTAATGCAGTTCAAGATCAGCCCCAAAGAAAGATCCTTCCAGGCTAAAGGAGTAATTTCATTAAAATAGCAGTAGCTGCAATTAAATTTCTCTGTGGTTTTAAAAATGAAAATGTTTGTTCACAAAAAACCACCACCACCACACCAGGAAGAGAGATTTTACTCTATCTATTATTATTACATCAGAATTTCTGGATTGACAGGAAATCCTTTGCCTTTCAAAATAGTTATCTTATATCCTACTATTCTTAATTATTCTTCTGCTAGTTATAAAACATGAGGAGGTAGTGAGTATTGTTTAAATGATTTATCTTTATGACAATTAAAATACTACTTGGGCTCTTACACCAAACTTGTACGGCTGACATGAAAACATCTGAACACTTCATTGTACCTGCCCCTGCCCATGGCTGGGGGGTTCAAACTACATGAACTTTAACGTCCTTTCCAACTCTAACCATTCTACGATTCTATTGTAGTTGAGTCAATGAAAAGCAATAGTTTACTGAATTAATTGATCATTGATTCATATATGGAATGTCTTTACAGTCAAATGACTAGGAGTTTCAGGTTCGTTAATCTAAATGTTAAGAGAACTATTGCTCTGTGAACCACTGTAAATAACTGCATTCTGAAACAGGTGAATCAGCAGCACATGCAACTATTGGCCTTTCACTAGAAGACAGCTCAGCTTGCTCTCCAGAAAATACCTTCTGATACAAGGAAATAGATGTGTCATAGGGGTAGCTTTTCATTTTCTTAAAAATGGAAACGCAAAACTCTTTTCAAATATGTAATCACTTATTACAATCAAAATTAGTCTAGATTTTTGCTGAACATGATACCATGTCCCATCTTTGCACTTCCATTAGCTTTAATTTTTAATTTGGCAAGTTTTTCAATACCGTCACTAAACTTTTTAAACACAGAATATGCATTAAATAGCAATAAAAGCTGGATTCTTTTAAGGCACTTAAAAAAAGAATACGTACATTTTTGCCCTTCTCCTGAACCTTCATCTGCAGCGTAGGGTTCTGACTTAAAGTACATATATTGTGCTTCTCCTCTGCTCTTGCCACTTTCGTCGTATTCACTATCTGTTCCAGAATCTTCTTCTGCTGTGTCCCAGGTTTCTTTTTTTCCCTGATTTGCTTTTGATCGCCTACTACTTGTGATACTATGAGAATCAAGTCCATTAGCCAAGGGAAGCGGGGCATTGTCCACGTTGCATAAAGTATCACTGCTATGACTGGAGCTGAGGATATCACTGTCCACTGAACTTGTACTCCTGTCATTATTTACATCCGAATCTGACCGTTCCTCAGACTGGAGATTTTCTGGATCGGAAATCTGAATTTGGTTTTCAAGTTCTCTGTTTTCTGCTGACACTGAAGAGTCTATTTCATTTAAAGGTGATTCAATGTTTTCAAAATCACTGGCTTCTGTGCTTTTGCTGCTGTCTCCATTATCTCCCTCCTGCTGCTGCTGCAGGGACAAGCTTTTAAGCTTCTCGGTGCTTTCTTCAAGAATTGCTTCTACAGACTTCATATTACCTACAGGTCCTTTTACTCTTTCACAGGCATCATCCAAGTTGCCTGAATCTCCACTAGACTTCTGATAAACTGCTCGCCTAAATTGAGATCCAGGTGATTGCTCTGGTAATGAAACATATAGTCTGATTGTATTGGCATGACGATCCAGAAGTTTCCATAAATGAGAATCTGTATATGCCACATGACGATCTAAAGACTCTGAGCTTTCAATAAATACCTGAACATAAAATAACAGTGTTTTATCATGTAGCGTTATTTTAAATAAAAGTAAAAGCAACAACAGCAAGCACACAGAATTGAACACACACGAGAAATTACGTCACTAAGAAACACAATATAAACCTTTCATAAAAAATTAAAATACATGTTTACAAAAAAATAGACTAAGGAATCTGTAGTTTAGTAATGATTTAACGTTTCCTTATTTTCACAATCATGTTAAGATTGAAGTGAACTGCAACCAGACTGACCAGCTGCAGTAAACGCTTTTATGTTCAGAAGCACATTCACACATCACTTCAAGTGCAGCCTTCACCTGTACACAAACACTAGCTATGGTAGTAACCAGCCCCACAACTAGTTGGCAGTCTTTCTTTATTTTCCAATATAGCATCATAAATAAAAACTCTTTAAATGTATACATGGGTAAGCAATAGCACAAATTAGAACACAAGGGAACAAACTTCTCTTTTCCCTTTGACAAAGGCCACTGTGTTGTAGTGACCATGTGAATGCAAAAGGGTTTGAAGTAACTGAATAGCAACTCAATGCCATTGTTTTGCTCAGCTATAAGCCATCAAAGCCTTATCTTTCTACATTGAGATAGCGTGTTCTTGAGTTTAACTTCAGAAATTTTAGAAAACAAATTAGGCAGTTTTCATAGTAATATGCCAACCTTTCTTGCCTAAGAAGGGTTGACTTCCAAAAATCTTCATCCTAAGGTGGTTAACCTCACCATCTTTGCAATCACTGAGTATCAACCAGATGTCTGATTCTGAATCTGCTCTACTTTGTAATGTACACTTGGTTTCATATAGAGCCTATAGCATTCTATCAGCACCACATGTGCTAGTTAAAATAAACTCCAGAGAGTACACAGTGAAATACGTGACAGTTATCCATTATAAGTTCTATACAGATAATCCATACCTTTTACAACACAACAGTGGAGTCTACAGATTAATTAAACACATTAATCTACACAAATCTACACAAAATGAACACATTAAAAACCAGAGCATGTACCTTGTTGCTTCTAAAAAAGCCCTCGGCTTTCAGTGTTTTGCTGGACACGTTCAGAAGACGCAAGTCATTGTAGCAACGTTCTAATACTACCCGCATTGTTTCAGCAGGCAGGTGTGTAGCCTAAAATAACATATTAACAATAAGGTAACACATGTTAAACATAAATGAAATACTTGTTCCACTATTTGAAGTTATAAGATTATTCATAGGGAAAGGAGGTTTGTTTACTGGCTTATAAATTGCAAGAGACAACATGGACAAAAACCTCCCAAACCTGTCCAGTTTCAGTTCCTTTCCTCCATCCTTTGATATATAGCAAATGTTAGTTTTTCAGAAAGGTCAGCAGACTAAAATAGCCTGGCTTTGCAGAGAACTGGCAAATTGTTAGTGACCAGTAATATAAGGAATCGGACACTATTTAGAGTATGGACCAACTGAAATTAAAAAAACAAACAAACAAAAAAAATTCTCGAGCATCAGGTTTTGCACTGTTCACTTAATTCTCAATAAGACTGAATTTAAATTACTGAAATCATGTTTCGTAACAAATATGGTGAAGTTACACCAACCACTGAACCATTTTACACAGAACTGACTAAAATGCCTGTCTTCCAATTCAATGGAAGCAGTAACATTCCATGGTTTAAGCCCTTGTAAAAGTTAATCTGCATCTTAATAACAAGGGACTGCTGGAATGAAAAGGAGGGTTTGTAGGGAGAATGGGGACAGCTTCAGATGTCAAATTTCAATTACTGAAGCCAATGGTGGAAGTTAATTTTGCTTCAGTTATATGGTAACAAACAGCTCACTAGTTCTGCAACTGACTGGATACTGAGTGACGTGGTTGAAGTTACTAACCCAAAAAGAACACAAGCCTGACTCTTCAGCTTCCCCAAAAAACTTATTATCTGGTAAGCTAGTAAGCAATATGGCCAGACAGCGCCTAAGCTTGTGCAAAAGCCAGGGCAGAACTCTGGATGGAAGCAAGCAGCCAGCAAGAGCCGACAGCCAAGCTTAATTCTAACAACTAACCTAGCCCTGCTTGACATGACACACAGTATGAACTGCAAAAGTTGCAGGCTCTCATTTTAGATATTTAAATTATGACATATTTTCACAGTCGGAATGAATCAAAACTTTAAGACAAGTCCTTAACGACTATAAATTACCTTTGAAATTAGCTGTTTAAATTCTGAAACTGTTTGATTCAAATAAGCTCGTATGCTTATTGGAGGAGCAACAGATTCAGTCTTTAGGTCAACTACGTGAACCTTTACCATGACCTCTGTAGGAAAGAGGAAAAAAAAAACAAAACCACATATAGATATACGAGAGAGAATTCAACAGGCAAAGAAAACACACATATGCTCGTCAGATGTACTGATTAAGGGGTTGTATTAAATACATATAGACGGTAATGAATTTGAAAAGCAGTCATTGTCAAATCAATTTTAACGCCAGAGGCAAAAATGTTCCACAGTTTGACAAATTTTAGTATATCTTAGAACTGCTTCAATTAGAAGCAAGTTGGGAACACAGTACAGCATGTAGTTCTGAATACTGACTTTGTAAAATTTATCACAACGAAGATTTTCTTCTTTCACACATCATAATGAAGTTCTATGTTTTACAAGCTTTATTTTCATGTTATCACACAATATACGATTTTAGTCTACCCTTGTCTATACGTAATTACACATCTTACCACCAGGTTTATAGCACTGGAAAATTTGGTCAGGTCTTCTTGTTTCCAACAGTAAGTCAAACATGTACGTTGATTTGACACCTCCGAGTAATAAACCCATTGGTGTATCCTCCTCTCCTTCATAAGACCGTTCCAAGTAGTCGTGGAACTCATCGTATTTGACAAGACGACAGCAATCCAAAGGAACTGCCTCTTCTAAATCCATTAGCTAAATCACGCACACAGGAAAAAAAATAAAACACAACAAAACTTTTAATAATGATTCGTTTGTGAGTTTAATTTTTCCCTTGTAAGCTAGAAATATCTCAGTACATATACATGCAGGAATCTTTTGAACTCACAAATTTCCATTTGGTTTTAGAAAAAACACATACATCGTGTATATATAGTACATACACATGCATGTAATATATATACGTTTTTAAAATCAAAAAGAAAAGGGAAGTTTGAAAAGTACACAAAGACAGGTCCTGGAAGTATACTGAGAGGAATACACTAACTATCAGTTATACCAAATGCCATCTTAGGGGCCTGAGGAAGTCATATCCACTCATTATCTTCTGTGAATCTCAAGGAGATGTTAACATTCCAAATCTGTAACTGCCTTGCTGGTACTCTCCCAGCCATATAGCAAGAAACAAAGAGTACAAGTAGGTAAGCAAGAATAGATGTCTTCAACTTCTACTTGTTTGTGAAAGGCAAAGATCAACAGACCCTTTGGTGCCCACTGATGTTATTTTATTAGTTGTGCAGAAGCTGCTTGACAGAATTATCTTATTACATATCTCATACCACAGCTTTGACCACAACACAAATATAAGTAATTTAGAATTCTTTCAACTTACTGAAGACAGCAGCTCTCACTGTCTGATTTTAAAATAATGGTATGTAAAAATCATAATGCCTTTTTAAAAGGGCAGACCATATCATTCCAATAAGAAATCATCTGATGGCTACTAATAGAAAACTCAGTCAATAATCCCCAGCTAGAACACTTAGTAAAGAAAACCCCAAACCAGCCCCTCAAAAGCAACCCACAACAAAAAACCCCACAGCCAACTCGCCCCAAACACTCCCACAGCACCAGACATTTAAAAACTGAAGATAGACAACAGCAGGAAAAGAACTACATCTAACAGTTAAACTTTTCTGTTACGCATAGCATACCTTGTAAGCTATTTCCACAGCTTCCTTCAGTGTCCTGTCCTTATGAACCTCTAATTTGTTCTCCATCATTATTTGTTTTGTAGGATGCATGCAGAACAATTTAATCTATGAAATACAAAAGGAAGAAAACTGACCATGAAGGTATTTGCAAATGCCTTTCATATTAAGAGTACATTTAAATTTACAATCCTATATTCAAACAATCTAATAATAAAATACATCTTTAGCTGTACTTCAGCTACAAGATAGTTTCCTTTCAGCTAGTTAACACGACACATAGAAAAAGTCAAAGGCACAGTAGATAGTAGTAGCACGTATATATTTTTGCAAGCTAGGGTACAACTTCTGTAACCAGAACATCTTTAAACTGTAGGCAGCATGCAAATCCTCCAAAACAAAATGCACACAGGAAAAATGAACAGGAAATTTCTTTTTCACATAAAGTTACATATCTAGCAATCAAAGAGAACCTTCCAATAAAACAATCATTTGATTCATAGGCAGCCCAGCTGTCATGCTTGTAATTCAAAGATGCCATATTTAGTTTGTTACTGTTGACTCTATGGTTGGAAAAAGATTCCGCTCTTTCTGCCAAATAATTATTTTAAATTAGTTTAAGAAATATCACTTCACAAAGCAAAGGGTCACAATATGAAAAGATTTAACAGTATGAAACACCTAACATACAGCATTACATACTCTTGGAATTCATTTTGCTGAAATCAAGCGATGTCAGATTAACTATAGCTTTATTTTGGTTTCAATACCCGTTCAACTTCACATGGAAGACGTGAACTCAACAAAAATCTCTCGTGAGTACCTCTTAACAGATGCTTCCACTATTTACAGGCTTCCAACAGCTGTACAATTGATTTTAGAGTTATTAATACAAATACACTTATCACAAGAGTCTTTGTGTTATAGTAGCAAAATTACTATTTACTGTAGAAACATTTCTTACTAGAAATGTATTGTTGCTTTATTCAGTAGAAATTCTAACCTTGCAAGTGTTGCGCTCAATTTCACGTTGCCTCTTCTCTTGTTCTTCCAATTCTCTCTCTTTCTGTACCAATTGTTTAATATGCTCTGGATACTCATGTGCCTCAAGAAACTCTGCCAGTAAAAACAAAGCAATAGTTTTAAAAATTAGATTTTTCCAGAGTGGGCAACATCTCAAGAATTACAGAATTATAGAATTGCCTAGGTTGGAAGGGATCTTCTGATCATCTAGTCCAACCATCAACCTAACACTGACAAAAAACATCACTAAACATATCGCTAAGCTCCACATCTATCCATCTTTTAAATACCTCCAGGGATGGTGCCTCAACCACTTCCCTGGGCATCCTGTTCCAATGCCTGATAACCCTTTCAGTGTAAAATTTTTTCCTAATGTCCAACCTAAACCTCCCCTGGCACAACTTCAGGCCGTTTCCTCTTGTCCTGTGGTATATTTAACAGCTTTCTTGCCTTCTTCCCTCTCTCTTCTCCACTCAAATTTCCCACTATACCATGTCCTGTTCTCTTTTTCATGATTTAAATGCAACTGAACTCAGTCTTTTATTCCCCCTAATTATACATCAGCAACACAAGAAAATGCTATTAGCACAAGATTAATATTCCAGTATCAATATGGGAAGCTTTGCTGTTGTAAAGAAATACACCAAGACTGATGACT
Organism: Limnodromus scolopaceus; assembly: GCA_028565335.1. Taxonomy (NCBI): domain Eukaryota; kingdom Metazoa; phylum Chordata; class Aves; order Charadriiformes; family Scolopacidae; genus Limnodromus; species Limnodromus scolopaceus. The sequence continues at coordinate 57,607,354 of JAOXNO010000041.1, read as the reverse complement.
GCACTTGAGCCTGTTTTTACAATAAAGGTAAAATCTGTTCTAGAAAGTGAATTACCTGATAATAAAAGTCACAAGATATCATCTATATCACGATAAAATAAATATTGCACCTAATACAGATTAGTGCACTTCATGAGATTTTGTTTCATAAAGAGAAACAAAACCAGAACATTTAATACTTTATCAAGTTAAAAAAAAAAAAAATTTTGCAAATACAGTTGTCTTCCAATCCTGGTGCCACTCCTATCACAAAGAAGTGTACAAATAATTTTTCAGGACTTAAAAATGGGATTGCCATATTCAAGACATCTGAAGTAGCAGATTCAGTTTGTTTCTTTCTTTATTGCAGAATTAACAAATCACAGCATTTATAGGAAAATCTATTTCCAAAGACAGCTCTTGGCCCATAGACTTTATGGCTGCTGTTTATTCTTAAATGTTATATGATTTGCAATCACTTGTTCAGAATGAATAATGTTGTTTCAATGATTCAAATATTGAAACAATATTATTTTTTGTGGCTATGAAGAATTTCTACTTTATAAATTTGTTGATAAAAGATTTTAACAGCATCCTTCTTGTGTTGAATCCACTTCAAAACTATATAAAGCATGTACTTCAAACACTGTTACTTTAAAACCAAATAATGTCTTTTTATAACTGCACTGTCCCCTACATCATGAATTCTCAGAAACAAAAAGAAGCCAAAACTGATTTTGTGAGATACTTCGTTTTCCCCCCTCCCTATTTCCTCGAGGAAAATATCATTGCTCAACTTTAGGGAGAAAATAGTAGAAAAGTAAAAGAAAAAAATAGGAAAAAAAAAGTAGAAAAGTAGTCAATGTATGATGAACTAGATTGCTGCTAAAAGTAAATGTCGTTTGTGTTTATTAAGATGTTGAAATGAGATGACAAATTTGCTTCAAGCATCATAAACACTTTTTAGATAATTGATATAGTAGTAATTGTGAGTCTACTTTTATTCATTTTAGATTTTCTTTTTTAAATAAAATTTAGCATAAGCTTAGGTAGTTTTTAGTTTGTACTTCCAGAAAAAAACCACCATTAAAGCTTTTTTACTCATCCTTGCACCGCTAATTTCTTTCCTTATTCTTGCTAACATTCACCCTCAGTTTCTCATGGTGAAATTCAAAATCTTACCATAAAAGGAGGAGTTAAAAGGAAGCAGACAACTGCTCATCTCCCTCCTAAAAATATTTACAGCACAGAATAACATAAACAAAGTGTTATTTTCAAAGACCTTTTATTCCCTCCTCCACTGGACACATTACAAGCTGGTGTGTTGCAAACTCTCCCAAGTATACAAGTTTCTTTTCTACACTTGCATGCTCTTCAAACAGAATGAGTACACCCCAAAAGGAACTACACAATGCGAAGTATGAAAGGTTTCAGTTGTGAGATTCTACTCTAAGTAATATGTAATTTATTTTACCAATCAAGAATAAAATAAATCCATCTATCAAAATATTCTCCCTACAAAGGATAATTTTAAGATTCTTGACCTTGAATGTATTCTTTGAGAAACCAACTTGAGCATTTAATGAAAAGGAATAAAAGAAAAAAAGCAGAGGTAGTAGAGGTTTTTTCCCTGCCTTTGAAAGTTTATGTGGCTTTTCATCTGCTCAAGCTATTAAGAAATATTATTCACTGACTGGATTTTTTTATGCAATTCAGGGCATTAAAATTCTGGCAACTGAACTACATAAATCACAAAAACTTAGAACGATCTATACTATTTATCAGGCTATAAACAGGCTACAAACTGACAAAGTTCCCTTTATAAAGGCAGACTACTGAGTTTTCCCTTTAAGAAAAAATAAATACAGCTTTGATATTGCAAGCAAATTAATTTTTGGCTCAATTCAACCAGTTGGAATATTAACAAATTACTTGATTCTTGCAGGCATGCTGCTGCTGAGAACAAGTGTAGGTAGCCACTGCTCCTCTGGTTCCCTTTTACAGCTGTGTTTCTAACAAGGGATTAACAAGAAGGGGAAAATAGCAAACTAACATCGTTCCTTCTATTTTTATATTAGTTCAAAAAAGTTCTATCAAACTTCTATTTACTACTGCATCGCTTTGGTGTGCTCAGATTTTACATAAGAAATGTTAGTATTTTCAAGCAAATACTACAGTATGTCTATATATGTAGACATATAAATGTCTACAGCAAGAGAAATCCTGGATGTTTACAGTTATTAGTAATTTGAACAGTCTATGAAACACGTATGAAATTAGTCAATACTTGAACAAAGTCTTCAACCAGACATTCTTGTTTTGAATCCAAATAGAATCTTCATTTTCCAGCATGACATATTTCAAAGATTAATCAACCTGTCAGGTATTACATGGGGCCAGGCATCCTCTACACCTTGGTGAACTACATCAGAGATGAGGGCAATAATAGGCAATGAAATTCAAGATCTGTTTCTGACTATATAACTTATAGTATATTGTCTCACCTCCTAACTGAAACACAAAAAATAAGGGCTGGTTATAAAGTGTAAAATTTTGTCATTATGAAGTTTTTACACACTCATTTTTCAGTGAAAGAAATAATTTTTATTTTCTACTACACCAATCGCGACACTAGTATAGCACTACACTTTAGTTTATTCAGTGTTACCCAGTATATCTGTTCTTCATTTCCATGACACAAAACACTAAAAAATAAAAAAATTTTGTGATGACCTCCTAATGTTCCATAAAGGTTTACTATAAGAGTAATGAAAAACTATAAGAGAAGGCTTCATATATAAAAGTTATGCTAGCTTACCCTAAAAATACCGTTACCGCTGTCCTTACACAAGTTAAGACTCATCACATGTAAAACATCTCCTTATTCCACAAACAGAATTTCACAAGTTAACAGAACATACTTACTTGCATTTCTCACTGGATCCTTCAGTCTATATATCAGCATGTATGCATTTGTGGAGCTGGTGGAGATAAGAACAGTTATCTGAATCTATCAGAGAGGAGGACAACATTGACTTCAAAAGTTGTTTTTCAGTAAGGAGCTGTGTCATACATATTTTAGCAATACAGTAATGAAAACGGATTTTCAAAAATAAGTATCACATTATTTTAGTGATCTGAAACAGCAGTCAGGATAGTTTTTAAACTATTTGAAGCATCTACTATGCATTTTCAGCTAACATGTTAAGCATGTGCATCTTGGCCATTCATTTGATCACACTAAAACACCACCAAAAAGAAGAGTAATATTACAGTACTACTAACCTAGCAAAAGCACTGGAATAATAGCCTCTGCTTCCAGAAGATCCACCATATGTTTTCTTAATATCTTCCTGAGTTATCTAATGGAAAAAATCAATGTAATGGTTATTTGAGAAACTTGCATTAATCGAGATGTGTTTATTTTCATTAGGAAAAATGGCATTACATAAGTAACACATAATATTAACCATTCTAATTTTTAAAAATATTTCTGCTTATTTGCTGACTGAAAAAAGTATCTGCTTCAAAGTGATCTACCTCTTCATTTTACAATGAATGCAAACAGAATTACTTTTTTTAAAAGGTAGGAACCTCTTAGAAAAACATTATTCAGGTTCTTGATGGCAATAACGCTTATGGATACATTTAACATTGGAAATGCCTCAGCAAGACAGGTTTAACAGCACAATCTAGATTGGAACAGATCTACAAATATACTTCTTTAAGCAAGAAGTTTTCTTCACATAGATAGAAGTCAAAATTATAAATCCAGCCTGGCTTCTTTATGATCCATCTCCACCTCATCCTCAAGAAGAAACACTCCTTTCCCCCAGTGCACAAAAACCCCATACATAAGAAATTAGCCAACCAATGAGTGAATCTTATGTATACGACAAGATATTAGGATGAGAAGACGAAACAAAATAAATGCTTGAAATACCTGTACATAAAGCCAGCTCCATTATATATAAGTGAAAAATCACATAAAAAAGAAAAACTTATTGGTTCACCTATGAGTACACAAGATAACTAAAAATACTATTTTTACCTTGCTAACATGCTGATCATTAAAGCTGTACCACTGGTCATCACTAAAAGATTTTATACAGGCGTAATAATGGCCACCAGCAGCACTTCCAGAATGAACCATAACAGAAAAGAGCTCATACAGTAAAGAACTCTGGAGAGAGAAGAAAAAGATGTGAGTAAAGACACCCAAATAATCATATTTAAAAATTTTTACAACAACCCAAATGTATAAATTGTTGTATGTTACAAAACAAATCTGTATGACAGCAATGCATTACTGCATTAGACACTGACTAAAATCAGAGCTGTGATATGCTAAACATTATACAAGAATATGTAATAATCAAAGTAAAAAGGAACTTCCCTTTTCAGTGGTGCAGAGAGAGAAAAGGCCAAACAACTTTAGAAAAAAAACCATGGAAACTGTTTGAACTGGCTTAATGCATTACTGCTGCTTCCTTTCTGTACAAGCTCTGAATTTGTGACTTCTTGTGCTAGATAGGTATTAAACATATCTCCACAGAAGAAACAAAGAAATGATCTGTTTGTCTGTAGCTAGAAAGTTTAGGCTTATTTGCTATCACGCTTCTCTGCATTCTCGAGGATTGCTTTTTACCCCTTAATGTATATTGCAAGCCAGCAACACCCTATTCAATCCTCATCAGCACTCTGCATTAGTTTCTCTCACAGCACTCTTGAGGTTGCTGTCCTAATCCTTTTTCTTTTCATAGATCAAAGGTTCAAAATAAAGGGTACTAAGGACATACCTTCAGTGTTGTGTATATATTTAAAAAATAAAACTGAACAGTAATAACTCAGACAAGTGTTACAATAATTAACTATTTTTAGATTATATAGAGGAAATGCTCTTTAAATTCCTAGCATATACTGCATCTATTATTAAGATATCCAAGCCAAAAAGCTAAAATCATTGCTTGACAGCTAGTTTGCCTTGAGAACAAACAGTATGAATTAACTGGCCAAAGCTACTGTCAATATTAGGACATGGCATTTGCATTACAGATACGTTACAATACTCTGTCCCTGTTTCCATCCAGTGACTATCTAATAATTTCTTTTTTCCAGCTAAGATTGACAGTATTCAGAACATTGATCAAAAAACCCTCTCAAATAGCTTAAGGTAAATGTAAACAGGGACAGGTATACAGTTTAAAATGCAAGTTGGCCTTTAAATAATTATGAAACTAACAGTTACAGCCAAACAGCTTCCTAACAAGTCTGAATAAAAGCTATTGGCCAAGTTCCAAATGAGTTCACTGAGTAACGATCCATGCAGTACACATTGTAGACATTACCATAAGCCTCAAATATTCTTGATGAATTTTGTATTGGTAAGAAAATTTAATCAGGTTTCTTGAAAATCTCTCTTAATCTTTATGTCCCACAGAAGGATGGCTGCTATCCTAGACTGACTTGCTGCTCAATTCCTTTATATTAAATTCAGGATGACTGAATGAATATTTAACATTTAAGCCCTTAGCCTCATCTATATGACCATTTTTATAACAACAAGAAATGGATGGCAGAGATTGATCAAAAACTTCCAATCTTCTCCTACTAAACTGCAAAACACTTTTGCAGTCAAAGCTAGTAGGACCTTTAACAGTTTGCCTCAAAGGAAAACCAGCACTCACAAGACAAAACAGTCTTCAATTTGAGGGTCTGCTGCCAAAACAAGTTATCTGGGAATTCTCAGTCTGACAAGCTGGGAAGACCTTTATTCTCAGAAGATCTACAGATCAATTGCTTTCCTTTGCTGTAGTGTCAATTTTTTGAATTTGATTAAAAACACATGGTCCCACCCTGACATCAGAATTATTTTTATCATTTACATTTATAGTGCATTAACCCTGGCCAGCAACTAAGCACCCACCCCGTCAGTCACTCACTGTTCCCCTCCAGGGATAATAGAGAGAATCAGAAGAGCAAAAGTGAAAAAACTTGCGACTGGAGATAATGACAGTTTAATATGTGAAGGAAAGCAGGAAAAAAAAAAAAGGTGCAATGATGCAAAAGCACTACTCACCACCTCCCACCAGCAGACCAAGGCCCAGCCAGTCTCTGAGCAACAGCTACTTTGAAAAGCCTCAAGTTTTTACTGCTGAGCATGACATATAACAATAGGGCATGGAATGTTCCTCTGGTCAATTCAGGTCAGCTGTCCCAGCTATGTCCCCCTTCCAGCTTCTTGCCCACCCCTAGGCCTACTCATTACAGGAGCAGAATGAGAAAGAGAAAGCCTTGGTGTTGTGCAAGAGTTAATGCGCTGGTGTGCTACGAACACTGTTTTAGTCACAAATCCAGAACAGAGCACCATACAGGCTGCTATGAAGAAAACTAGCTCCCTCCCGATCAGACCCCAGAACAACATTTTTTTAAACATACCTTTTCACTGCCAGCTTTAGAAAGTCTTTCTGCTGCACTATTGCTTTCGAGGCAGATTCCTTCATCAACTCCATCATCATTAGAAAAATCATTGCTCATCTGATCACTGTGACAACTGCCTTCATTTTCAGCTCCACTATCAGTGCAACTCTCAGTCTGGGGAGACTTCTTAAAAATAAAACATACATACTAGTATTATACAACATTTAAAGTTACATGGAACAAGAAATAATATGTTTGTGAAATGAAAAAAATCCCCATCTGCAAAACAATGAAACTCCTCAAAAACCTAGAGACCTCTGCAATTCAGCATCGAGAATGCACTTGTTTCTGTTAGTAACTGTCTTCAGTCCTACTTCTTAGATCAGTATTTTCTGGTCTTGAGTACAACTGAATGGTAATTACCTGATCTCATACTTAACAAGATTATATTTGTTACTAGCCTATCCTATTTATCAGTTAATTCAACTAAATACCTGGAGGTCTAATACCAGATAGTAAATCCTACTGCAACATGGCCCAGATAATCAGAACTGATTTGACTGGAAATATTTTCATCCACAGACTTTTTTCCAATTCAACTCACTGGACAAAGTATTGCAGTAAGACTGATTAGCGTTCTATGAGCTTAAAAGCATGATGTCAACAATGCTATGAATGCAGTTCATTTAGTCAGTATATGCACCTCTTACCTGATCCTCTTTCCTCGGGATAATTCTTTTGATTTTCTGACAGTTATTAATTTTTTCTCAAGTTCTAACTCCCAGATCGATCTTCACTCTCATTTAGCCCACCCAGTAACACTTTGAGAGGTCTCAAATTGCTTAACTGGCACAATTCATAAACCAAAGGTTTGTACAGGGTCAGAAAAGCCCCTCCATAGGCGTATCAATGGAGTACTTCTCTTACACGACTACAAGCTAGCAAAGTGACAAAGTTTTCAGGAATGGAGTTCAATGAATAAATTTAGTCTTTAATGCAGAAAGTACATTAAATACTTTTTGGTGAATGTAACTACACAATATGCATGAATTTTGGCCAAAACCAAAAAAGTCAGAAGCCAGAAGAATATGCAAGTGAAAAATAACATATTTAAAAGTCTCATTTCTACAGCATACACAATGTTGTGAGTCAGAGCGAAGGATCACTAATCATTCATGTTTTTTGGACTAACCTCAGTGTTAAGAGTTTCAAAACTTTATACCATCTTTTATGACCAAAATACACTCAGCCACAAGTTTAAGAAACAAGTTTCATTCTGGATTTACAGCATATGTAGAAGTCCTGAGACTTGCCCTTTTAAATCATTCATGTGACGATATAAGAAATCAGAAAAAGCTTACTTATGGAAATATGAAAACCCTGTAGTGATTAGAGAACATGCTTCCTTTTCAATGTAACAAAAATCCACATGGACAAATTTAAAAACTTCAAATTAAAAATATTGCCATGGCTAAAGAACATTTTATGTAGATGAATAATGTTGTTAAAATGGGTTTATTAGACTGAAGTTTTAATTTTCTTATTGAGAAACGTCAATAAAGTTAAAGACTTCTCTGAAACCAAACACATTACCTCATCTTCAACATCGATGAAGACACTCATGTCTAACTCCTCAGGAAAAGTCATACGATCATTGAGTTTAATTCTGTGCATAGTGGTATAATCAAAGTCAAATCTCTTCAGCTGTAATGTCAGCAGGTATGGAAAATGCAAGAACCGCAGACCCTAAATGAAGCAAAAACAAGATTATGCTACCATTGTCAGGATTGGTATTTCCCAAAAGTAATTTTTACGAATGATTTGGACAGTCTTTACCTTCCTTGCATCACATTTCTTCTTACATCGTTCACAAAAATACTGATTGGGGCCATCAAGAATCTCAGGCTGAATGAAAGCATGCAGTGCTTCTTCCTAATAATAAAAAGATGTTACCTGATTTTTAAAGAATGTTTACTATGTGGGTATAAATCAGAACGATAAATTTACAAGGAGATCGCAAACACATGCAAATTGCTTCAACTAAATCTACAACCAAAACCTGATTGACATAAGCTTTGATACAGACACAGTCAGTTAAAATATGAAGAGAAACCGACCCTTCTACCAAGCCCAAGGTTAAACAGTCAAACCACAATTACTGCCAACTATATTTCATTCAGTATTTGATGAATCCAAACTGTCTTGTTTATTAATAAAAATACAATATAAAACGACATTTAGTCCTGTTACCTTGCACATCACATTTAGTCATGTCTGTTCAGTCAAGTACCGTGAAAACAAGCCTATTATTTAATGCCACTTTGGCCCTGTTCTCCCAGAATTCTGATACGGTTCTTCTGCATTTCAAGAAGAATTCTTCCCAACAGATAGCATCCAATAATTACTGGGGTCAGGGGGAGGCAGCAGGAAAAAATATTACTCAGTTCCTCAGTGCCCTGCCTGAAGACAGCCTTAGTCCCATTCTACAAAGCAACTTCTACATTTGAAGATAATACTTTTAAGTGAAAGGTGGGGAAAGAACAGAGGGAGAGCGTTTGAGCTCCACACCCAAAGGAGTGAGAATCGGATATGGCCATCTCCTCTAGAGACAGAACTAGGTTCCTAGTGTAAACTTTATGAGGCAACTGACCAATAACTGGAATTTTGTCCTCTGACAGCTGCCTAAAAGTTCGGTAACTAATGCTTAAATCCAGGAGTTTAATGATTTCTACTTTGCTCCTCTTTACTGCAATCAATATTCAAAATGCAACCAAATTGAACATTAATCCTCCCCGTAATGTAATTTGAAACAATGGTATTGCACTTAAGTTGTATATACTTGAGAACAAACTTGTTCAAACAAAATTCACTAAGACTACTGAGATAGGTTTAGTGAAGAATTTTACCCAGAGATTTTAAAAGTTAAAGCCTTTAACCCAGTCAGCTTGTAAGCCGACAGGCTCTGGGTTTCTTAACTCCAAGTAGAATCCAGAAGTTCTCTGTTCACTTATGGAGGTGAAAACAAATACAACTTGCATGTTTAGACATTCAGTTTAAAGCAAATAAGATTAACAGAAACAATGGTTTTTAAAACCATCATCTCTTATGAAGTACTGTAGCTGTTCCCTGAAGTCTGAATACGTAATAGGGGGCTTAACTGGGCCTCACCAATTGTAATGTGGCTGGCACAGAACTTAAGCTACTATCTAAATCACATTGTTTGATAAGCCACAGTTTAGGAGGAAATCAAAGAAAACCTCCCCAAAAAACTCCAATTCTTCTCTTCTTTATGAAAAGCCCGGGAAGTAGCAAGAACAATAAAACAAATGCTTTCCAAAAGCTGTTGCTGTTCTAGGAGAAAGGACTTTTTAAAAAAGGACTGTATTCCAGGTGACAACTACTCACAAATGAAAAATGTGCTAAACTCAACAGAACAACGGTACACTGAAGGCAATCATCACACACTACCATTTTTGGATCCAGTCAGAAATGCCTCTGAACAGCCCTCAAATCACAGCTGTTCATTGGAGAGACTCTCTGAACTGAACCGCCATCTACATATTTACTTCCTTAAACACTACAGAGGCTGAGTTGCTTTTCACTCAAGTGCAACATACTGCCAGTGTTGAGTAAGACTGTGCACTGAGATATGAGGCATCTCATTCTAAAAGGTAAGAAAGAAGACTAAGCAAGTTATAACCCCGCATAAAAAGAAAGGGAAAGAAAGAGATTACTGCATTTTGACCATTCTGTAAAACAGTTTAAGGAATTAATATTCAGAACTATTTAAACAAAGACAAAAAAATTAATAACCTACATGGAAAACATGAAACCTACACACCTTCACATAGTGACCACAGAACTATCTGTTACGAATCAAGTGCCAGTTAAGACAACAAAAATTTCAAGTGTAAGAAAAATTGCAATTCATGCATCACCATTAATATGAATGAATGGAAATATACAAATGATGGGACCTAAGAGGTTATGTAATGTTTACAGACTGTGTGATGTGCAATTTAACAAGAAAACATACTATAAATTTCCACATATGGAACAAAACGTTGGACTCTCAGACCCCCCCAAAACTGAATGAAGTATTATAACATTACTCTTGTGGTTTCACTGCTTACCACAGAGTGAGCTGTGCTTTGAAAAACCTGATTAAAAAACTCTTGAGAACTCCACTATTTTTGAGCTATGTGAATATCCATGTATTTTTCAATCCTTGTAAAGGGAACATCGCTGTTCTTCAGGTATACTTATTCATATCTCCTACGGTTTCCTCCTATCTAATCTTTACACTGAAGTGAATTCTGCTGATGAGGATGTTTCTTAATGCAATTCCTATTCTAATACAGTTCACCATTTTCTACTCTGACAGTTTACTCAGCAAAACCAGTGATAAAGCTTTGTACACTGCACAACCTATCACATGACATCCCCCATTTTAGTGCAACTCAACTTCAAAGGTAACATTTATTTAAAGAAATCTTCAAAGCGGTAACGATTATGTGGTCTTCGAGCTAGTAAGCATTTCCACCATTTCCAATACATACACACACTTCAAAATACACCATAAAAGATCAAGCAATAGATCAGTATGACAAGAGCTATTTAAACTTCTTTATAGTTCACAAAAACAAAAGAACAATATAGGCTGAGAGACTTTTGGAGTTCTTCTGATCCTAACTCCCTGCTCAAAGCTGGTCCAACTTAAAGCAAATTGCTTAGGGCCTTGTCCAGCCAACTTCTGAGTACATCCAGTTTTTAATATTCTGATTATAAGATTCCTAACACTCATCATACTAAAATGCCAGAACAAACAGTTCAAACTAATTTCTGTCTGGCTAAAGATATACACTTAGGACATGCTCTTCTGCACAAAAATGCATTATGATCTAGTCAGTAGTCCGACAGGTACCTTACTGCAAGCATTTATATAAAACCTGCAAACAGGAGCAGTAGAACCTTAATAAAAAGTTACACAATAAAAAAAAATTTGGAAACTAATTGCAATCTCAGATTTTCAGAGCTCATCTACTTTTCCAACATCCAAAGAACGTGCTCAACTACAAATACAAGACCTTGTTGTTACCAATCCAGCTTAAAAAAAAAGTAAATGTCATATCATCCATATTTTAACTGCCTTCAACAGTTTTAGTTTGGCAATGACACCACAAACTAAGTTCACATGAAGTCTAAATTAACTTCTACCCAAAAATACTCTACTTGTATGCATACTTAAACCCTTGAAAGAAAAGCTAACATACAAAAGATGGTGAAAACTAACAACACTTAATGAAACAGAACTGAGAGTTGCTAAATCTCCAGAATACTTATATTATTACTAGTCTTCTGGTGTTATAAAATATTTTCCACTGTTTTCTAGTAACGTAATTTCAGCATGTGAGCTACTTCCCCAGGAAATAAAGAAAGTGTAACAGTATCCTTCCCAGTTCTTCAATGTTCCCAGTTAAATGTTCTTCTTCCCATGTACTTAAGAAGCAATACATACATATTTATAGATAAATGCAACATTTGAGGTATCTACATTCTTTTGGTAGTACACAATGTCGAACAGTGGGATAATACACTTTATGTGGCATTCTACAGATTAACCTTACTTGAAGCTCATACATCCATTCTCTCTTATTAGAAAGTAATGGAAAATCACTTACCTCTAACTAGAGTTCTTTGAAGGTAGTATCCTCCTTAGATCCCCTATCTTGGGTTGTGTCGCCTGCTGCAAGTTCCCTTAGGAGCTGACTAGCAAGGTCTAAAAAGTTTTACGTTCCCTTCTATAAGCCCTATTAGCGCATGTGTGAAGTTTTTGATTTCTCATACCCTTTCACCTACACCTACTAAATCACCATCATCTATGGATCAATGGAGGATACTACCTTCAGAGAATTCCATTTAGAAACAGGCGATTTTTCCCTTCTCCAAAAGCAAGTATCCTCCATATCTCCCCACTGTTGAAGACTACAAAACTAAAAATTACATCTGCTATAGATAGTACAAATGCAGGGAGGAGAATCAACTGAATATAATCAGAATACGAACTAAAAAAGCTCAAAAATTGAAGCACCAATACAAATTGCAACCATGTAAGTCTGTGTAACAAAAATCTTAAAATTATTTTCCTCAATGTAGAAAACCCAGTAAATGCTGATTTTCAGTATCAAATACTACTAAAAGTAGTCTGATATTTATGTTCCTAATTGTTCAAGCTTTCTGTGTTTTTACAAATAAGACTTTTTTTTAGCATTCCACTATAGAGTCCTCTACTAAAGAAAAAAAAATCCAATTTGAGACAAATGTACAATGCATTGTTAAATGCAGAGTACAACCACATGAACTGCATAGTTTTCAGTAATAGATCAGAAAATTTTCATTACTGAATAAAAATTATAAGAACAAATTTTGTTTTAGGGAATATTTCTAGAAATTACTTTTAAAGCTGAGAAGGGAAGTCATCCACATAAAATATTAATCTGTATCAATGGACTGGCAGCTCAAAATACAGCTTTTATTAGCTGGCTAGTTTTAAATAAATTTAATGCAATCTTAGAAAGAATTCAAAGGCCTTTAACTTGAATTCTTTTTGAGAGATCACTGTCCCTCCTCTTTAAATACCAATCTTGAGAAGTAGTAAAGTTTGACAGTATCAAGTTCTTTGAACCTACACTGCATCTAATTCTAACAACTTTTTTCTTAACAGAATTACTGTTAAGAATTACAGGCTATTAGTGCCAACATACTAAAAACAAAAGGAAAAATACTGTATGTATAGTAAGTAATCATGGTAAGCCAATTACACAATGAGTGTTCATTTAAAACAACCTTTACTGAAAGACTTGTTTGATTTATTCTTATTCTTTCTCACCACTTCATCTATAGTACAGGTATTTTAAGCCACAAAAGTGGAATTCCACAGTTTGTAATCACTTCTTTTCAGGGGGGTGGAAAAAATAAAACAAAAAAAAAATTCCACAGATTTACTAAGCAATATATATGCTTGCCAACATCAGTAATGCTGGAGCAAAAGTGACCAAGAACACTGATGTATGATAGGATTTTTTATTATCATTAAATCGCTTATTAAAAGCATATGGTATTTGAGAAGTGAACTTTAAAAAGCACAGCAACAACATGGCAATTAAACTAAAAATTCTAAGCCCACGTTCTGCTCTTTCACTACAACTTTCAACAACGCTATGAAAATTTAGCATATGTGCCAATAAAGAGAACAAACCAAATAAAACTTAGTGATCTCATAAAAGTATCTTGAGTAAATGCTGAAGGTTTTATCAGGAAGAAAATAATTGATTACTGTAGCCTTAAGGCAATAAAGTTGCATTTCCCCTCCCCTTATACATGCACCAGTAGGACTCATTGAAGGGCAAAAGAAAAAAAATAAAAACAAAACAAAAAATAACCCAAAAAGCCAAAAAAAAAAGTCTTCTAGAACTTGCTAGCTGGTTCACTGCACAAAGACGAACACCCCAAGATGGAGTATCTAGGATGATACTTACCACGTAACAAATTATACCACTGTCGCATTATGTATTCTATGTGTGTATGGATGCACTATTAGTCAGCATAATAGTACACACCACGCTAGCAAACGCCTGGTTGGAGCCGTACGGCCGGATGACCAAAGGAATATCCAGGTAAGTGTCGATTCTCCAGCCTTCATAGCCACATTCTAGACATCTTACATAGTCCTTCAGTTTGCCTTGATACAGTTGATTTATAAGATCGGCCTGAAACAAACAGATATTCAACAGAGCTTTAAACAAATGAAACAAAACATATTTCCTTTGTTCAGTTTTACAAGAAAATGCCTTTTTAAAATTCAGTCTGAATTGCATAGCTACACAATAAGACTACAATTCCCACTGCACAAAATACATATCAAATGAGTTTCTCAAACCACGTGATGCAAGCTTCACAGTATGCTTTTATGGTCACATCTTAAGAGTGACTACAGAACTACCAAAACTGAAGTTTGTGTTTTAAAAACAAGCCTGATCTTGCAGACATTGTCAACAGACTCACTGATAACTATAGCCCTTCCCTGTGTCTCCAGAGGCAGGTGCAGAATGAAAAAGGAATTGACAATCTACAAATCTGACAACTGGCCTACAACAAGTTGGCCACTTACCAGAAGCCTGTGTAGCATGTGTTAGGAATATATTCCTACCTATCTTTCTCCTACATTAGAAGACTGGCTTGAGTTGTAAGAGCCCACAAAGTAGCCTAATAAGTACTGACAGCAAGGAAGCTATCACAGGAGTTACACAATCACTTTCTGCGCTTCGAATGAAAAACAAGCATCCAGAGTTCAGGATACTCCTCTTTTAACTGGAGAAGGAAAACATAAGCAACACACCTCTCAAAAGCTGCACATTATAGCAGCTTAACTACTGTAGTAAACAAGAAAACTGGCAACTATTGTAGACTTTCAATAACCTTGTATTTAAAATTCACTTAACATTTGTCACAATCTTCCTTAAAAAACTCAACAAAACTCACAACAATACCACACTGCTAAATGAACGGAAGAAAGTTTTTACACAATTACCTGTTCTGTTTGCTTCCATTTCTGCTCCAAAGCATCAAACATGACTCTACAAAGCTCCTGTACATCGTGTTGCTGCCACGCTGTTAGAAATTAAAATTGATCTTAATTAAAACCAGAGATGTTATTAGTCCCAAAATTCACTACTAGGCCAGTGTTCAATTCCACAAGCCACTGCCTCGCAAGTTAAGTTAGAAAAATAAGCAGGCAGCTTGCTCACAATGTGTACGTATAGATAAGAATTGTGTACATAAGCAAGAATATGTAAAAAACCATAGAAATCCTAATACGCACTGTTAGAAAAAAAAAAAGGTTGTGAAAGTGAATTATTTCCCACTTTGCACTGATCATCTAAAAATAAATTTTTTTTCTTTGTAAGTGTAATGACACTGAAATGTAACTCCATATCATCATGTGATTACTCCATGGAAAAATTGGCAGGTTATGTGACAAAATTACAATACAAGTGTCAAAAAGACAAACAGTGTTTGATTTTATGGAACTATCCACACTATATTTCTACCAAAGTGGAACGAGTGCAGTTAACATCTATGATTCAAAATAGATGCAAGTTTCTCATAAAGAGCTACTTCTTTAGAAACACCTAACAACTGTAATGATAGCTGAATTACAAAACGATAATGTTTTTTACTTTAACAGCCTAAAACTCACAGACATAATTTCTTTTAGAAATCAAACATACACCACAGTGTATCCATTTAGGGCTATTTTGTTTGCACTGAAACAAAGTGGATTTAGGCCCCTAAAAGGCAGCTGCCAAAGCAAATCACACAAGCGTAATAGCTGCATATTACCCTCACTGCTATCCCATCCAAAACTCCGTGTAACATCTGTTGTTTCAATTGCTCTTTTTTTGCTGGTCTGCAGTAAAACAAACAGTCTCTGAAGCTGGTAGGGGATACTCGTCACAGGATCCTCTTCAGATTCTTCAAATTCCCATCTATTCACAACACAATATATTTGACAATTAAAAATGCTTTGAAAACATCACCCAAAAGGCATTAAAATTAGCATTTATTACATCTCAAGAGGTCTGCCAGATTATAGAGGTTAACTGTGGCTCTGTTTCTTGGGAAAAGTCTAAATTGCTTTCCATTTCTGCAGCAAATGACGATACTATTCTTTAAGCGTACAAACCTAACACAAACAAATGAAATAGTTTTGAAGCCATTCACGGCACAAATACAGACGTAAAGTACACTTAGTATCAAACTTAATTTCAAGTTTGATGTTTTCGAGATGGGGTAAATTCTTTAAAAAGCTTGTTCATGCCACAACCAATAACGTATCTCAGTATTTTACTAAAAATCTGAGGCTTTTAAGCAGATATAATTTATAATAGTTTATCCAGCTTGACTTGGAGTATGTCTTTCAGTATGCCAAAAAGGAAATTTTGACAGGAGGAATTCAAAAGGCTCTCCTACCAACATATACCAGGACAAATTTAAGAACAGGTTTTGCTTATATATACTCACTTATATAACGCATTTCTAAATTCAGGAGTCATAAAAAGTGTTTGTAGAAGGCTGTTCAAGTAACAAGTCATTGCCTGATTTACTAGCCCCACATAACCTAAAAATACAAGCAGAATGAGATGGAAATAAGGCAAATAGATGGGAAATCACTTTAAGAGTTAAAACATTTGAAAAGAAAACAATTTTGTGATAACGTTTATTTAAAAACTGCATCCAGCTGTTGTCATTTATTGTTATCTGCACTACAAAAATTGAGGGAATATTACAATTGCTCACTTCTGAGAGCTACAGAGAGTAAGAGTTTACACAACTGAAATAATTTCCTTGAATGACACCAAAGCTATTTTAGCGATGATGAATTATGTTTCACAATAATAACCAATATTTAATGTTGAACACTGCACCAATGGGGAAATAGGTAACTGAAAATATTTTAACAGTTGATTTCAATATTTTACAACAGAATCTAGAATGAATTTGTTAAGAAAAAATTATGTACTAGCTTACTGCCTGATGTCAACTAAAAATATTCTTGTTATAATGTAAATACAATTTGCATCTGCATTGGTTTGCACTATCATCTCAGAACTATAAATAAATGAAAAAAATCTTTAAATTGCCCACACATATGTATCTTTTAAAACATTCTCCCAGAATAAACAATTAAAACAGCTACTAAAAGTCAGTGTCATTTTTATTAGCTGAGAAGGAAATTATTTACTTTTTTTCATCTGTCATTTTCAGATTTTCTCCAAAATATACAGTATTAACAACAGCTGCTAAGTGAGCAGCATATCCTGAAGCATAGTGTAATAAAGAAATTAAATATGCCTATTTATACTCTGAAGCTCTTAGTAGGTATTAAAAAAACCCCTCATCCCCGTTCCATACTAGTAACGAAAAGGCAGCTCTTCCATGCAAAACACAGACATTTTATATGAAGAAACTGAGTTAGAACACACATATTTTATTTATTAGTCTGCTCTGCAGAGTTCACCTACGCACAGTTATATTAACTGAAAAAAGGCATGTGTCAGAAACTTTTTTTTATCTCTCAAAACAATCTTGAACACACATGAATTGGTGTAATATGAATGTGGTCTTTCTGTCCGCTCAACAAATTCAGTATCAGAGGAGTTTGTCTCATTACAGAGCTATAACTTGCTGTCTCCCCCTGCGCAGCAAAGGTCCCCAGCCAGCCTCCTGGGACCTGCCCTGGCATTTCTCTGCGAGGCAGAGCTGCGCTTCCCTTCCAGAGGGAATCTCCACTTGCTGGTGGGGAGCCAGGCAGTGGAGGACGAACCTCATGGGCAACCATGGTTCAGGCAGAGAAACTGCAACCAGGGACTACAGGAGGAAGACTTGAGTTAAGACACGGAGTCAGAGATTTGGCAACAAGCCCCTCCGTAACAGAGCATGAAGCATTCATTAAGCTCCGAGTGTACACACAGCTTGAGGCGAGTAGTTTCTGGTAACACAATCGTGACTACTCAACTAGGAACACAGCAGCAGATCAATACTGAAAAGGAGGGCCCCTGACAGAACGTTTGAATTGCACTGTCACAAGTAAGAAAAGGATGGGATATTCCCAAAGTGATACAAGAATACTGTAGAAAACATGATGGAAAATGTAGTAGTGATGTGGGTATTTTAAAATAAATTGTATTTAATTTCAAAAACTCTTGAAGTGCTGCTATTTGAAAATATGCTAAAATAATTACAAATTAGCATTGCCTTTAAAAGAGAGAACACTGTACCTGTCTCCGATTTGCTCAGGACTGAAGAATAAGAGTAGCTTTGACTGACATAGTCATTGGTACAGCCAACAGAGCCTTCTCTTGGAAGAGGACCTATAAATCTGTCTTGCGCACTGTCATCTGTTGTACCTGACTCCTCCTAAAAACACAAATACACTGATTTTATGCAAAATTAGACAACAAATTTTTCTTGAAGTGCCTACAAGTTTTACTTCTTTCTCTCATGGCTAAGAAATCAATTTTGTTAGCTTATCACACAAATTTTACAAAATTGCATATATACAGTTGCTTGAGTAACTTTAATTCTGCCCTCCAAATTCTCAAGCCCTTGAGAAATCATTCTTTGCATTAGGAGGAGTAAATGCCATTTAGAATCATAGAATCAATCGTCTAGGTTATAAGGGACCTTAAAGATCATCTAGTCCAACCATCAACCTAACTCTGACAAAAAAATAAATAAGAAATAAAAATCACTAAACCATATTCCTGAGGATCATGTCAACCCATCTTCTGAACACCTCCAGGGACGGTGCCTCAACCACCTCCCTGGGCAGCCCATTCCAATGCATGATAACCCTTTCAGTGAAGAAATGTTTCCTAATATCCAATCTAAACCTCCCCTGGTGCAACTTGAGGCCATTTCCCCATGTCCTATCTTCTGTGATTTGGGAGACAAGACCGACCCCTGCCTCCCTACACCCCCCCTTCAGGTAGTTATATAGCGTGATAAGGTCTCCCCTCAGCCTCCTCCTCCCCAGACTGAACAACTCCAGCTCCTTCAGCTTCTCCTCATAAGACTTACTCTCCAGACCCCAATATTTAGGATACTGTAGTATTTAGGATACTGTATAATCAGATACAGTACCATAGTGCATACAACAAGCAAGCTTGCAATTTAGTATTTTCTAGGTCTCAAGTCTCAATGCACTGAAATACAGAATGAGGTTGGGGTCGTTTTTTTTTTCAGATATATAAATTACAATTCTCTACTCTTTCAGAATCACTCCAAAATTCTGACCTTGTCCACAATTACTTAAACATGGGGTTCGGGTATTTCTTCCTCTTTTCAGGTAATTAAGTCCACAACAAAGGCTAAGTAGGCCAGTATTATGCTGATATGAGAGCTGAGTAATAATATATCACTAGCCTATACAATCCCTGATTTACATAAACAGAAGCTGTGGTTATCTTTCACTGCATCATGTATTTCAGAAATATGAAATTTCAAGTATTTTGTTACGGCAGACAGTTGGTTCTAGCTACAATGACAACTCTTCTTTAATATATGCATACATTTTTTTTTTCTTCAAGGTAAATTTGGAAGTAGGTAACTGCTGTTGATACAGGACTGCCATTTCTGAGAATTCTGTCAGAAAGGCCTAATATCGCTTTCAAACACTCAGAGGAAAAGGATTAGGTGTATGATTAAACCTGTATTGTTAACACTTACCTCTACATATGTCAAAGATATAATTAATTATATAACCTTAGAAAATTACTCACAGTAAAGCATTACATAAATATTTGACAAGCATGAATAAAAACTGACAGTAAATCATTACTAATGGAATTAGTCCTACTCAGGAGAAACCTAGAAGTACAAAATAATAGTCAAAGTCTGTTGAGAAGTTTCCTGAAGAAGTCATTGTATGAAATACACAGTCCTATTTTATTTCATTTTCTGATTACACAATAGCAATACACAGAACATACATCTCTCTCCCCCCAGTTTAGCTGAGCAAAGATTTTACTTACCGGCATTATATGAGGCTGCTCACCATCTTTGTCTGTCAAATGCAGAAAGTTCTTCTTCCCTGGCTCAAAACCAGCATCAAGAATAGTTTTGTCACTGTTCTGATCTATTGGAGTCTGCTAAAAAAAAAAAAAAAAAAAGGCAAAAAAACAACTTTTTTTTTAACAGATCTACATACAATTACACAGAATCACAGAACGATAAGGGACCTCCGGAGATCATCTAGTCCAACCCCCCTGCCAAAGCAGGTCCACAATTAACAGACTGCACCCAAGTATATTGGTTGAAGTAGCTTCTGACACACTAAGATGAAATGAAAATAAATAATTATCCAGTATAAACAAAATATACTAATCATTAATACTGAAAGAACTTGAGAACAGTTTAAGACAGTGTAAATTAAGTATTAAAGTACAGTTAAGTACTTAGAAGTTGGTTAATCTATTCAGGAGTCAAGACACTGATCTACAAGTTTCTCGCAGAATATCAAACCATCTAGGGTCCTATATAGCTTGCGTACTTCTTTTTTTTAAAGAGAAAAAAAGTTCAGCAAGGACAGACACCAAGTTGGGTGGGAGTGCTGATCCCACAGGATTCTCCTGGAGAAACTGGATGCTCATGGCTTAGATGGGAATACTCTCCACTGGCTGGAGGGCTGGGCCCAGGGAGTGGTGGTGAATGGAGTTAAATCCAGTTGGCGGCTGGTCACGTGGAGGTGATCGTCCTCCTGTATTCGGCACTGGTGAGGCCCCACCTTGAGTATTGTGTCCAGTTTTGGGCCCCCTACCACAAAAAAAAGACACTGAGGTGCTGGAGCGGGTCCAGAGAAGGGCAACGAAGTTGGTGAGGGGCCTGGAGCACAAGTCTTATGAGGAGAGGTTGAGGGAGCTGAGGTTGTTCAGTCTTGGGAAGAGGAGACTGAGGGGAGACCTTATCGCTCTCTACAACTACCTGAAAGGAGGCTGTAGAGAGGTGGGGGTCGG